>OX451368.1:12500-1212500 GCA_949629185.1 Apamea crenata | reverse complement strand
GCGGGTGCACTATCGCTATGTACCTGGAAATATAAACCATTCAAATTAATATAACGGGCGCGGAAAACGGAAAACTAAATTGTAGATATACTGCTACTAGTGTAAAATATACTCTAAAAGCAGTTACACAGAAAACAGTTTATAATTCCATATTCAAGTTCACTTGGCGGGACAAAACCACGACATTGAAGTTTATATTTTAGTGAAAAGATTTCTTTGATATAAAAATTTAAAACGGAGGGCATTCCACTTACCTGTCTACAGCTATCGCTATGATGTTGTAAATGGACGCCAGACATGCTAGGATTATGAGGATGAAGCGCATCAGGCACGACCACTTGATTGTGCCGAAGTCATCGTTCAGGTAGAAGACCAAATGGTAGGGCAGTGTTAGCCCCACCATCAGGTCCGATATGGCCAGGTTGAGCACAAACTGGTTGGACACGAGTGATGAGAGCCGCCGACTCATAGTCACCGCCAGGATCGTCAGCGTATTCCCGCTCACGATCAGCAGCATCAGTGAGCCGTCCACGATGCTCCATCCCCAGTGGTTGTAGACGTTCGTACTCGCCCTCTCCTCGGTCGCGTTCCACCCCAAGTCGCTATCATTCCCGAATACAACGTCCATACCATCGCTGGCCGCGGACGCCAGCGCCCCCCACTCCGAGTAGTCCGACGTCGTGGTACAACTCACGCGCTCATTATCTTAACTGTTACCCTCACCCGTCACTCGCGATACACTAGACAATTTCACAGAGGTCTTTTCCCGTTTGCACTTGTCGCACATTTTATTTGCACTATATTGTTGATTCCGAACACCTGGAACAAAGTGTAGATATTAGTCGAGTTAGTATTGAGGGCATGTGCTGTGCGGGGTGCACGTGCGACGGGGTCCTTGTAAATGCATAGCGGCGTACGCAAGTAATGCATAGCGGGCGGTGTGAGGCGCTCAGTATGCAGGGGCGCGTCGCCACACAAATGAGTCGCCAGGACCGCCCCACTTCGCACGCCTCTCTAAATCACGTTATCAACTTTTTCAAGGGATCGCCAGCGAGAGCGTCTGAAGTTGCCGCTCCTGCTGGCGTCGCTGAATTATTTATGTTGCACAGTGTGAGACGAGCCCTGTCTGTCTGCGCCCTAATCGATTACCGTGCTGCTATAAATGAATTATTTCCAGACGTCGAAGGCAACATGGTTCATAAACTCGCGACTGTTTTGTAACAATTATAATCGTTAATGTTTGAAGGTAGCGTCCTTCAGCGGCAGGTTACTTATTCATGTGCAGCTCCGTCAAGTTGGAAACTCAATAAATGATTGTGAACACCTAGTGCGACTGATTTTTGTGGGATATGTATATGTAACGAACGAGTGCTTCCAAACGTGCAAAATTCAGCACTGGCACAATGTGTATTGAAAATGGAGATGCTCGTAGTTGAAATCTCTTGAAATAAAAGTAGCAAAACTGCAGACAGAGATTTTAAATAGGTCTAGGTTACACAATCTCCCTCTCTAAACTAGCCCTAGTTTAATACCAAGCAAATAAATAATAATAAAAGAAGAAGAGAAGCTAGATTTTTTATAAAGAAGACAATGCTCTTTTTCAGCTTCTTATAAATTAATTCAGTGGGAGGATTGTTTGTCGATGAAATATTTAGTTCAGCTGGAACTGACAACGTCAATTATATTCGACTCATCAGGACCAAGCGGCGACACGGCCATCTGAATTACAAATAGGCACGGATCAAAACACTTTGCAGACTCCATTAATTTTAATCCATCAACACCATTTTGCTCATCTTCTGTCGTTAATCTACTTTTATGAAAATAAATTGTTTGTTAAGGCTTTATTTAAGATTCCTAAATATTTTTAAGAAAGTTCGAAAATAAGTTGATAAAATCTGTTAAATAACATTTATAATTATTGAACATAAATAAATAAAGTAGAACCAAAACAGAATCAGAAATATCTTTTTTAATGCGTCTGAGTATTAATGAGTAATAAAATGATAGCGGGTCCATTTATTTCGATTTCGTTTAAGTGGAATCGGTGCCGGCGTTCATTTGATGGCAATTTATGTTCGGACAAATAACGAAGTAGCTACGCGGTAGTATTCGTAAATTTCCTGAGACGCGGAAACGGCTTTAGAATTTTTGCACGGAATCGGTCCTTACGCAGATTTCAGAGTTCGACAGCCTTATTACGACAATTCATTGGCATTTATTAATAAAACGATCAATTTGGAATCGAGATTGGATGTCGTATCTCGGTCGGGTGCCATTGATGGACGCTTTAATAAAATAAGAGAGCAGTGAGCCTCATCAAAATCAGATTGCGATGTGACAGAACGATCGTTGCTACCTACGTAATTGCTCAGTAAAGCCAAACGAAGTTTTGATGAATGAAATGTCAAAAGTGGTTTAACAATTTGGTTGCATGCCATTGTGTGGCAACTATGACGGATACCAGATAGCAATTTGTAACGCGATGATTTCGACGGCTAGATTGGATGGATGGATTTATTCACGTGTGATTCTGGCGCGCGTTCGTACGCGTGTCGGCGAATTGTAGTCTACGTATTGGATTAGTTCGTAGCGTTAAATTATTTACCTATGGATATCTCCGAGAATAGGTTAATGCTTTCAGCTCCAGTGTTTTGATTCGATGCTCTCGTTTCGTTGTTCTTCATAAGTATGAATAATTAAATTTAAATCTGCTTCTCAAGGCGCGTCTGTTTCAGAAAATATTTAATAGGAATATTCATGTTGTTACTCGGTTTCAATAACGTCGTAATTAAGCCAAAGTCTTGTTGATTAAAGTCCCGTTGTCTTAGAAATTGGAAAGGAAAAAATCTAATGAAATATTGATTCATTAAACAACAACGTTTACTTACGCAACTCGGCACGCAAACACGAAAGTTCTAACGAAGCCATAAGCTGGCTCACTGTTACGTATTACAACTATGTAGGTACTTCAAAATACCAACTGTTTTTAAAGTCAAAATAGCCAATGTAGATGAAACAAATATGTTAGTAGTCATCGTCCATACAGACGCGTGATTGAGGCAGTATTCTGGTCACAGGCACACAGGGCTACTAGAATGCCCTTTTGCCAATGCCTAGTGCATTAGCATGCACTACGATCACCGTGACTAATGTCGTTTGTCTATGCTTCGCTCATGGCGCCGGTTTGCGGTCAGTCGATTATGATCGCTTTGGTCTGATCGCTCCCGATGCTGGCACACGTCCCCACTCTACAGCTGAATAGCAAGCTTAAGTATATTTTATCAGTAAATAGCGCTTAGGTTACCGATGCTGATACTTGTATGTTTATCTACATCAGAGCATTAGGTACACGAAAGTATTATACTAAGCTATGTAATAAGTTCAAAAGTGGTAATAACCGAAGCTATAACAGTTTTTTCCCCAATACGTCTAAGTTTATTGAGAGTTGCGCGGACCTAAGGACTTGTTTTTATTTGAAAAAGCTATCGAACTTTTGACCTAAAGCCTATACGTTAAGTCACTCAACTAAATGGAGATAATCCTAAAATGGAATAAATCGTTCAATAACTATCAGGTGAGCAGGTAATAGACAAAGAATAATGAATCTATAGTGACGTGTGCTAATGCGAGCCCACGCGTTGATTGAGCTGTTGTGCAGCCATGTTTGTGAATATTAAGGTGTTTGGCGCCAACCGCCATATTGATCACTCGTTACAACTCACTTCACTTCACTCGCGGGACTACTCGCTCTTCCACCTACGTAACACTGGAGCTATCTTGTGTGAATTAGGGGAAGGAAAATTAAATTAAAATAATTTATAACATGCGGGAAATATCACGCTATTATTGAAAGACGTGCATATTATCCTTGATGTTGCACAAATGTAATGAACTAACATTGCACTTTGAAACAGTAGTCACTCGCACTCTATTAACCTCGAGTAGGTTAACTGGTCGTACCGTAATTGAACATCGGAAAATAACACTGTGACACTGAGAAAAGTTAATCGAGAAAACAGTAGAAAGTTTTAGTTCAGTACTTGGTATCGATTCATAAATACATATTTTCGTGTTTATATCTACGATCGTCCTTTACGTAACGTGCCGTGCGCGTCGCGTGCGACCTCTGCAGTTCGATTACTAACTTATTGTAACTATTTTAATTGCTCAATTTTTCGTTACATTTCGATTTTAATGAATGTTTATTTTTTCTTTGTTGTGAGTACGTACATTACTGCTTCAATGTCACGATTGAGTTTATATATAAAAATAACAAACGATGCTTAACTATTAGGTACTGACATGGAAACCAAGTTTGAATAATTGTTTTTCCAAATAAAATAAACGTAGGTACGTATGTTTAAGTAAATATCAAGTCGATGTAGCAATATCAATATCTGCAACATAACATGCTTGTCACTGATCAATTGCATGGCACGGTATCTACTGATTGGTGTATCAACATAATGTCTATTAAATAATGTAACAACGTTTCAAACAAATAAAGCGACGTCTGACACTTACCGGTTACGTTACTAGCCGCGGAGATATCGACAACTATTAATACGTGCAATCTCAATCACTCTCGCCAGATAGATATTGTAAATCCAAACAACTCCCCAGACAGAAAAGACCACAAACATACTATCTTGGGTAAACTCCCATTTGATTCGGAAAAGGGCAAAAATGAAGACAAATGGCCCAGCTATTACTGGTCACAATTCAATCAAGATAGCAATGTTCTTTCTATTACAGTTGGACTATGTAACCGGCCAGGGCAGCCAATATGTTTGGAAGTAAACATTCAGACGTTGCAGACTATCAGTGCTGGTACATTTTGTGATCTTTGATTTACTACAGCGTTATCAAATGACGTGCTTAGAGGTCGCGCGTTAACGATGACTTCTGTGACTCATTGATTAGTTTAGTAGTCACACTCGTATGTAAAAGAATTTCCTCTCCCCGTATCTACGTAAATGTAGCATCGCACAATTTTGTACCAGACGAGCACAAACATTCTTTTAACAATTGTGTTGTGTAACACAGTATAATACCAGGGACTAAGAAAGTTTCGTGACGACATTGTTCGCGTTCCGAAGAGCGCGGAGAAACGAAAATGTCCGTTTTATTGGAGAATCTCGCTTGTCAAATAACTTTGATTTATACTCGTACTTGCCGGTTCCAGCTTCATTTGAACGCCTGAAAACTTTATCACATAATCCTTCTAAATTACACGAAATGTTTAATAGGACGGGTGCCCTCCAAAGTATGAACTCATTACTTCGTTAGTACTTCAGAAATAATGTTACGAAGTTGTGGACGACCGCAACATTGGGATTCTCTGAAGCCAACGTCGTAGACGTTGAAGCGAGGAAAAACTTCTATCCAATTTTCATTAATGCTTCTGTCGAATTAAGTTTACGATTTAATTGTGTGATAGAATTGAATGGCGGAATGGAATAAACTTGAAAATAAAAACGGTTGCGGAGCCTCGATGGCTTCGGTAAAAGTATAGGACGTTGTCCCCAGAACGTGAGGAGCTGTAACTGGAGCTCCGAAGTGCTGGAAGTTATCAGCCAGAGAGGAAACTACCGCCGTCGCCGCGAGCTCCCGGACTATTACTGATACGAGTCACGATTACAACTACTCATATTTTCCGCCGCTCGTGAACATCGCGAACAAACCGAGAAAGTAACCGAACACGTGGATGGTACAATGTCTATTTGTCCAAAGCCGGAAGTAAAGCCGAGACTGAGAGGAGCACATAATATGTTCGCCTCGTTATAGTCAGAATAACCGCAAAAATTACGAAATTATTGACACGATGAGCGCTTTAGAATTGCGAAAACTTCAATAGGCACCAGGCACTTGCACAATGCGTGCAAATATAACGAAATTTGCGAATTAGTGACGTCAGTTATATCTTTGAAGCTGTTTGACAGAAGGTTGTCCTTACGACATCATGCGTGCAAAGAACTGCCCAAAAGTAATATCTACTCGCCAAACAAACATGACACAACCATCGAAACAAAACAATGACGTTAATGTTATATTTTGTAGATTTTGGACTAGCAGACGTCTGATATAGATTGTCTCCAGAAGCCCGTTCTTTCCTCATCAGTGAAAACAAAAGTCAAATTAAGAGGCTTTTTTCTGGAACTCAATTAAAAAGTCCTTTGACTAAAGCCTAGTTCGGGACTTTGGAATTTGAAAAGAAAATGTTCAAATTGATTATTCGATTAATGGCACAGGAAACAGGTAGGGCCCCAAAGCATATTTGTTCATGGAGTTATATTGTAACGTTATCGTTATCTTGATGATAGCTCGACGGGTGATTATGGCGGTTCCCACATATTTGATGGTCTGTTTTGCATGGGGCAAGTGCGGCCATCGCTCATGTCAAACATGGGCTAGGGCGAACAAAAGGTCGTCGGCCGGCGAATAAACCTTCGCCCTTTCATAAACCCTGTTTCAGTACAGTTATTAAGATTTTTGTATTTTTAAGATATCATAACTTAATATCTAAATTGGTAACTGAAAGTTAATTTGCCTTTTGCTGCGGTTGTTTTACGCTATGTTTGAAGTCACGTCAGCAAAACTTTGTTTGCATTTTAAATTTAAATTTAGATAACCTGAGAGGGCTTTTGGTATTTTGTTTTTAGAAGCATCAAATTATATTTGGAATTGAGGTTAAATGAATTACTGCTCACGTAAAAAAGCTTCTAAAACATTTTTTACGGTTTAAGGGAACGAAATCAAATCGCAATCGAATTAATAAGTCACTTAACAAACAGGAAACTATCTGAGAGACATTCCCGGAACGTCAAGTTTATCACTCTAAGTACTACTAAGTTTTAAGTGTTCTTCGTGCCAGGCGACGTGGGGGTTTCCCTAAACATGTCCCTCGATACACTCAATAGAAAGAGTACAGTAGAAAGGCGTTGCGAGTGGATCTGTCGACATCAGCCATCGTTGATTGTCAATGTTTATTGTACTGCGAATTACGTTTGCAGTTTCTTTGCAGTATTTAGGTTGAAGTGAAAGTAATGAACTGGAAAGTTGTAGTAAAGTTAAGCTAAGTCAATTTCGCAAATGTTTGAAAATATACTATCAGTATGTTTTCCACAAATGTTTGGTCATAGTTAATATCTTGTTATCACGTTTTCGTATCATGATACACCTACCCGTCTCATATTACATGGATTAACCTCCTAACAACAAATGCCACGCAACGATAAATCAATTTACAAACGCGATTGAACGGGGAAGCTTTAAATAGTGTTTAAAGACACTTCGCATCGGCGCGCCTCAATGGTCCGCGTCCTAATTGGCCGGTGATCTCAGTTCCGTCATCGTGTGACAGGCGACATCTCACACGTTACCCGTTACGTCGCAAGGGTAAAGAGGCGCTTTTCATTAAGAACGCTTAATTGATCAGATGTGAGCCGCTAATTCCCGTTAATTTGCTTACTTTAAACACTTAAACACAATCAATTTGGTGTCTGTGTTTGGTGTGATACAGTTACGGTCGCGGTCGCCGGATTTTTTTTATCGAAGGCGAACCAGCGCAATTATTAGGGAAAAATTATTATGTTTATTTATAAAAAGCGTCATTGAGTGTTAAACTCCTATGAACTCATTTTGAAATTGTCTAAAAATAGTTTTACTTTCCGTCCATCCCCATGTATAGTTTGCTTGGAAACAAAATAGCTCCTTATTGGTCCTTTGAGCCAATGTAGGATATAACTTCGTTTGATCATAACGGGCCTAACGAATCCTTCTGGTGTCAAATATAATCACGTGTTTTATTTCCACGGTCCTATACAAAGCAATTTAGAACATATGTTTGGCACAGTCTCTGCTCTTGGGAGCTTATAGGAAATTGCGTTAACGCCCCCGAGACAGCAACGCGAATCTTTTATTTGTATAGATATAGTACGCTTCGTTAATGCCGAAACAAATTGACAAAACATCAAAGAGGTCCGGTTGTTTTATTTTGATGTGCAGATCTATTTCACCGTGAGACGTCAGTAGGACTCAGGACATAGTTCTGCGTACTACCTGATGGACAGGATAATTGATTGGAGTACCGATAATGTGTTTATCTAAATTTGATTAGGTCCTCTACGAGACGAAAGCGAACGTATTTTTATATTTTCTGCTCACGTTACTTATACATAAAGTTGTTTGTACACAGTTGTGGTGTCTGAATAGAGTGCATAAAATAATTTCCAACTAAAGTTTCTTTACAATTATGGCCGTGGAAAATGTTTCGTTTTCTTGTCTACTTTTTCTTATTACTAATCCCCTAAAAGATTTTATGTTCTTGACAATAATAGTGGTCCCAGCCGAGTGACTGGTACCCTTTCGGATCCACCGCCATCTTTATTATAGTGATAAAAGTTACATTGTGTGTTAAGGGTGCGCCGGCCAATGTGTACATAACCCTGAAAGCAAATAACTTTGTGATGGACAGCGTTTTAAGAAAGCTTTTTATTGTATTAACTCTAATAATAGACGCTTTTAATCTTTTGTTGAGACAACAATCGGCCATTAACACTTTTGCATGATTATTTGATTCTTATAAATTAAAAGAAATCACTTCGTTGCCAGGTCAGATCTTGTGAATGCCTACGAAGAATAAATGGTTCTGTAGCTGTACATTGTGCAGACCCTCTTTCTTATCGAGCCCCTTTTTATTGAATTCTGCCGCACACGCGTCATGTGGCGCTGATGGATTTAAAAGGTTCGCATTTCTTTGTCAAGCGAAAGTTCCTCATCTGGAAGTTTATCTAGATTTTGTTTTGTTTAGATTTAGAACTTTGTTTTCCGAGTTCTACTAAATAACTAAACAAGGCACCGTGTAACTCAAAGGTGCTGCGATATTTTATTCATAAGTTTCATTGTTTCTTGAGTGAAGTTCGCTTTGTTGAGAGTTGTTCAGTTGTTGTACGATGAGCTAACACAGCGTACAGCTAAATATTTTATAATGGCGGCTTGTTATTGTATTAAATTATACGCCACTGTGGTATCCTTGAACTCAACAAACTACCTTGACTTCGTGGTTCACATGATATTTTTACTATAGATGGGTTTCGTGCAATAAGAGCTTCCGGTTTAATTTTCGTAATTAATTATTACTAATCAAGTCCTGGAACAGTAGTTCCGGCTAATACTCATCAAGTATGAATATGTTGTGAAGCACGACTCGATAGAGCTTTCCTTAATATTGTGCTTGAAATATTTAGTCATAAAACGACTCCATTGCAGATTTAACACAAATTATAAAACAGTTCTGTATTATCTAACTGTTGTTGGTGTTAGGTGCAGATGGGTAGGTAACACATGTTGATTTAGTGTTGCAGTTAAAATTAGTAGGTAATAGCCTGGTATTGCTGCATTGCATTGCTTAATCTAATGACTTTGTTGTAGTAACAGACTTTCGTACAATGGCCACAGCATTTACATAGAAAAAGGTACCATCATAAAAGCAAGTACCTACTTGAGGGTGTAAGACTGGTCATTCTCCGCACTGTTATAGTCAGCACAAAAGATCAGTTGGACTTTATGTGTAAATGTGGTCGTATTATGGAATAGGCTGCATCAGATAGCTCTTACGTTTCATTAAAACTTTACTGTTTGTACAACTTTACTGTCCATTAAAATTCATCCTTTCTATCTTCCGTCATCCAAGTCACTTATTTCATGTCTACTGCTGATAAATCTCCAGCTATAATTTAATAATTAAAACGTTAATTGACATACAAATATTGATGTTTATCAACCTGTAGTACCGTGCCGTGTGTAACGACATTACCCGCCCACGTTGCCCAAATTACCCGAATTGACCGGCTGCGTTTAATTGCTCTAACATTCACTTTTATTTTATCATGAAACAGCGCCAATTTCACCCTTAACGAATCGTGGATATATACCAGGGTTTGTAGTACTCCGTGAGGTTTTACGATAAGATGGATGAACTGAGTAACCTAGTATCATAGATTAAATTAATACAGTGTTACAGAACTAAAATTCACACTGTATCATTCAAGAGTTCTATACTATGTGATGAAAACATTCCTATATTTTTTGGAAAGTGTACTAGCCAAGAACGATCGCAAAGCCCCGACAAGCTACTGTGATAGATAGTCGAGAACCATTTTTAAAAATTTCTAGGTCAAGCTCCGGGCCTAGGCGTTATGAATTTGCCTAACTGTCGGCAATATGTCTAGCTGAGATCGAAATTAACGATCCAGCTTCATAAATTGAACTTTTACTATCCCTCGCATCTATCAAGGAGGAAGATTTTTTTAGCTTAGGTAAAAGGAGGGTTTTTCATCCATCACTTTGTTTTCTAGCTGGGTGTATCCAAAGGAATATCTAAGATCCTCTTTCTCAGCAAGTCATCTCCACTTTCGCTAACTTCTACAATTATTTGCCTAATCAGATTTGAATTTGCTTTGTGTCTTGTTCAAACAGCTCTTTGTGTAGTATAGCTTTCCGCTCTCTACAAACATGAATACTAACTACATGTGCTACTTGAAACGTGTTATCATTATGATGCTATCGATATTAATCTATTGTTGTCGACGTTTTTATCTATGCAATAGTATTTCCTTAGCTATTTTTTATCATGAATTATGTTATGATGAGTACGCCTGTAGCCGTATCGTATATTATAAGTTGTTATTCATAAAGTTTGGTGAAGATAAGCTTGTGCGGCGGGCGGCGCGAGCCTGCTTGATGCGACAAATGTTTAGAGTTTTCTCCGCGATAAAAGGAAAATTTATTATTTTATGCTTGTCCCAGATAGTACTTTGTAAAATGTAACATGTAAATCATCCAATTTTCTATCACAACATACTCAGATAACGTGCAGATGAAATCAACTTCGCTCCTAAAATGTCGTCTGAAATTTCAATTGAAGTGTAGTTGTAGTATCGATAGTTCATTTTTCTCTATCAACCGGAAGAGTCGGCACAGAATTCAATCATAGACTGGTCGTAAGCGTCCAATCCAGAAGCGTTAGTGTTCTCTGTTGACCTACTGGATAATGGGTTTTCAACCCCACCCCACAGATATTGACTATTTCTCTCATCAAATTGACAGTGAACGCATCTTCCATCTATATCGTATATCAGGTATACAGGTTTGCCTTCCTATGGTTTCACGTGGTACCTATGGGCTATTTAAATATTTGTCTTTATAACTGACTCATAAAACTAATCGCACTTTGCTCGTGTAATAAAATATTTATATCTTCTAATTGAATCGTAATATTTTTTAGGTACGATAAAAACAGCTTACTCATGTTATATTGTTTTTCCATCCATATCAGCATGAGAATGGATGAGATATTATTTAATGTCAAAATATATGAAAGATATATTTAACGTGAGTGTATGTTTGTCACACGGATCACGTAAAGTAACATCAAGAGAAAGGTTGAGTCTCGACTGACCTCCGGGAGCACACCCTTCTCACACATTTATTTGACTTCATAGCTCCGTGAAATTATAATGGATGTACTCTGTAATCAAAATTGCCGGCAATCTAGGTAGTAATCATCGCACCTTAAATGGTTTTTGTAAAGATTTACATATGTGTATTGTTGAAAAAAGGAGTTTATTGCTGTAGGGCGCCTACTGCCGAAATATATGTATGGAGTAACTTAGCGCTGTGTGGAAATTGGATGTGATCAATGTTTATTGCCCCTGAAAACTCCTTCACTCTATATTTTTATCCAATAAATGTGGTAGTAACGCTACAAGTTTATGAGGCGGTACGTATGTAAAGTGAGTGCGGTCAACGCACCGTGGTTTGACGGCACGACGCTAAAGTGTATCTGAAATTATACGAGGTCATACAGAAAGCTTCCCCTAGGGTAATATTGATGTAGGCCATCCGGTGTAATGGAATAGATAATTCGAGGCTTCTTATCGACCGTTGAGCTTCTGTTGACTGTTGCCTTTCGCATTTTTTGTGTCATATTTTCCTTTATTTAATTGTTTAGTAGGGGAGTCCTTTGGCGGTCTTGTGATACGGAATTTGATACTTTACCTGTCTACTGTGTCTCCAGGCGAATACCTCTTATTTTATACTGCTCATTTAATATTTATTTAATACCATTATCTTGGAATAGCCTACATAAACGATAATTTTATTTGCCGTTTAAAACACAAGGTTGGCACCGAGCAGGAGGTCGTAAACTGACACAGCTGATAAGTCTCAAATCTAGTGAGATTTACCGGTTAATGGCACCATCAAATCTAACCCTTTCTAAGCGCCTGGATTACGAACACTGGAAGCCTGAGTTATCACTTCCACTATCCTTGAATGTTAATTCGATTGCTTATCTAAAACTTCTGCAGGGAGCGGTGTCGGGTTAAACTCTGCGTGCACTGACTTTGAATGGTCGCTTTCCTCAAAGCCTGATCTCAGATATTTCCAAGACAAGAGTTGTAGATCCTTCAAACGTAAACTTTGGCTGTCGTAGTAGATTCATCATTCATCTCAACTGTTCGACTAATCCAACAGATATGTTTGGCAGGCGGCGGAGCATTAATCGACAGTTAGAATCCGTTACAATCTTCATTTATAATGCTGCCGAGATACTCGATCAAGGGCGCAATACGATTGCATTAGCCCCATTAGCTCGCGTGCATCGAATGTCTGGCTCTACACGAACCGAATAGTGAACTAGCCGCGGTCTGCAACAATAACACCAAGTAACAAGGTTGCAGCGACCTATTTACCGAAATAAGGCTTCCGAAGCCTTTTCGCGCCCGTCACATTTCTCTACTGCTTTAAAAAAACAAAAGCTTTTAAATGGAAATATTTTAGTCCACAGAATACAGAACAACGCCGCGCTTGACAATTTACTGAGCTGTGTTCTTCGACCGAACTCACGACTCACGACCCGGCAGATACAATCGACTTTGAAATATACTTCTAGATAGCAATTTCAACATCCCCTAATATTGAATCCCAAAAAGATAAAATTCCAACCAAACCGGGTAGTTACATAAGTGGGGGCGGGGAGTCCGTCCAAAGCTTACGTAAGCTCGTCTGGAACTTTAACAGTGAAATATTAAGAACACTTTAATTCACATCTTGTGGTGGCGATGTGTACACACGCCGTGCGTACGATCCTGCATTTACATATCTGACGCGACAAAACCAGTAACAGCTTTAAACGCCGTGCTAAATTGTAAACGTTTGAAATTATCTTGAAATTAAGTTTACTGCTACAACCAACGTGTGTCCGTGAAACGAGTTCGAATCTTTTAGTGTTAGCTTTGCTGAGGATTATATGAAAGAACGATCGAACAGTAGGTATTTGCTTTCAATGATCATGCAAATATGTAAATGAAATCGCGGGGAAATGGAATGGACGCCGTTCGAACGTTCAGCAAATACTTATCTGGCACCGGACGGTGGTCGCGAGGACTCAACAGTGCCGGCTGTCGGCTATCGTCAATATTTACCTCCACGACGATACTGCCATTGGCGCGAACAGACTACCAAAGTGGTCTGGTATGGGGAAACAGCACGCTTCTACATTATACAACAACACTGGCACTTGAACTATGTTTGTTCACTGGAAGAAACTTTTTCGTGTTTGAGGGTTCTCTCCGAGGGTGTGGGAGTGTTCGTGGGTGACGTACGCTCGCGTCGGCGCTCGGCACGCAACTAACGGCCGCGGTCGCCGTCGCCGGCTTCCAAACACGAAATTCGAGGTCTTTGAAGGCATTAGTGGACAAACACCAGTGGCAAAGGTCATGGTTTTTTGGTGGTTACTCTATGCTACAAATATGTATTTGAAGCGGATTATACTAAGATGATGTACGCAGCTTTTTTAGTAGCACGTTATTGTGTAATGATGATATAGGAGCGCTACTCGGAGTTTTTGCCAGCCGGAGTTCGTGAAATGTTTTTCGCGATTACAGCTATGGTTCTTAAAGTTAATATTGTTATTACCGAAATGGAGAAAGTTTTGGCAAACTAGCATATTCTCGGTTGTTACGGTATATTTAGTTGCTTTTCTTAGTCCCAAGAATAACTTAATTTTCTTAAGGTTCTGAAGAAATGTTTCGCGATTTTCTGGGGTGAGCTACTCCTCAGGCAATATCTGTGTATACTTCAGAACTTTAATTTTCAGTGTTCGCCTCTTCAAATTGCTCTGTTGACTTAAAAAGAGATCTTTTAAATATTGCTCACTATTTTCATTTTCGCAGTTTGGAAGTTCATTGTTTACTGAATTTCACGGGATACAACAAAATACAGTAATGGTTCTAAAACAGCATTAATTGCAGGCGCTATTGTAAGTTACGAGTATTTCTCTCGGCGGACTTTTCATTTATATTTAGACTACGCTACGGCACGAAATGCGACACGAGTAGCACACATTGACACGAAATATTGTTTCTAAAATACTTGTATGATAAAAGAATCGAGGGGATAGGGACTGCCGCCCTTGTAGTGATAATACTGCGATAACCAACTCGTATGCCGGTGATGGTGATTAATACTCCCCATGTTGGTCGATCATTGTTGCTTTTATTTGGAGATCTATTTGCTGGCATAATATAATTCAAGTTATTGAAAATGTAAAAAATCGAAAAGAAAGTGAATTGGAAATAAAATCTTTTAATTCACTTTAGAGTGTCACCATTGAAGACTAGATAAAATCTAATTCTGCAGTCTGTAGCTCTCGGTTTATTTGTAACAAAATAGGCAGTGGGCTCCGTTAGTTAACTTAGCGGTGTTTGCCAAGCTGACGACGAGCTTACACTTCACGCTTGCTTGTTGCCACAGCCTGCTCACATGTGTTACCTGTTCCAGCTCTCTCTAATTCTTACGACTTGGTTTGCAGATTTACATTCTGAAATAGGCATGACAGTTTTCCTCTTTTATGTTGTATTGTGACTGGTATGTGATGGTGGACTGGTGGTGGCAAAAGAATTTCTTACTTATCTTAGCCCACTTTTGTTACACTTTCGAACAATATACAATAACAAGTCACTGCTTTGTAGTGCGCGAAATATACACCATTACTCGCAAACCTAAATATATTCAAAATTTTGTAGTTGCTATAATAACTTTCGTTTTCGTTTTGTTCTTTTATTTACATTACATGCAGTGAGTGCATTGCAGAGAACGAGGAAAGCTGTTCTACCGTAATACAGTTTAAACCATTACTAGGTACGGAGTGAATCTGTTCATGATAACAACCAAAATAAGTACCTACCAATACATACCAAACAAAAATGATACCTAACTTTACTGCTTATTTGTTACTTAGATGAATTGTGAAAGGTTGTTATGATGATTTGACATTGTAAATAAAGATGTTTTTTTTATGCAAGGTATCAAAGTTTCTTGACATAGTTTCCACCATATATATATTTTAAAATGTAGGTACTCCAAAGTAAATCTTTCGTTAATAAAGTAAAGTACGCAGCTAACTACTGAGTGCGATTCCTTTTTGCTCGTTGTTCCCGGTGGAGAGTTTAATCCCGTGTGTCCGAACCGGCACATAAATTTTCGCTAGGTGTCGCGCAGCGCAGATTACGCTAACTAACATTATCCTATTGTGCCGCCCAACGAATACATATATTTTGGACAATACACTTTGACCGGGAATAATTGGATGTTCTTGCTTCGGAGTGCGTGATAGGAATAGAGAAGTAGAGTTTGGATGAAATCGGAAGTTCAGCTAAGTGGCAGAATAAACACGCGGGAGTATCTTGTGTAATCTCTGAAGGTGCCTTTTTACTTACTACTTCTAACTAGTCGTCGATATAATATAAAGTTCTTTTATAAACACGTGTTCCTTGCTTGTTACAGGCCTTTTAGATACTAGGACCAGAAGGGCAATTCTCGTAGACCGTTCACAGTCTGATGTCAGTCTCAATCTGTCAAAAATACTTCTAATTTCCCTACATTTTGACAAGTTTTTGACATCTGTCTGTCGCTGAGATGAGACTGCGACTAGATTTTGAACGTTTTAAATTACGAGAATTGGCCTTCTGTTGTAGGCACCGTGTGTAAAACCAACTGTGTAAGACACCATAACAAATATTATGTTGTTACGCCCACAAACAATGCACCTATTACAGATGATTTTTTAACCCTAACAAAATAATTTTATATTATAAAAATGTTTAAAAAAACTTGATGAAAAACTAAAGCTAAACTAAAACACGAGCTTTAGTTTTTCATCAGCATGTACGCATTTTTATCTCCTCAAAAATGCAGGTTAGAAACGTCGCGACTGTATTTTTAAGAGAATTCCGCAGAGTAATGAAAGAATATTGTACAAATAAACCGCTTTGTGTTTTCTGCTTCTAATTTCTTGTGTTTTTATTTGAAATATTATTTTCTAGGTCCTTTGTTTTGCTGTTGTTCTTAGTTAGCAGTCTTAAAGCGTTTGATCACATTTTTCATCTGAAATTGATCATGTCCCTCAAAACGTTGGCATAAAAAAAGTCCAAGAATGTTCGATATTTCCGGACATAAAGATTAATAGTCGTTGGGATTTTTATATCATTCAATGATAGTCACAGAGTTACTGTAGTATCATGTGAGTGGCTACGTCCGGTGACGTCACACTTTGTGGTCACAGCTCATTCGAGTCGGATGGAACTGGTGAAAGCTCACAGCAGCAGTTATTTCGCTTTACAAGTGCGTCTGGTTTGCAATCGTTAATATCGATATCTGTTGATAAGTCGCGATCGCTATATTTTTGCCTCTTAAACATCGCCTCAATTAGCATTTTTGGAGACATCTTATGAATGTTAATTTTTGGTATCAGTTTATTCTTTAATTAAATTGATTTTATTCGGCCTACCAACAATTGTTCACACTGGACACAGCAACATTATTCATTCTTAAAAATAAATTACAACGCAACAATTACTTATAGGTAAACACCACATGCACAAAACAATACATTCGGAAAATTAGTTAACTTACTAAATACTAAGCGCAAATATTCAATTAAATAAAATTTTAATTGGAAATAGAAACACAGAATTATGACGAAATTCATAAAAAATAAATCGTAAATTGATTCATTTTTGGCAATGACAACATTGGTAAATAGGTAAAATAAAATTTAAATTATATTACATTAGTGAATTGATAAATTATAAATAAAAATCGACATAAAATTAAAACTCATTGAATAAAATTGATAAATTGTTAAACTAATAAGAGAAAAAAAAAAACTATAAAATTAATAACAGCGGTAAAATTGACACAATAAATAATTGATTATGACTAGGGTTTCTTGTTAAACGATTAGCAATTCTTATATTCAGATAGGTGTTAACTTCTGCTTAGGTATATGTTTTCATAGGATTGGCGTCCTGTCGTTTGATTGGGATTGCATACATGGCATGTACAGACGCCAGCACATCAATCTACTACAATCTGTCAAAATTCTTTAATAAATTTTCAACTTTATCGTTAAAGCATTAAGGTTCAAGGTTGATTGGGAAAATTTGACAGTTTCGGATAGCTTGACCTGCTGGCGTCTTTACTAAGATACTTATAATATGTTTTTGTAAAGTGGATAGAGAACCTATAAGTTTATTCAATATCTTATATAATAATATGAAGCATTACCTTCGCGTTGAGGACTGAGGATATCATTTAAACTTTTATTTTCAGTTAAGAATTTTTCATTTTTTTCTTCTTCTAAGTACAAAGTTGTAGCTTTCTCATGGGTATAGTTTACAAGGTTTACACCCAAGTTACCGCCACAGTACTAGTTGTTCTAAGTGAATTCCGTCCACGCTGTCACCTCGGATTTTTACTCGTCGCCAGAGTTTCATTAGTTGAGTAAACCACGGAGGTGTGCTGTGTTCTGTTGTGTAATGTGGAGTGGAAAGTGAATACCGTGTGTGTTGATGGAGTAAAAGCTATCTCATTCTGATGTAGTTTTGTTGCTTCTACTAACAGCAATGAATTTTGGTGTCACGTGACAGTTACATATCTGCAGATGTATTCTTAAAAATCGCACCGTGTAAACTTAGGTCAATTAGCTTGACGTGAGCAGTCAAAAATGTAAATCCTTAGCATCATCCGGCCAATTCAGTAAAAATCTCACCGTGAAAACATCAGTGAAATGAGCTTAAAGTAAGCTGTCAATATTGTCCAATCCCTAGCATCAGGTGAAATGACAGCTCACATCAAGCTCAAATCACTTAAGTTTTCATGGTGAGATTTTTACTGAATAGATCGGCAGGTGGAATGACAGCTCACTTCACCTATGTTTCACGGTGAGATTTTTACAGAATAGAACGGCTGGTGTTGAACCCGGGTGGAAACATTTTCACAGTCTACTGTGGTGAAAAACCGATAGCATTTTAGTTCTAGTGTTCGCAAATCCCAGCTGCATCCATCTGGATTATCATTATTACGACAGATAACGCCCACGATAATACAATGAGTTGGTCTATTCATAGTTGACGACTCACTTCCCCAGGAAAGTTTCGTCCGTAGTATCAACAGTTTTTGCATACATTACCTATCCCTTAATATTCTGTATTCAGTCTGTTTCTAGTACAAATAAAACAAATAACGAAAGTGAGGCAGAATCTCCTGAAATTGCGAACTCAAAACTGCGTCATCACTGAGTTTTCGTAGAATGAACTTTCTGCGCTGCGATAGCCTCTACTCACATGATCACGAAAATAGCCTAATGACAGATTTTGTAATGGTATACTTGGATGATCTAGTGACCTTTGACTGGCGTAGTGTCATCTATCGAAAAGGTCGCCAACAAATAGGTCAGCACGTTAGTAGCTCAGTTTCGGTCTGGCGACCTGCACCCTAACTGCGTAACACACAATCAATCTCAATCTGAATCATTTTGAAGGATATTGCTAATCCATTGCTTCATATGTTCAAAAAAATGTGTCATGTGTCTGCTCAACAACGTAAATAACGCAATAAATGTTGTTGAACTGTCAAAATGAAACCGATTCCGATTGATCGTGTGTTACGCAATTGTAACACCTGAAAGTTTCAGCTTGCACTTTCTTCATTAGGAGAGTAAACTTCGGTTGTCTTTTGTCCCGTGTACAATTATTACTTACACACTCATTATTCACTTTTGTCCCGTGTACAATTATTACTTACACACTCATTATTCACATAAGCTAGATGTCGGCAGTTTCGTTTGAAAAAACTTGGGTGAAATTTGTGCCCTGAAAGTACATTAATATGTAAGCTTGTAACGCTCCGGAGAGTAAAGCAATTATAAAAACGTATGTGGTGCCAAGCACCGCTACTGGGATAATGTTAATAAAATACGTTTGGCATAATGTGGTTTGGTTGAAAGCTGATAAAATTGCACTTGAAGCGAGAAGTGCAGTAGTAAGAGTAGTTTTGCTAAGGCAGCTCTATAGCTTCAGTGAAATATGGAAGCAAATGTAACTAACTTCCAATATTTTGTATATTTTCTCCACCTGACCATACGCCGCTCTATATTTTCCTCTATTCCAATCAAACCCACGCACTAAATAAAGTCTACACTGAAAAATTCCTGTTAATCGTTGGTTCGGATCGTGCTGCAACACCTGCGCTATTTGTGCACTCATCAATCTCATCTACGTGCTCCGAATGCTGCGATGTTCATCTCACAGCTTCACACGTAAATATTCCGCTTTTAGAACAGTTTTTTGCAAGGATGGAAGGTGGAAGTAAGGGAGTGATATCGCTTGATGTTTTTGTTACTTGCGTGATTGTTATGGATGACATACATTCAGAATAACTTTGTACTAAAATGTAATGAAGGATGGAAAAAGGCTGGATCTTGACATGACATTTAGGATATATTCAAATTAACGATAGAGGAATCAAACTAATACTATCATGCTATAAAATATTAAAAATGTATTCAAATAGGTAAATTCAGTATCCGTTCACAGACCATAAATTATACGTACCGCCTGTACTGAAATGGCACCAAACGCGAGGGTTGGAAGCAGAAAGGGAAAACTAAAACATAAAGAGTATGAACCGCAAAAACTGGCAGTCCTGAATAAACAGCCCACAAAGGAGGCCGGGCCGCAGAGAAACAAAGCGAAATTTTGACATTCAGAATATCTTACTTTGATGATATCATGGTGCTTACACCGTGAATTTAAATGAATGTGTACCTTCGCACCTTCTTGGGAAACTGCGCCTTTTGGCTCAGCAATTCCTTTTACAATGCACGTCGAAATTAAAACGAAACGGCTGTTGATGTGTTGTACGGGATCTACACATTCTTAGCTGTAATATTTCTGACGACAACATTTTGTTCAGTTCAGTTCACGTGACCAACTTTTCCTTTTATATTCTTTAGTTCTGTATAGACTTCCCTTTTATTAAACATTTAACCAGTATAACGAGCCAAACTTGGCTCGTTATCATTTGGTATCGTTAGCCTGTTGATTATAGGGTCTTACATCCCTTGGTTTATAAGCTCAAGGCCGAAAGTGCCGTGACCTTCGCTGCAACAACATCAGTAAGGTTCTTTCCCTCGGGAGGTTTCCTTGAATGTAACCTTGGGGTTTGATCAAAATTATTGTATAAGCATTTTCTATATGATAGTTGTACAGGAAATAACTCTGGTGATATTGTGCTTTATGAAGTCAACGTTGTGGCGGGATTTTTGGTGGAATGGTGATGATTGATTGAATGATTAGTCATACATATGTAACGCAGGCGAAATGGTGGTCCAACTGTCATATTAGTTTGCAAGAAATAGAAACAAAGTTATATATTCGAGGATCTTATCTTAAAAAAACCGGTCAAGTGCGTGTCGGGCCACGCGCAGTGTAGGGTTCCGTAGTTTTTATAACAGCCAAGTTTGGGTCGTATTCGCTGACTGTTAATTTCGTACCATGCTCTAACTAAAAGCCAAACATGACTACCTACCTAATTTGACTTCACAATCCTCAAGTAATTTAATTACTTAGACACAACTAACTACAATTTTATTCGACAGCAACTGTTTTTTTTATAAAACTTATTTAGGAATGAAACACTAGCAAAAAAAAAAAATAATAACAAATGCATTTGTATATTTCTTCTTACGTGGTGTAAAATAGCCTATTGAGATATTTTAGTGTTAATATAGAGATTTAAATTTAAAAAAATATTACCTGTTATTTGACAGATGTTAAATTGTATAAATTGTAGTGTTTTATAAAAATGTATTAATTAGTAATAGTGATGTGTTGACAAAAAAACCTTTTTCGGATTGCATTATTTGGAAACATGAATTTTAATAATGTACCCTACAATAAGCGAACTCTCCCTAAGCTAGCAACACTGTACGAGTGGGAAGTATGAGGAAAGCGGGGGGTTGCGATTTTTTTTTGGACACAGTGAGCGGCATACTTTATCGGCTGTGGGCTCCTTCTGGTTTGTTCTGTATTCTGTGCCCAAACCCCTAATATTTTTGAAAGACGATATCACCACTTTATATGTAGGGGAGGTGCCCTAAATATTTTTTTTTCAAAAATTTTATTTTACCACTTTTTCGGCGTCATTAACGTGTCTCTCTCTCATGCCAAATTACAACTTTCTAGTACCAATAGTTTTTGAGCCAAACCGTGGACAGACAGACACACAGACAGACAGACGGACATGGCGAAACTATAAGGATTCCTTGTTGACTACGGAACCCTAAAAAGGTGCGTGTACGCATGTAAAATACATACACTGTTTAAGGTTTACGTATTCTTCGTAGCAAGCAGGAATATAAAACACAAACTTTCAGGGTTCACCTATTTACGAATTTATAACTGTATATATTTTTTATCCTCGTAAACTAAACGCAGACAAGTCAAGGTTACGCCTACAACCAGAACTTAGACGTTCCTGAATCATTTTAGTATTGGCATAACATTTAGTATCAAATATCTCCGTAACGTTTATTTTCGGAAGTGTTTTTATATCTCCTATTTTTGGTTCTTCAATAAAATCTGGTTTTAGAGTCGGAAGTTTTGTAACTTGGAAGTATTGTTTTTTGATGTGATGAATTGATTTTGCAATCTTTGTTGATGCTCTTTTGGACCCCAATCATCTTTTACTGCTTGTTTAAGATTCATCGGTCAGTGCTTTCTCTTAGAAGACGGTGGTGGTTATATTTGGTTGTGGTTAGCAGTCAATGACTTGTAAATAATATAGAACCCTGTAGAATGTATTACCCCTAAGAGTACAAGTTGTATTAATTGCGTCGTGGGTAGCTTATAACAGGAAGACAGTTGCTGTTACCAAGATTAGGTTCAAAGTAAAGGATCGTAGTAGATAGGTTAGATTTATGAAGTTAGTGGGCTGCGATGACTAATGGTGCTTTAATTAAGTTCAAAGTATTTCCTCTGCTGTTAATAAATCTTTGTTAGTTTTCGATAAAATATTGTGTAGCTTTTACTTCTAGGCAGATGGTAGCCATTTATTTACTTTTCCTGTTATCTGTGTAGTGTATAGATTGGCATTGTTAAAGGAGATTAATGATGTAGACAAATAGGCTATTAAGAGAAGTAAAGCGATGCTTTCCTGCTCGAACAGGAAGGTCGTATGGATTTTCTGTTAAATCGGCTTAGATATTTGGCGTGGGTAGAGGAATGAGACCCACTTCTTATTTTCTCTAACGAGCAGATCGGTTGACCGCTTATTTATTCAGGATTTTATTTTAAAATAGAGCACAATTTTTCCATACGGTGTTCTCGTGTTTTAGCCACTAAACTCCACTACTTTTAATTAAGTTACTTCAGTAGCACTGGGGTCTGACGTTAGCAAAAAACCCTTCCTAATTTTCATACCGAATACGAACAAAGGCTTGTTAGTTAGCAAAAGCCTTTCCCTTCATTGTTTACATGCCTTCATTCCGTGTTAAACTTAGCCTTTAGAACTTCTTCGCAAATATTTGGCAAGCCACCTGCCGCAGGTGTTCAAAACGACAGTTTTTCATAATATATTTACGTGCACAATACGCTTCCATTCATCTCACGTTACTATGTTTTATCAATTTACGTTAATATATAGTGTAGTTGACCATCTGTGGCGCTTGGAATTCGCTAGCTGGCTGCCGTCCAGGGACATTCGATGTTAATGTCAAGAACACTGACACCCGCGTGATTACACGCTCATATTTAGGGGAGATGATAATATACACATGGATTTATGAGCTTGTACCTATTATAGTTGTTGGACGAAAGCTTCGGTACGGATGAGTTGGAAAAAAGTTTCAGTAGAAGTTATGTGGTAACCATCTCTTGAAGTTTCAAGATTTTTCGTTGGAAGTCTGCCCTTAGAACTGAACTTGACACACATATATGTATACATATGTAGCAGCTTCACTCTTGCATTCAGATCTGGGTGAAACACAAAAGTGCAAAATTCACGCTGTGGACGTTTTTTACGCCTTTCTGCCTTTCAGTCGTGTTTTTTTTGTGACCTAGACAAGTCGGATAATATTTCATTTATCAAACGCGGATAAACTTTGCCAGAAAATGATGAATATTTAATTCTACATGCGTGTCTTGGTATAACACTCGACATTTACAATTTGCATAAAATGCTTTTGTATATTTTTTGTAATAGAAAATGAGAGAAGATAGACAATAACAAATAAGCTACGTTCTCTGATTAAACTTAAACTCTGCTGCAGTCTGCCTTGAAGCTCATTCAAGGCTAACTGCAGCAGAGAAACACGCTGAAACAAAAAGTGTGCTCCGGCAAGCGTGGTCCACTTATGTTGCCAAGTGTCACCATAATAGGTCAAGAGCAAACTTAACTTGGTTCCGCCGGAGAATGGTGCCTCAGCCGAGGAGGATGGAGGATAGATGGAAACTACAACTATCCCGCTAATGTTGCCAGCTTGATTGCTTTACTTAAACACGGAATTGAAACTTAGGGAGCTCGAGAATTCTCTAACATGGATGAGAATGATTTCGTATATCTCCAATTTATGATTCATCTCTATCGTCAAGAGGGTTTCAACAATATTGATGTTGTATTAACTTTTATTATTTAGGGAGAACGAAAATAGAATTGAGCAAGAAATCTTTACAGAGTCAGGAGTATTGATTCGATACAGTTCACCTATCATAAACAAACCAATCTATCATAATCTTATACAATACATATTCAGTAGTTCATTGTTCTAAGAAGAAAGTAAATTGGTGAAATAAGGGAATACCTAAAACAAACCTTATGAATATTTACGGAGACAACACTGTACTGAAGAAATGTAAGTAAAGTGCGTCTTGTCTCAGAATTATGTTTGTTGTAGAGAGTCACCATAATTGGAATTCTTTTTTTTGTGTTATTGCCGTAATTGTGCCTCAGGGCTATAAGATCACGAATTTTGTGATTGTTCACAAATAACGGTGAGCAATGGCTCATAAACTTGCTATGTAACCCATTGTAGTGATGAGGTCGTCGTAACTGTGTTTTCATTTAATCTACTGTATGCTGGCTGTTTGTGTATGTGAGTTTATATGTATGTAAACGCACCCACGACACAGGACAAATTCCTAGTGTGGGGCAACATTAAAAAAAAAAACCTTTTTTTTGTATCTACTACTTACAAATAAGTAAACTCTGTCCTTTTTGTTTCAGGTAAGTTTCACCACTAAATCAATACGACGGCACCAGGAGACAGAGCAACGTTGGAAGACAAACCAGGTTTGATAGCACAACGCTCATTACTTCCGAGATGTTCTCGTAGGCACCATAGATCATGTTAAGTTGAAATGAGTGCTGGCTGCCTGCCATTTTGCACTAGCAGGGCTAATATGCAATTTTCTATGTCCATTATTAATCCCAGTAAGCTTTCAAAGTAATAGACGAAGTGATTAAACTTGTACTATAAGCTTAATTAAAATAAAGACTTCTAACATTACCTACAATATAATCCACTCGTAAACAAAGTCGTAAGTTTCTAATTAAGATCAACGACTGTCCAAAGTGCTGAACATTTAATAGAATAAGTAAAGACACTTCATAAAGAGCACGTGTTAGCACGTTCCCCGCGGATGTCATGCGACTACTATCCCGAATAAACTGGGCCATAAACCCCACATGTCTACCGATGACTATTAAAAACTTGCCTAGTAAGCCGCGACACGTTCCGAATGTATAAAAATTCACTACCACAACCCTTTTCACGAAAGCCTTAAGGCCGAAAATCCCATGGTGAAGGTATATGTGGGAACGGTAAGACAGCGACCTCCAGCGAGCATGGTGTTCGCCCTTGGCACGGTGCCAGCCGTTACAGCCAATGTCAATGGCATGAGCCAAATGCCATGCTCACTTTCGGCGTTTTATCGCGCCGGCTGGGGGCTGGCCGAATTGGTTCCCTGTTGTTACAAAATTTTAAGTTATCTGGTTGGGTTACGTTTGTTCGTCCTTCAAGTGCTTCAGTGATGTTCGCAGTTGATGGTCAGCGCTGTATCGACCAATTGTTTTGGTTATTTTAATATTGCCTAGCCAAGTAAAAGTTAAACGTAAAGTTAAGGTCATACGTAAATCTGAGTTCATAATATTTGAGCGTTCGTTTTCAATTTAATTCTGTTCAAAATGTAAACGACAAAATTGTGATATTTTCACAATGTCTGTAATTCTAATGTATCTGTGCCCAATGTGCTCTTTTACAACCTGGAACGTGTCTTCCTAGACAAATGGAAAGGTAAATTCTCATTGCAAATTGACCTATAGTAGGTTGCACGTGCGTCGAAATATTGAGCAAACACGAAGGCTCTATTATGTACTTGTTCCGTTCGATTTCTCTCACAGGTGTGGAGATTTATTTGACATGGTTTAAATTGTAAAATAGTGGCTGAAAATCAATCGTTTCGCGGAGCTAACGGCCAGATGTTTTGGCGGGAGATGAACGTAGCCTGTGTGTTCAGATTGTCGATTGTTTCAACCCAAACCTAAATGTTAGGTGCGACTGACTGCCCATCTGAAGGAAATACAATTCATTTAACAAAAATCAGAACTGCTACAACTAATCACTTTAATATTTACTGGTACGCTTTAACAGGAAAGATGTGAAGGACAACTCATTCACTCAAACTAAAAGGGCTACGTGAAATCAATAGCCAATAATAATTTTATCAGCATTGATTGATAACTGGAGGTCGTCCATCAGAAGGTCAGGATGCCTCTGACATTCCCATGTATTTGTCACGGGAGCTGCCGCGAGCGAACGAATTTTATTACTACGATATCTTTATTGTTGATCGGCAAACCGTCATAAAAAACGCGATAACAACTGTTTATGTAGCTGCACAGTATTTCTGTGTGCGTATCATAAAAACGTTATGGGTTTGAATCTGTTTATTGAGTTTTTGGAAAAGTTTCCGCACTTTTTCGCCAATGAAATATGCGGGCGTGTCTGCCTACGTACGATGTTCGCTTGGCAAACTTATCGATGTGAGTTCGATTGCTATATCGGTTCCAATATCTTTAGGGCGTACTTCAAATATTTGTACAGCCATTTTTTCCTACTTTATGGATATTTGTTCCAAGCGCAGTGGTTTGTGTATTAGATTTGTTTGTTATGCCAACCGCGAGCGGGTGGGTATCTGTGTGTTGTCACGAGTGAGCCTCGTTCATTTGTTTATTGTCGTGGGTAATCGGGATTCGCAGGTCAACGACCCCCTTTTCTTTTGTTTCCTGTAATTTCTGAGTAGTTCGGAATGTTCGTTATGAATAAGAAATGCACGTCGGGTACAGAGCTGCAATCGTGCGTTCGTTGTGAAAAATTGCGCGGTCGCATGAAAGCTGTGACCCATTTCGCCCGCCTGCCTCGAGACTTGCGTGTGTTCGCTATAAGCGCATACATTCTATGTTTTATTGCAGTATTAACAGCCAAATAAAAAATATAACTCTCATAAAAAACCTATTGTCGCTCGTTATGACTGCATTTTATTAACAAGACTCAGACAGGGTTGGTTTTCCTAACGTTTTATACAGATTCCCGTGAAACAAATCTAATTTGGTGGCCATTTAAATTTTCCATCATAAAACCGGATGAGGGTGTTTTTTAAACAATTTTGTCTCACCGGAAGCCGGCCGCCTGCTCTAATCGCTATCTAACGGCTGTTTACGGTCCGCCCAGCGCCATTCTCATCAAAATACCTTTTGGTCGTTACAGCTGCTCTTTTGATCTCAGTATTTGTTGTATAGCCATATTAAATGAGATGCGTAATCAGTAAGGAGAGTTAGGTGGAATTTCGTAAATTATTAAATTACCCTGTTTATGAAATGTTGGATTGAACATAACCGCCTATTGAAGGGGATGAATAAAAATATCCCGTTTATGATGTTTTATGTAACACACGTGTAACTTAAGCGGATCAGACGAATTGAATAACGTCTCATTTGAAAACCCGAATGTGGGCTTCACGTAGCGTTTGTACTTAAGGACGAGCATTTTCATGTGTATTTGTACTTTTAATTTAAAACTGAAAAGTGTAGCTCGTTCATCGTTCTGTATTAATTGCCTTTAAGTTTTGTTTGTAATACAAATTGTATAACTACACGCGTTAGGCTCGACCAACCCGTCAAATTAAATTCTCGGAGGTAAATTAGCCAGTTCCCAACAAGTACAAACCTCTAGAATCTGGCAAGTTCCACGTGCGCCAGTTAGCGGTTTACTTTACATAATGTTGCCACTAAGTTGGCGTGCCAAACTCTGCTGGTTGGAACAGCCTATAATATGCTTTCCGAAAATATTTTGTCCAAAAATAAACTTAACGATGTCGGCTGTGTGGTTCCCTTGTTCCGCACCATCATAGAATTTTTAATTAGACTGGTGTTACGCTAAAAGTGTCACATATTCTGTCCTAATTTTAAATAAAAATAAAATATCCTAGATAGGATTAAGTCCGACCACTTTTTCGCATAATGTCGCTTATTTATCATTATCTATATGTTATTACATAACGTGACAACACGCTTGTATTCCCCGAAGGGTTAGGCAGAGATGATCTATACATCCAAATTTCGCCAGTTATGTTTAAGTTTCATGCGCACAAATCCAGACTCCAGCTCCAGCTCCGGCTGCTCCTGAGAAATTCCAGATGGAAAAACCCAATAACAAATACTGCTCGACCCGGGAATCGAACCCATGCTCAGTAGTAGCTTGCAATACCATTTTTTTTTAATCGTGGTGAAAGGCTCATGCATTCTGCACTACCACGGAGAGATAGTGCAGTTATGTGGGACTCTAACCCACTAAAACTCCACGGTGTCCTCTGCCGCTTACGGCGTGAACACGGGCACGCGTTAGCACTTATCCGCGAACCCGCCGCGGCTGTCCGTCACCGGACCCTCCTCTGGGGAGTACTCCCCATCACCGTTTCACCAAAACGCATAGCACGCCGTGACCACCCCAGGGACCAAACCAGCGCCAGGCGAACCCGTGTCTGGGCACCCTTGTTCCCCTGCGACGGGTCAGGTCATTGGCCCCACCGCCTGCCCATTTTCGGCCGTAGAGGATAGGGAGAGCGGCCAACGTCATACCAACACTCCTCCTCCCCTGCGGCCCCACCGCGTTCGCCATCAGACGGTGGCGAGCCCGTCAAGGCCGCGGAAGGTAGGGAAATCGGCGCACCGCAATACCGGCACTCCTCTCCCGCCGCGGCCTCCAACCCTCAGCCGTGATGCCTCCCATACGACATCGCGGCCCGCCTCAGTTGCGATGTGGCCCAAGCGGCACTGCCACCTACTTGTTGGCCGCTACGTCGTCGGCTTACTGGCAAAGCCCTGACGAGCGGCCCCTCCTCGGGCTCCACTTGACTTCACCGTGGGTGACCAAGCCACGACTCCTGAGCCCCTTCGCCTCGAAAATGCGGGAACCCACCGGGGGGGAGCTTGCGATCCTAAAGCATAATATTTAGAGGATCAAAACCTTTGCACAACAAACTACCTATGAAAAACAAACCGCGAACTGGTCCTTCGGGTACATACTGATGCTCGATACCAGTTCGCGGAATGTTTCAAGTTTGAACTTACACACCTTGAGTAGCAGTTAATGGTAAGCTAGGAAAGACGCTCTGTGTGAATCGGCACGAGCGCAGATATTGTTTCTGTAGTAGGAATGAATTATAAAACTCTAGCTTCAGTCCGCGACTTTGTCCGGTGAAATTTCTTGTTTTAACATAAATTATCCTATGACACTCGGCATTACTGTAGCTTCCAATTAGTGAATGAATTTTCGGAATCGGACCAGAAGTTTCGGAGATACTGACATACAACTGATACTGATATACGTAGTACACATAGTATAGATAACACTTAACCTAGATCCTTCTCATAATGCAATCTAAATAGAAATTGTTTTTTCAGATTTTTCATCTCCAGAGATAAAATTATCGCGAGATATTATCTCTGAAATGACCTACGTTTATATAATACATTGGTGTTCAGCGGGCGAGCCTCCTGTCGTTAGTCGCGGCTGATTTGCTCGTTTTTCCACTCATACATGCATGTTTGAAGATTACAGAAATGTGGGAGATGTGTTGTCAAAGTTGAATGGGTACTTTCACAGGATTTATGATGTCTTCATTTTGGTAATGAGTAAAAATATTAGGTCAATATTCTTCTGGCATGTTGCGTTGCTAACGTTTTTCCTAATTTTTTCGTATTATTTGACACATTTTTCCCGTGAGGAAAACGAGTTTTTTAAACACCATTTATATGTACATGTATGAAGTCCTCCTTATCTACAAAGACGATACCTTTTAACCGACCCTTTGTAATTATAATTTCCTAGCGTGTGCCCTAATATGACTCGGCAGAGCTAATTTAGTTTCACTGAACACAAACATTATTTACTTACACTTGGCGTGAATCGCTATAAACACAATTTAAGCACATTGTCAAGGACGTGTCAAGGACCTTTGGCATATCTATAGTTTTTCTATAATCTTCGTCCAGCCCACGCCACCACAGTTGAAACAGCGCCTGCGGGCTTTTTGTCCGCTCCGATGCCGCTTTTATCCTAGCATTATTTCCAACCCACAATGTATGTTTTCATTATACTTCGTAGTGATTACTTAGGCCACAAAATGAAGTAACAATGGAAGGGCTATTATTGAAAAGGTTTTTTAAATACAATATTATTCATTATTCAGAGAAAACAGTACAATGGCGATAGAATAGAGATCTGATTCAGTTAGATTCAGTCTTTCCTTTTTTTTTTTTTTTTGATGTTTGGATTATCTATCTGGCAACTACGCACTGCATTTCTCTTTAAGCTTTTATCATTCATCATCAGCATCCGACAAACGTCTAGTGCTGCTGGGGAATTTGTTGCGCCACTTCTTCCCAACGAAAACACTAGGAAGTGGTGAAGGGCAGCGGGCGTTTTGGGGGACTGTCTTCTGTAATTTTGACAGCTAATTGTCAGCCTTATTTGAATAAATGACTTTTGATTTTGAACATAGGCCTACCCTAGGTATCGCCACTACGACCGGTCCGGTCCGGTCGGGTTCTCCTCATTATTTATACTAAAAAAGCTGCTTAAAGTGACGGGGTTAGTGTTGTGCTACTTTTTTTTATGACGTTGCCCCACACTAGGAATTTCTCCTGTATCGTGGCTGCGTTCACAAACATTTAAATTCACATACACAAACAGCCAGTATGGCCGACAGTACGGCCACTGGTCGATAACCACTGACGTCCGACCCTGGACCTCCTTTTGGTACCGGGATAACTCGCGTCATTTTCCATTGATATAAATAGTGTCCTTCTTGTAAACACAGATTGAAAAGGTGTAGCAGTGGTTTCCAAAAGACTGAGCTACAGTCCCTGACAATGTAAGGTGGTATTCCACCCGGACCCACCGACTGTTTGGGCTTGAGCCGGTGGAGTGCCGCGCGCAACTAATAATAATATAATAATAAATATATATAATTAATATATATATATAAAAATATAAATTAATTACTACTCCTCCAGTACCTTACTACAAATATACTCCAGAAACGGTTCTTGGAAACACAACACACAAACTATACTTTGATCGAGTCATCCTCACAGACAGAACAACACATTATAATAGACCAGACATAACCTTACTAGACAAAATTAATAAAACTGCGCAAATAATTGATATAGCAGTACCAAACACACCCAACCTACAAAAAGCTACCAGAAAAGCTGTCAAAATATACAGACTTAAAAATAGAAATAAGTCGAATGTGGCGATTAAGTAGCGTTGCCATTATTCCTGTAGTACTTTCAACCACGGTTGTCATTCCCAAACAACTGCATCAGTCTTTAAAAACGCTGGACGTAGCTCCCTCCACCTACCAAACCCTACAGAAAATTGTAATCCTGAACACTTGCAGAATTGTTCGGAAATTCCTGCAGAATGACAATGATACTCAAATAGCACAACCACAAACATCATTCACCACCGCAAAACAAAGTGAACACATTACATCATCACGTCGTATATCATCATCAATTATCTCTTAGGTTAGTACTCTCAGGGGTAGCACTTGGTTTTGGCCCGTGTTACCCTAAAAAACCGGCAGATCAGTGCCGAGATACAAAAATGTATACAAGCAAATAATAATAATAAAACTTTATTTCACAAAAATACAGATTTAACAAGTTTTATAAACAGCACCAGCAACCTCTTAAGAGGTCATTGTACTCATCATTATGAACAACTTTTACTATGGGACCAAAACTGAAATCACGAAAAAAAAAATCTGCTGTTCCCTACATTTACGTTCGCATAACTCGGTAAATGTAGGGAGCAGCTGATTTTTTTTTCGCGATTGTGGGTTACTGTTAAGAGCTAGGGTGATGGAATGAAACTGTCTATTGTTCTGCGTATGTTATCAACGTATTCATAGTTCATTATTTCACTGCGTGGTGTTGATGTAAAGAAATCACCTGGGAGTCGTAGGTTACAAGTGTTACAACCGTAGGTGAGCTGGGCAGCAGTAACTCCAGTATCGGTGCGACAAGCGACGCGTAGTCCTAGCAGTGCGGTCGGTAACTCTTCGATCCACGTGCTTCCCTTTGTAAGTCGTGCGGTGAGCGCAGCCTTGAGTGATCTGTGCCAGCGTTCAATAATACCGTTACTCTATGGATGGTATGGCGTTGTCCGTACACGGTGTATTCCCAGTAGGTTGGTTAAGGCATTGAACAGCTGACTCTCAAATTGCCGTCCTTGGTCATTGGTCAGTGTCTCTGGACACCCGAATCTGGCGATCCACATCTCATATGTCTTCTATCTATAATATGTATGTATGTATTTACAAAAAAAAAAGTTGTATATTAAGTAGTTTATCAGCCATCTTGTTACCATAACACAAGCATTAGGTTGCTTAGCTTGGGACAAATGGTGATGTGTGAAATGTCCAGGGATTTATTATATGTTGCCCTCGCGATGGTTTCAGAACAGAGACTGTGTCAAATGCTTTGGAAAGGTCTAGGAAGATCCCTAGACTTTTAACTCTACTGTCAAGATTCTTAGCAACCAATTGCGTCAGCTCAAGAACTGCATCTTCAGTTGAGGTTCCTGTGCGAAAACCATACTGATTATCAGCTATGAGCTGATGTTCGTTGAGGAATTTTTTTAAACCATTATTCAGGATCCTTTCTAGTACCTTAGAGAGTGCTGATAGAACCGATATGGGTCTGTAATTGTTGGGTCAGTTTCTGTTCCCTCCCTTATGAATCGGATGGATGATAGCTTTTTTCAGCGCATCAGGAAAGATGCCTTTTTGAAAGCAACAGTTAAGGATATACGTCAAAGGTGGCGTCAGGGACTGGCGGCAACTCTTGAGCACTAGGGGGGATATGCCATCCCAGCCTATTGCGTAATCATTTCGCAGTTGCAGAATAAGTGACTCCACTTCTGATTCATCAACCTCAAGTATCACGAGAGAATTTGCGGGCCTGGATGAAATATTTTGACATGATCTCTTAGGTGGGTTTGTAGGTTGGTGAGATTCGGACAAGATTTTTTCTGCCAAGTTAGTGCCTATATTACTGAAAAATCTACACACTTCGTTTACGGATGATATAGGTTGTGGGTTAAGGTAATGGTAAAAAAATTACACATAAATGATCTGTAATTTTTTTACCATTACCTTAACCCACAACCTCCATACTATGTAAGTGTATTCATATTTGATGACATTGCAAATCTGTGTCGTAACCATTTTGAATAGAAAATCAGTGTATTCGGCAAGCTTCGATCGTTCGACATTCCTCCGTGGCTATGAATTCGTAACATTACTGAGGCTGTGAGCCGCTCCATTGAGTATGCGCGACTGGGGGTGGCGCTACAATCTGCACTTACATTGTCTGTCTTATTGATATTTCTGCCCTTGGGATGCAGCTCTGTTATTTACATTTAACGATTCACTTTATTGTAACTGTTTTCATAGAACATATTCTACAGTTGTCCAAATGTCTTCGAATACCTATGCACTTGCATTTAATGTTGTGTACAATTGTAACCTAGTTATTAAGTTTTTATAATATAATGTCTGTTCGGACATAAACTAACTTATTTTTGTCTCATATTTCGGAGGTTTGAATACCTCTGTTTCTGGTATACGACATTACGTAAGAAAAGAAACCAAGCCCAAACAATTTTCGTTCAACTACATCTCATAAAATGTCTTTATTGCCAAGTCAAGTTTCTTTATTCACCGAAAAAAAGCTGGCCTTTACCTGAATGACCTTAAACAAGTCATCGACCTTCGTCCATTTCTCTCATACGGTACTAAGGCACACCTAGTGCTATTTCTGCCTGCCCCCTAACCCCTTTAGGGCGCTCAATATAACCCCTAATAAAGATAACGAGTTTCCTTCAAAACAACGCCGGCGATGTTTTTCTTGTCTGCGTTCTGTTTTACTATGGAGATTTGTAGATGAGCTGCTTTTGTGATATTAGTAATAACGAGTACCTAGTAAAAAGTGGACGCCTTAGTAAGTTTATACAGGGTTATTTGTAAAACACCAACAACCTCTTAAGAGGTCATTGTACTCATCATTATGAACAACTTTTACTATAGGACCAAACCTGAAATCGCAAAAAAAAAATCAGCTGCTCCCTACATTTTGACGAGTTATGCGAACGTAAATGTAGGGAACAGCTGTTTTTTTTTCCCGATTTCAGTTTTGGTCCCACCCATAGTAAAAGTTGTTCATAATTATGAGTACAATGACCTCTTAAGAGGTTGCTGGTGTTTTACAAATAACCCTGTATAATTCTTACTTATTAACCAAATGTTCTGGTTTTTTAATTACCATTATGTTACTTAAATTTTTGTTTCCTAAAGAATGTATCAAAAAAAGAAAAAGGTACGGCTAAGCTACCTTCTTCTTTGGCAGATGAACGACGCAATGTGTATGGAAATAGTATTTTAATAAAACAGTCCTCTGAAGATATTGCAAATTTATTCTATAACAAGAGAAGCTTGAGGTGCCTCTCTCCTCCGTACCTCACCTAGTAAGGTATAGTGCACGTTGTGACCATAAAATAAGAAAGTATATGTATGTGCACCATCTTTACAAACGCGCACTGAATTTCAGTGGTGAATTCTAATTTTACGCACACCGGATCGATTTTTCAACCGACTTCAAAAACAGGACGAGGTTCTCAACTCAGTAAATCGGGTATTTAAAATACAAGCTTTATAAAAACCAATAACTCTATATTTAAATGAGATAAGTATAACACTAAAAAGAAAAATTAAATTTTTATGTTCCGCCAAATTTTCCGCGGTGTGCACTAAAACTTTTCTCTTATTGACCTATTGACGTTTTTTTTTTGTTTTTCGCTGTAATTTGTGGTCCTTCTGTAGTTCTTACTCAGATGTTTCGTAACAGAATTTGTTCTAAGTTACGTAGACGACCTTTTTTGCCGTTTGCACATAAATATTAGGTTTAAGACAAGTTTTGATATCTGAAGGCTCGTAATGTAAAACGTTCAAAATCTAGTCGCAGTCTCATCTCGGCGATAAACTAAAAAATGTGGGGAAATTAGAGGAATTTTTGACAGATTGAGACTGAGATTGCCCCTCTCTGGTACTATCGCCAGGCTTCGTTTATAGTTATACAAATTGTGTTATTGTGTAATTTGTTGGTAGGGCAGGTGTTTGAGGTTTAGACCTGTTTGTTATATTCCATTTGATAAGATATTGATAAAATAACATTGTTGTTTCCTCATTGGTACATACTACAATTATTCCTGGTACGCACGGCTCCACATCAAGCTATATAACCAGTATAAGCAGACTTATGATTGTATGAAATCCTATGCAATGCTAGGTCAGCTAAAACTGGAAATGTATAGCTTGATGTGTCGCCGTGTGTACCATAGCACATTTCCCTTTTCGAATAAGCAAAAAAGATGAAACCAACAATTCCAAAGTTCCTCACTGAATCGTACAATTGTAGTTTTGTAATAAATCTCTTTGCCCACTATTCGTTCTGGTTCCCAATCCTATAGCAATGCAATTTCTTTAATTCTCTCCTGAGCACCGAATAGTTTCCTTACCCGGTTCCAACTTTGGAATTTACCTTTTAATATTTCAAGCGTGAAGTTTGCCAGTTGCCTGGTTTTTGTTTGGAATCTAGGGGATTCATTATATAGGATATTTCTGAAGAATTTTAATAAATTACCGTTGTGTAGGAACTTATTTCGATACTTTGTGAGTTTATATTAAAATGTTCTCTGAAAAGGGCATATTTATGTCTTGTTCGCTTCAGTTGTTCTTTTGTATCTTTGATTAGAAAACCAAAACAAGTTATTTATGAGTGAGTTATTATTACGCGGATTTGACGTTAGTTATATTCTTGGATAAAGTTCTATTTGCAACATTGCTGAAGATCTAAACTATGACAATAAAGCTTTTGAATAATCATGAATTATGTGATTGTTCCATGGTTAACATTTTGAAGTAAATGTGTGCGTTCAATGGCAGGAATGTACCGTTTAATGTAGCGACTAATTTAGTATATTGCTGGTAGCAGTTGTGCCTGTACTAATGTGATAAATGGAGTAATGTCGTTTGCAACTCCGCATCACGCAATTAAACAGGTGTTTGATACTCAATTATTCGCGTTGAACGTACTTGCGTCACCTCGTATGTGCCCAGTTTGATTTGAGTCGTGTATAATACCAATTTTATTACATTTTGATGCACAAATATTAATCCGAGGCATCATTTCACTGGTCGCGCAATGGGACTCCCGTAAACCAGTGCAGCGCGATAATCCAGCGGCATTCATCACCTGGCTTTCAATACTAGATTACCTACTGGCCTCGAGGTACACAGGCTTCATATAGGTACGAGTATATGTGACGGGTGAAGCCTAACTTTGAAGCAAACTTTATGTAACCGAACTAGCTGAATTTCGGCGTGTCGACTACAACTAGGGAAGCGTAACTTTTCGGACAGCTATAATTGTGAGACTGCCTCTAGGGAACTGCCCAAATAACGTTATGGTCTGTAGTTTATAATTTTCTATTGTAATTTGGATAAAAAAAACGTTGTTTTGGACTTTTTTTGTGCCTCATTGGTTGGTAATGGCAGATATATTTCCCAAGTGTTACTAAAGTTGTATGTTACATGAAAATCCATGGAGTAATCATTTTTAAATCCCTTACGTTTCATACGGATAATTTACGTCAACCCTTTTAGTCCCTTTAACAATAATGTTATTTAAGAAGTTTCTAATATTCATAATCATACCCTTATAACGGTTTATTTCGTTTGACATTCCAGTATTCTCCGTAGACTTCAGGTTAATGCTTCACATACTGGCAATTTTAATTGATAGTTGAATTCATAGCCTGCAGCCGTCTGCAGGCTATGAATTCAACTATCAATTAAAACTGCACGGTGGCACCTTTATACCGGTCCCCTTTCACAAAGCTGCAATTTAGAACGGCCTGTGGTGGAAAACTTGCTTTGACTACGTTACGGGACTCAAATCACATGGGGCTTGATTATGACCTTGCAATTTTTTTTTAAATCTTAGGCTAGAATTAAAAACGTTCAAAATCTAGTCACAATCTCCTCTGAGCGACAATCAATGTCAAAAACTTGTCAAACATGTTAGAGGTATTTTTGACAGATTGAGATAGATCAAAGAGAGAAAGAGATACATTTAAAAAGAAATTCAAAGATTAGCTATTTAATAAGTGTTATTTAAATGACGAGAATTGCCCCTCAGCCATGTGCAAGTCGCAGCACAGTAAACTATGAAGTTAGTAATCTGTAGTGTTGTGTGCACAGTACAACAATGAGATCTGTCGCGTCTGCAGCCGACGTGAAGCGCGCTCACTTGTTTCTGCGACTGTTACGTACAGTCGTCAACGGAACGAACAGACCGTTCAAAATTATTTGATTTTTTTTTTGTGTTCCAATCATTTTCTTCTTTTTTCCCGATTTTTCCATCGCCAGATATATTTTTTCCAAGAAATAAGTTTGATGTTAGGCAACCTTATTAAGTTCGGTAACAATAGAAAAAGTAATTGTGTTTCATTAGTGACAGTTTAGCTCCTAATAGACTGTAAAAAAGATTAGTCTCAAAGTTATCAGGTGATTGAGGGAAATGGTGTACCAGGTGTGTACTTTACTGCGTTTATTTTGAAACACCCCTTGTGTAAAGAGATTTTTGTTAAACTTGTACTCTGCCACTGCTGAATAAAATATTGTAGTTTAATTTGTAGTGGTGTTCATTTTTGAACCGGCTGTTCGTCCTTATATATTTGTGACGGTGACTGTACAACCGTTACTCGGATTGTGTTAGATTGTGAGTGAGGCTCCTTTCGTGTGGAAAGAGAATGTCGAGTTTATGAACTATGATAAAGGACTTTTATTAACATTGTTTTTGAACCTGTTGCTAGCATGTCTTACTGGTAAGAAAACACGTTCTGCACGCATGCGAGTTTTACGATTAAAGAGACAAGTGTCAAAGAATTTACACATACACATAAACTCACTCCTTTTTCCCAAGAAACTACAGATGGCCCTGCTACCTGCTAAGGATCGTAGCAGGTAGCAGGGCCATCTGTAGTTTAGTACTTAACAAATTGATTTTGTTCAAAAAGCCGTTTCATTTCTCTTATCTAAATAGGACGTCAGCAACCGCGCAGTTTGTTATTTATTCCGTGAACAATTAATTCAGTTGACCGCTTTTTCGAGCAGACAATAGATCCAACGTATAGAAAACCTACAGATTATTTCGATTGAATATTGAATTAATTCCAGAGAATTGAGCAATGTTTGTATTTAGTTAAATTGCTTGCGATAGAATATGCGTAGGGCGTAGGTACTGACTCAGTAGTAGTTAGTCTTCTAGGTTACAGCTTGTTAGTCTTAACTTGATGAGTTCTGGTAAATTCTAGTTCTTAAACATTCTAGCTATATTTGTAGACTGGTGGGAATTACTTGTAAGGTGGAGCAAATATAGAGGTCTGAAGATTTAGTAATACACGACCAGTGTAAAATCCAGAAACATGAACTACTTATATATGATCAGATAATTTACATGTAATCAGTTATCTATTTTAGTGAAATGTATTCAAGATTTATTTTTGAGTGACCATTTGTAACAAAAAGGTCCTCAAAAGTTTTTTTAATTGCAGCGCAATTTAAACTTTATTAACTATGACATTCAGTTTGTTGTTAACTTGAAAATTATCTCAAATTCGTAATTTTAATATAGACTTGTTGGTAATTCCCGAAAAAATGGCCGAGTTGTTGTTGTGATGATAATAATAACTGGGTCTAGCGGCCGGACGCTGTAGTATTACAGTAATCATGAAGTGTCTCTTGTTATTGTATGAAATGTATCCTCTTATGGTCACTTGTAAGCACTACAATAGTTTTATGAGGTGTTACAAAGCAACATGCTGGTTCATGAAATGTAGAGCTTTCTAAGAAATAAAAAGTTCCGTAATGGAATACGAAGCAAGAATTGATCACGTTCACGTAGACATTGTACTAAACTCGTAGCTCGTAGCGCTACGAGTACACGTAGCGCCTCTACGAACTGCTACGCGGCTTTCGTAGTTCGCGTAGTCCATCGTCGTCCACAAATTGTGACTATTTCTGTACACATTTGAAATAGGTTTGTGTTTGTTTGTTCGTTCCCTTGTTATCTCGTCGTGATGATATGGTTAGTACTAAATATTCGTAATTATGTTTCTAGTAGTAATTGCACTGATAAACGATAACCGGCCGATAATGTGGGAGTTATCTTATCTGCGCACACATGCAGGTTTATTTATGTAGGCACTGAAGCACTCGGTGTAATTGTAATATAAATACAATGGGCAGATATTGAATATAGATTATGATTAGTTTACCTAATAGAAGCGAAAACTTTATTTGAATATATTTCCTGTCAGTAGACGAGACCCGCAGAGAGGTAATTAAAGACAACACTTTCTTCGTGTTACGTAAATTACTTATTTTGTATGAGAGGGTTTTGTGTTAACTAGTGGACTTTGATAGATTGAGTATTTAATGTTTGAAGTCATGTAGAATCAAGCTTTAAATATTACGTATTCTATTATCACCATTTGAGTTGCCCATTCATAACAAAAGCCACCCGAATGCAGCGTGGTCATCCATGACGCGGATACTTGAGATCTAACTATATGATGATGCGCTGACGCACCACTGCACACGCGTTCAATACTGCTCCGGATAGTGAAACTGAATGCGTTATTAGTATTACGAGAATATTTATGAGTAATACGTCGATTTTATGGTGTTATAGTAGTATTATTAGTTATAGTAGGAAAATAGATGTTTGTATGAATTGGGTGAGTCATGGTGATGAGTGAATTTGTTTGCACTAGTTTGTTTGTCCAAAGCATAGCAGTCATATTTTAACTTATTGGCAGTTTTCGAGAACAAAAGATTTTTATTTTTTTACAAGAAATTAGAATTCTGTCGCAATTAGTGATCACTAATCAAGTTGGGAACAAAAATTCAAAGTCATGTGACATCTACTAACCCACACTGGGCCCGCGTGGTGGATTAAGGCCCGTGACCTCTCACTGAGAGGAGGCCTGTGTCCCAGCAGTGGGAACAGTAAAGGCTGATTACGAGGCAAGGTGGGAACTAGTGTCGTAATCACGAAATTGGTTGATGTCTATCAAAAGCAGCTGCTGTTCATGATTGCTAACAGTTACAAGGCTTTTCTAAATTCATACGCGACGTGACTTAGCGACACGAGACAGCCGCGACAACTGTGTGCGAAAGACTGTATTCCCATGCATGTTTCCTGATTGACATAGCAGTTTTGAACTTTAAAGGCCTTAAGTTAAACCCACGAGCTGGTTAGTTTCACATAACACTCAAATATATTCATGCTGTTTGTTTACTGCCACCACACACAGCCTCACACAATCGATACCCGTGTCCATGCTTGTAAACAAACTCCTATAGATTTGTTTACTTATTCACTTATAGCTGAATTATCCGCGAGTGCTCGAGTGTTTTACAGCGGTCGCTTTGAATATGAAATGTGGGGCTCCAGTGTTGGCGGAGCGCCAGACCAGAGGTATGAGCTAGGATGGTCAGGGTCTAACTAGGTGTTATAGAGGGGGAGCTGTGCTTTTGATAGATAGCTCGGTCCAGTAATTAAATACTAGCTTCTGTCCGCGACTTCGTTCGCGTAAAATGTCTTGTTCCCCCTCCCCTCCGCGTCGCATCGCATCACCTGCCCGCGCTGGCACTTCGTTTTCGCTTAGCGTTCTTTCTGACTATTTTCTTTTAGCTCAGCTTCTAAGGGTTATAGCGTAATGTTAGATAGCCTATAGCCTTCCTCAAAATTGTGCTATCAAATGCAATTTTTTTTTTTTAATCTGACCGGTGGTTCCGGAGATCAGCGCGTTCAAACAAACAAACTCTTCAGCTTTATTATTAGTATAGGATAGATACTGGTTTATACCATGGTCCTTCATTGCGATGTGTTGTTTCATTTTGATAAGCATTCCTTTTTGGTAGGTCTCGCTGTGCATAAGCAATAGCTTCTACTTAATTTTGTAAATTTTTCATCGTTTTGAATCTGGTTTAGTGAATATTATGTTGAAGCCCTCTTGCACCACATATCACTAAATGCGTTTAGCGCTAAACATATCTTAAACATCATGCTGTCTCTGTCGATTGACAGAAATGTTTTAAATACGTTTTGTCTTGATCATTTAACCATCATAGTATGTTATAATAATTAATTTTTATTTGCCATTCGTTCTGATGATAAAATAATGTAAAATGCCTGTCTCAGCTAAACTTAGAGAAAAGTTAAAGTGTCTCGAGTTGGAGCCCCTATTTGAATATACTCTGTACCTACTTAGCAGGGACTTTGACCCTCAGGTAAATACATTGTACTTGGACAAGGTTTGAATTTATTTTGCTTAAAATAATATTTTTGGGACATTTTGTATGCGTCCAAAGGTTCCATGTATTGATCGTTGGTGGCGAATTTTCTCCCATTTATTTCCTATTTGCTCACGTAAATATTTTTACCTAAACTTAAATTCTAATCATTTGAATTGTATCTGATATGTCGAGGACACACTGTACGTTCATCTTTCAGCAACACCTAATCAATCCGAATGAATTTGAATATAATGAATGAATATGGACCAGACTGAGTAATTCGCACGAAGATTGGTACCATTCGCAATGTTACTCTTTGCACTGCTTGTTAATTAATGAGATTAGTTCAAATTATACAAGGTGCGGACGGATGTGCTTATGATTTTGCGAAAATTCGTGGCCTTTTATCCAGTCACGATGTTAATTGGGTTAAGATTTGATGTCGAATGTAGGTCTGTACGCATTTGGTGTAAATGCTGCAAACCAATGTACTTTCTTTTCACAAGTAGGCATTGGCCTGCACGGAAGCTATGTAGGTTGATCCAAAAACCGATCATTTTAAACCACTCTCCTATTATTATTTTTATTTACTATCAATTTGGGGCATCGTGACTCGACGAGCCCAGGTTACAGCCGTCTGTATTGTATTGTGACATTAAAAACGAGTCATTTAACATTGGTGGCGTTATTGTCTTCTACTTTGGTCAAGGTTACTGGCACAGTTGCGTAACCACGAGGCATTTTAAGAACTGATTTCTACCTGTAAAAAACAGCAAACGAATTTGAATGAAAGGGCTGAATAGGTCTCTTCTTATAAAACTTGATGTAAGCTTACAAACTTTTGTTTGTCTGATATCTCAGAAAGATCTTAAAGTAATAATTAGCCATAAACAATCAGTTTTATCAGAAGGTAGTTAAGTAAGGGCAAGTAAATCATGAACCGTCAGCTGCACACTTGTGCAGGAGACGATTGTGTTCGGAAACAAAAGGGTTCCGGATGCGATCATAATAGGATTTCGTTTAAATAATATAACTTTGAAAATATGCTTTGTTTTTATTTAGCTGCCCCTGTGTGGTGTACATTGCACAGGGATATTGCACTATTTGTATTGTAGTTCTATTTTGAAGTCTTTCATCCAGTAACTCATAAAAGAAAAGTGGGCCCAAGTACTCATAGTTATATTGACTCTATACTGCCAACAGTACTAAAGTAATATGTTATGGCCTTGATGAAAATTCATGAAACGACAATAATACGGATACAATAGGCACACTGTAATCCATTACTTCAATATAATTATCAACCAATAATGGATATCTACAATGAGCAGGGGGATAATTTCTGTTATTTCCCTAACAAATTGCTGATGGAAGCAATGTGTTGTTATGAGAGTAGGATTGCGTTTCTAACTATACCGTGGCCACTTTTGCCCGTTTCCTAAGGTTTCACCTATCGTAACCCCTTGGTTTAGTCTTCTAAAGGGATATGTATCTCTTCGTATATATTTTGTTATTCCTTCTATTCTTCAGTATTGTTTTTTCTCTTTTTTTATTTTGTCTTCTGTTATTTTTCTATTATTCCGTCTTTTCTTCGATAGGTTACTTATTTGTAGTTATTCTTCTTTCTTCTTACTATTATTCTATTTTTTAATAGTATTCAGAAACATTTAGGCAAGTAATCACAATTATCCAATTGCAGGCCCAGAAACAAAATGCACCTAGCATAGAGAAATAGATTGTCACCAGCGGGTACGATCTTATTGTATCCACTTCTGTCAGGGCAAATTTTCATTAAAACCATATTGTTATGTCAGTGAAAATTAAAAGCGCAAATATATATATCAACTGATATCAGCCCCAATGTTATCGCCCACCATAAGTACCACTTTTTGGGGATTAGGACATGATATTTTATGTTACATTTCCAGGTATAAGGGATTATACTAAGTAATGATATGTGTTTTTTTTTGTGGTAACTTGGTCTAATATTCAAGGTGGTTTAGCAAGCAAAATTAAAAGTCTTGCTTGAAAGTGTTTATCCGTTGAATATTTAAAATCAACACAGTTGTGAGGATTCCATAATCACTTCTGTTAGAATTATGGGTAATCATAAATTTTACACCGTTACTATTCAGAACTGTATTCACTTAGGCTTATTAATTTAGTTATATTTCATTTAGAAACGTTTATTAGAATACATTGGAAAGTATGTAATTTGACTACAATATTTATCTTGTTTATGATTAAGCAGTACTGGTAACGGATGGTATAAATAAGAATAAGTTGACAGAAGGGGGGCATTCTGGAACAGACCGTCGAATCGGACGGACGTAGTTTAATAAGTGTATCCACTGTAAAAGAAAATATAAGCAACTATCTACTCACCTACATTTTGTTTAATTTGCCACCCTGAAATTTATATCAGAAGTGGGATTTTAAACCAAAATGGGTAGCGACGACAGTGAGCAATACGATCGACGCTCACGAAGCGTTGCAAGAGGCTCTCACCGTCGTCATAAGCGTCGCCGTCGGCGCAGTACAACTTCAGAAAGTGCAACATCAACGTCACGGTCAGAACGCGATCGTAGTCATCGGAGGACCAGCCATGCGAAGAGGAAACGTCACCATGGACGGCACCATCGGCGCAGTTCAAGGGCGCAGAGCGGTGTTTCTAAGTCTGGCGATAAGCAGTCCCTGGAACGCGACAGTGAAAGTTTAAACCCGAAGGAAAAACAATTATCACAGGCAAGTAAAACTACCTACATTAACTTTTTCTTTTTTTTTATCTCTCGCTCGCTGATAACGTGGCTATTAAAAGGTATTAAGCTATTAAAACTAGATTTAAAGGAAATAATAATTATTCTAATGATACCTGCATCATAAATATTTTATTGTAGCAATAATATCATGCGAGAAAAATGTTAGTATTATAGTAGCTACGTAAGATACATAGATATATCGACTGCTGTTACGACTACCTTTACAAAATTGGTTGACAAACGGTAAATTGTATAGTTCGCTAATTGAGATACGTTTGTTTTTTTTTCTCTTTTCTTTTTTTTGTTATATCTTGCTTGAATTTATCAATCCAAGTTTAGGTACTGCCGATTTGACCTCTATGATATAATCTTAACTACACGTGTATTCATGCATTGTTGCGGTTAACTCAGAGTTAAAAATAAGTTCGTTTACTTAATACAATATAAAGTTATAGGTACATTAAAGAAGTTCTTGGCTGGTTATGTATGTTAGGTGTATCATAAATATGTCTTAAGAATTATTTGAATGCTACCAAAATAACGTTTGGCGAAAGAATCTTAAGAGCACAGAATTAGTTTTAAAATAGTAATCTAATGTCTTATTATGTATCGAAATGCATCATTTATTTTAAACTGCTGGTTAATGATAATTGTAGCCCCTTTACATTCCTTTTCTTTGAATATTTTCTTATTTCACACATATGTATTGCACCGATGAAACATTGCAGGAGACCACGCAATTGCGGACTGAACAGTTGATGACTCCACCTGTGCAGCAAGGACCTGACAGTGCTGATGTGCCCGGGCAGCCACGAGCAGAGACGCAGTTGGACTCCACAACAAGTAAATCTAGTTTATTATTAAGTATTAGTGATATATCACAAATTATTAAAAGCGCTACTCATCAAACTAGGATTACATACGATAAAAATATTATACCTACATTTGACCCATCGCAAAAGAATCAACGCATTGAGGGATGGATAGCCAAGGTTAACGAATGCTCAAAGATATACAAATGGACTGACGAACAGACTGCTCATTATGCTTTGCCTAAATTAGACGGTCACGCTAAAAAGTGGTATGAAGGACTACAATCCATACTTTTGACATGGACTGAATGGCAGGATAGGTTGATGAAAGCATTCCCTTCTGAAAGTAATTACGCAGCTCTATTAACTGAAATGTTAGACAGGCGAATGAAATTGGGCGAGTCAGTAGATGAATATTACTACGATAAAATGTTATTGCTGAACGCGTGTGGTATAGCAGGGAAACAGGCCGTCGATTGCCTCGTATATGGGATAGAGGATAGAACGATTAGGGCTAGTGCGTCGTCGGTCAGATGTCAAGATCCGGAGGATTTACTCAAATTTCTTAAAGATTTATGTAGGGAATCTAATGTCTCTCGCTTCACCAAAAGATCTGCTCCCAATTCTACATCAAACGATATCAAATGTTTTAAATGTCAAAAAACCGGTCATCGGGCCATTCATTGTCGCAGTAAAGGTACAAACGAAGTAACCTGTTATAATTGCAAAGAACCTGGTCACACGGTTAACAAATGTCCAAAACCAATAATTCGGTGTGATAATTGCCAACGGATCGGGCATAATACAAATGATTGTTATAGGTCTAAAGACAATAATAAACAAGTAAATAACGGCTCCAAATCTGATAAGAAAACTTTATTTACACAAAAATTAGGATCAGACTCTAAATATTACAAAACTGCACTCATAAATAATAATATTAGCTTAAAATGTTATCTGGACTTTGGCAGCGATTGCACTCTGATTCGTCAGGATATTGTTAATAAATACTCGTTACCTGTAGAACAAAATGATGTTCCACGTATTCGTGGATTTGGCAACGGGACAACCATTCCGCTAGGTAAAACTAAGATAAACTTGCATATCGGTGAAGTTTCAGCAGATATTGACGCGTACGTTATTGACCCCTCATTGCTTAGTGAACGTTGGTAGGCCAGGATTTTACTGAACGAGCAGATGTGATGGTTCTAAAAACGCACAATAGGCTGGATATTCTGAAAAAGTCATTTTCAAATGAATTACCAAATGTAAACTTAGACGATCATAGTGATCATAAAATTGTTTTAAGAATACAGACCGACACTGTTGTCGTGGACCAAGTCGACTATATCAAATGCGTAGATAATAATGGATCTAGTTGTGATATTTATGTAGAAAATAGTGTCAGAAGGGTAGACAGTGCAAACTATTGCATTATGGCAGGTATTTACAAGGTCAACGGGGGAGAGTGTCAGGTTGTCGTCTGTAAATTGACAAAAGAACCTATATTTTTCCGCAATAATTCGGTGTTATCGCGAGGGGAACGGATTTTTACATCCAATCCCGCCACTAATGGTGTAAATCTGACCTGTCGTCAGATTAACGGTCACCCTCTGACACCATTTACTATGGAAGAAATAAAAATTAATCCTAATTTAATACCACAGCAGAAACAGAGTGTTTTAAACCTAATTAATGCATATAGAGAGTGTTTTGCACAAACCTTGTCTGAGTTAGGATGCACCGATGTAACCAAAATGAATATAGAACTAGATGATACCTCTCCTGTCGTATATAGACCGTACCGCCTAAGTTACTCTGAGCGAGAAAAAGTGCGTGAAATGGTACAAGATCTTATTGATAATGATATCGTAGAAGAATCAAATTCTCCTTATTCAAGTCCAATTATACTTGTCAAAAAGAAGACAGGTGGGTACCGTCTATGTGTCGATTTCAGAGCGTTAAATCGGAAAACTAAGAAAGATCATTTTCCAATGCCGAGAATAGACGATCAGTTAGATATGCTTAATGGTAGCAAGTACTTTTCTTCTCTAGACTTAGCTAGCGGTTATTATCAGATAAGGTTAAGCGATGAGTGTAGGCACCTCACGGCTTTCATAACACCGGATGGACTTTATCAGTTTAAGAAAATGCCCTTCGGCTTAGTCAATTCCCCCGCTGTATTTCAGAGAACAATTAACCAAGTGCTAGGCAATTCCAGGTTTAATTCCGCCTTGGCTTACATGGATGACATTCTTATACCCGGAAAAGATTTTGACGAGGAATTTGTCAGATTAGAAAATACATTCAAACTATTACAAGAAGCGAAATTAACTTTGAACATACAAAAATGTAATTTTTTTCAAGAAGAGCTAGAATATCTTGGTTATGAAATAGGCAAACACGGGATTAGACCTGGAAAAGAGAAAATTAGCGCAGTTGAACGATTCCCGGCTCCATGTAATGTACATGAGGTGAGGCAGTTCATTGGGCTAGCTAGCTATTTTAGAAAATTCATACAGAATTTCGCGAGTGTCGCTAGACCACTGACTGACTTGACCAGAAAGGGCGTGTCGTGGTGTTGGGGTGTCGAACAGCAGAATTCGTTCACAAAACTAAAAGAAGCATTGATACAAAGACCAGTGTTAGGTATATATGATCCTAAAAATGAAACCTTCTTGCACACAGATGCTAGTAAATACGGTTTAGGCGGAATTCTATTACAGAAAAGTCATGACGCAGATATGAAACCAATTGCCTATTTCAGTAGGAAAACTTCGGTAGATGAACAAAATTATCACGCCTATGAACTCGAAACATTGGCCTTTGTAGCCTCTCTCCAGCGATTTCGAGTTTATTTGATAGGTATTAGGTTTACTTTGGTAACTGACTGTTCCGCGTTGAGAGCCACGTTCAGTAAACGTGACCTTATACCACGAATAGCACGTTGGTGGATAGCTGTACAGGAATTTGACTTCGACATACAGTACAAACCAGGGCATACGATGTCACATGTCGATGCCTTAAGCAGGAATTCATTGCCTTACGAACCGGATGCGGGACAGGAAGCGACGTTAGGTATATTTAGAATAACTCCAGAAGACTGGCTATTGACGTTACAAATACAAGATACAGAGTTGCTACGAATTAGAAAGATTTTAGAAGATAATGAGTATTCCGATATTAAGAAAAACTATGTTCTTAAAAACAATAAACTATTTCGGAAAGTTGGAGACGATCTCAAATGGGTTGTACCCAAAATGGCTCGATTTCACTTATGTAAACTCAACCATGATGAGATTGGTCACTTTAGTGTCGATAAAACCATTGACAAGATTTGTAAGGACTTTTGGTTCCCAAAAATGAAACGTTTTATAAGAAAATATGTACGTTCTTGTTTGGAATGTGCATATAGCAAAGAACCAGCTGGGCCGAAGGAAGGTCTCTTGCATCCGATCCATAAGGTTGACAAACCCTTTGACACGGTTCATATAGATCATTTGGGGCCTTTTGTAAAAAGTGCTAACGGTAATTCTTATCTCCTTGTCTTAGTTGATGGCTTCACCAAATTTTGCATATTGACACCATTGAAAAATCTAAAGTCCGCACCTACTATCCGTGCTTTGGACAACACTTTTTGCATATTTGGTTACCCTAATAGATTAATATCAGATCAGGGCTCGTCTTTTACCTCACGTGAGTTCAAGGATTATTGTAAGGACGCTAAGATAAACCATATTCTCAATGCGGTGGCCTCTCCCCGTGCCAATGGGCAGGTGGAGAGGTACAACAGAACTGTGTTAGATGCGCTTACAGCTTATACTGATAAACTGGGTGAAAAATATTGGGACCGATCGATAGGTAAATTACAATGGGGTTTAAATAACACAAACAACAAAGGGATAGGAAAAACACCGTCTGAGGCACTCTTTGCTATTACTATGGTAAGCAGAGGTGATAACATCTTTAGCTCTATTTTAAATGAGACGCGGCATCTAGGTAACGTAGAAGAAATAAGAGGACAGATAAGTGAGTATATAATTAAAAATCAAGAGTCTCAAAAAAGTAGATACGATAGAACAAAAATTAAAGCTAGACAGTACAAACTAGGTGATTTAGTAAAGATATTAAAACCAACACCTCATAACGACGGCAATAGTAAGAAATTATTACCAAAGTTCACAGGACCGTTTCGAATTACGAAGATCCTCGAAAACGATAGGTACGAAGTGTCGAGCATACCCGGTACAAAAATAACGCAAAAAAGTTATTGTAATGTTTGGGCTGCTGACCGCATTAAACCTTGGATATCCATCTGTAATGGCGAACTGAATGATAAGGATGATACTAGTGGTACTAGCGAATCTGAGTCACAGTAGTTCAGTAGGTAAAATAATATAAGAAAAGTAGGTGACAATCATAAATGTAGGAATCCTCAATGAGTTATAACTAACTTCTTTTATGATTATATGTAATGTATTCATAATAATATTTACTGCATGAATTTTATAGTTAATAAGTTTATGTGTGTCCTATAGGGTCTAGTATTGTAATGTTATTGTTATTGAGAATAGTCTATTGAAATAGTGTTAGTGTAATAATTGATTATGTTAATTAATTGTTGAGGGATTACAGATACTTACGTGATATACTGAGTACAATTTATTGCAATATGTAATGGTCATGGAATTTATTTATGTGTCTTACAATGAGAGTTAGAATTGAATGTATTGCTAAACAACTATGTAATAAAATCTAATTCAATTATAGCTAATTAAAACAGTTTCTTTATACTCAGAATTTTTGTTAATATGGGTTCAACTAACCAAAGGACTGAGAATATTGATTACCGTGTTGATAGATCCATGGGTATTCTCAGTCTTTGAGAAAATTAAAAGAGAGTCTGGTACGTGGTAGTAATGTGTGATATTGTGGAAGTGAATATGGTGGCATTTAAAATGTTTGATTTTGACAGATCAATCGACATTTTCTTGGCCAATAATTGGAGATTGAAAATATTGGTTACCATGTTGACAGATCCATGGATATTTTCAATCTCTTCATGGACATGATAAGCGTGAAAAGATACGAAGGTGCGGTTGAAATGTTTGATTTTGATAGATCAATCAGCATTTCGATTGCTAAGGTTGAAAATATTGAGTGACCATGTTGACAGATCCATGGGTATTTTCAACCGGAACTATGTAGAGAGGTAGCAAAAACACTTGAGACCATGTTGACAGATCCATGGGTGTTTTTGATATTTCATTAAATTTGAGATATTATGTAATAAAATAGATATATAAGCAGGATTATAATATTTACCTGTTAAGTTTGAGGACAAACTTATTGTCAGGAAAGGCCGAATGTTAGAATTATGGGTAATCATAAATTTTACACCGTTACTATTCAGAACTGTATTCACTTAGGCTTATTAATTTAGTTATATTTCATTTAGAAACGTTTATTAGAATACATTGGAAAGTATGTAATTTGACTACAATATTTATCTTGTTTATGATTAAGCAGTACTGGTAACGGATGGTATAAATAAGAATAAGTTGACAGAAGGGGGGCATTCTGGAACAGACCGTCGAATCGGACGGACGTAGTTTAATAAGTGTATCCACTGTAAAAGAAAATATAAGCAACTATCTACTCACCTACATTTTGTTTAATTTGCCACCCTGAAATTTATACTTCGTAGTGGAAATCTAGGCACTGGTACATAACCGTTAATTCAGCTTGAACATAGTGAATTGGTACACTTTTATTAACTCACTGCTTTATATTTAGATTCAATCACATTTGTCTGGAGCTGAAGTGAAACCTGCACTACATTACTATTCATCATTGATTAACATTGGCAGTACGATTACAATAGTTTATTTGCATCAGTGCGGAAGCGACCTCCCGGGGTGCGCTGGAGCTTTCTGTTTCGATGCAATATTAAATTGGAGCGCTGTCGTCTATATTGAGCTGTTTTAGGACGTTAACTATTCAGTGGGTTAGTAATGCTAGTATGGCAGTGGCGGGTATTGTTCTGTTCTAGCTAAATATGAGAATAACGACTAAATTTGGAACTTGGATTTGGTGTACATTTATGTAGGTAAGTAGAACATTGCTCTAACTGTAAAAGGCTTTCAAACTGCTTTTGATCTCAATTGTAATTTCATTTCAAATGAACTGAACCGTTTGAACTCTATTCAGCTGCAAAAAGTGTCAAAACTCTCAAAAACAATCCATCAAACCGCGATAAAAGATATTTTATCTCAAAAAAGGTAATTGGCAATTGTGTCCAAATTGGAGAGAAATTTTGACTAATTTTCCACAATGAAGAACCCTCTCAAAAGCCGGAACTAAGAGAGATTACAATGCTAAGTTACGATGAAACATTCGGAAAGTGTCGGGGGCGCTCGGCCGTCTTCGGAACAACAAATTATACGTAACGGAACAGGCTAACGAGCGTGAAAACTTGACGGAGCATTGTTTCTTACAGATGAAGTTGGCTTTGAACTCGGATACTGTCATTATGTTATTATTTCAGATGAAATAGGTTCCGAAATATTGGGTTTCTTGGGCACTGAACTTTGTTCAATCAACGCTGCATACTTTGTTTAATCAAATCTTATACGGGCCCAGTACAGCTGTTTGAAATTCAAGTGCTTCCAAACCTTTTGAAGTGCCTGTCCTGCTGATTTTCACATTATCCTGATCAAATAATGTTTGCGAAATTTCACAAAAACATGTTATATAAGGTTTCAAGTTTATAAAAGTAGTTAACGTGCTGAAGCATGAGATAAAGAAGATAGTTTTAACTTCAAGTATTATAAAATGTAAATATCTGCAAGTTGTTTAATAACTTTTAACGAACTGTTTACTAATGACTTCACGTTTACTTTATTGATGTTTTAGACTACGTGATAGCGAAATACACTGATAACTGCTATCCCAGGTATCTGAAACAAATAAATTGAAATATGCGTTACAAATGAATGTGTGCAAGTGCCCTCGTATCTGCATTTAATTGCACTTGATAGACACGCTCCCAACAAGCCGGTTGCGGGGTGACAGACTGAAACGTAGATTAATTGTGTCTCTATACAGACTGTGTTGTGTCTGTTCTGTTACCTAGGCTTGCAGCAGATAACCAATTATACCTGATTAATAGGCAAATTATTAGTCAGATTTATTGGTTCATTTTGTTCTGGGATTGCGTTTCCTGTAATTGAACGATCGGAACAACTGTGAATATCGAAATAATTCAAACTCACGTTCAATTTACTGGACATGGAATTAAAGTGCCGTGTGATATTGCCCTACTATTAGTATCGTCGCTTTTCTAACAAAGTTATCTGGTACTCTTTAATCATCGCCAGACCTCAATTCTTACGGACCTCACTAGGTCCTGTATAGCTTACAGTAAAAATATAACTCGGCTTCGTTATTTTAAGTGTTTTCGTCAAAACAAACACGAGGTTGTTCGAAAAAGTGTCAACGTTACGAGATGTTGAAATTCGTAGCCAATACGCAAACTCTTTAAGCAATCAGCGCTGTAAGACTGCCTTAGTGAGTGAGAGCGTTTTAGGTATGGCACCGCCCATTTACAATAAATTACCAGATGTCATAAAAAATTTGAATGTTACTCAATTAAAAAAAAAATTAAAACTGTTATTAATTGAAAAATGTTATTATACGACTGATGAATTTCTGAATGATAAATTAATGTAGACTTTTTTATTTATTTGACTGGAGAAACAAAGTTTTATTGAATATTGTGACAAATTGTAATTTATGTTATTTTATGCATTGACTGTAAAAAATATTCCATATTGTTTTTATTTAGCATGCAACCATAGTTGTACGCCTCTTGGCATAACATAGCGACCTATGAACCTTAATATAAGAACTGTATTCACTACCTATGTTACACAAATAAAATATGATTATGATTATCAAAACAAGGATAGAAGTAGGTACTATCTTAGACACTCAAGCAAGTAAAGATTTCCTGTTAAGATTGTACTCATAGTGCTAAGTGGGTATTTGCTTGCGAGTAATTAATCCGATTCCGTCGAAATCATTATTTCGTAGTTGATTCTCGAAGCCATCCGATAGCCGATTTAGACAGGTTTATGTACAAATCACAAACACCAAACTTCATTTTATATTGTTACTATCTATTGAAGTCAAAGGGCAATTCAAAACTTTTTTGATTACCATTTCAAACAAAAGCTATGAACAGCTTGCTTTCTATGTGGTGAATAACCCAGCCCTTTTATTGAATGCGATAAGGGATTATGGCCGAAAATAACAACATCGCGATCACTAATCAGTTAGTCAACTCAGGCGATAATAGTTTTTTTACGACCGCTAATTATAATGGCCCGTTAGAGCCTAGGCACATTAAACGTTTATTAACTTATATGAAGAAAATACCCGTGTATGTGCTGTCAACAACCTTTATTTAGATTTGGTTACAGTTTTACGGTCAATCATCCTACGGCACCCGACCGTAAATATGGCACATCAGAGTTTCACAAATAGTTGGACTTTGTAAAGCGTCGTCTCTTTCACTCATATCTTTGTGACAGTCTCTTTCTGAAGCTCGGTGTGTCATATTAAACCGGTGTATTGTACCTTCTACTCATTTCCCTTTTCAATGTCGCGCTAGCTGCCACATTTTATGCTCACAATGGTACCCGTTTGTTCGACACTCAAGCGTACCCGTTGCGTAGTCGTTACGTAGCCGCCCCGCGCCGCCATTGTTCTGCTCTTACACAAATAGATTCATGTACACCCTGTTAGCTCGATGCTGTTTATTTTTTCTATTTTGTTACGGGTTCGGGGAAAAGTTGGTTTTATGAGGGGGAATTTTGGTCTTTTGTTTTATAGAAGTTGCATAGATTTTCATGTTATGGGGGCCCGGAATTTTTCCGCTACTTACGTCACATAATTTCAGTCTACTACTGGTGGTATTTTCTAAAAAGCTAGCCATTTGAAGTAATTTTACGTGCAAATATAATTAGAAGAAAAACATTTCTTATTTATAAGTGCTACCTGTGCCTTCGGGCTCGCCCACGTGGAATGTTTTAAATTTTCTTTATGAAAAGTATGTGCTTTAGTACCTTCACCAGGTAGGTACACAGCTACCTTTTTTAATTAATTTTATTTTTTCACAGCTATTTAGCCGTGACAATGTACTAAAGTCACTTTCGTGTCTGTAACATTACTGTGGATAACTAAAAGCTAGATTTTGTGTGACTGACCTAGTTACTACTTGAAACAACGTCTATGTTTATGTTAGCATTTAATTTCCTTTATTACGCGAAATTCTGCGTAAAATAATCTCAAGTCTAGGCCTCATCCAAATTTACTGTTCTACTTAAAGTTTAGAGCAAATCCAAAAATCTGGTTTTCATAACAGGCACTTATTTTAAAACGAGCGCCTCATTTCAAGAAATTGTTGTGTTCATTTTCCGGCGGTTACTTTTGCCTCGACTTCGTTTATATCAGAGCTTATCTTTATCTGTTCAATAGTTAAAATATTACCGGATTAACTTTAAAAAATATCTTTGCTTGGAAAGCAAAACGGCAAGATAGGACTTCAGGGATTTAAAGTTATCGTTGTGTCATTTTGAGAACAAATACAAATCTATATACTGAAATGAAAATCTTTCATTGAACATTCTTGTAACGTTTGAAAATTGAATAAGTATGTATGTAATTTATTTAGGTAAATACAGTTTTGTAGTACATGAGGGACTTACAAAGTAAGTATGCATTATCAATTACATGGTTTAGGTACAACGAATTGTTGGGAATCACTGCAATTCGTTTGATCATCACTGAGTAATCTGAGTAGTTACATAAATCATGAAATTCATCAAATATGAATAATATACTTCACTAAGTGTCTCTTCAAAAAAATTGTCTCTGGTCGACCTAGCATGTTTGACTACTGTCTACGTTTTAACCTTAGAACATAAAACCAAAAATCCTGTTACTCTACGTAACTCCACCTTTAAAATAAAATATTAAGCTGAAATAATCACTGCCGAGCGTAGGCTTAATCTCAAACAGAATTCAACTGAAAACGAGTGTTCATAACCAACTGTTATTAGTAACTACATAAAACAATCCGGCTTTACATCCCACCCCCATGTTAGACATCAAAGCTTCTCACTGAAGATGTAACACAAATGGCCTGTGGCTGACTGATGGAGGTCTAAACTATGGCAATTAAGGAAACACTCACAAACAGTCGACCTGTCTGGACGGAACCACCAGATATGTATTAGTTTTCACCACACGTTAAGTGCGAGTCTGGGAAAATTACGCTTTGATTAAATTCTATTACGTTTTCAAAGTTTATTTATTTATTTATTTATTTATTAATAACCAACTTACATTAACGGTTTGCACCACACATACAAGTTATTAGTCAATATTAGTAATTATAGTTACACATGTCATTTTTTTTTTTTTTTTTTAATCTTTATTTTAGGGGACTTTTGAACACAGTTCACGCCAGTCCCATCATAAACTAATCTAATGTTACGTAACAAAAACTACTACTAAACAAAAACAGTGCTTAAATAGTAACTAATGAATAAATCATTTTAGCCTCACGGGACATAGGCTGGGCCAGAAAATGATTAAATATGCCTAAGTCTAACCTATTTATTTTTAATTCTCTAATAATTCTATTTCTCTCAGCTTCGTTCCTGACACACTCCACCAAAAGATGTTGCACATCTTCTCTTTTATCGCAAACCTCGCAATTAGGCGAACTAACTTTTCGCATTAGATACGCAAAAGCTCTCAGCGGCATGTGTCCGGAACGAACCCGATGAGCAGTAACTACAGTACCACGGCCAATGACATTACTATCAAACCATGGGATACGAGGAGGCTCTTTTTGTATAATTTTGTACCAAATTCCTTTTAGTTTAGACTGTTCATTAAAGTAATCTTTCCATTTATCATAGCAATAGTTCTTAAATTTTCGTAATATTTCTGAATTAATAGGAAAAATATAAATTTCAAAACCCGAGATTGCCGCCATTTTCGCTAATCTATCTGCCTCCTCATTTCCCCTCAAGCCAATATGTGACGGAATCCACTGCAATACTATGTTGATGTTATCTAAAAAAAGTGAGTATATTTTTCTCATCACGTCATAGGCAATCGATACACCTCTGTGTCCAGAGGCGCATCGTGCCAGATGCTGAAGAGCACTTTTGCTGTCGGTAAATATTACTACATTTGTAGTGTTAGATAACGTTTTAACGTAGGACAATGCTTTGGAAATTGCTAATATTTCTGCCGTCATAATAGATACCGATGAAACAATTTTAAAACACTCACTTCCTTTAGTGGTTGGATCATAGTAGGCTGCTCCTATTTCGGTGCTTTTTGATCCATCTGTATACAATCTATACCATTGGCCATATTTTTCATTTAACTCTGATAAAATGTAATTTCTTAACAAATTAATTTCATAACATCTTTTAGCTTTTATAACACTTTTTAAATCAGTTCTAATAACATTATTAATTGGAATGAAACTACACCAAATATTTAACTTATACATGTTTAAAGGACAAGTCGAATATATTTTTTCTTCTTTAATATAATTAAAGGTAGTCATCAACAAAGGTTTCTTTTTATTTATCCAGTATCTATTTGTTGAAAGTGCCCCAAGTTTATACAGTAACCTACCAGTGATGTCATTGGCCCAGGATTTAACTTTAGAACAGAACTTAATTGCTAAATACATACGCCGAATATATAATGGAGGCAAACATAATTCACTCTCCATTACATGTATAGGAGTCGTTTTAATAAAACCACCTATAGTTCTCATAGCTTTGTTTTGGACCTTATCTATCTTATACACTCTTGATTTAATACTACTGTCATACAGAAAACATCCGTAATCAATACGACTTCTTATCAATGCTATGTATAAGCGTCTTAAATGTATGGGATGTACTCCCCACCCAGATCCGGACAGGACTCTAACGATGTTTAACATTTTCTGGCATCTTTCATTTAGTTCATTAATTTGTCGACCCCACCGGAGTGAGGAGTCCAACCACATACCAAGATATTTAATATTGTCGACTCGTTCTAACGGCATATCATTAACTAATATATGAACTTGTTGTCTTCTATATCCTCTACTAAATAAACATAATTGTGATTTTGATGTTGATAGTTCTAAACCTATATCGAATAGTATTTTAATAATTATATTTATGGACGTTTGCATGTGGTTAACACTATCATTAAGTTTCTTACAGCTGGTCAATATTGCAAAGTCATCAGCGTATTGACATATTTGTACAATGTTATTATTAATGTTTTTTGCAACCTCTATCGTAACAATATTAAATAGTAATGGTGAGATTGGATCTCCCTGAGCGAGCCCACGATTAGTCCATCTAACAATATCATTCTCCAAATCTAATTCATCTCTAACAATTAAATGTCTTTCGCTCAAAAGGTACCAAAGATAGTTACATATTCTACTTCCAACCTTTAATTTATCTAATGTTTGGACAACGCTTTCAACTAAAACATTATTATAAGCGTTCTCAATGTCGAGAAAACATGCTAACGTTGGAATGTTATTAGTAAATGCAATCTGTATATTAGTGACAACTTGAGTGAGAGAATCTAGACATGAACGCCCTCTTCGAAAACCCGTTGTGCTCGAGAACAACAACATATTATGTTCAACGAACCATTCCAACCTTTTATTTAACATTAGGTGAAAAATTTTACACAAACAAGATATCAATGATATTGGTCTTAACTTGGTATCTGAATTGGAAGTACTAATCTGTTTTGGTATTGCAATGATTTTAATGTTTCGCCATTCAATGGGAATTTGACTCGAGTTAAAAATTTCATTGTATATACTAAGTAAGAATGTTTTCGCTATGACAGGAAGATTAAAGATCATGGAATAGGTAACGTCATCGTCACCAGGCGCTGTATCTTTTTTCTTAATACACGCTTCTAGCTCTTGGTAACTAAATTCAGATTCTAATAATAAATTATTTGATGTAAATACGGGTTTACAAATCTGAACTGAATCAGGGGCTAAGGTACGTAAAAGTTCCTGTTTCCTATCCATTGAAACATAATACTTATCTCTTCTGTGGCCCTTAATCCATCTCATTCTGTTCCACATTTCAGAAGAAGTCACACTACTGTCAATATCTGTACAAAACGTTTGCCAACTATTTGTCTTAGCTCGTTTTATTTCTTCTTGGGCCTTTAATGTTTTATCTTCTAGCACACCTAGGTTTCTAGGTGTAGGATTTCGTCTAAACTGAGCCAATGCAAGTCTTCTCTCCGCCACGACTTTATATAGAACCTGATTCCAATAAGGTTTCGGCTTGAAATTCCTTTCAGGGTCATTGCAAATTTTAATAAAAGGTATGTTTTTATCTGCTGCTTTATTAATAATAGAAATAAAGGTGGAGTACTTTTGTTGCGTACTATCCGTACAAATACATAACTCTGTAAATGTGCTTTCAATATCTTTAGAGTATGCTGACCAATTAGCCTTCTTAAAATTTCTCTTTTTTAAACAATGTGGCACATCTTGATAGTTAATTTTTATTTTCATCATCAAGTGGTCACTTCCTAATTTCTCATTAATCACATGCCAATCACAGAGAATTGCAATATCTGACGAAGTGAAGGTGATATCAGGAGATGTTTGCTGTAGTACATTGTTCACAAATCTTACTCTGGTTGGTTTGCCATCGTTTATGGGAATATAGCCATAATCTAATGCAGCATCCATGATTTGATTTCCTCTCGTATCGTTTTTACACGACCAATTCGAGTTATGTCCGTTGAAGTCTCCAGCTATTATGGTTTTGTTTGTGTAAAGTGAGAATAGTTCATCCCAATCAGATTCCCTAATTATTGCAGAGGGTGGACAGTAAATAGAAATAATATTCTGTAGGTATTTACAATTAAGGATTTTAACATGTAACATTTCTATGCCGGTGTTGTTAACTCTAGTGGTTTTTATTTCGGTTTTAATTGAATTATGTGCAATTACTGCAACGCCGCCATATCTATCGTGTCTATCTCTTCTATAAATATTATATTGCGGTATGTTCAAACGGCTCCCTTCCTCCAACCACGTTTCACAGACAATCGCAATATGTATTTGGTCTTTAATCAAAAGTGACTCAAATTCTGTTAATTTTGGTCTTAAACTCTGTGAGTTCCATTGCAGCAAATTAATACAAAAATTCTTTACTTTCTGATTATCCATTAAATCCACAGAAAAGCTTATTTAGTAATTCTCCATCTTTTATAATCTCTACTACATACGCACATATTTCTTCAAATATCATTTTGCAAAAACATTTCAACTTATCTTCAAAATCTGAATTAGACGTAATGATTTCTTTCAATTTTTGTATTAATTTTAAAAAAAATATTTTAAATGTACGTTTTTTCCTTTCTTCCCTCTTATCCTGGCACTGATGTTCAAGAACATTGTTATCGATCCTTTCCATATTCACCACATCTATATTTTGCTCCTTGTTTGCAATCAAATTTTTGTTTTTCTTTCTCCTTTGTACTGTGTGTCTAGACTCTTCAATTAAAAGCATTTCACCATTTTTTTCTTGATCCATTCGTGTGACCGGAATGTTAGACTGTAATACATCTCGGTAACTTTTTGATCGAGAAGACGAGGTCTGTTCCGATATATCTACAGTATGTATTTCATCTGCGCTGATCTTCTGTGAAAGCTTTTTGTTTTTCGCTAAAAGTTCAAACGCTTTCCTGTAAGAACAAGTTTCTTTACACATCACATTCCTAATTTCTTTTTCTCTCTGAAACATAGGGCATATTTTGTCAAAGGACATGTGGGGACCATCGCAGTTTAAGCATTTAAAAACTTTAGCTTCACAATTTGTGTGATTTTGACCGCATTTAGGACAGAGTATTTTTTTACCAGGGCAATATTTCCTTATATGTCCATACTTCCAACATCCGGAACATTGTGAGACTGGGAAAGTATATGGCTCGACCTTAAACCTACAACCATATCCATATACATACGGTGGTAAAGTCGGCCCCTTAAAACATATCCTTATGGTCTCACTATCCACCCACTTGCCCTCATCATTTAGTCGCTTGAGTCTTATTATAGAAATAATCTCCGTGTCACATTTAAATATATTATGTAGTTCTTCCAATTCGGTTTCCAAGTCTATTTGTTTAATCATACCATAAGACATACTCAATTCAAATGTCATTTGGCACCGAAGACCCAACTCCGCTATTTCTTTACAATTTAATAAGAAATTCGCTTTTTCTTGTGATTCAAACAAAACTAAAACTTTAAAGTTACTTTTATATTTAATTCTGTGTATGTCTTCTATATTATACTTCCTCAACATTTTAGCTAGGGCAATCTGTTTCGGTAATGGTTCCTTAGCGGTAATACATACTTCAAAAGCTTTTCGAGCTTTTTCGAGTGTGTGGGTACTGTGGGTAGTCATCTCAATTTGTGATTCACTATTATTAGATGAACACCGATTTAATCGTTTTGGTCTTCTGTTCACAGTTATAAAGCCTTCTTCATCTACATCTACTTCACTTTCATTACTTTCATTTCTCATTCTCTTGCTTCGTTGCATATCATTAACTTCTAAACTTTTTCTCAAAGTACCTTCATCATCATCATGTTGACTCATTGCAATCCCAACTTCATCTTCACTACAATCACTCAACAGTCTAGGCAAACTAGAAACACTTCGATTACTTTTATCACTCATTATTATAAGCAACGTAGTGTACGAATAAAACAATAAAAAACATTGTGTTTACGGAACGGTTGGGCTAACGCGTGCGCTTGACTCACCGATCCGCGCGCGATGTTACACATGTCATACAATCATAAAAATTATAAAAATGAAGTTATCATAAAAATGGACAAATTTTGATGAAATTAAATAAAATGAAACAAAAATTTGTAAAAATTAGATAAAATAAGATAAAAATTAGACAAAATAAGACAGAATTAGGTTAAATATAAATAGAATTATTAATAACAAGAAACTGTTTTATTTAATTAAACTACTCTTAGGAAATTGTACTGGGAGTGGCAATGGACTCCAGGTATCGAGTAGCAGTGTGCAGGAATTCCAGTTCAGTACTCGCGAAGACATCTGAGGACTCATCATATAACAGAATGTTGTTGATATGGGTGAGGGCTAGGTACAATGGACTGGTCTTAAGGGTTATGGTACCAGTTTGAGGTATTTCGAATAGAGGACGTTGGCGAGGGCGAAGTGTGTGTCTAATGGCTAGTGGGATGTTAAAGGAGATGTACTGAAGTAAGGAAGAATTGAAATGGGTACCACGAATTAGGCGGATGAAATATTTAACCAGGCTAAGAAAAAACTAAAGTGGTGCGTACTCGAACGAACGATATTCAGTCTTATGTAGTCCTATAGTACAAGGTGTAAATAAAATAACTGAAAACACGAAAAAGTGTCGTTTTATAAGTAATTATAAACAACTTTTATTATAGGAACACGCCTAAAATCGCGAAAATAAAGTCTGCCCCCTACATTTCGTCGAGTTACGCGAACATAAATGTGTGAAGCAGAAGATTTTTTCGTCGCCATTTCAGTGTTTGACTTATAGTACATCACCTTTATCAGGTTGTCAGTTATTTTAATTACACCTTGTATCAAAGGGGACGTTTTACCTATTTCTAGACCACCGTAGCATGGCCACCATAGAACCGGGTTTTGTCGACGAAAGAATATACAAAATGACAGATTTCTTTAGAAATCGTTCTACAATCAGTCAATTTGTGTATTCTTCTGTAGGTCTAAAAAGTCTAGTATTTCTAAATTCTCCGTCAATCTGGCGAACACCAGACTATATACTATTTCTATCACCAAGTTGTAATAATGTTAGCAGCAGAGCGGCCGGTCCTTTGCGCACCATTAAACTAGCGTTACAAATCAGTTAGCAAGGCGACGTTAATAGGGCATCGGGTAATGGGTCGCCGGTTCCAATCCCGGCTGGTCGAAAACCGGACGCTATAGGACAGGGCTGCTTGAGTTTATGACTTCATCAACATTGTTCACTTTATATAAATGTCGTTATTTTGACTTACAAGAATACTACTCGTTGGATGCCTCGTTGGTCTCGTAGTCGCAAGCACTACAGCTGAGAGTGAGGTCCTGGGTTCGATTCTCAGGTCGGGCAGTGTTATTAAGTTTTTCCACCTGGAAGTTCTCAGGCCGGAGTCTGGAATTGTGCCCGGTTGATGGCAACAGGTTCATCCCCTGTTACATTGAAGTCCCATGTCATAGGGGGCGAGCCTATTGCCATAACTGGCGAAGTGTGAGTGTACTATAGGAACACCTCTACCTAACCCTTCGGGCGATACAGGCGTGATGTTATGTTACGACAAGAATATTACCCGCGCTTATTGGTATTTGATTATAGCATTGTGTACCCGTGTTGTGTTTCAAATAGAGTCTATTTTCATTTTGCAGTATATATGTAATAAGTTCAAGAGAGAAGTGCTACACTCGTATTTGTTTCGTAGATATGTGCTATGTTTTGCAATCTATTACTAAGAAAGGAGCGCAGGACATGACTTCTTCAAAGATAAGCTTTGATAAGCAGAATCTGCACTCGGAAGTGACAATCAAAATACTTCACAATTACTCTTGTCACGTGTTTCACAATCCAGACGTAGTGGCGTTAATAGGCAATCTACGCAGCGGGTCGTCGGTTCCAATCCCGGCTGGGACGAGGTGTCCGTTAATTAACGCGAGACTGAATGACGAGCTGCCCGTATGCTAACGATGTGTTCATAATTCAACGGGGAACTGGAAAATACACGAGCGAAGGTCGAAGGTCAGTGTCAATACGACACCTCAGTAGGCGGAGATTCAACGCATTATGTGAGGTTTATTTTAGTCAAGACAAAGAGAATGTAAAACAGCACCATTCCGCAAATTTTAATAAAATGTTGTTCCGTGGAAATCCTTAATACATTTTGCTCTCGAAAGCTTTGTACTCTGGAGTTTTGAAATTCTAGAGGGAAGAGGATCTTAAAAATAGAACGTTTTATAGAATAGAATATAGACCAAGTTTTGTTGCTGTACGAGTATTATTGACATCAGAACTAGAGTTCTCGATGACTCGAGATCTGGATGAATAATTTAATGACCATCACTTTGTACAAATACGAGAATGTTGTTACATAAAGCTGAGAGTTCGACATAGATCGATACCGCAAGTTGAGCTAAAAATAGAATAGCAATCCGCATCAAATGTGCAGAATCCAGTATGCACAAGTCAATAGAGTACCTATTGACTTGTGCATATATGACAGTGTTAGAACATTGACCCAATTCGGGAACATCTGGCGAGATGCGAGATGCGAGCAGATATGCCCGGAGGCTGTCGTGACACAGATACCTAGTATTCTGGGTTTACTAGCGAGCTATCTGATACATTTGGGCTCGATTCCGTGATATGTACGGCCTCTTTAGTCATTGTAGATTTGAGGATTAGGAATGCTTTATGCGTTCTAGTCAGATTAGGCAAGGGATATCAAGATCTGTTGAAATAGCAGTGCTTTTTAAGATAAATCCAATAAGTATTTAACGCAGGATAGCCTTTACCAGACGTGGTCATCGTATTACTGGTTCAGCAGCTTCAATATTATCAGGATTGCGCCGGAATATAGCAGTTCGGCACAATGCAGACGTGGCACAAGCAGGGCGTGGTAGCGACAGCGACGTAGTGACAGCGGCTCCCCTGACAATATCTCTGTCATCAGAATACAGGCTCCACGCAACCATCGATACGACGCTCTGCTAGAGTGACTGTCATCAGCCAGTGTCACTCTTATCCGACCTCTTCGGTGATTCCCAGTAACTGCGTGATAAAACGCCACTTGCTGCGCCGTCATATTATTTTGTAAGTTTGTAGGTACCCAAAAATGTCCAACCTGTCTAAGGTAACTTCACCTTCGTAGTCGCAGATCACTAGAGTGACAGTTAATATGTTATGAGACCTGTCATAAGAGCAATCGGAAAGAAACGTTTCGTTAAAAGTGTTTCCTCACCGCGACGTGTTTGATCGATGATCCGTCTCGCTGATGCATGCCTTCTAACTCCCAACTTCGCGATCCCTGCAGAACTTCGCGAGAAGTTTTCTCGATGGGTTCACCTAAATGTCTTGTGACACAAGTATTATGTAACTTTGCAGTTATTTACCGATATTTTCGTTATGTTTTGGGGTTTACTGAAGCAATTGATGTTACTAGCTTGTGATGACTTTAAATAACAACACGCATGTATTTCCCGAAGGGTTAGGCAGAGGTATACCTACAAGTATAGTAGATACACCCACATTTCGCCGGTTATGTTTAAATCCCATGAAATAGGGCTTGACTTGTAATGTGACTTTACATTTACGCCCAATAATATACCGCAATGATTTCTCTACACTAAAACGAATTAAGTCACCATTTTAAAATATTTTAAATAAAAAAGCTTTTAGAGCTGACTTAAAGACTTGAAACTTTGATACAGTTGCGTAAAAACACATTCCCCGGAGATTAGTGAGGCGTCAGAACGGAGGTCTTAGAGGGAATTACGTCATATTGAGAGGGCTATGTAATTACACGAGTGCTTCACTCCGACACAGATTTTGTAAGAAAATTTCGGTTGACATTTTACGGGAATACGAGTAAAGTACAGTACCTTTCGTTTTATGTAGCTTTGGATTTTCTTTTAAAAACGAAAATGCTCTTGAAATAATCACACTCGCCTTGAATGGGATGTTCGCTGCTCTTTTTATGAAAGCAAAGGGTCAGTAAATAGTCTTAAAAAATATAATAAACGTAGTATATATTGTGACAGGTTATGAATTAAATTATCTCCGTTTTATTTCACACAGCACCACTTTTACAAATTCTATTACTCTTACATTTCCACGAAGTGGAGTGAATAAATCAAAATGAGGTATGCGACCGTTTTGAGGCGACTCACTTTACCGAATTCTTATTAAATGTAAGGTATTCCGTGACAAAGTTGTTCGGTTAAAATGTTCGCCGCTCCTGGTGTAAATAATAGATTCATTCAGAACAACTTTGGCACACGAAAGATTATGGTGAACGATTAAAAAATTATGACTATTTTTGTGATCATTCAGAGTGTGATCTAGCTGGCCATCATGTCACATGTAAATTATGCAAAATGTGTATTTAAATTCATACATTTTTTTCTGTGTCCATTACCCGGGGGTGGCGACACAGTGATTAAAATGTAAATTTCTAGAATTATCTCTTGTCCGTCCTCAGCCCTCAGTGGCTTCGTGACACAGAATGTCCGCGGCGGCTAACGCCTTGCAGTGCAAGCGTGCAAAATCAAAATCAAAATCAAAATCAAAAGTCATTTATTCAAATTAGGCTGAGAATCAGCACTTTTTGAACGTCAAAATTACAAAAGACAGTCCCCCAAAAACGCCCGCCCTTCACCACTTCCTAGTGCTATTGCTGGGAAGAAGAAGTGGCGCAACAAACTCCCCAGCAGCACAGCTGTCTGTTCAATTTAAAAAAATACTTGAATGTATACAATACTAGGTACAATAATATATACAATGTTCGGTAATTAACATTACAAAACCAGAACATAAAATTTAATTATTTGCCATAATATGTCAGCTAGCCACGCCAATATACCAACAAATATAATAATAACTATACGTACTCAAGCTAAAACATAATTAATTAAAATGTAAATAAAAAAACTTACTACCCAAATAAAAGCCTCCAGGCATAAAGGGCGTGACAGCTTACACATTTATGCATTGCTGGGTTCTGCAGTAAGCGAATTCTGGAGAAGGAACATAAACATTGTCTTGCGTTAAACTAGGGTGACCAACTATTCTTATCGTGCTTGTACGCAATCCTTCGCTCTTTACTTCCCACTTTTAATTAATAATATTAGCTATGTGAATTGCTTCGCTTCAAAGTTCAGTTTAAATGAAACATTTGACTGCCCAATTTAGTTTTTCTCTCATTTTCTTGCGTTGCGTCTTTGTTTTTGAAAGTACTTTTTGCAAACAGGCCCTGAAACAGATATTTTTAGAATAATATTTTGTTCGATCACTCGACAACCTTGCAGGGGAAACTTGGGCAGAATTTAGATTCAGAGGGAAGTGTCTAACGATTGTATAATACTGGAAATGCTGGTGTATAAAAATGTGTGTTATCTTGCTATTCTGCAGGATCTTATACATCACGTAGGAAGTAGAAGTTCAAGTGATTTACGCGCCCCTGGGGTATCGGGGTTAGTCTCTGGTAACAAAATGAATTTATAAAAGACCTTGAACTTAAAACACAGCTCTAGATTACTGAAAAATATATTACACCCCAGAGTTACAAATGGGCATTAAATATGTCGGCCCCGGTTTGGCAATAACATAAAGTAAAAAATGCTAGCTAGTTCCAATAATGGGTACCCATGAGAACAACCGAAGCACTGCAAACTATTTTAAAATATTCTGAAAAATCGTAACGGTATACAAACAGCATACTCCAGACCAAGTATGCCCATAAAAGCAACAGCGGCAGCAGCTGGCGGCGCTGGCACCGTCCTCCAATAACAAGTGAACTTGCACTTGCGTTAGCCGGGGCAATAAGCTCCGATGTGGGGCATCCTCCAAAATCGATAGCGGTGAAAGTGGGCAAGGACGACCTTTGGCAGCGCGCCAGCCCCGGCCAAGGTCCGCCACTGAGGATGTTCCAGTATTGATGAGCTAACATTATAGATATGTGGAATTTTTGGGGAGCGTGCGTGTATTAGCTGGGGTTCGAAGCGTGACTTCTTGTGATGTAGTGCGTCGGTGTTGCTGCTTATTAAATTGTAAATAATTTGGTACACACCTTATAAAATCTATGCACATGTTCTTTAGCAAATATTGAAAAGTCAGTTCGATAACGAATGGTTTATACAATAACAGATTACAACGACATAAACATATTGCGAAAAGTGCACATTTAAACTTAATTGAAAACCCTATAAGCCCTTTCCTCGTCAAAAATAAACGTGCAGGTCACATAACAGTCCCAGGCTTATAATGTTTAATCCAGTTACATAAGTCCGTAGTATGCGCGCATTCGTTACCCCTGCGGCCTGCCCACGTATTCATCGCCCGATATTTTGAACCAAATATAGCTCCAAGGTTACACGAACATGTCCGATACAAACCTAGTTTCAACACATTTGTTGGTCGCCAAATTGTAGCGTTTTGAAGTACAAATGGACACTGGGTCGAAACAAATATGTACTCGGGGTAAAATATCGCTGGATAAATGGGGCAGTGCTGAAGCTGTATGCACGGTCGAATACGGCTGTTTAAGTGATAGCCTTTGGGGCATTTTAATTAAGTTGGCTGTGAAACAATGGACCTGAAGACTGTTTAATGCAGCAGCTGCATCTGAATATAATAGCTGGAATTAAAGTGCCGTTTGAAGAGCAATTTTACTAATCATCCTACCCGCAATTTCCTCCAAATTAACACCCAAAATTGTCGAACAGACCACCAATAATGCATCTGGTTATGAAACCACATTTAAATTGGGACGCAGCGACCCAACAGCCGGTACTCAATACGAGCGTGCAATCATGTGTGAAGCGCCATTACATTTGGGCGCAAATTCCCGGCGGCGCGGCGGAGGTAGCAGGCGCGAGGAATTCAACTGTGATGCAAGCAGCGCTCGAGAGTCTTCGAGCTTGCGGTGCAGAGGCATATCAGGGTTCAATGTGGTTTAGAGACGTATTTGTCGTGGATTGGATGGCGGTGTTAAATGAAACTGGTTGGGTTGTCGTGTATCCTGGGTAAAAGCTCAAGTCCATGTAAAATTGTGAAGTACAACCGCATCTTGCTAGACCGAGTTGATCTCAATGTATTTGTTATTGGGTTGGGAAGCACAAGTGTTTTGTTGTAGCTTTGTCTTTATTTAAGAGTTAAGCTGATAACTGTTTCTGAACAGTAGCACGTGGTGGTCTGTAGCTAACCCCAACCGCATACGAGTTAACTTCACTTAGTTCAGCTCACAATGCAAGTGAGCGAGATTTCAAGTAGGTCAACACTAAGTGCATCAGACCAAGTTCCCAAGAGCAGTCGCGTGGTTTTGGGCCAGAGTTGTTGAAATTGGTAACTCATGTTAATGTTGGCTCATGTGAGCTTACAGGCTACTAGCCTAATCTCACCCACAAGGACCATGCAATTAATAAGTTACAGCAATAAACGACGCAGCTGGTTTTACACATCTGTATATTAACGACGTGCTAGCAAATTAAAATGCAAATTAAGAGGGCGCCTGTGTCCGGCGTCCGGGATCCGTGTCCGCCGTCCGAACTGTCCGGCCGATCCGGACGATGCGTGCCTAATAATGTATTCGTATTTATGCGAGGTTGTCACCACGATCATTGTCAGGTTAACCGTTATGCAAATGGGAGGAAAAATGGCCGCTGTGGACAGTGCGATAGAGAGAATTAACGAGTGTTGACCAAGGATTAGCAAATATAGGTTTTATGTCGGGAATAGAGGTTTATTTGAAGCAATAAACAAAGTTTCATAAAGTATTGTTATTTATGTCTGTACATTAGATTTACTGTGGCAGTAAACAGTATGAATTGTAAGCACAATAAAACCACGTGTGAGCTAGACGCATTACACCAGCATGTCTTCGATAAACTTCGTACTTTTGGGTCCTTCGCAGACTAATACTTGCCGCGGTCTAGTTGCGTACAATGGTAAGCCAAAGATAATTTATTAGCAAAACTTTAATTATTAAACAGCAGAAATAACTGGACCACTTTTAACATTTTGAAGCAACCCGACTTAATTTTTTTTCAAACAGACCTAGCTTCCCGACATATTATTATATTTACGAGTTCGTAAAAGTCGTGTATATATTTAGTATCATAAAACTGAACCACGATTGCTGTCAGCGTTCTCACGCAGGCTTCAATCCATTCTATTTCGGGTAACACGTGACTTCAGATATAATGGTTTGCATGCTACGCTCTTATCATTTGGGAATATACTGATGGGATGTATGAATTGCGAAGGCAGAGCCCTTGGGCTTTAACCTAATAGGCTTGTTCTACGTAATAAGTTGTTGACGACCACGTCATTATCTAGGTAGTAAACATGGACCTTTCAAGTTAAGGATCGCAATGTATGTGATCTGATTTAAAAATAGTCCGTTCTAAAGTTGGTTGGGAAGATGTAGTTCAATCTGTGTGATCTGAAATGGTCGATGACCGAAGATTTTCAGCTCCTTTATCTTACCTCGCTCCTGTTCAGAGGGTGTAGGTCCAGAGGTGTTTAAATCCAAGACTGTGCTTGCGTTTCTTTAGATAGACAGTAGTCACATTCTTCAATGTCTACTTCGAATGCGGATTTTTTTAAAGTCCTAATCAACATACAGCTGTTCTGTAATTATCCCATAGACTACACCAAACACAAACGTACCTAAAATAGTTAATAGTCCGCTAATTGCTTGCGTGATTGTATCCGTAACTCAATCGCTGTTGTTGGGCTGCATGTTCACAATCGATTGCCGTCATAGTACAAACGATTAATTAAAACGCGCTCATTAAAGCCGTAGTAAATGTATTGGGTGAAATGTGTCGCTGGGAATGTGCCTCATCGAATAGTGGTCTCTTATGGAGAGCAGAAAACGTACACGTGGGGAAGTAACTATGATCCTGTTGTCCTGTTCATATTCACAACTATGTTAATGAATACGTTTTCATAACATTAAGGAGGGATTTTGGACAACAACAAATGAATGCTTATGTATTTCGGTTTCTTTTACACGTAAATCCAATCCAATCCAATAACAATGACCACGAAAGGCCTTTTTAGGGTAGTTTGCGCGAGAGACACTTCCAAAGTGGTAAAATGTGTCCCCCCCCCCCTGTAACTTCTAAAATAAGGAAATGCTAAAACTATAAAAAAAATATATGATGTACATTACCATGTAAACTTCCACCGAAATATCTATGGATAGGTCTTCAAAAATGATATTGAGGTTTCTAATATTTTTTTTTTCTAAACTGAAAAGTTTGCGCGAGAGACACTTCCAAAGTGGTAAAATGTGTCCCCCCCCCCCCCTGTAACTTCTAAAATAAGGAAATGATAAAACTAAAAAAAAAAATATATGATGTACATTACCATGTAAACTTCCACCGAAAATTGGTTTGAACGAGATCTAGTAGGTAGTTTTTTTTTAATACGTCATAAATCGTAAATTGTAATTATACGGAACCCTCAATGCGCGAGTCTGGCTCGCACTTGGCCGGTTTTTTTTTGTTTTCGGGGGGAATACTTCAAAAGGCACCCGACCTCCGGGGAGTGGGGTCGGGGAGTGTGGTGATCACCCCGGTGATCACCATCCGCACATAGGGGTGGTCCCGGTCTCTCTTAAAATACCAATTCCGGAACCACTCCTGCGCAACGCCTGTAAGGTACATCCCTGGGGAGACCCTAAGCCTCGCTATACCACTGTGCCACCGTCTTCCCTGGGGTCACTTGGTAGGCGGACAGAGTCCCCTCTCTTTGCGCCCGCAACCCCAAAGGTCCAGCTACCTTGATTGGTAAGTGGGTTTCGGCGTATTAGGCGCCAAGGTGGTTGCCTCCCCGACGCCTCCTTCTCCGAGCAGGATCAGCCCTCTCTCGATCCCGCTCGGCGGCCTCCTTCTTGACCATCACGGTCTCACAGAAGGGGGTTACTTCCGTCCAATTATCTGTCTCTGCCAGCATAGCCCTCACTACTACCGGCAGAGACAGGTCTCGCCCGATCCTGGCAACCAGGACCCGCCGCTCGGAGGTCCAAGCAGGGCATTCCTCGAGCGTGTGTTATGCGGAATCCAGGCTGCCTCCACAGTGGTGGCAATTTGCCGTAGCCTCTCGCCCAATTCTGTTCAGGTACTCACCGAAGCAACCATGTCCGGTGAGCCCCTGGGTGAGCCTGAAGGAGATACACTCCCCTCTGTTCAGCCAGGCTTCGAAGTGTGGCAGAACGGCTTTGACAACGCGCTTGCGCGAATATTGCTGCTGCTGTAGCCGCTCGCGCCACCGCTCGAGCGCGTGTCGCCGTTCCCGCCGCCTCAGCCTTATGAATGCGCTTCCTGGCACACTATTCCCGCTATGGCGGATATCGCGAATTTGGTCGTAGACCTTCGTGTCCATATCCGCCAGGATGTCCAGCGGCGAAAAGCGCGCCAGGAGAGTTGCCGCCTCAAAGGATATCGTTCGGTATCCTCGTGCGATACGAATGGCCATTTTCCGCTGCAGTCTATTTTCCAGACTTTATTCCTGCAGCGTTTGACGCCTGATAGTCTACCTGACCAAACAGGCGCCCCGTAAAGGACCATCGATCGCACGACAATCGCGTAGAGGCGGCGAACTTCCTCCCGAGGTCCCCCGAGATTGGGCAGCAGTATATGCAAAGCATCCACTGCCTTTTCGATCCCGGGAACCAGGCGCTCGAAGTGCTCTTCGAAGCCCCACCGACCGTCCAGGGTGATGCCAAGATACTTTCTGTATCGCCCCACCTGGACTTGCGCATCTCCGACATGGACCAACGAGCTGGGTGGCTCTCTGCTCCTCGGAAGTTTATGGAACCACAACGCCTCAATTTTCTGAGGCGATATCTCCAGACCCAGCCCGCGGATTGACGACACGACTTTTGCCACCCCGAGCTCAGAAAGCTGGATGGTCTCCTCGAAAGTGTCCCCGCCGGCCAATACCAGAGTCTCGTCTGCGTAGCACACGATATTAACGCCGACAGGGAGATCGGCACGCAGGACGACGACGCACACGTAATCTCCCTCTGCTGAACGCTACCGTCCTGGCCCACATAACGAATGTGCCGGTCGCGTAGGTATGCCCCGACCTCCGGGGAGTGGGGTCGGGGAGTGTGGTGATCACCCCGGTGATCACCATCCGCACATAGGGGTGGTCCCGGTCTCTCTTAAAATACCAATTCCGGAACCACTCCTGCGCAACGCCTGTAAGGTACATCCCTGGGGAGACCCTAAGCCTCGCTATACCACTGTGCCACCGTCTTCCCTGGGGTCACTTGGTAGGCGGACAGAGTCCCCTCTCTTTGCGCCCGCAACCCCAAAGGTCCAGCTACCTTGATTGGTAAGTGGGTTTCGGCGTATTAGGCGCCAAGGTGGTTGCCTCCCCGACGCCTCCTTCTCCGAGCAGGATCAGCCCTCTCTCGATCCCGCTCGGCGGCCTCCTTCTTGACCATCACGGTCTCACAGAAGGGGGTTACTTCCGTCCAATTATCTGTCTCTGCCAGCATAGCCCTCACTACTACCGGCAGAGACAGGTCTCGCCCGATCCTGGCAACCAGGACCCGCCGCTCGGAGGTCCAAGCAGGGCATTCCTCGAGCGTGTGTTATGCGGAATCCAGGCTGCCTCCACAGTGGTGGCAATTTGCCGTAGCCTCTCGCCCAATTCTGTTCAGGTACTCACCGAAGCAACCATGTCCGGTGAGCCCCTGGGTGAGCCTGAAGGAGATACACTCCCCTCTGTTCAGCCAGGCTTCGAAGTGTGGCAGAACGGCTTTGACAACGCGCTTGCGCGAATATTGCTGCTGCTGTAGCCGCTCGCGCCACCGCTCGAGCGCGTGTCGCCGTTCCCGCCGCCTCAGCCTTATGAATGCGCTTCCTGGCACACTATTCCCGCTATGGCGGATATCGCGAATTTGGTCGTAGACCTTCGTGTCCATATCCGCCAGGATGTCCAGCGGCGAAAAGCGCGCCAGGAGAGTTGCCGCCTCAAAGGATATCGTTCGGTATCCTCGTGCGATACGAATGGCCATTTTCCGCTGCAGTCTATTTTCCAGACTTTATTCCTGCAGCGTTTGACGCCTGATAGTCTACCTGACCAAACAGGCGCCCCGTAAAGGACCATCGATCGCACGACAATCGCGTAGAGGCGGCGAACTTCCTCCCGAGGTCCCCCGAGATTGGGCAGCAGTATATGCAAAGCATCCACTGCCTTTTCGATCCCGGGAACCAGGCGCTCGAAGTGCTCTTCGAAGCCCCACCGACCGTCCAGGGTGATGCCAAGATACTTTCTGTATCGCCCCACCTGGACTTGCGCATCTCCGACATGGACCAACGAGCTGGGTGGCTCTCTGCTCCTCGGAAGTTTATGGAACCACAACGCCTCAATTTTCTGAGGCGATATCTCCAGACCCAGCCCGCGGATTGACGACACGACTTTTGCCACCCCGAGCTCAGAAAGCTGGATGGTCTCCTCGAAAGTGTCCCCGCCGGCCAATACCAGAGTCTCGTCTGCGTAGCACACGATATTAACGCCGACAGGGAGATCGGCACGCAGGACGACGACGCACACGTAATCTCCCTCTGCTGAACGCTACCGTCCTGGCCCACATAACGAATGTGCCGGTCGCGTAGGTATGCCCCGACAATGCCTTGCAGGTAGGGAGGTACTTCATGATGTACCAATGCCTCCCTAATTGCAGCCCAGGGTAAAGAGTTGAAGGCGTTGACGATGTCCAAACTTATCGCTAACGCCACCCCACCCCGGGACACCACCTGGTTCGACAGCGCGCGGACGCGAAGAAAACCACGATAAGCCTATCAACATTTTTTCACTAATTGCCGAAAAACGCTTGCAAAAAAGTAAACATAGAAATAATTGGCAGTTCCACATATCGGGTATAGAAAATAGTGTCGAACACAAAGGGTGGGCCGAACTGCGGCCACACTAATTAGTCGAGCCTCATTGCCGCAGAGTCAACATTCATAGGCAGTTAGCAGAGAGGGGGAAAAATTGAGCACTTATTTACGAAATACTCGGTACACATTGCTGGTATAATTAATTAAGTTGAGAATGCTGCGACCGCGGTCTACCGTAGGCTGGCGGCATAATAACGAATATTCTTTTTTGCTGTAGATGCTGCTAGTGTAAAATATTTATCTATTGGCAAAAGAGTGACTGTTGTTGCCCAAGATCTGTAATAATTATTCGGTAGCTTGTAACATAACAAAAAATCTTTCTCTTATTTTCTTTTTCTAATTTACGCATCGCAATCTGTCGTATCGTAATTCGTTTATGTATTGTTATTAGCTATAATATCCGTACGACTATTTGTCGAAGCGTTGAACTAGACTTAATCGAAAAGCTGAATCGGCGTCGTAGAAATAAACGAGAAGTACCAATTATGAGCCGCGAGTCACAGCCGGAGAAATAATGTGCTAATACCGACGGAAATGGATAATATCTCAGGATTACAAATTGACTTATCAATATTAATACACGAGGTCGTACTTACTTTCTTGTTCAAACATTGACTAGTTAGTTAAAATTGAATTTACGACTCAAGCTTGCTTTTTTACTGATTCCAAGAAATATAACAATTTCTTGTAGCTTTCTTAGTTATAGTTTAGTTTAGCTGTGTTGTAGAGAAATTGTATTATATGGAGCGGATAAAATGGTTTGACACGTAACGGTTCGTAGCTATCGGGGTATAGTATGCAGCAACTACGACTTTCTAATGAACAATATAGTGCAGATATATCACCGACTAACGCCATATGAAGCTAATGCGGCAACGTTACGACTCAGTGGTACGTCGGCGCAGCGGCACTTTCAGATACATATGTTCAGAAGGCTCAATTTACACAGATACTAAGTTGCCGTAAAAGCTGTGCTGCTGGGGAGTTTGTTGCGCCACTTCTTCTTCCCAATGAAAGCACGAGGAAGTGGTGAAGGGCGAGCGTTTTGGGGGACTGCTTAATGTAATTTTGACGTTCGAAACGGGCTTCTCAGCCTAATTTAAATGACTTTTGATTTTTGAGCTGCAACTACTGTAGCAGATTGCTAAAGATACGAGAGATGGGTACGACTCAAAAGTATGAATAGAGACACCATTATCTGCGTGGTCATTTCGACTTTATCAGGTGTATCAACCGCATGTGTATTAGTGTCAGGGCTGTATTTGGATGTATTTACATGGTACACAACGGTACAGCTACAAATGGTTGAACAATGGCGATTTTCTTACATGGTTACACATGTTTAGGTCTGGCCTTGTTACCCTTCTATCATTACTTCTTCAGTGGCGCTAGTCAGTCGGTACAGCGGTCAGTCGGCACGGCGCGGGCAATGCTGCGCTGCACTAATAAATTGCACACCCGTTACAAGCGAATTTATTTCAATTGCAAATTATGGATATTTATTATCATACACGAAAGCCGCGGGTAATAAATAAGTTACTAAAATGCGAATTGCGATCTAGATATACGAACGGACGGATAACATAGGAGAACGACCTCTTTGAGATGTAAAAGTATCACATATCTAAGTCACGTCCGCGATCCCTGAGGAGGCAGAGATGGACTGGCAATCATTTATATTTTGATCACGATAGTTTATTCTGGTCCTTTTGATAAACTGAGCTTACACCCCTGTCATAAAGGATTTCTACCTGAATTGAGTCCAGCATCAAATGACCAAGGTGAATCGAAGTCTATAGGTCACTAACAGGTACCAACCGCGTGTAATGATGTGGAAACATCGATAGCTACCGTTACACGTCATGTCGGACATGAGTTACGACTCAAATGCATTCACTCTATACTAAACTTCCACGAACAGTAAAAGCATTTTAAAATTCCGTGTCGCATTTTAAACTGATGTTCGCATATGTTTTCTTCGTAAGATAAGAGAATGAAATGGCCCCGGCTAAAATAATAGGGCTATTTAGCATAGTTGACGATGCATTTTTCACGAGTTTTCGAAATACCCTCTTTGTTTAGCAGCAATAGATATGTTTCTTTCCCGAATCTCCATATTATATCTTTGTATGTGTAATAGATTAGAACGAAAAATGTCGTGATTCGGGATAGCCCAGCTTCCGTAGCTTGTACCCAGATCAAAGTGTACGTCCTGCGGGACACGTTTATTGCACACCGTTGTACTGTCGTATTCTCCCGCCTGAGATTTATACGCAAATGTTTGTCCTCAAATAGTGGGAAATGTATGGGAGAGAACGTTAGGAGCGGGCTGCCTCGGGTTTATTGTTCTCAGTGAGAGATGCATCAAGATGATGCTATCAAGTCTTGCCTGCAGGGAGAAGGGCTAGCTAGGTGACGCAATGTTTGTTTGTGTAGAATGTCGATAACTAGAAAATTTTGTGTAACTGCTTAATGGTTTAACGATCATTATTGTGCAAAACATATTTTTTATGCATAATTTTATGCATCTTGCTTAGCATCTCACCCCATTAATATGGTACTCCAAGTTCAATACTCGAAGGTTTGTTTTCGCCCAAATTAAAAATAACATCCAAGTCAATCACGGTAAGTGATCCGAGCAGTAATACCGGAAGTGTTTGGATCCATATCGAGTCGCTTAACTTCGCCAGTATTGTGGAAGCCCGACTCACGGACATCATATTTCTTGTGCCAGATTACTCCCACAAGGAGGGCAGAAAGTTTGGGTTCTCTTTTGGGAACTGATATAAACTTTTCTTTTGGAATACGTGTGGTCAATCACATAATATTCAGCGAGCAGTTGTTTAAATGTCACTAGCCCTATATTCCATGTTTTAATTATGCTGCTTCAACTAGGTCCTTCACCAGGTCAATCAGATTACACTGTAAATCCTAATTGGTTTTATTAGATATGTGGCACATTTTCCGAAGTGAACCAGTCTTCATTTACACTTCGATCCATACCTACGTCATTGTTATACGACGAACGTCGATCAAACTGAGTAACTCCTTACATTTATGTATATTGATACACGGATCACGAATCTAGGTCTCCCATTTCGTAACACGAAGTAGTATAATGAGCATCACATCTATCTAGGACCATAAAACGTTTTGTGAGTCTAGTTTAAATAAACTATTGATACATTATGTAATGTGAAACTCTTTATGGCTTATAATTTTATGGAGGAGCGTTATTTGCTGAGTGGCTGGTACTATCCCCTTTGTGTGGCGTCCTAAACAGACATAGGCTTACTAAATCATTTCAGCACATATTTATCTTTCTTGGTACATGCGAGCTTTATGTCCGTACAATACAATCTAACTTTACGTCATGTGTTTATCAAGATTTCGTGTACGAAAATATATTTACTAGTTTAGTGTTCCAATCTGGAGATTATAAACTACTTGGTTCAATCTTAAGCTTTTAAATATTTGATCCTTGTATGACTGTTTTGAAAGATTGAATGTTTCTTCCCTGTTTTTATTTCCATGTTCAACTGCTTGCTTTAAAGGTACTTACTGTTCTACATCTCCTGATTACTCTAGCTGTATTCCAATCTTATTAGCACACACACTCGTAAGTGGGTGTATTAATTTAGCTTCATAATTTACTTAATTAATTCTGTAAACGAATGGAGTCTCTTAAGCCGTATTTAAATGCTTATTATGTTCTTCAAACGCGCTTAAAACCAAGTATTTTGTTTCGGAAATGTGTCAGTTTATGTTCTCATTGTTTTAATAGAAGGCTCTTTAATTTTCTCTCGCAATTCGCGGCGAATGCTATAATCGCGCTTTTAGTGAACGGAATATTTGAGTTAAGCTTTAAAGGCAATTATATAATAGAGTGACGGGTCGGTTAAAATGTTTTGGGCATTATCCAAAATGAACTTTTTGATTGATTGCATTCTTCCATTATTCATTTAATTCAGTATGAAATAAAAAAATACTAAATGTAGTTTTCAGTCAGTATGTCAGCAGTAGTTAGCAAATTTTTGAAATTTATTAACTTGTGATGTAATTTACTCATTAATAGTTATAACGGTTACAAACCAAGTTTTAATTAAGCATCACTATCGTGGGAATCTTCAATTAACTACATCCAACATGATTCAGACGAAATACGCGCAACAATAACAGATATTATTCGAGTAATCATTTCAAGTAGGCGCCCAGAGTAGGTATAATACACGCATTTACATATTCAGGGCCGTCGCATTATCTCTATACAGGTATACGTAACGTTTGTATGTAGCAGTTTCATTTGCGCCGGGCCCCACGTTGGGCGCCAAGTAAATGGTTATTGCTTTCCATGTTTCGACTTGTTTTGAATTAATGAAACAGCCGTTTGAAATATTTCAATGTCAGAGATGACAAGCCAAGTTAGTGCAGCAATATTACTTTATTTTGAAAGGTGACACTTTGGTGGCAGTAACTTAAAAGTTTACTTAGAACCTAATTATATTTCAAGGACCGCTGAATCATGTTTGATTTTGATGTAGTGATTAACAAAAGCAAGTGAAAAGTGCTTTTCAAGTATCAAAAAATAAAAATATTTCTTCAGATTACAAGGAATTTTATTTACATTTCGTATTTATTAAAGCGAAAATTCAAAAAATTGGTACGTCCAATTTAAATCTTTATGTATTGTTATAAATTGTTATAAAATATAAATTGTTAAGTTTCTTCGCATTTTTTAAGAAAATTCAAAACATTTTTTAATATAGTTTATTTACATTTAACTAAAGTATGTAGGTACCATTTTGTTCGATAACTTTTTGCCATTTTGTAGGTAGGGACATGATCCCATTGCTATAGAAATTTTGGGACTTCTGATCAAAATACCGCGACAAGTGGTTTTGGCAGTCCTCTCGTGATGTTAACCTGACACTGCCTAAAGAATTCTGAAGAGACCGAAACAGGTGGAAATCTGAAGGTGCAAGGTCAGGACTATACGGCGGATGCATTAACACCTCCCAGCCAAACTCTCTTAATTTTTGCTGAGTGGCTAAAGATGTGTGAGGTCTAGCGTTATCATGATGAAAAACCACACCCCTTCTGTTGATTAATTCCGGCCGCTTTCTCTCAACTTCTTGCTTTAACCTCATCAGTTGTTCGCAGTAGAGTTCAGAATCGATGGTCCTGTCTGGTGGTAACAGCTCATAATGAATAATGCCCTTCCAATCCCACCACACACACAGCATCGCCTTGTTGCGAGTTAACCCGGGTTTCGCCACAGTCTGTGAAGCCTGACCGGCCTTTGGCCACGACCTTTTTCGCACGTTCTTGTCGTACGTGATCCACTTTTCATCACCAGTTATCAGCTTCTTCAAAAATGATTCGGTTTCATTACGTCGTAATAAAGAATCACAAATGAGGACACGGTTCATTAGGTTTCTTTCAGTTAGCTCGTGAGGTACCCAAATATCGAGCTTTTTTGTGTACCCAGTTTTTTTCAAATGCGCCAAAACGGTTTTGTGGTCAATTCCCAGTTCTTCAGCTACGCCGTAACTACTGATACGCCGATCTTGCTCCACTTTTTCAAAAATGGCATCCATTTTATCCGTAATAGGGCGACCAGAGCGACGTGCATCTTTGACATCAAAATTTCCGGATTGAAAACGCTTAAACCAAATTTGTGCTACTCTCACAGACACTGCACTAGGTCCATAAACATCGCAAATTTTTTTCGCGGCTTGCGTTGCATTTTTACCTTTTTTGTAGTAAAATTTTAAAATGTATCGAATTTCTTCATTAGATTCACTCATCTTGACAGTACGAAAAACAAATGAAAATCAAATTTTCCTAATTTGAATTTGGAATTATGTTCTTTAAAATTTAAACTTTCAATGATACCAAAACCAGCCAGATACAAATAGTATAGCCAAAGAGATTTTATTACAAGTTCATACATACTATAATGCGAAAAGACTTTTTCCCCAACCTAATATGTTGTTGAGTCCCACTCAATACTCAATACATTTATTTGCATTCCACAATGTGAACTTTCATTTATGTCTTTATCGGGTTATGACGTTCCAGTTTAGTTCACTCAATCTGGATTTGAGCTGTTGTGTGTTTTTGTTATTAAACAGCCTTATTTTAACATACCAGACGATTTGTTTAGTACGTTGGGGTACAGTTAAGTGTATAGTGGTACTACAATGATCAGAGAACCCCAACTCTTCTACTGATGTGTGCAATTTAGTATTGAAAATTGTGAATATTAAATCGAGACACGTTGAGGTGTTTTGGCTTATTCGCGTTGGTACTTGTATGTGCTGCTTAAACTTATATTCTAACATGAGATCTAAAAATTGGTTAGTTTTTAAACTATTATCTAATACTATATAATATAATATTAAAATCTCCTCCTATAACAATGTTTAGTTTGTAGTCTTTTTTATGAATGTAATCTAATATTTCTTTTAATTGTTTATAAATTATAGCTTCCTCTCTCCTATTCCAGTAAATAATAATTAACTGTACATTTTCTATTTTTAACTATATTACACTCACTTCTATAACATAGTCAATTGACATGCCTGTTATATCGTCAAAGGCATACTATTCTATCAACGACTACTTAGACGATAAGAATAATTGGTCACCCTAGTTTAACGCAAGACAATGTTTATGTTCCTTCTCCAGAATTAGCTTACTGCAGAACCCAGCAATGCATAAATGTGTAAGCTGTCACGCCCTTTATGCCTGGAGGCTTTTATTTGGGTAGTAAGTTTTTTTATTTACATTTTAATTAATTATTTTTTAGCTTGAGTACGTATAGTTTTTATTATATTTGTTGGTATATTGGCGTGGCTAGCTGACATATTATGGCAAATAATTAAATTTTATGTTCTGGTTTTGTAATGTTAATTACCGAAAATAAGTACCTAGTATTGTATTCATTCAAGTATTTTTTTAAATTGAACAGACAGCTGTGCTGCTGGGGAGTTTGTTGCGCCACTTCTTCTTCCCAGCAATAGCACTAGGAAGTGGTGAAGGGCGGGCGTTTTTGGGGGACTGTCTTTTGTAATTTTGACGTTCAAAAAGTGCTGATTCTCAGCCTAATTTGAATAAATGACTTTTGATTTTGATTTGATTTTGATCGTTTCTCTGTAAACATTCAATATGGTCTTGTAAAAGAATACAGACGCCGCTACCTGTACGGGTTTTCCGACAGAACGAAGCTGCAACCTTGTAGCCACTAAAATGTATTAAATCTTTGTTGTGATAGCCAGGTTTCTGATACACATATAGCGTTATAATTCGGTGTTTCTTGAAGAAAAGCTTCTAGAATGTGTTATTTGTTGAAGAGACTTTGGATGTATTGAAATAATATTTTAAATTGTTGGTCTTTGTTTTCGAAATGTTCTGTCTTCTGAGTAGGTAGGTGTGGTTTCGAAAGTCATTGTTATTATTTTGGGGTATTAATTGCTCTTCCTGTGGATCACATTTTTTGATGTCAATTTTGTTGTCAGGTGTATCGTCCGCTTAATTTGCTATTTTTCCATCAATAAATAGTAGATTGTTGCGAATTACTGCGTGCATTTCTTGTCTTCTTGCTTTCAGCATTTCTTCGCGAAGTAAATTACTTTCTCTTTGTGCATAATCATCTAAATATTCCGATAAAAATAGTCTAGTACCCTGAAATACGTGGCTGTTTTCTTTCATCCTTTTGCTTAATAGCTCAATCACCAATGGGCGATTTTTCGAGCTTCTTTTACCGATTCTGTAAGTTCCTTCGATATAGCCCATCACATTAACATTCATAAGTTCTCGAAATAGATTAATCAATCTGGTGTGTAGGTTGTTTACAGGCTCCTTGTAGTATTCATCTGAACCGTATAACACAATTTTCTTCGAGTAGCTTTCAGTGCATAAGTTTGACAAGCGTTTGTTCGCATCTTTAGGTTTTCTATTTCAGATTTTAATTTTTTGTTTTCGATTTTTAGGCTTTCGATTTCCGAGTTTACGCGTTGGATGTTCATTTTGCTTTACTAGGGAAATTGTTTCGCGTTCGAAGTCGTCTCTAAACTTTGAGATGGCTTTGTTTAGTTCTATTTGGATAGTATTTTGTAATTCGGTGATGATTGAATTATTACTTTCTTTCAAGCGAAGCGTTATCAGTTCACTTAAGTTCTGCAGAGTTAGTTCTGTTTGTATAATAGATTGGGGTGTTTTCTCTTCATCTTGCGTGCATATTGTGACACCTAATAGACTTAGATCCAAGGAGCTCGTTGTGTCGTTCATAGGTTTTGTTGTTCTCCTAATTGTGACATTATTTATTTCCGGTGGAGAGGTTATGGGGTGTAGGTCATGTCCTCGTGGGCGTATAGGTGTGTTAGTGTTTCCTCGTTTAGGGATTTTACAGTAACAATTAGGGCACTTCCAGGTTTTAGTGCTCTCTGTTTCTGTCATGACTTTGAAACGTTCGCTATTAATATTGGCGCACTCAAGATCATATTCGCTTTTACATAATGAACAAGTTAAGTGCTTAGTGTTGGATAAGTCCCACGTCGGGCGCCATCAAATATATTACTTTCGGACTCGTCTTTTATTATTGCGTTGCATTTCATTGCAATATCTCGTTCGGTTCTCCGGTCTCGTTCACCAACGGGGCCCAGGAGGTTCGGAAATTTTCTATTTGGTACTACATGGTCCTCAGCACTTAGGTTGATTTGAATTACAAGTCCCAGAAGCGCCGGTGGACAGTAAAACTTACGTGATGTGAATGTCGTGAGTGTCAATTTCGTCGCAGCTGAAATTTTAAGCACGCGTTCAACTCCGGCCGTGATGTCGATAGAGTTATGATGAAGGGTTGCGACTCATTTCTCCCATGGACTCAAGTTTGTGGTCTCACTCAGAATCGTATAAGTATAAAGTCACAGAACATAAACGGGATTGCTTGTCATTGTTATTTTTAGCTATAAAGTTACGTCTTATTGTTGAAAGTGGATTACGCTGCCTGGAACTAAAAGTAGGTAGCATTAAGGCTCGTATACGTTGGTACTATGTATCGCTTAAAATTTTAAGCCTGAAACGCTCGGGGGAAACAACCGTGACGATACATATATGCGGGTTTACATGCGCACATTCGATGTTTTACATACATAAAAAGTGAAATAAAACCTATTATTTTTGTATTCAGTTTTTATAGTTATTGATGGGTTTTAATACATCTATTTTTACGACAGCAGCTTTTTGTGTACCTATATTCCATTATTCTATATTTTTGGTTCATAAATCAATGAAACGTTTATCACTTTTGTCATTTTCAACAACACTTTATTGGATTAGAAAATAAACTTCAATTGCTATGCAATATACTTGAAAGCTTTTTAAGCGTCCAAAAGCTTGCACATGTCGAACTCTGGAAAATATTGAATTTTGTGCATAGTATTATTAAACTCTTTTCAAAAGATCGTTAAAGTTTTTCCTATAGTTTGCAGCGGGTTGTGTAGTTATAACTTGTTTTTAATAGTAGCCCCGGCGGCTCCCGGGAGTGTGAACAACAATGATGCAACCTGTTTATTTGTTTAACCAAACGAGTATATCGTATACATAAACGTACTATTTTTGTCTACGCGTGTGAATATTACATGTGGGGTAGTTTCGTCTGTTTATGCGGGTAGATTGTTTTCCCTGTTTTGTATGGTAATTATAAGTAAGGTTTGTTTGGAAGCTACGATTGTTTGTTGTTTTAAGACAGTGTACTGCTGTGAGATGGTCGGGATTATTATTGTTTAAGATTTTTGTGTCTGCTTTACCTATCTGTGTTAGATGGATTAAAATTAATGTAAATCGTTTTGTTTCAGGTAAGTGACCACCAATTTCTACTGTTTCAAACATCACCATACAAGGAATCTAATAAAACAACAGCCGGTAAGCGTATTTTACTATAAACTACAGTTACGTGTATTCTAACGCCTCGTACTAGCTCAATGGGTTGTATATTGAAAACATAATTCTTCTCCTAAACGTTTTATGACTATAATCTGGGATACTATTAAGTCATTTAGCATATTCAATAGCACAGGGTTGGGCAATAATAAAAATGTTTTCACGATGCTTTGTCTGGAATGCGGACATATTTCATAAATAGCTTCATTTATAAATGCTATGTAAATGGTCGGTAATATGACACATGAAAAAATTGTCATCTAAATCATATTCTAATTTCTGAGAGACGAGATTTCTGATACTTGGATGAGAGTCGCACAGCCCAGGGAAGCATGCCACAAAAGGGAGGAGGCCTATACTCAGAAGTGTGTGGAACAAGTCTGCCGATGATGATGATAATGATAATTCAGATTTGTATACATAAAGTTGGTTACTTACCTCTTTATTTGTCCACAGAAACATAGTTCGTTTTGACAAATACGCCAACTTTAATCTGCTTTTTCATAGAACTCATTTTAAACTTATAATAACATGATAAAAGCCAACAATAGAATCCAATAGAAAGTTAAACGAGATCCACTAAGTCTTGGATCTATTGGGAGGGGAAGAAGGCTCCATTGATGTGGAAACGATGATACCTCTGAATTGGCTGGCGGGCTGCAAACACCAGATACTCGGGCTTTTGTGCTCCTTCGTATATTACACTAGTATTTACTTCGGGACCTTATTGCAGTTTTAAGTTGAAACTGTTTTTAGAATCGGGTTCTAGTTTTTGTTAATGAAAAAATATGTTTTTGGCTTTTCTTTCAGTTTTACTCGAGTCTCTTAACTTGTTTTAATTATAATTAACAGCTATTCAATGCTCCTATAAAATTAATTTAAAAAAAAGTTATACTTATGTCAACTTTTTTATACGTCAAATTAAACTCAATATCACACACAATATAACATACACATAATACATACATATAATATCACAATTTCAGACACAATTGAAGGTATCACAAGATTATAACGCACTCTCCAACATAAGCCTTTCACATTACCGCTCAATTGAACATAATAGGCGCTAAACATATCATCAACATACATCAACCACATACATAAATAAAGGCATTTGCTGATAAGCGCCACGAATCACTCTTCTTCAGCCACTGAATTATGCATGAGTCGTTGTGTTTACGCTACAAGGGCAACTACCTAATTTGTTATTGTTAACTAAGTATTTACGTGTGGAGGGTTTGGTTAGATAATTGTGATAGGTTCTATTTCTGTCTGTGGCTCATGATACTTTTGTTCTATCAATATCAGTGCTGCAATATTTTACTTTATTATATGTTTTTTTTTTGTTTTATTTTGTAAAATATTTCTTTATTCGTGTTAGGATAAGATGACACAATTTGGTTCATAAACGTGGTTCTTTTTAATTCTATTTGTATACTGGGTCGACGATAAACTGCGTCGACTGGAACGCATCCTTTCCTTGAGGAATGGTTTTTGGTGTGAAGCTCGCACCACCACCAGTGAGTCAAAAAACGGACACCGTCGCGGACGCCTGCGTCGCCGATATGCAGTGCTAGTGTTTCCCGTTTTATTGAGTTCTCTAAAATCAAAGTTCCCGTTTCATCTTCCTGGAAGATAGTGCTTTATGTGACCTATGGACCTATATGTTTGGGATTATTGACTGGAGATTTCCTGTGGTGTGCTCTGCCGATAAGCCCCGAGGTTTTACCAGGCCAGGACCCTCGGACTGTGGCTGCGGGAAGGTTGAAGCGGGTGAGTCGCTGTACCCAGTAAATTCCCTACATTATATTTTACTTATAGCAGTTTGCGTTGGAATGTCCCATTTTTGGCTACGCATAGCTCAAAGGTTTTTTCTGCTGGTCTACAATTTTGTTGTCGAATTCTGTGTTGTACAAGAAAGCCTACACTAACATAAATGGTTAAGTTCCTCAACTCCTACAAGTAAACACGTTTCCCCAAAATATGCTAATAAATAAATCCTTAAACAAATGACTTACGGGTATTACATCGGTCACTTCCTTTCCCCTGGGGAACTTAAAGCCTTAAGTCTGAAAGTCCACATGTAAATTAGCCGTGTGTTATTAATACGGAGTTAGGGCCCTAGGGCCCTAACTCCGTATTAGGATTACTCTATATTACGTCTTCAGACCCTAGGGTCTGAAGACGTAATATGGAGTAATCCGTATTCGCTGACCGCTGGTGTAATAATATAGGCTTGATGAAGTGCTGAGGTTGAGGCTGTAGATGTTTAACAGTGGGAATAGTGTTACATAATTTCTTCAAGAGTAAAGGTTAAAGCTGGCAATCATGGTGGCCAGCACATGTTTCCCGCAACATGAAAACATGTTGAAACAATGTTGTGCAACTTTTGTTTTCCACGAAGACGGGGCTTAAGTCTTTTTCAAATTATTTCGTCCCTAAAGACAGCTTTGGTAAAAAAGGGCGTCTGAATTTTGAATTACACTAACAATGTTGTTAATTAGAGTGAGATAACTATTACAGATTAAAATTCTCCTAACCCTCAATAACTAAAAGTTCCTAACTGCATACAGAGCATCTAGCCAAATGCCTTGTGCTTTGTATACCAGCATCCGTAGTGCGGCCGTCCTTGTTCATGTCGGCGGTAATAACCTCGCTCCCTGGCGGCCACCCGCGTTCTGAACCGCCTAACATGATGCTCAATTATATTATTGTTTAAATTCAAAATGCAAATGGTTTTGGGTGTCCTTTTCAATTGTTATGTTTTTGTTTTGTTTTTGGCAATATTAAAGTTGTTTTGTTGATCACCAAGCTTATGACTGTTTCATTTATCATTAATGGCTTTCGAACATTATCACATAGAAATTATATTGTTGTAGTATTGCAGGTCTATATTTATTTCAACCGTTGCTACTCTCTGTCTCTGTCACATTTATTAATGGTGAAGACTTTAATTTATTATAGTCCAATGCCAAAAATGGCATGTCAATGTTCACAATCAATTTTTCATTACTTACGTCTCTTCAGTAATAATAAATCAACGTTCAAAAAACATGATCCGACTTTCAAATATTTCAACAAAAACATCAATTGGAGAGTGCTCCAAACTCGTTGTATGAAAATAAAAGAAACCAAAAATAAACGCTTCCCCAAGCTTGGAACGGAAGGATTGTCCGTACAGATATGTTATTTTGTTTGTAAAACTTTCACTTTTATTGCACAGTTGTAAGAAAAGTTGATAGTTTGAATTGTTTGAAAAATATGACACTAACATTAAACCGCTATTCTATCGGGAATATGTTTCAATGCTATTGGACATTTAAGTTGCTCATAATACGTATTATCTGTCAAAGGCATTCGTTGAAGAAATAAGTATACAGTTTGTAAATAAAAGAAACTATCCATTCAAGAAATAGATTACCTCCCGAGTATAGGGAGGAGGATTCTAGGCTATACGTATTAATCAACCAAACTTATTAGACTTCAATAATCACATTAGTTTGTTTATATGATCAATCATATAACTCCCATTCGTGCTACTCTTAAGGAAGGTCAAGAGACGAAGGAACATACTTTAACACTTGATAAACAAATTCTTAGTAACTATTATTACTAATGGAAAAAGGCTTGTTAAGTCGACATTATGCAAGCATTAGTTTTATCATAGGTTCAGCCGTTGAGTTACATATATCACAGTCTATACAAACTTCGGCATATATATTATCTGAGCTAATCAATACATCTAAATAGTTTATTCTATCAACTGTCCTTGAAGTTGACAGCCATACTGGTGAAAACATATGTATAATTACATAGCAGTTTGAAGACAATCGATCAGCTGCAAGTGGCGGCCGCAAGCGGGTCGAGTGGTCGTTAATGAGACCGAATACTCCCGAGTGTTAGATAGATAGGCTGTTTGGATGTATGGTGACTTGGTTGTGTCAGGCTAGTGTCTGTCTTAGTAGGTCTTTAATGTTTATGTGACTTTAGAAATTATTTCGAAGCTGTCAGTACTTTTAATAAATTATTGTGATGTCCAATGACTTAGTTAAGTTATTAATGTATTGATATCATCTTGTTCTCTTGTAGGTGTACCTATTATGGTTGCAGTAAGTAATAAGACTTTGTGGTCCTTGATTCCCTGTCCTCTAATTTAATTTCGCCATATTTTCCTCTCAATTCTTGCAATCAATTATGTGCTCTTAGGATACCGAGATCAAACTCACCGAGGGTTGACTTTTCAACAAATGCTTGATAACGAAATTGTCGAACAGTTTATACACGACCTATTGGACCTTTAGCTTTTGAATGTGAATTTAAACTAACCTAACCACCAAACACCACGTGTGCTGACTGTGAAAACTGTTCGTTTCCGAGCCTCCATCGCTTTGGCAGCGAAATTAACTGCACACCGGTAACAGAGTGAAAGACAATCAGCCCACATTATTCAAATCTGCGGGACCGGACGGAATATTGAGCGATTTCTATGCTCATCTAGTTCAGGATTGAAGCAGTACTTATATCGAAAGAGGTTCTTGGTTGACTTGGGTGTAATGTTTATAATTTAGACTAAATTGGTAGGTTGAAAAGTTTTACTCTATTGAGAAATGCATAATTAATGAGTGCCAATCATAGGACATGAGTTATTTTGGTCAAAGAGGGATCTCTTTGATCAAATTAACTATATAAATACGATACTTAGCATATTTTAAAGGAATATACTATTCTCGAACACAATACTCTCATCCACAGAGAGAGAGAAAAGATGGTTTTAAATTGCTTGTAGAAAACTCAATCCTCCATTAAGTTCAGAAAACGTAAATTTGACTTCTCAGCCCAACTCCAGACGAAAGTTAGAAGTTCGCCGGTAACTGTGCGCCGTTTAGATTTGAACTAAAATTAAAACTATTGTTAACTTAAATGGAACTTGCTGTTTGCTCCCGGTAGACGTTTTCATCACAAACATTAGTTTTAATTGTTACTTCATTCTATAGAGCACGGAGACCACAGCGGCCGCTGCTAGAGTCGGCATTTTCAACACTTTCCTTACAAACCCAGCGGGTTACCGTTTACTTGCACTATGACGCTAATGACGTATAGAAACTGGTTGCTTTGAAAGCGCTGCGTGACCGAAGTACCTAGTGCGCTAAAGCACTTTCGATGCGATTCCACGTGTTCAGCTCAATGCTCTATGCTTTATTCGATGGATCTGTCTTTGTATTAAGTGTAACCGTGTTAACTACTGTACTGTAGCTTGTTTTATTACGAGTTTGTGGGTATGTGTTCTGATTACTATTAATAGCTTTGTATTAATATTATTTTGGGATTCTTTGTGTGTTTTAGTGGTTGACTGAATACTGGGTTATTTATTTGTAAAGCCTTTGACGTCAATTTACTGTTTAGCCACTACTAATCATGCATTGTTTGCACATATTTTCGTCATACACACATTCTTTCTTTCTGTTATTCTGTCATACGGCCATCATTATACACAAAAAAACTCGGCCATAAGCCAAATATCTAGAAGTTGCATTTGTATCACTTTTTTCGAGAATATTGAGTCGTTTGATACGCGGGTCCTTGTTACCTCCCGTACATTCAGCATGGTCGTCGCGTGGGCCACTGCTGCCACTTTCACAAATAAATTAAGCACCCACCTCGGTGGTGGCGGTAACTCACTGGAAGCGCTCGGTGGAGCCTCGAGCGCAGTTCGCAGCACATTACGGCAGCTTACAATTTATTAGTGTTACGTAACAAACACAAGGCTTTTCACAAGCTGTATTCTTAGCTGGTGCCCAAGCTGTAGCTTTGATAATGTTTTTTTTTTTCCACAAATAGAAAGAAAGAAATAAGCTGCTTCACAGCCATAGAAGCATGTGCATTTAGAAAAACGTGTGCGGTCGGGGTATCCCCGTCCAGGAACGAAGTTTTTACGCGATACTGCCATCTAGTATAAGCTTTTAGAAGTTCTCCTAAAGTTGTCACCCTCTTGGATTTTCATTTCGACACCCATGACGAAAAATTGAACATTTTCGCAGCCGCTATTTTGGATTTTCATTTTAGTGAGGACAATTGCCTTCAGAACCCTCGAAAACTAACTCGAATAAGTGATACTTAATACCTAAAACGTTATAAATCTATAATTATGAGCACGGAATAGAAATTATCGGCAGCCGCAAATCGTGACTGTGTCATGACAGGCTCAGCATAATGCTACGCTATGGGGACCCACAACACAGCACTGAAATAAAGGATACTTATTTTCCTCTTCACGATTTTTTTATGACCTGGAAATACCCGGATAATGTCGGGCATAGATAAGCATATACATATTTATGTACGGAAACAGGTCTGCTGAGAAGCGGCGCCATGTCGTCGAACTGTCTCCTCTCCGTGTCATGTCCTAAGACGAGCACATTACCGACTAATGTATCGTCGAATCAATCATAGTAACGTCGCGCCCGATTGTTTTCACTCCTGTTTCGTAGTGAAGAAAAGTGGTAGAAGGCATACAGAAAAGTGGTAGAAGGCATACTCCCAAAAACACTAAACTTTGAACAATATGGGACCACGCAATAGACGCCAGACAGTCAGAAGCAAATTCTGTCAAAAACTTTGTTAAACAAATAGTAATTTGATTTCTTTTCTGAAAGCTTTTGAGCTCATCGTCTTTTTTTGGGATATGCTAATACTCAACGCGGCAAGGCTGAATCTAATCAAATCTTCTACGCTTTGTCCAGTTGTGCTTGAAGTTGTCAACCTTCTATTCCTGCCTCTTTTGTGACATCATGTCTCTTTCAGATTTCCCGTTATACTATCTCTTATTTATTCCGCCATTTGTTTGTTATAATCGTTTGTTTTCCCCTCACATTGACCGGATTCCCAATAAATATACAGGTTGTTATTATAACCGGTTATTGGAACAGATTTCCGCGGTCAGTGATTGCGTATTTTAATATTAAAATTATTGAAGTGGAACAACTGCAGTACTCCCCGGTAAAATAAGGATGGCAAATCGTAAATGGATCCGGTATGCTTGCCCCGGTCCCCTGGGGGTTCACTCGAAAGCCCCACTTTATTCATAGAGCATGACGGTTATTACCGGTTTATTGGTAGATAGGTAGCCTCTCCTATTGAAGCAAAAATTGGTTTAGTAAAGTTTTCACCAGTGCTTAAAAAATAATTGTGTTCTGATTATGAAATAACGTTTTGATGCCCACATTGACGACCTTTTCTGACCTTTCCGTTGTTGAAAAAAATATCTGACTGTAAATAAAGCTTATTGTTATAAAAATACAACATTATGATTTCATCATCCACACGCTGTTTGTTTTATTCGCACATGAAATATATGTTTCATATTCGCCAACAAAACAAAATATATATTTATTTAGCATTCAGGCCGAACAAAGCCGAAAAATATTAATTCGGCGTTCAAAATAAATAGCTCGAGTAAACAATTACTAATGGACAGGCAATATATCAATGTGTAGTTTCGACAATTTTCTCCATGAATAAATCAGGCTAGTTTTCCGGCGAGGCTGGATATCCGGCGTTTAATCCTCTAATATTCGGCAGACTCTCGGTCGGATATATACAAAAACGTAGGCCTTTAAGTGGTGTCTGACAGAGTTTGACGCTCAATTTAATTACCTAGTTTTATTCGGCAGCTGATATCTACAGCTTTTCACTTTGAGTTTGATTTTGTTTTTATTGGGCTGGAAGTGGGCTAAAGCTTTGCATAAGTTATGTTTTGTCGATATTTATGTTATCTTGGGATACAACGCCCGTCTCAGCGGTACCTTCTAGCACACCCCGCTTTTAAAACCTTCAACATAAATCGCATTCATGCAATGTATTTTTTTTAAATTATTTTTTTCACGAAAAGGCTAAACGTTGAAGAGTATTTCTGTGTAGAACTTTGCTCTCAGCTAAGTTGAAAGCGCCGTGATAAGCACGACTTTGGCTTACCCGCGGGCGTTTATATTGTAAAACGGAGTTTCGTTCATGTGTTATTTGTTAAATTCACTCAAGTGTTCTCAGAACAGCTTCTGAGTTTCTTATTTTAATAGAAAAACTCTTCAAAGGAGTGGAATAAAGTTATTCCAAAATTGCTCTCTACCAGATGCTGTTAAAATGTTAACTTACGAATATATGGCACCTAATTATGTTCAATTTAATAATTACTGAAATATAACAGTTTAAACCCGCGGGTCATTTACGAAACACTCACAGTAGCTATGGGTTTCATTTTGACAGTTCAACTGCATTCATTGCGTTATTTAAGTTATGCTCAACGTAAATTTTTCGAACATATGAAGCAAGAGATTAGCAATATCCTTCAAAATTATTCAGATTGTGATTGATTGTGTTCCGCAATTAGGGTGCAAGAAAATGGACATAAATAAATAAGTGGTAAATATGTATTTATTCATCTTTATTATTTTTATAGTCTCAGTAAAATACACTGTGAAACAACGTATAACTTTTGAGTACAAAGGTACTGCTTTATTTATTGAGTTTCTTCCAACCAACCTGCGAAAGGAGAAAAGAAATATTCGTCCAAAACTTCTCACATTCGGACATGACTAACTGCGTTATTATGTTAAACAGTAGTCGCTTCTTCTCGGTTTACCCATTCCGTTTCACTTGGGTGCGGATGCAACATCTCATTCTAATCTTACACGTGCCTGAATGTGACCTCAGATGATGCAGAAAACGGTCTTAAACTGAAAAGTTTTAGCGTTTTCTAATACGTTTCACATTTTCCATTTCAGCGTCATCTTTTTTTCAAATTCCTCGGGACTAGAATACCTCTATTTTCTATTTCACTGCAAGTTTCCTGTTATTTGCATAGCTCCGGTTGTGAAGTAGCCCTTCCGGTCATCTTTTATTTTCGTGCTGCATTGCAATACATTTGCAGCACCTTTCTTTTGAATTCGTAGTCCCTCATTACGAACTTTGCTACGATGAAAGCGGGGACGCTTTTTTGTACAATTTTTGGAGACCTCCCTTTTGTTCCTTGCAACTGTTTGGTATCCATTTTTATTTCTTTCTCCAACAACTTTGTCTACATCTTACTAATATTATAAATGTGAAAGTTGTGTGGATGTCAATGTTTGAATATTTGTAACTAAATCGCGCAAAAACGGCCGAACGAATTTGGCTCACGGATAATTTATAACCTGGATAAGTACCTTTGTACTCAAAATATAATTATGTCATATCCCTATGTATTTTACTTTGTGTACATAAATAATAAAATAAATAAATAAGATACTAATCCCGGTAGTACGTTCTCGTGGTATTTCCCGACATCCACGCGGGCGAAGCCGCGGGTAAAAGCTAATAATAATGAATTTCATCCCCCTTGCTACAAACATCCTGTTCTGTTTCCGAATATGCAGCTATAGTTCTCCAGTGCGCACGTGCCGCGTCGCGACCCTGACCCGCATCAGTATCAGCGTTGCACTTGAACTGACAAATTGTAGGTTCCACTGCTATCGTAATCACGCAATCCTATAGTCATTGAAAACGCTTAGACTTGGCATTTTGATTATGAAGATTTATTACTCATAAATAAAGTTACAGCTACGGTTTAATTTGTGACTTAAAGACTAAATTCTTATTTTGATAAATATAGTTTTCATGATACTTTATGTGCCACAACAGCTGTGAATCGTTCCTTGAATTCAAATCAGCTTATCTGCTCGATCACGTTGATTGGAATGCTAATAAGGGCAGCACCGTACAGTTAGATATATGTTCATGGGTCTGTGTGTGAACAACAAATCACTGTTAAACTGACCTTAAAGGTTAAATCATGACGCTGATTAGAATTCCATTACTACGGAACACAGACCAATTACTAAAATTGACTATATTTCCATCGGGTTCAGTACATTTTTCATCCGTGGTTACAGGAGGGCAAACCCCCGAAACAGTAATTGCTTTCAGACATTAACTGCTGACGTTTGCATAATACTACGTGGAAGAGAGATTCAGAAGTTCCACTTATATGTACAAAAGGCACACGATTATTACAGTCCACCTCTGGTCAAAGCCTCTTCGTCTTTAATATGAGCTTGTCCTAGAACAGGAAGGTTGCAGATTACTCGCATTTTGCGACATTTTGACGTCTTATTTCGTCGTCTAAGCATGCGTTAGCTTGTTTTTGTGTGCTATGACAATAGTGGTGCTTCTATACCTATCTGTGTTGTGACAATTCCCCCTTCGATGTTTCGTGTAATGGTTCCGTACGTTCAATTAAGTGAATTGAAACGTTTTGGGAACGTCAAGAGTATTGAGACTTTCTTGAGCCAACCTGGAATAATAAATAGGGGAAGACAATAGGGGGCCGTGTTTGACTGTGATTTATTCGAGTTAGGTACCGGTATAATCTCGACCAAATCATATATATATATATATATATATATATCATCTGATTATGCTGCTAGCTGCTAAAAGCAATATGAGAAGGAACAGTCGTTCTTTATTTTTAAAATAAGCCATTTTCTTTTAATGAAACTAATTTTATTTTAATAGGATGGTAAACGGTTTATTCAAGGGCTCATACTATTTATTAAATTAATTAAAGTAGGTTGCACGCGACTTGGTAACGTTTGCTTGTTTGTTCTTGAATTCTCATTGTTGCTGGATGTATGACAACCAGAAATTGTGTATGTATACGTAGGTACACATACAGTGGCCTCCAAAAGCTAGTTGACATTTTTCCACTTCAGCTTTGACACACCCCATTCTGATTTAAAATTCTAGTGATAGAAATGTTTGAACTGCTATATCGCTTTTATTGACTAATTCAACTACCTTTTACTTACTCGTATCATAAAAATAATCAAGTAATCCCTTAAGAGTACCTGATTTTTTATTTTTTTAAAATCATAATGTAAACTTTTGGCCACTGGACATAAAATCTGGTTGCCATTGCTTACACTGTTGAAATTAAAAGAGGTATTTGCTTTTCTTAGTATTTCAACTGGCTACGAAATGCGATATGCAGAAAGAAGACTTGTATTCATGTTGTTATGCATGTTTCTCTGCACTTTGTCTGTTCTCGCTGCAACTGTCACTAAACCAAAAAGTATCAATATCTTCACGAAAGCAGAAGAAAATCAGAATTTTCGCTATGAAAGTAAACGGTATTCACATAAAAAAGAAATACGTCCTTGCTTCTAAAGCTTATAATATATAGTCAAAAAGTACCTGTATCTTAATACCGTCGTGTGTAACAACGCCAAAGGGACTCATTCTCAGTCGCCTAACTTCTTGAGCCAGAAAGAACTTGTTAAAGAATTACCTTTTATCTTTCGACGAGAAACGAGTAACTATTGCTATCACACCCCAATGACAGATTGTTAGTGCATGCCAACATAAATGTTTACATGTTGACTATTTGCCAATCCGACAATGATCACTTAATACTTATCTGGAAACTGATAATATTATGAAATCGCGTGCCAAATACACAGATACCTAATAATCTGTTTATGAAAACGTTAATATTGCGAAATTGTGTTGAGTTACAAATGAGTTCGATGATAGTCAACTTATTTCGTTTACTTGCTACATAATATGTTTTGCGAGTGAGTGTTCAGTCACGTACTGTAGGCAGAGTTGATTGATTGAGTCATTGAAGCGAGATATCGCGTAATTAATCTTAGAAGCTCTCATGCCCCGTGGACCATGCAATCGGGTTACAGGGTGACACGGTCACTCTGCACCCGTAACTTAATCACGGAATCCCACCGGCTGACCCTTAGGCAGGTAATGTATCAGATGGATAGGCTCTTAAGCAAGGCTTGTGGCAATAGAGGCTTCTACTGCTACAAGAATAGAAAAGCAAGTATCAACATTATTTACCTATCCAATACTGGATGAAACTGTTTCATGAAAACGTTAGGTCTCAGCCTTTCGAAATTGTGATTGGTCCTCTCCGGATAAAAGGTTCCAATCTCACCTAAAATTAAAAATAACTTGCATTAAAATGAAACGCAAGTACGATTACTGCATGCAGGCTGTCGGCGCAGCAATTGTTGAACACGTGGGCTTGCAAGCGGCATGCATTATTCAGTCGGCGCGGCGCGACAAAGCAGAGAAATAACGAGGGGGAACCGACGACATTTTCGTTTTCAGCTTTGTGCACATGTGTGCAACAAGAATATGCAATTATCTTCATTGTGCACTAAGTTGCTCGACGGTCGACGGCGGGCTTGTTCTTAAAGATGTTTCTCCTCGTGTATTTAATGTTTAAACTCCGCCTAACAGAGTGTTTGTACACATTGCCTTTGTCTGGCAACTTTAATTTTAGAAAAACTTTTGTTGGACTCCCGTTCCTAAATACCGAATCATAAAAGAAAATACGACTCTTTACAAAGTCAAAAAATATTTAAATGAGACCTAACTCCCCTGTAATGGCTGAATCAAGTCGACAATACGAACCACGGCCGTCCCTCGGTGCTTTATACAATCATCACAACTTTGCCCAACTAATGTGATGGAACACTAAAAAATTAAAAAAAAATAATTAAAAACAAGCTTTTATTACTTGTTAATAAAAAGAACTAAAAAGTTAAAAATAATTTAAACCTGATAAGAAATAAATAAAAGCGTGTTACATCTAGCACCAAAGTACTCGTCAAGACGAGTCCAACGAGCCCAAACTCGATGGGGTTATGTCGTTTAATTACTGAGTTCCTAGGGCCATCTTCCAGCTCCACCATCAGGCCCTGGTTACCATCTAAATCATTCACTTTAAAAAAAAGAAAGATTACCTTTCGCGCAAAAAATGGTTTATTCAATTCGTTTTACATATTTTAAAGGTGCAATAGGGCCGCATTGAGAATTTTGAATTTGCATATTTTAACTTAAGCAAGCATAAATTGATCTAAATATGAATGAAAATATTTTGATCATCAATCAAAGATGCTGGTCCGTTACAAGTCTGAACCTGAATAATTATGATACTTTTACATGATAAACAATGCCGTGTGACTGACTGGCTATATTTCATTTATTCAAGCTTACAGTTCCGCTATTACAGTTGCGCGGTGCAGGCTTGCAGCTGAACTCCGAGGTGACAGAAAGACCCATTGCCGTGTCTGGGAATGCTGTATTTCATGGGAAATAGTCTGGAGATGGGCTTAACGACGGTAGAGAAATATATGGAATCGAAACGGTAGAACGTGCGGATATTTTTCGAAAAACAGATAAGAACAATTTGCGAAACTAAATCCCTTGTTTAAAATCTACTCTAGCTGTCATGATAATAAGAAAAACACTATATACTGATGTCGATATTTGAAATTCAAAGAACACCAACATTTAGACACATATTATGGAGCTATTGAAATGTGTTCATTTATATTAGATGGAGGGTGAGCTAACTACATTAGGTAAATAAACAAAAGATTAGCGCACATTATCAAGATCAAGATAAACATATTCGCACGGTTCACATTAAAAAGTATCATTAACATGGAGCTAAACCCGAGATTATTTCAAATAATTCATCATAGCCGGCTTACCCGAAATACTCTCCATATTAATTTTAATCAAGCTACATTTATGATTCACAAATAGCGAATAAATCCAACACTCAGCACTTTGATGGCAGAATGTACGACTATATTACAATCTTTGGCTTTTATATTTATAGATTATTAAAGGCTTCTGGTTGTTTTATTTGACTTCTTCATCATGAATATGGAGATTTTCCAACCATACGGTTCCTATAAAATATGTATTATATATAGTTTGGTCACTAATAGTTACGGCAACATTAACAACATTTTCTCACCCAATGTCCGCCGTATAATCTTCACTGTTTCATCCGACACAGTTGACCACAATAGGACCACAAAAGCTCTTCGTCGTCTAGATTAATCCTTAAAGTCAGCTGATCTCATCTTTCGACCACAAAAACGTTAATCTCCACTACAACATGTTCCCAACTGCTTGTAACAGCGCTGTCACTTAGTTCCAACTTTTAAACCGGAGTGCATAACAGGTTGAATAATGTACTCGTAACTTTACGTTATCCGTCGCTCCGCGCAGCTCAGCCATTACTAATGTGCGCTCTATAACCATAACATATGTGCCCTGTACTTGCAAGCCAAGGTCAAACGTTGCAAGCGACCGCAAATGAGGGTAGAGGAAAATAATTTCAAATTTCTAGACGGTAGACGAAAATGTCGAACGCTTAACTTAAAATTCTGGGTGAGAAGGCCTGAATGTAAGAAAGGAATATATCGACAAAATTGGGTTACGTGAACAATTTCAGTTTTTTGCGTTGGTACTGAGAACGGCCTTGGTACGAGCTTCAATATTGTTCTGTAATATATAACTTCGTGTGGGTTAGGAAACGTGTTTGAGCTACATTATTTTATTACTCTGTAACAGATTAACCACTGAGGATTTTAGTATGTTAAGAGTGAGTTGCATCAACTAACTATAGCGATAACCAACGTTTTGAAAGCCATCAAATATCCGGTTAAGAGGAAATGCGGGCGGAAAGACTTTTGAAAATTAGGTATTTGAAGAAACTATCGTTGTCGCTCTGCGAGCGCTCGGCGTCCGGCCGCCCAATAAGCGTGCGATAAGGACAACTGCAGATCCGACTGAATAGCCTAAGTAAAAAGTTACATTTTCGAGGTTTGGCTCTCGCCTATTTTCTCCACCAATATTGAACCAATTTAAAAGATATTTCATAAACTGGATAAGAAGGATATATACTGTGTCGCCATGTTTTCCTTTTTTCATGAATAGTTGTCAAATTTGTACCCTAGGCCTCTGTTAACAGCGGTCTAAATAGGCAATTTTGAGCATTTTTTGAGAGTTCTAGTGCTTATAAAAATAATGTATTATCAAAAAGGAAAACATAGGGACGTACAAGTAACTAACATTTAGGTATTATTCTGTAAAAAATCATAGCCATATGGTCATTAACCAGAAAGAAAACGGGCGAGAGCGTCTCTATAATAATAATAATAATAATGCTTTATTGAAAACGAAGTAAGTACACAGTTACATAAGCGCACTGCCTCCTGAACTAGGTTGTAAGCCTGTATCTCAGGAGACAGTTCCCTTCCAGTTTACATAATTACTAGATTTTTACAGCGTTCTCAAGTAGTTGAAACTAAACACAAAAAGTAAATTTAATTATATCTATAGAAAAAACACCACCCGCATTTCCTCTTAAGGGCCTACCTACTACCTCAGATTGCGAAAATTGTCTTAGCATTAACGGCTCTAGTTTCAACAATACTGCAGTATTGACTTTGTTATTAATATACAATAAAGATGAAGACTACTGCGAGGTGTGTTCTGTTGCGAAAACACGATTGCATACAATTTTCTCGATACAAAGAAATCACAAAGTTACCTCTAAACCGTACAATAAAAAAAAGAAGAATAATCAATGAAAATGTTCAAATTAGGTCATGAAACTTTGCAAGCTAACAGAAATATGCATAAAGCAGGTGTCATCTGTTAGTTTTTATTTTTAAATCATTTCATTTAACGTGGCCCGACAGGACCCCAATTCAGTACTTGTCAGTACCGCTTCGGCTATCAGATGGGGAACCCGTGTCACTTCGCTTGCGCTCAAAAGACCCGATTGACAACGTTTTATGTTCTTAAGAAATTATATAATAATGTAAAATTAAATTTAGATGTAAAACTAAGGCAAATTTTGTAGTTTTCATTTATAAAATCATCTTTGAAATGGTTCAAAATCGTAATCTCACGTCAATGTCAAAACTTTGTCAAAAATTTAGGGAGGTAAACGTACCTATTTTCGACAGTTCCTAAATTTTTATGGTATTTTCAATATATTTAGCAAAACCTTTTTAATAAATAATTTTATTTGAGAAAGGTTTATGGTAATGGAAAAATGTATAGATACAGATTGATTTTTTTAAAGGAAGCAGTAAGGGTGTAGCCTAAACTGTTGTAAAATAATATTATATACCGGGTGTAAAATGATCCCATAGCCGTCGTACATCAAACTAAGTAACATTGCACAAAACTAATTGCTGGGGATTGACTTTTATTATTGGTATGAAATTTGCTGTTTGCGCACTACCACAAACAGCAAATTCTTCTTTTAACCTCACTCTCAAAGTTGTTCTTACCAAACTGCAGATCGATGCAGCGATTCCAAAACAGACCAGGTCTCGATAGAGTCTGAAGCTTTCTCATAGACCACAAACGCCAGACAAAGAAGCCGATTATACTCTTCGGACTTCTGTATAATTTTTTGCACTATATGGATGCTTCGGTGGCTGAAACTCGTAGAGTCTTCGCGCTAGAAGATTCGTGACGATGCTTGAAAATAATTTATAGATACGTTACTAAACATTGAAATGGGTCTGTAATTTCTAACCATAGTAATACAAAATAGGCGATTAGGTACTTATAGAAGTACATGTCTATTTGACAACCAATTTGAGAGTTGTTATAACTCTATATTATATCTCATCATCGCGCGTTCGTATTTTACAAGACAGACGATGATTTCTGAAGCGCCTAGTTTTTGTTGGACATCTGTACGTAGGTTACCGATATTCAAATGTTATTTATGTTTCAAATTGACGTAAACTGAACTTTATTGTGTATGAATTAAAGTTATTTTTCCATAAACTCATATTTGTTTACATTTTTGGCGAATATGTCGCGATTATAATATGTTAGGTAAATAGGTAGGTAGGTGGTAGGTTTAACTTTTTAGGGTTCCGTACCTCGAAAGGAAAAAACGGAACGAATATATGATCACTTTGTCGTCCGTCCGTCTGTCTGTCTGTCAAGACCCTTTTTCTCAGGAACGCGTGGAGGTATCAAGCTGGAATTATCAAATACTCAAGTATACTGACCCTTGGAGCTGTGAAAAAATCAAACTTCTAAGCCAACGCAATCAAAAGATACAGCCGTTTATGCCACAAATTTCCGCAAATTTTCGACACTCGCAAGGGAATCAAAATCTACAGGGTACTTCCCGTGAACTCAGAATCTTGAAATTTGGTACGAAGCAACGTCTTATAGCACAAATAAAGGAAAAATTGCGAAAACCGTAAATATTTTAGTTACATCATATAATAAAAATATTTTTAGTAATTTTAAATTGTACGGAACCCTCGGTGCGCGATTCTGACTCGCGCTTTTTTTTTAACTTTCAACGTACAGTAAAACCCGCTTAAGACGATTTCTCAGGGACCCTACCAAAAACGCGTCTTAATCGAGCGTAAAAGCGTATTATGCGGGATAGGGAAAATAAAACGTACCTACTACATAGGTATTATTTTGTATTACGTTCTAACTTTGGTATATATAGGTATTAAATTATACATTTATAAATTACATTAAATACGTAGTGTAATTATAATTACATTATTTAAAAATAATCACTTATTTTGGTTTGACAGAAAGATTTTGATGCATTAGCAATTAAAAGATTTTCAACATAATTCAACTTTTGCAGTGCGTCTTCGCTTTGATCCAAAGAAGCTACATAGCGTCTTAAATCATTAACAGCTGATAATGCCTGGGCGTTTGACAAAACCGGGGTTGACTCATCTTCGTCTTCATCATTATCACTTAGGGCCTCGTTTTGTGTGTTATTCACATTCTCAATAAGCGCGAGCGCTCGGTTAGACCTCTCAGCTCGGGCGTTTTAAACGGGATGACGAATCGTATTAAGCGTTAAGAAATGTATGAAAATATGTCTCAAGTTGCAGGGACTGGCGTAAAGTGGCGTATTATGCGAGAAATCGTATTAAGCGTGATCGTCTTAAACGGGTTCTACTGTATTTCTATTTTATTCTATACCGTATAATAAATAGTAAGGGAAATAATAAACACATTATAATTTAATTTTTATATTTTGTGCAACTGACATAATGATGCAAATCTTTTGTCATACGTACAATTTTGTATAATTTTCTACAAGCAAGTTCGGGCATAACTCCGTCGCTTGGCAACCGATTTGAAAATTTTATCGAAATCGGACGAGCGGTTTTTGAAAAATCAACAAAAATCAAAAAAATGATCACCACAAAAAAGTGAAAAATAAAAACTTTTTTACAAAAAAAAAACAACCGACTTCCATAAAAACACTACAAAGTAAACAATAACTTTAATTTCGGAAGTCGGTGGCGAAAAACGTAATAAAAAAAACCAAAGACACCGACTTCCGAAATTAAAGTTATTGTTTACTTTGTAGTGTTTTTATGGAAGTCGGTTGTTTTTTTTTTATACTTATATTCATTTTTCTATTTCTTAGATTTGAATATAGAGAGAGATTGATTTTAATATTTCTTAGGAGTATCTATGGAATCACTTCGAAAAGTATTTTTTATAATGTCACCATAGTTTAACAAGCGCCACAGTTATAAAATGTGTAAGGTTGATTCTAAATTTATAAAATAGGTAAGTAACGATAAAAATGACTACCTGTAGATTTCGGTAAAACGCAATTTAAGGGCTATAGTTACGGTGGAGCACTTCCGACGTTTGGCTCCCAGACTGGAGCGGGCCGGGGCTAACTTGAGGCGGCTCCTGCCCAATCTAGGGGGACCAAATGCCTCCTGCCGGAAGCTCTATGCGGGGGTCGTGCGGTCCATGGCCCTTTACGGGGCACCGGTACGGGCGCGTTCCCTGAGGCGGCGACCAGCCCGCCGGTTGAACGCGTCCCAAATGGTCATGGCTGTCCGGCTGATCCGAGGATACCGCACGGTCTCCGCTGAGGCGGCGAGCCTCCTTGCCGGATTGCCGCCATGGGATCTGGAGGCCAAAGTCCTCGCCCACATATGGAAGTGGCGAGAGGAGGCAAAACGCCGGGGCGTAACTCCGCTGCCGCGAGAAATCACGGTACAGCGGACAGACCTCGGGCGGGAGTGAGAGTGCGATTGTCGCAACCCAGTGCTGGGCACGCCACAATAGCGGCGATAAGTCCCCTCTTTGAGGAGTGGCTAGAGAGGCGCCACGGCGCCCTCACCTTCCGCCTGACGCAGGTCCTCACCGGACACGGTTGTTTCGGGAGATTCCTGTTCAGGATAAAGCGGGAGGAAACGCCAGGGTGTCACCACTGTGTGGATCGCCCGGAGGACACGGTGGAGCATACGGTGGAGGTTTGCCCGGCTTGGGCGGAGCACCGCCGCGCCGTGTCCTCGTGGCAGCGACCGGCGGCGGCGATCTCTCGCGTCCGGCCCTGGTCCAGGCCATGGTACGGAGCGAGAATGAATGGGCGGCCGTTACCTCCTTCTGCGAAGCAGTAATGCTCGCGAAGGAGGAGGCGGAGCGCGTGAGGGAGAGGCAATATCTGCGCCTTCACGCCCCTAGCCGCCGCAGGAGACGCCCTGGACGGGAGTCAACAGCCGACTCCCGGCCACCGTAGGCGCGGGCTTGCGGACGGCGAGCAATGGGCAGCTCGCCGCCTGGTGAGGACCAGGCCCGGGTCGACGGCGCGTTGTTTTCCACGCACACCTCAAAGAGATGTCAGCACGAACTGACGGGGTCCGCCAGGGCCGATGCCGCCGGGGCTGCGGGTTTGTCGAAAGAGATACCAGTACAATTGCGAGAAACAAGCACAGACAAGGCAAGGAACACGGGTGCGTTTTAGTCAGTAAAAGTTAGCAAAAAAAAAAAAAATCTTTGGAGTTAAGCATTGAATTCCTTTGCAATGTTGTCCCATGCTTGTTTTTTTTTTGTTGCTCTTCTGTTCTTTGGACATCAAAAATGTGTTTTTTTCTGCAAAGATTTGTAATCTAATAACTTCTACGTTGCTAAACTTTAACACTTCAGTGCAATGATCATATTTGTTCCATAAGCACAATTAGCCTTTATCGTTTCCACTGCTGCGACACAGGCTTCCTCTCGATGGGAGGGAGATGGCCCGATGGTCGATGGGGGGAGTGGGCCGTAACGTAATCCACCACGCAGGCCCAATGCGGGTTGGTAGATGTCACATTGGATTTTTAGCTTTAGGACATGCCGGTTTTCTCACAATGTTTTTCTTCGCCGTTTTGAAAGCAGTGGTGATGAAATAATTTACACAAAGTAAAGTGCCTGTCTGGGTTTGAACCTACGATCTACAAGCCGTAAGTCGCAGCTGTTACAACGGAGCCGCCAGTGCTCAGCGATAAATAGTAGGATTAAAGGGTGTTTTGAACGGTCTTAAATAAAAAATCACATAGTGTACACAACAAAGCATTTTTATTACTGCAAGTACTTATATTAATTTCAACGTCAAAAGATGCAGGTCGCTCCACCGATAAAAACTTAAATACCGCACGCTCCACATTACATGTGCACAACAGCCAACAGTACCAACGTCTGCCCACCAAACAGTTGCAACAGTATCCAGCAAGAGCAGCTTGCTGTTAAAAATTGATGTTCTAGGTACCTAAATAATGTACCTAAAGAGACATAGAAGATTTGTGTTAGACAATAAACGTATTCTATTATTGTTATTTTTGCTGTGCTTGAATCCACTGCAAAATAATGTTCTTTCCCTCAGTCATCAGGCACAGCATGCGTTTGTTGTGAAAATCGACATAGAATATCTCTGTATCCAAATCTCCATAATGTATAAACAGTTTCAATACTTTCTTGCATCGTTTAAACGCACTTTCGTTAAACTGCATTAGAGATGGTTTGACTTGTGTTCGTGAATCCTTGCGTTCACAAGTTACCGCACATGTGCAGAAGTTCGGGCTATGTCTTCGCACATTGCGTTGAAATCTTACTGAACAATTAACACAACATCCTTCTGGAGTAAATGCTCTAATGCTGTAATGCATCTTCCAATAATGTCTTAATCTTCTCTTGTAATGTCTTAATTCCTTCAATTACATACAGGAAAACAGAAATATCAATTTCATGCAATTCAAAAGGAACGGAAAAATAAAATTAATGTTATTGTCACTTGACACGTCTTGTCTTTCTGTCAGTGTCAAATCGTGATTCGGCTCGATTTTATTTAACTCGTTACTCGAGTAAATAAAAGTCCATTTTCTCTCGAGGTGCCACTCGATGTAGTCGCGGTTAGATAAATATCACCAACACTGCCACACTAGTTAACTGTCATTCTTGGATAATAAATCAGGCAATAGATATATTTCGCGTAATAAACCGTTAAAACGTTACTGGTGATGTACAGAGTCACAGAGTTTTAATAAGACAAAATACATGTTCTGTGGGTTAGTGCTGTCAGTTGATCAAGTGTAATATTTTGTTATTGATTATCAGATCAACCTGATATTCAGTGGAATCTGAGTAGGACACAACGCTCTTTACAAAGTCGAACAAAGACAATCTTAGCCGAATGTCACACCGATATATACCAATATAGAACGGTTACTGTATTTTGCATCTTGCTATGATTCTTTTCTTGAAGTTTTTTTGTGTGCGTTTCAAACGTACGAAGCTGCTGGGAACCTCTCACTAGTACCTACAACCAACTTGAATTGAGTTTTTGAATTACATAATCAAGACAATCGAGTCCATTTATGACTGAGTAACATCACTAGAGCCAACAAAAGAAAGCGTGATGACAACAAGCTTGAAGTGTTGCCCTGATAAAAAAAAATACCCAACTTTAACGAAAAGAGTTCCTGGAAGGATTTGGGGCTAACAAAAAAAAAAATATAGATAGATTATAGTATTACTATTATTTATTTTATAACTTAATAAAAACAGTTTTGGTTACCACCTCAGTCTGTGAATTATACATAACAATTATGTTTTCATATTTGAAAACACGTTGTGTTTAATGAGTAATCCCGCCGAAAAAATAAGTTCCATCTTGGTTATTTTTGAAAGCGTGATGACTTGAATTGTTGTTCCTGTCAAAAAAATTACCCTCGAACATTTTGGGGAAATAAGACGTCTTATCACTTACACCCTTTACTTAACTTTAACTTTTTACATTTTACATGATGTTGATGTGTTTCGATATTACAATTACGTCTATGCTGAGAACGAGACGAGCACGTTTTTCTACATTAAAACGTCTCCCAGTTTCCCAAGCAGTGTGGATAATAAAGTTTTATTTAGCTAATAAAAGTTTTGTGTGCTGTGTGGCAGAGCTTGGGACGCATTTGTTAGGCACCGCGTGTGCGCAAGTGGCACCCGACGTGGGACGGACTCTTGACATTTTTACGCTGACTGCGCTTTGACGGGTAGTTGTAATTTTGTGAGTATTATGTGTTTATAGTGTTGTGTGCTATGTGGCGGAGCTTATAACCGTCGTGAACAAACGCGTGAGCGCAAGTGGCGTCAGACGTGGGTCTCTTAACTTTTCTCCCGCTCATTATGCTTTGACACACTTCACATTTTGTAATTATTGTGTGTGTAATGTTGTATTTATTAACGCGAGAGTTTTGTGGCGTAGCTTAGGACGGCAGTCGTCAGGCTTCGCGTGTGCAGAAATAGGGGTTTATTCATAAACGATGACTAAAGTTAAGTAACGTTTAAACGTCAAAAATGTATGGTTAAACAGTCGCTAATCATTGCTTAACTTTAAGCAACGTTTATGAATAAAGGGGATTGTGTCCAACGTAGGACTCTTGACCTTTTTGCCGCTCACTGCGCTTTGGCGACTAGTTGTAACTTTGTGAGTATGTGTGTCAAACTTAAAATACAACATAAACGAAGCAATGTAAAGATCATAGCGGGTGACGTTCTGTGGTTTCTGCCTACCCCCATGGGAAGAAGAGTGTGAATTTATGTGTATGAATTTATGGATGTATGTGAATAATGTCGTCCTTATTTAATTATCATATTGAAGGTAAAGCTGAATGTAAAAATTAACAATACGGAATAAGTATAAGCTAGTTAAAAACATCTCAAAATTATCAAAGTGCTCTTCAAAATATCAAAGCCGATGTGTAAGTACGCATTTTTACATACACCACATACCAAGTCACTGCTGCAATAATTTGTATTATATCATAAAGTCGCTAACTAATTTATTGTAGTTGTTCAATTAGTCCTTGATATGTCGCGGTCCACTTCAATTTGTCAAGAGTTGTTGAAATTGTTGTATGTTCTGTGACCTTTCTCGACAAATTGCTACCTAGTTAGATCATCAATAGTAATGGCCGGCAAATGTATGGCTTGACCGTCCGTTTAATGTCCCAGAGTGGCTTATTTCCTAATCACCGTCACCTAGACAGGCAAATTGTAGAATTGGGTATTTTATGTTGTCAGCGACTATGAGCATAATTCATTAACTATAGTTTATGTACATTTACCATCGACTCGCAAAGATGAAGAAGCATGGTTCAACAATTAATGTAAAACATTTGCGAGTATTGGTGGGTAAGTAGGTACAGACGCCAGCACGTCTAGCTACTACAATCTGTCAAATTTCTTTATTAGATTTGCAACCTTATCGCTAAAGCATTAGGTTCAAGGTTGATTGGGAACATTAGACAGTTTTGGGTAGCTTGATATGCTGGCGTCCGTACATGTTCACATAAACACAAGAAATGGGAGTGAAAAAAGCATTTCTCTGTTTAAATTCCTTTTTGATAACATATAGGGACGTAGCTTGGTACTTAGTGAAGAACATTTTACTTTGCATCCAATTACATCAAAACCTTAACACAGCAAGTTGTGAAATAAATCAGCTTTCCTGAAAACTTAGCTAATTACTTTGCGCGGATAGCCAATTCCAACAAATGCAAAATATAAACAGCGTTAAATTTAATCTCTCTCGCGTCGCGTAGCTCTAGATCGGCTAAGTAGGCGTGTCTTAACGTTCAGACTAAAACTTAGCATTCTCGTATAACTAGTGAGTTTAATTAATTTCGTTAGTGGACAACACGGATCGAAACTTGTATAAATGCGCAATGTAGATTAAGTGCAGAAGTTTTGAGATAAGCTGCCGCCATGGAGTGATAACGAAATGGGGGGTTGGGGAAGATAAAGATAACCTTGCGTCACCGGCGGTTTAGAAGCCTTGTCACAATACTCGCAAAACAAAACAGCAGTGCGATTCTGTAACCATCTCACCGTGAAAAGTTAGGTGAAGTGGGCGTGGAGTGAGCTGTCATTCCAACTAATGCCAGGGATTGACACTATTGACAGCTCACTCTAAGCTCACTTCACTTAACTTTTCACGGTGATATTTTTACAGAATCGATCGGCTGAACCGATAGTCTTCCGAAAGACGCGTTATTTAAAAAAAACGAATTCCTGGGATTGTTTTTTTATATTCTTACGCAACTGCCATACATACTTCGATAACAATACAACTCCTGATATCTGAAACTGACAACGTTTTCTTCTTGCTAGGTACTAATCCTTAGTGCTCTTGTTTGTTTTTTATAAAATCTGCGGTTAATTAGTAGCTCTTTCTAAATCCTCTTTAAACTGATCGTTAATACTTGCGATTAAATGGTTCGATTATTCGATACTTTCGTTCGATATTCGAGTGTCCGCGCTTTGTTCAGTTAATGGAGTTAAAAATCAATTACGATTTGCGCTTCTCTTGCGACGAGTATTGCTTGATCATGACAAAGATACAGAAATTAACTGCCATACAAAGTACCTCCAAGCACTGCATAATAATAGTCAGGGATTATGATACTGATTGCGAGATGCAGGATTTGCATGACGTCAGTATGACGCGTTGTTCGCATGTGGCGTTGTAGATACCGCTACAATATTAAGCTTTTAGTTAGCCAGTACAACACACGTGAAGAGCAAGGACAATCCATGAAACCCCAGCCCAATTGGCTAGCTCATTAACACAGTATGAACAACAAAAACGTAGTGGGAACCATTAAAACAATGCGTAACGGGACAGCTCCCGGAACTGACCAAGTGTTAATTGATCTTTACAAAGCGATTAGTACCCCATTTATCACATGAAGCCGTCACGTGCGTCACCAAACACATGGGCAAAGCCTGGACGCAGAACTAAACGCCCGACACGTGGCTGGAGCAGGAACCAATTCCGAAAAACAATAACCCTAAAGATGTGATGTGAGTTGGGCAACTATCAAACTGCCTTTTTAAACAATAGATCAACAGACGACGACATATTTACGCTTACAAGGGTCTTAGATGAAGAACGGTTTGCAGGTAAAAGAATGTATGTACTCGCTATATGAGAGAAAAAAAATTTTTGTCTTCCTTCTGTACGTTTATATTTGGTGGCGATACGTACCTGCGCCAGGATATTGAGACGGGCCATCATTTCCGAACGATCGTATCTGTAAAATGAATTTAATAGCTGTTTCGTTATCGTATCATTTTAATGTGTTTTATGGAGTACATTTTTTAGCCGCGGGTCTGTAACCGAGGAGCAAGTCTATACCATCACCATCTACAATAGCCGTTCAATGATGGAAAAAATAACATTATTCTATCAGAATACAGCTTCCAGGTTGCTTAGTTGTTGATTGTTAGTATGTTTTTCATTGACATTTTGCTGTACTTTTTTTGTAAAATATCCCGTTTTTATCACACCTTTAACAGTTTAATAGTTTGATTCTAGCCGGGCAGGTGGTATCTCTACTAAAGCTATTCAAAAGCGATTGAAAGAAGAATATAGCCATAAAATGGCGTCTATCGAACTATTTTATGACACCATTAGTGAAGCCGTAACCTTCACGGCACCAAAATGTCCGAAAGGCATCAAATAACTGTTGTAAAGATATGCAGTATGTGATCTAGCGCAGTGATTGAACGCGGAGGGCAGATGGCAATCGCTTCGTGAAATATTAATATTGATCTGCATGTAGTATGCTCAGCTACGCAGTGCTTATAAAAGGATAGCTCCTTGGTCCGTGACGTGGAATAATTGATCGATTCGACAGCACACGACGATTTCTACAAAAAACAGTATCTTGAACAGCCCAGCAATAGCTGTATAACATAGCTGGCTCTTCTCCAAAGGAACCGTGCACCTAGCTTCTGACATTTCATAAGTACCCATGTAGGTTTATGTGAAGTAATATATTTTGATTTTGAACGGCTGCACGATTACTGAGAAATGCGTTCACTAACTGGACAGGTCTACCCATATCTGTGAGGTATTTTCCTCAAAAGGCCATCTCAAACATTTATCAAATTTTACTCTTTTCTATTTGATTTTTTTTTTGTTTTTATCTGATGTATGTATGTATCTGGAGTATGGTTTGTCTTTTAGTCTGTGCTAAATAAATGTATCATGGTCTTCATATCGCCTGACCAACATTATATCTGGACTTTAAAAGAGACTGTGACCTCTGAGTGTGTTTCGGTCTTTCTTCTCAGAGTAGTTAATTAGGAATTTAGAAAACACCGAAGCCATCTAGTTTTAAAAATATAATTTGATTTTGACTCGTAAAAGTGCCTTTCTGAACCAATTTACAGAAATAATTTATTTAATTTATCATTCAATAAATATTTGTAAAAAAAAATCGCCATTTTCCTTGTCTCCGAATGGACCGAAAAAACACAACATACCCTTAGAGTGTACTTTACAAACTTTTAATTACCTCGTCCGTCATTAAGTCTCTGCGTACTTCTACGGGTAGGGCTGTCACGGTCGAGGTGTCCGCTGTTGATCCGAGACCTCGTCACACCTTCGAAAGATCTTGCATCCTAACACTACACTCGAAGAAAATATTTAGCGCATAAAATTATACTGTACTTGATTCCTTAGTTGTCTTTCAGTGGATCCAAACAAGTTTTTTTTTTTGCCTAACCTTAAGGAAGATTTTCCGCCCAAGTTCACTACAAATATATGACATATAGGCTTGGTGACACTGCGCCTTGTGTAATATTACCGCATGTGTTTTTCGGAGCTTCGTGTTTCACATAATACACGTGGCAGCCCTGTCTATAGGTCAAATGTCCCTAATGATGTCCAATTAACTAAGTCCGCTCTCTATTTACCGGCCGCTGTAGAAAATATGTCATTAACTTAAATAAAAAGTTGCCTTGTCTGCTCTAGCCGGTCAAGGATTTTTATCTACTTCGCTGGAGGTACACGAGCACCCTAGAGTTACACTTGATTACTTTGGGAAAGTAAACCTTAGATTGCCTATATTTTCCAGCAGGTACTTGGATGGATTGCGTAGTTCAGACGTTCTGTAGAAATACTGCTTCACTAAAATCCAGCCCTAATATTTTCCTGAAAATAATAGTGACGATGAAAAGGAGTTAGTTGACTTCATAAAAAATTACTTTAAGTTTCGAATAATATTCGTAAAATTAATAACAGAGATTTAGGCACAAGTTTACTGACAGAATTTATTAAAACCGTACAATATTAGTAAGTAAGTTTTATTCTTAGGGCTGATTTTACCAAAGTCAGGTATCTTTTATTCGTGGAATAAAATTGACGGCTGACAGTTCTAGTATGGAAAAACTGTCAAAAATTATTCTCTGAATAATACTTATATGTATATATACACATATAATACTTATATGCTATAAAAGTTTGGTGGAATTCGCCCTTAGTCGTAAAGTTAACCCAAGATTACTGAATTCTTCGTATGAAAAACACTAAACAAAACCAAGGCCCAAAAACGGAGTATTATTCAGGTTTGGGTCGACTGTCAGTCTATTGACTTCCATTGTGAGTCCTCAGAGCCCTTGACGGTATAAACAAGATAACGAATATAAAAGCTGTTGCTATAAACACTTGTAAGGTACGTTCCAGACTCCGGCCCTATGGGACTCGATATTCAATATGCTACGTGGTCGTATGACGCGCGTGGAAGGGGCCGGCAGAGTATTCAGAATAGTTGGAACATGATGTAATCTCGAAGTCGCAGTAGAGAGGTTGTTGTGAATACGTGGGTAATCAGGTAGGAGGGGTTATGAGATGATTGAATGGCTTATAATATGAATGTTTATAAGCATGCATCTTACGATCATTTTGGTGTTTTCAGTTTTCAAATTCTCATTAAAAAATCTTTAATTTATTTTAAAGGTGCCGTAGTTTAATCTTAACTTTCCTCGTCGCAAGACTAGGAAAAACATTCGAGAGTTGACGACCAGCCTTCAGTAATTGGAGAGGCACCAAAATAAGAAGCGTATCTGTCAGTCTGTTTTCTATTAATATTCGTTATCATCACGCCTACACATACTAAACATTCTCGCCTTTGATTCCTTAAACATCATCCTCTGGAAGGACGTATTAAATATAATATTCTGAAGAATCCCGCGAATACATGACAATTGAGCGGAACACCTGGCATCCATTGTACATTGTTGTGCCGCCATGTCGCGCGAACGCTTTGTTGTGTCGGTAATTGCCTTCTTTGATCAATTACAGATTCTACCGAGACGTCTTTTCATATGAGGAATTGCTAATTTCTTTAGGATTTCATTGGCTGTTCCTTTCTTTAGAACCGAGAGAAGTGATGCGATCTGTTCCCTTTGGCATGAATTAACAACAATAGTGTGATACGCCGTATAATATGTAGTTAAAAATAAACCTAGAATTTTTCCGTATGTGTGCCGAAATTGGAGTGCTCATATCACTCTTAATTCCTAATTAGCATTAGTCTTCCTCTTAAGTTATAAATACAAACTTGTAACAAGGAAATGTGTAGAAGTTTTTAAGTTTGGCAGTTTTCTGCAACCAAGCATTGGGCAGATGTTCAGAATAGCTATTCGCGAGAGAAACTATAAGCAATTATTGCAGCTTTGTCTTGAAGAAACTTGACACTAAAGATGTGCTGTACGTGCTGCAATACTGCTGATTTATTTTTAGAATAGGAGAAGAACCTAAAGTTCTGTACCTAGTAAAAGGATGTGATTTCAATATGCATTCCATTTCACAAATCATGAAAGGAAATAAAGTTAAAGGTCTTCCTTTCTCGACATTTTCATATCATTTCGTGATGCATGAACCGTTTACAAATGTCAAGTTGTGTTACAATAGTGACAATTACTTAAGCCACTTTTGATTACATTTCCCTGATAATGTAATAATATTTCTGCAACAAATTGTCAAGTTGTTGGATTCTCTTTGATAGATCCTGCAGATGACATTACTAGAAGGATTGTGGATGGAGTGAACACACAATAAATTGTGTCTTTATTGTCTCTTCTGAATAAGCAAAGACCCTTTATACCCTTTATTAAATTTATTTTCATTTGACATGAACTCTTTCTAGAAATACCAAGCTAATAATAATAATTCTCCCATTGGCACATTTCGTTCTTTCAAAAGTAGAATTTATGAGCTAACGATTTATTTGCTACCATTATCCAATTCTGTGTGGTTATTTACCTAACTTACGTAAGTTTTTATGTACTCTTTAGACTTCAATATGTTTTAATTTCTTTAAATATCGTCTCCATCAGTCCTGCGTTCACAAAGTTGCACTTCAGACATCCTACACTTGTATATAATATAGACCACAATTAACTCCACGTTACTATGATCCGGTGCATTAACTGTTACTTAAGATTAATCCTCTGTGCCATGTGTTCGCTAGCAGCGTCTGTGGCGCCACTTACTGCAGTTGATGCGAGCACTGAACTTGTTGGCTCACTCTCTACGGCTCTGTTAAACTTTTAATTTCATTAATATTATAGTCCGACAAACCCACAAAAGCTTCTCGGTATTTTCATTTTGATAAAGTCTTTGTACAACTTGCATAGCAAAAAAGTTGATCAAAATGTTAGTTAAATACTCTTACAACCTGCCGATAAAAAAGTGATCATTTTTAAGTCGTTCATGGTATTCAGCTTCACTTAAAGCATGAAAGTTAACACCAGAAGCGATCATGATCGCACGAATGATTTCAAAATGTTACATTCGAACCCACCCGTGCGGTGTAGTGCAATTTGATATACAGAAATGTATTGCTACATCGCGAAACGTGGTTTAGCGACGAATTGCACGGAATTATAAGCACGGGTCAAATGATCGTTTGTTTTGTTAGTATGCAGTGTCGGACCACAACGTACTTGGACAAAGTGTGATGATATAATCAGGGAAAGATTGTCTTGTTGGTCTAGTGTTCGCAAGCGCTACTACTGTGCATGAGGTCTTGGTTTCGATTTCTGGGTCGGGCAAAATGTTATTGGTTTTTTCCATCTGGTCTCAGTAGAATAGAATAGAATACTCTTTATTGTACACCATAAAAGTTACAGAACATAAATAAGATATATAAAATTTTACAAAGGGTGACACAATGGGCGGTCTTATCGCTAAGAGCGATCTCAGCAGCAGCGGCAGCAGCATCAGCAGCAGCGGTGTCATTCGGAGTCGGAGTCGGATTTGTGCCCGGTTTTTGGCAATAGGCTCGCCCTCTATTGTATGGGATTTCACTGTCGAAATGTTGATATATATAGGTGATGTTATGTAATTTTATAATTAGGGGAGTTCCAAAAGCTAACCCTTAGCAAAAGAGATTTCGAAGCGGCCAAAGTTACCATTGCATCGTTTAAAATAACACAAGCCAGTTCGTGTTCACGATTATTCGATTAAAAACAAGCAAAATAAATTAATATTAAGGCTTTCACAGTTCCCAGAAGCCACTTATTACTTAAGCACTATCGGAAAATATGAAAATCTAATTACAATATAACGAGTATTTTCATTTGCAGCACGATTGGAAACGAGACGCGGCCGTGAATAACAAACCGATAAATACAATTAATTACGCGGATTTGTGTAAGATATTGCTAGACCATTCGCATAGAATTTTAACTCCGAGTTCGATTTGTTGAAAGGGCTCTCGTGATTAATAATTCCCTCTTTGAAATCCAAATTGCTTTTTCTAATAGTTGTTATTTTATTACGTATGTTATATCTTTACACCATATTCAAGAAGTCTAACAAGTATGCGGAACCCATCATTCACGTGGTGAACTCAGATGGAACTAGCAAAAATCCAATCTTTTCCGTCGTTCATTCATCAATGAATTACTCAGTTGAACACACAAACACAAGAATAATGTCGTATGTTACATTTCACATAGGTCACGGATGGATGTGTTAAACAATAAAGAAACTTATTTCCTTACTTACTTCATCAGTGACCACACTTCTGGCATCATAACATGTCATTTGAGTGAAAAGGTATTGTGTTAAAGTTCTTATTGCTTTTTAGAAAATTGTGTAAGGTAGATTGTCAGTAAAATAAATAATACGTTACTGTTCTTACCAAACGCTTTGCGGGATAGTGATTACCCCCACATTTTGATAGACTTTGTTTCGTGCAATTTCACGATACGTGGTCTATAGTAACCACACAACCTACATTCACACATCAAATAACTACCCATGCAGTAATAGTTTATGATAACAGGTAGAACAATCGTCCAGACAGCTCGGGGCAGGCAGTTAGATAAATCAAAAGCGACGCAGCCCACAAAGTTAAAAGTTTATACACTTGGAGGACATAAAGCCGCCTATAATGTTGGACCAGTTTATGAGCCCACAAATGGACAAGCATACACATTCTCGTTTGTAGGTATAACCTAGGTAGTAACCTTGGTAGGTTATAACTTTAACATAACGTATCTTAATAAATCATTTGTGTCTAGATTGTTTCGTGTAGCCGGAGAGGTATTCCCGTTTGAAGGCCTCACCGAATCAATAGTTCTGTCTGCTAGTTACGTGAAGAATAGTCACCTCTACTGTTACACGAAACTATTCCATACGAAACCATTTATTGTTTAGCAAAGTTACATCGCGCATAGCAAAGAACTAGTACCTGTACCTATTGTCTGTTTAGTGTATTTACTATCCTATTGGTAAACGAGTTCTGTTCCATTCAGACATCCGAGCTCTGAGCTCTATACATAAACCATCAAGGCCTATCTCCTGAATCTCCATACCACGAGGATTCCTAATATCCTCGCCATTAAGACGAATTAGTGTTATCAGCGGCTCGACGGCAGCTCGTGCGTCGCACAAAGACGTCTATAATGAGCCAGATAGATATCTTCACTGAACGGATCCCTTTCACATAGTCTCGTCTGCATATAAAACCGTTTGACATAATCTGATTAATGCCAGATCGTATCGGTAAAGCGGATCGTGTGTTTGTCAGGATATGTCATCACATCACAATGCTCCGGGCTTAGAACCAATTAAAATGAATAGTTGTCACATTGCTTGGCGTAAGCATCGGCCTGTTACTGAGACGAGAACCAGATATCGTCTGCCCTTTCCGTAATATTATTACAAACAAATTAATGTACTCGGCTACAAACAGTCAAAGTCAGTTGATAATTCATTAAAATATTAAACTATGACTCAAACTGTAACATATGAAATGTAGTTTTAGAACTCAACGACGTAGGCATTATGAATTCTAAAAGTGATCCAACATAATTTCGTCACCCGTCTACGGTGGCTACACGCTACGCCGTAGCAGTCTACGCTCGTAGCGTGTAGCACGTAGCACTGACATGTATTGCTCGCTCAAAGGATCGACTAAACTCATTTTCTCTTGATGGTGCAACTAGGTTTTTGCTATTGAAAATCGGCAGTCATAGCCTGAAAATGTTATAACTTTGATACCGACTGGAGTTTTCAACAAATCAATGACGTAAGCTAGCAGAGTGTCGATGGTATTGGCTGTCACTTATAATGAGGATGTATGTGACGTGACGACGGCGTCACGGTGACGCGACGTGCTGCAAGGAACGTTACTTATAACGCTCCTGACTGACATGTTCAATATACAGCCTGAACGTATCCGTCGGAGTACTGTGAAGACTGTCGCTGTTGGTATATCTTATTTTTACTAACGTTTGTTATGAGTGTCTGCTTTATCTTTTTGTTTTCGTTTTTTTTTTTAAATAACGTTGCCCCACACGCGTTGCATCACGTTGACGTTGTTTTTTATGTTTAACTGTTTTTATAAAAGCTGTCGAAATCGGTTCCTAGCCCAGTATATTTTAATTAATCTCATGAAAATTGGAGCATACATACATATTACATATACATTTCGTTCCTGGAGCACGTGAACTAGTCACTTGGACAGAATGGCTAGCTAGAACTTTGTTTAGTGATGTAATGCGATCTTCTTCTTATTGTTTTCATGTCTATTGTACTCTTCTTCCATGTGTTTATATTGATTGAGCCTATTAGGTGGTCACATTGAATGCGATAGACTGAGTTGTATATTACAAAAAAAAACAAATTAATATTTTAAGTCCTTATTATTTCATAATTCCTCCAAGTACGATATACAAGATAAATAAAAGCTAAACTGTCGCGGGAATAACCAAATGAGATGTGTCGCAAGTATTTATATCAAAACGGCGCAAATCTCCAATGTTGTTTATGTAGACATCCATTATTTATTTAAAGAACGGATTCTAATCATTTGTGATTTGAATATTTTCTGACTCTAACTTTTCGCTCTGAGTGCTCCTAATATAATGTGAAAAAATGCTTTTGAGAAATCAAAATGTCTTCACATCAGTTATTTATTTATGTACTAACAAACTTACATTTGCATCGTCAAATAAATAAGAACCTTGTTTCTTCAACATTTTTATTTAAAAAATCAACAGAATCTATAATCTTAATCAAATCAATGTTACACGAAGACGCTTTTACATTTAAATTGTAACGACTGTTATTATCATTGAATTAATTTCCAATCAATTTCCAAGAAATCTTTTAGTTTAGGTACTTTAAATCTAAATAGGCGTTATATTTCTTTTGATAATTGAATTGCTTTCAGATCTGACAAATTTTGCGGATCGAGGGATAAACGTAAAATAATGCATTTGAGATAAATATTATCTGCAATATTTTAGGGTTTTATATTATTTGACTACTCAGCGACAAATAATGCTCTATTATAATGACTTATTCGGAGGCTTTGGAGATGATACTAAGTCAGCTTTGCTATCGAATGCAAAGTAAGATATATACTTTCACAAGGGTTTGACAAAAAAAAAATCAAATTCAATCCATTTAGTTCATTTAATTTTGTTTTATATTGTTATGTAGTTACTTGTTAGTGTACTTTGTATCCATGATGTGTGTAGAGGCACGTGACATTAAATCACACGTTCGAATTGTGTTTGTAACCCACTCAATTTGGAGAATATTTTTGGATACACGTTTTCGTTTTTACGGAAATATCAGTTTGATATTTTACGTAACTTGATAGTGTTTTGTGAATATTTGTAGTTCATATCATGACAATTTGTACATATATTTTTGATAGGTTTTAACATTGGGGTAAATTAAATTGCCTCTTTGAAAAAACTGGTATCAATATAATACTTTAAATTAATCAATTAATTTAGGTTTAGGTTTACAAATAGCCATAATTATAGCAGACTGGACGCGGAAGGAGGAGGACACAGTGCTGCGGCGCTGCCTTGGAAAGGCCTGTGTTCAGCAGTAGACCGCGATATGCTGAGTTGATTACAAATGGCATACCGTTGTTACCTCGTTTCAGGACACCGTGTCCTTTCAAGATACAAAAGTGAAAAAGCATTATAAAAGAATGAGACCTCGAAACGTACCTGCGTAATACAATCAAGTGTCCTACTTTTATGTTAAAATCTTTAGCAAAGAAATCGACGGTTGATTTATTACTCCTAATGACCCACATTTTCTATAAAGGAAGAAAAATAACTTTATTGGAATTAATCTGCATAGTTCTACGTTTTATTCCACCATCTATTCTCGACAAATTTCTCTGTGATTATTAGACTGGGAGACTAGAAGATAGTATGAATATTGTATCGGGTCACGGCCTCACGGGGCGACCTCTTTGCCCCTTTTGACAAACTTCGTAGGTACTACTCATTATTATTTCAAAACCCTTCTGGAACGTTGAACGGTAACAGTATCGGCACTCTGTATTGTTATTCGTCGATATTGTTTTTAAACCCGCCATATACATAAAATAATCAGCCTATAGGTAATGTTCCCACTGCTGGGACACAGGCCTCCTCTCTTGTGAACGCGCCATATACGAACGTGAATTTAAAATTCTCGAACATCGAAGGTTTGAATATATAAAGTACCTGCCTCTCACCGCGATTTTATCCAAGTTTATTTTAAAAAGATCGCGCATGTTTGCAATAATGCAAGACTTTAGAACCGACGTAATGCTCGGTTTTCGTGAAAGAGTATGAAAGTTTGGCATTTCTATTTCACTGAACGTTATCCCACTCGTTCTTATCTGAGAATTTAAAAAAATAAGTCCACATTTACTTATGCAACTATCGTTTAAAAAAATAAAGTAGGTAACTAAATGCGTCGTTTCAAGTAGGTATTACCTTTCTAACAACATGCGTCGCTTTTAAAGTATGTATATTGTTACACTAAAAAATTTTAATTCTTCTAAATGCATTAAAGTCCACCAAATAAATCTCACTTCTTCTCCTCCCATCAAATTACAACATAATTCTGCCATATCTAAGAACGCGCAATTCATCAGCGCTGGCCAGAATTGGGGCAATATCTCTGGGCGAGATATTTTTGAGCGCGCGCCCAAGTTTTAATGAAGTGTCGCACCCCGAGCCCCGAGTTAAAAACTAGCGCCAACTGCTTACCGACTCGCACTTGACTGGAACTAGCGAACCACCAGCGACATCTGTAGGAGTGATGGATTAACTGCTGCGGGTCAAGAGCTACAAGTATTGAAAAGTTAATCAGTTCAAGTCCTAATCAATTCTGTAAGACAAGCAAAATTGTGTTTGTGTGGATCGACTCGCACTAGATCCAAGTGGATGCATGTGAAAAAGGAGGTATTTGGTCGTAAAGTGGAACCTTAAAAAGAATAAGTCTGATGCGAGAATTTCGCTCCCAGTAATAGGTACCACAGGCCACAGGCTGACGATATTTCTACGCTCTGATTGGCTCTTTGTGGTCGACCATGGTAAAAACCCTCTATCCATCCTCAATTTTAACCCTTATTCGAATCATTTCCAATTAATCCATCTCACCAATCCTGCTTCAACATTCCAACCACAATATTATAACCACATGCAAATAGATGATCAGGCGAGTCTGTCCTCAAAGTCTGCACAAACAGTTCTTACAAAGGGACCCGCCGCGTGAATAAAACATGGCCGCCGCACCTTTGATCTGTAATTAGCTCCGTAATTGTACACAGGACGTACTCGGACGAGGGGACCTTACTAAATACTGAGGGGAGTGTTACAAAGATGTGCAACAGGATTTAGAATTTAAAAAATTACGATCTCCCTTAAGGATTCCATGAATACACTGCGCCTTTTATTATTTTTCCAGGGTTCTCAACGCAAGAATTTTGAGTCGTTTGTTAAGATCCTGCCAAGTTTTAGTTTCAAACATAAGACAAATACATAAATATGTGACAAAATATCTGGCTGCTCATCTACTTAAGCGCCAACTGTTTGATGCGTGCCACCCTTAAGGGCCTGTACTACCTCAGATTGCGTAAATTGTCTTAGCATTAATGGCTGTAGTTTACAATACTTTTACTGCAGTATACACTTTGTAATGAATATACAAACAATAGTACCATACCATAGTATACATACAATAATAAGATGAGGACTAATGCAAGGTGTCGTCTATTGCGAAAACACGATTGCATACAATTTTCTCGATACAAAGAAATCTCAAAGTTACCTCTAAACCGTACAATAAAAGAATGAAAATTTTCAAATTACGTCATGAAACTTTGCAGGCTAATCGATCTATGCATAAAGCAGGTGTCATCTGTTAGTTTTTATTTTTTTATCGTTACATTTAACGTAAAAAGAAGTGATTGGAAATATCAAGCTTTATCACCAGTCACACCTTGAACCACTCTGCCGCCCGGCCCCCGACAGGACCCCGATTCAGTACTTGTCAGTAGCGCTTCGGCTATCAGACGGGTAACCCGTGTCACTTCGCTTGCACTCAAAAGACCCGATTGACAACGTTTTATGTTCTGAAGATATTATATAATAATGTAAAATTAAATTTAGATATAAAAATAAGGCACCCGTATTTTTATTTTTTCCAAATTTTATAGTTATCATAATTTTATAAAATCATCTTTGAAATGGTTCAACATCGTAATCACGTCAATGTCAAAAATTTAAGGAGGTAAACGTACCTATTTTAGACAGTTCCCATGATGTTTTCAATATATTCAGCAAAACTTTTTTTTATAAATAATTTTATTTGAGATGAGGTTTGTGGCAATGGAAATATATTTTAATTACCACAAATGTAATAGATACAGGTGGATATTTTGAAAGGAAGAAGTAAGGATAGGCGTCTTAACCGTCGTAAAATAATAATATATACAGGGTGTAAAGAGGCCCATAACCGTCGTACATCAAACTAAGTATCATCGCACAAAACTAATTGCTGTGAATGGACTTTTATTTTTGGTGTGAGCTGTTTGCGCACTACCACAAACAGGCTCCGTAAGTCATAAAAAGCAGGACGCACCGGTTGAAGATCTTAGTGTTTAGGCTCTGTGAAATACTCAACGAGAAGACTCGATGATGCTTCCTAAACGCCAAACTGCAGAGTTTTCTGTAGGTAAAAGTATTCTCGGACAACCTTGAAAGCAAATTCAAGCAAAAAGAAGATTAACATTAACAGCAATCGTTCAACATAACCAAGTTCATCCGGAGACCATTGCGTATGATTCAACTAGGCTGTACAGCATCTGCTGCAAGTCATGCAGCGATTCAGCCGCTATGATAATGTCATCTGCAAATATTTATTCAAAAAGAAATTAACAGAGTGGCTCCAAGGTTACTGTTTTTATAGTATTAAGGAATTTATGCAACATAAAGAACAATAATAATATTGAATGTTTCCCTAATTATTTTAATATTTATAGATTGTAAGGACTATAATGTAATCCCTATTAGTATAACGATTTAAATTTTGTAAATAATGGAATGAAATAATGACATATTTTTGTAAAATTGTATCAATGACATATTCTATGATAACGACATAAATTTCAATAATTTGCACGCTTGCTTGCAGGCCGAATACAATGACTTTTAGGCTATAAGATCTTCCTTGTAAAAATGTATTTCTTGCAAATAAATATTATTATTATTATTATTAAGTGTGAGATGTACTCGCCATTGATGTTAATGCCGCGTCCTTTCCAGTTCAGCGTCTTAAATACATCCTTCAATAATATTAGAGAACAATTTCGGGGAAATTACGCCCCATTCACTCACACCTTTACATGGATATGTTTAGTTCGCTGGTCTTGAGGTTGGACTGCCGTTATCGCGTTTTCATGAAGACATATCAGCACTTGGATGTATCGCCAATGGAATTGGCATCAATGCAGCGACTCCAAAACAGACCAAAGAGTGGCAATTCTCGTAATTTTAAGAACGTTACAAGTCTGATCTCTGTCTCAATCTGTCAAAAATGCCTCTAATTTCCTTACATTTTTGACAAGTTTTTGACATTTGTTTGTCGCCGAGATGAGACTAGATTTTGAACATTTTAAATTACGAGAATTGGCCTTCAGGTCTCGATAGAGTCAAAAATACTTATAGAAGAACAATATGTCTATTTGTGGTCAACTGATCAATTTGAGAGTTGTTACAACTAGATCTGCAGTGCGATTCCGTAACCATCTCACCGTGAAAACTTAGGTGAAGTGAGCGTGGAGTGAGCTGTCTTTCCAGCTAATGCTAGGGATTGACACTATTGACAGCTCACTCTAAGCTCACTTCACCTAACTTTTCACGGTGAGATTTTTACAGAATCGATCGGCTGTTATATTAGATCTCATCATCGCGCGTTTGTATTTTACAAGATGACGATGATTTCCGACGCGCCTATGTTTGTTGGACATCTGTACAAAGGTTATTAGCTTGGTAAATTAGCTAAATTATTCATTAGTACATTATAAATTAACTATTTGCTAGTTAATTTATAATTTACTAATGAATAATTTAACTTTTTTAACTTTCAATATATTTCCATTTTATTCTATACAGAAGACGTCGATTTCGTATAATAATAAATATTAGAATCATAATTTAATAATTTATTACCAAGCCTACGTCCATCAACAGTCTAGTTCACCCTAACTGAATCAGTGTGACAGTGCGAGCGGGATAGAGTGATACATGGCGCGGGGAAGTGGGGGCAAAATATGAATTTCAACTGAACTATTACAAGCCCTTAAACACATAAGCAGGCACTTACTCAACAATATTTAAACAATGTTAGCACAAATAAACTTCCACACATAACATACAACAACTTTCCCCGCCTCATTCTTCTCGCCGTAGTTAATTATTTAGCTGCACTTCCACGTCTCAAATATTAACCTTACGAGACCAGAAAGTTAATTCAAAGAATTTCAGTGAAGAGAAATTCCAGTGAACTACATTTCAGCGAGTAAACTTGTCAATAGCACATTAGTATTTTGGCATCTTCGCAATATCGGGCAAAGTTTTAAAATGTTCTCGGTCTTACGAAATGTCATTCACCACTACGGGCCTTTCTGGAAGTTAGGATCGTTTTCTGTATTCTGTGACGATCTAGATTACTCTAAAACTTTGTCTACCACTCAGAGTTGTAGACGGCAATTAATACCACAAATACCGCCTTTGACCTTGAAATAAAATATAGCTTTTTTGTAATTACACTTTCCATCATCTTTTCAGTTCATAATAAATTAAGCCTGTAAACTTTATTACGAACATTTCTCAGTATATAAGAAAGCTTCATCGCAGCAAAGCGAAAAAGTAAACCTCTTAAATCTCTCACATTTATTATGAATGTGTAAGTACTCGGTGCGTGGGCAGCGCGTCCGATGTCCGTAAGAAGAAACTGGTATTTTGAGCCGGACGACGTCACTACGATGCTGCGTGTGCTGCGATGTCCCTGGTTGAATGTTAAGTTACGCTGTTCGGGATGCTAAGGGGTCTTTTGTTTCTTGTTTCAGAATATTATAGTTGTCAAGAAATACACAGACAGTCGTATTATAGAAACACTGTAACTTTGGAGATACTTGCCGGCTCTTCCCCATAGGAACCGACCAATTGGAACCGAGCACGTAGCTTCTGTCGTTTCATAAGTGCCTATGTAGGTTTACGTAAAATAAAATATTTTGATTTTGGTTGATTGCATGCTCCGCTGATATTTAGAAAAGTCATCTGTAATGAAATCATACTGATAAATTAATATGACTCAAAGTTTATGTCTGCCAAGCAAACGCTAATCGTAAAAGACAATCGCAAATTGAAACAAGTTTTAAGTCAAGATTGTAGCAAGCAAACGTGTTGCGCCGACCCCAAGTAACATGGGATAAGGGCAGGAAAATGATGAATGTAGCAAGCAAATCTGTTAGACTTATAGTGATTCATGACTAAGCAACCTCCTGGAATACTGGCCTAAGTTATGAAACTGCTCCATTTACACGTAATCTCACTAAACAAGCTCCTAATAGTCTGTTCATCGTTAATTTATTTATTCAGGTTAGGTATACGGCCTCTCGGGAAGCTGTATAAATATGAATATTAAATCAAACATATGTTATGCACATACAACATGTACACAGGGCAACGGTCACACGTAGGTATGGCCATGTACATAAATGTTAATTACGCAATAAACTACATAGAACAGTATCGTTACTTACATACGGGTGTTAGAAAGAATGGATATTTCATATTCTTTATGTTTCAATTGAAAACACCTATTGTCAATTTATGTTTGAAACAAGATTCTTTCAAGTCATCATTATAAACATAATTTCATTTAGGTATTACAAGTTAAAAATAATAAAAAATTACAACGACAAATAAACAAAAGCTGTAGTTTAAATATATGTCAAATAATAATCAAACAAACAATTAAATAAAAGAAAAACATGCTTCAGTCACATTTCACAAAAGTAATGGCAACATAATGTTATTTAGAGGAAGGTAGGTTATTTAACCTAGCTCCTTACCTGCCCTTCAAAGATTATCATAACCTAACCAAACATTCTGTATACGGGCTACTGAACTTCATAATTCAGTTAACTGCGAGGCAGTTATGAACAATAGTCGATAAGTTATAACATCATTACAATAGTATAACTTACGCAAATCCCATTAGTGCCTCTTTAGGTCAGGGTTACTTATTACAATTAATGAACGATTGAATGTTACCAATTGACTGTAAATAGGCAGGCGCTTTACTTTGTGTAAATAATTTCATCACCACCGCTTCCTAAACGGTGAAGGAAAACATCGTGAGGAAACCGGCATGTCCTAGAATTTAAAATTCGAAGACATATGACATTCACGCACCCGCACTGGGCCCGCGTGGTGGATTACGGTCTACTCCCTCTCGAAGAGACGAGGCCGGCGTCCCGACAGTGGAAACATTATAGGCTGATTATGTAATAGTCACTTTGAGCTTACGATTTGGTTGAAACTAGTTACTGAAAACAATATTGGCGTTGTTGTATGGTTTCGAAGCCAAATGCTGAAAATAAAACTATTGTAATACTGTCGACCAGGCTCATTGTTGTGGCTAAAGTTACACTGGAACCGAGAAAAGAGAGTTTTTGCGTATATTTGTAATAAAAATGAAACGCTTTCTTTAAGCGATGATGAAACATTTTTCTATTCTTACCGACCTTGAAAACTGTATTACGCGGATTGAATCAAACGCACCAACGTACCTACAGATAAAAATAGAAGTCGTAGTCGGAGGCGAAACAAGTCTCAGATAGAGCTCGTATGTCCGCCGTAACGCGACGCTGAGAGCACTCAACATGTATTACGAATGGCCTATCGACCAGAATTATAGAATACGAGGAGACACGGTTACGACTAGGATTTAGACTTAAATTGACTTTATTATGTAGGCCTTTTGGCCCTCGAACACAATACGGAAAAAATCATAGGATATAATTTGAATTATCTTATACTCAAATGTATTGCCTTCCAGTCTAAATGGTTTGTTTCATTCGGGCCTAGCAAGTCTATTGCAGTAATATTCGGAATACCTCTTTAGTTTCAAAAATCTTGCTACGATTCTACGAGGCTACGCCGCTACTCTGCTACGCCGTAACTCGTAGCACCGCTACGCGGCTACGAGCTATCCTGTTGCAATCGTTACGTCTGTGTTTGTTAGTTGGATTAAATTTACTACTGTATTGTGTTTCTAGATATTTTCTTTGCACGTTATATTCGAATAAAATTTTATTAAGATGTGCAAGTTTTATTATATTTTTTATTGTTGTTCTATCCATAATAGTTTTCATAGTATAAGTAAGTCCGGACCTACTTACTTTAGTCCGGGCTATGTAACCAGGTAGCATTAGGTCAGATATATAGTATTCAAGTTGCACTAACAGCACAGTATATTTGTTTCCACATTACAAATTACAGTGACTGTTTGTTGTAAAGGTTTTGGGTTAAGCGAAATTTAGTTTGAAGCGCAACTGCTGTCGTAAATCGAAATAACTCGATTAAAGCCACGTAGTTTTATTTTCAATTTTCGCAATAAGATTTCTTTACTTAAATTTTATTGAAATGTGCCTCTAAAAATGTAAATACTCCCAATTTAATTAATTAAATTTAACATCATTAAAGTAATAAAAGCAAAAGTAATATTTAAATACAAATATGTTTGTAAAGGGAGCTGTGGTGGCCCAGTGGCCACGGCCGCGACTTACGAGTTGTACGTAGTCAGTTCGATCCCAGTCAGGCGCTTTAATTTGTGTAAATTGTCGACTGGTCTCAAAACGGTGTAGGAAAACATCATGAGGAAACCGGCGTGTCCTAGAACCAAAAATACGAAGACATGTGACATCAACCAACCCGCACTGGGCCCGCGTGGTGGATTACGGCCCACTCCCTCTCACAGAGAGGCGGCCTGTGTCCCAGCAGTGGGAACATTGTAGGCTGAGTATGTATGTTTGTAAAATTTTGCTTTATTCCGTTACAAACAAATAGCTTAATGTGTCGGTAACAAAAGCTCGTGTGTCAAGTTATTGGCAATAAATCCAATATTCTCGTATCTTCCCGCGGTCTAGCGGTAATCCAGTCCCCGGGTGGCGATCACCTTGTCAAAAACATGTCTGGTGCGATCTCACTGGCTGGACCACGATTTATTTCAAAACTGATAACTTACACTAAAGTAGGTACTTTAAAGATAAAAGTACCATTAAATTTTTTTGTCGAGTATTTTTATTTATGTACATGTGGCGGACTCCACGCTTTTGTTAAATTAATATTATATACTCGTATATACCATTTACTAGTTTAGTTATAAGTTCTAATATAAAGTTATAGTGTATGTATTCCAACAAACAAACAGACACTTCTTTTTTTTTTTTGAGGATGGGAAATCATCAAATGACCCCTCCAGCTCTGGGTGGAGCGGAAGGGAGTGTCAGACTCTTACTGACTAAAACCCACCCGTGTTCCTTCCTTAGCCCTTTCTGTTCCAGGGCAGCGGTAACCCTTTCGGACGATCCCACCGCCCTGGCAGGCTTCGGCCCTGTCGGGCCCCGTCCTCTGTTGACTTCTCTTTGAGGCGCGCGTGGAATACAACGCGCCGTCCGGCACGGGCCTGGTCCTGATCGGACGGCGAGCTACCCATTACTCACCGCCCGCAGGCCCGCGCCTACGGTGGCCGGGAGTCGTCACGCGGCTCCCGACGCCCGGAGCGTCTCCCGCGGCGGCTGAGGCGTGAGGTGTTCTCCCTCAGCCTCCCCGCCACCTCCTTCGCTAGCATGACTGCTTCGCAGAAGGAGGTGACTGCCTCCCACTCCCTCTCGCCCCGGACCATGGCTTGAACCAGGGCACACAGTAACATACATAGAGAAACGACATATAACTTTTGTATGAGCTACGCTGTACATTAAGTTTTGTGGTAGTTTGTCATTATGTTTTGTGGTTGCGCTATCATGCGCAAGCGTTGCGCTTCCACTATGCGCAGGGTACGCGCGAGTCCCAACAGCATCCTGAAAACTATAGCTGATAGGTGGGACAGCCTCACAGCCCCATACTGGGGCATTGGATACGCCTACATGCCTCTGTGGCGTATTAATATAGTTGGGTTGTTTTTCTAGAAGATGTTAGTACTATCACTAGTTTCTAATTCGTGTGTATACTAACCATATGGACTACACTGATGGGTCCGAAATAAATGATTTTGAATTTGAATTTCGTACGTCACACTTGTTTATGCACATCAATATTGTTTAGGGTATTTCTCTAGCATAGCATTTAGGTGTAATAATTGTGTAATTATATTCAGTTTCGTTTGTTTATTCATTTATATATCATACTTAACAAGTTTATGTAACAAGTACATAACATTTTATTAGACCCCAACAAATTTTGGGTACAAATGTGAAAGCTTTATTTAATTTTTTTTATATAAAAGCTTTATTTTATTTAAAAACTGAAATAGTTTATGTGGTGTACAAAAATGGATGAAGAATTATCTGCTGAAGAAACCGTTCTGAGATTATGTTACTATACACTATCCTCCCATTCTAAAGTTTATATAATATATCCATTAGCATTCGGTAACATATGTTCAGGATGAGATGATGAGACCCGCTCGTCTCTCACTTATTTCCTCGTTTTAAAAGAACACACTTAACTTGTCATTGTGGTTGTTTATACTGACACACAGAACACAATGCTTCCGAGCTCCACGCTGTACGTGAACACGTGTGTACACTGTACAGTCCACAAAACAGATAACTATGCAGGGCAGCATTCAATTAACTACTTTTATGAATTGCTAGTATGACTAGGCATGTATGATTAGGCAGTACATTAGGCGTCTGAGTTTGTAAAATTTTAAAAATCATTTCATATACAACAAATTCGAAGACAAAACATTAAAAAATCAAAAAAACTTAAACTCATGTATGACTAACACTGCCAGCCAACGCGCAAACCGCTGGGTCTAGAACCATGCAATTTTGTATAACAATTGTAACGAAAATGAGGATGGAGAATGAAAATTTGTACGTATGGAAGTTCGTCATTTTTGCCGATGGGAAATCCCATGGAGCACAGGGCTTAGAAATTCAATTTAAGAGTGCCCAATAATGATTTAATTGAAATAAATGCTTAACCTTATTTTTTCAACCTACTTATCTCCTTTGCCGTGTGTACCTCCTCAGTGCACTATAGTTGTATTGTCGGCGACAAACGGCGGAATTTTTCAATTGGCGCTAGACGTCGTATGGGAACGAATGTGTCTGTGCACTACTGGCCCTCGGGGAGCCTGCGGACCATTCTCTTGTAAATAATGTACGGTTAGTTGTTATATGAGATTGACGAGATTAAAACGTCTTGACAATTATTTTAGTTTGGTGCTAGAGAATCGTAGGTTTTATGAGATATTCTTAAAGCAGTTGAGAGCTTATTTCTTTTAATGTTTTATGAACAGTTACGAAACCAATATGTAAGAAAAGATAAACAAAAAATAAAAATAATTTATCAGCAGAAGCAGCTTAAGTTTGAGCACCCGACAGCTATGAGAGTATCCTAAAATAACGTTCCAGAAGTAGCCTCCGAAAGTTTAATCAATCAATCAATCAAATAATCCTCGGATATACACATTCTAAGTACAAAAGTAACTCAACTCAACCCATCTCAAAAATACTTTCGCAAACTAAAAAATAAACATAACCGATCACTTCTTCGGGACAAAAAGTAAACTAGGTCTCGTTAAATATTCAGCATGTAAAGGTTGAGCTGCTCCAACATATTTGGAGCGAAATGAGCGGCCCAGCTCCTTTGTGAGCTCAACCCGGAATATTTCCTGCCACACGTCTTTGTGCTTGACTTATAATATGCAACTCTACACTGTAGTCAATGTTAGTTAGCTTGTAGGTTACATAGTTAAAATTGAGCTACGTGAGCAAACGCAATTTAAATATTTTAGGGAAACAACTTTTTTTCAAATAGGTACTAAATTACTTGACGTAACATATTTAGTCTTCATTGAATGCTTAGAAGCGAATAACACAGGCATGAGACAATATTACCATTATCATAAATCAATATTCTTCGTACATAGAGGACGAATACACTATAAAATATACAAAGGACTAAACAAAAAAAAATACAAATACAAACAAGAAATAGCGTTACTAATTACAGCCCAGTACCACTAATACCAATATTTGGTAAGATTTTTGAGCAAGTGATTTATATTGCTATCTATTAATGCAGATAACATTAGTACCACAGCCTATAAACCTCCAATGTTCATGTACATTTTATTTTATTTAAAGCTGTTGACATTTGCTACCTTATTTTGTAACAAATTTTAATTATACATATCCCCTGCACATTGTACAATGAGTCAGCTAAAAGCCTACAATTCCGTGGTCGACCTTCAGTCTAAGTCCTACTCATTACATTATGCACAGGCAAGTTATAATCAGTAGAACAAGGCGCGAACTCATAACAAGTTGCTACACTGCGTCGCGCGGCGGCTCATATCCATAATGTTGTACGCGGGCATTGAGGGAATATGTACTAATACGCGGGAGGCGGTACAAGTTGCCGCCAATATTCATGTAACTTGCTCTAAGCTGGGATTGAAATAGGTTCTAATGTGTGACGTAATTGCATATGCTTGTAAGTAAGTTCATCTTGTATTTTCATTGTATAACGAGTTAACTCTTTGAAATATATAATGATGAAATATATAGGTTCAAAAGTCTTATACTTACGGAGCTTTCATGAATTTTATTCTTTATTTTTCTTTTATTGTGGCATTCTTTGAGTAATTTATACATAATATATTTTATATACTGTACATTATACAATGTGGAGATGACAATATGACTTTAAATGAAAACACTGGCAATACTGGTTTATAGAAACATTTGTAAACTATCAAATAAATCCGAACATCGAAATTAAAAAAACATTTTTTTCTAACAAACTAAATAGCTTAAAACTGCAAACAAAATAAAACACCATTTATAAAATTGGTACACTGACCTGCGATAAGAATGGCAACGCAGCTTGGTTTCATTCATGTTATTATAGCTGTGGCCGACGCGGACGACGGCGACGCAGCGACGTAATGTTTGGCGTATTCTTATTATTATTAATGCTCAATTACACAAATCAAATCACAGAATATTAACCAAATAGTCGGGCATCATTCACCCGCGAGTTATTCACTAATCAATTTATTATTCACAATCACTTTTCGATCACATAATTATGTCGCCAGTTATTAAATTTTTTTATTTTCAATATGTCCGCCGTGTTCTTGAATACATAAACTACACCGACGTGTAATGTTATTTCTCACTCTTGATAATAGGTCACCATTAGCAGCCATTTCTTTCAATTTATTAAAAGATATTATTATTCTATTTTTTAATTCCTCAACGGTAGTAACTTCTGTTGAGTATACCTCATTCTTTATGTGACCCCACAGAAAGAAATCCAGGGGCGTGAGATCTGGTGACCTCGCTGGCCACCGCACTGGTCCAAAACGGCCAATCCACTGCTGTCCGAACATTTGAGTCAAACGCTCTCTTGCAGACACCACTGAATGAGCTGGTGCTCCATCTAACTGGTACCACATCTGCCTGTACACGTCCAGCGAAAGTTCGTCCGTGTACTCGGAAACGGATCCGTCGAGGAGTTCAATGAACTTTACAGCATTTAAATTGCCATCAATAAATACCGGACCAATAATGGTATTTCTGTGTATGCCAGCCCACACATTGACCGCAAATCTGTACTGGTGCGAAGACTCCCGTACTAGATGCGGATTCACGCGGCTCCAGTACCGAAGGTTCTGTCGGTTCCATAAACCATTCCTTGTGAATGTACTCTCGTCAGTCCACAGCACATTGTACAGGAAGTCAGGATTCTCGAGATGTTTGGTTTCCAACCAGCGACAGAAAGTTTCTCTTATTGGCTTATCTCTCGGTAACAATGCTTGTACTTTCTTGTACTTATAAGGTCTGCGTTTGTCACGTTTCAAAACTTTTTGAATAGTTTTGTGATTTACACGAAAATGTCGACCTGCATTACGCAGACTGCACGTCGGATTGCGATCATAATAATTAATAATTCTTTCGTCTGAAATCACATTTGCACGTGGAGGAGCACCATCTACGTGCGGGATCAAGGATTGATTTTCCCGTATCCTCTGGACAGCTTGTACAATAGTGCGTCCGTGGGTCGGACACATACGCGTGTTCCCATACCTCTCACGGTATGTCCGTACAGCTAAAGCGGCATTACCGTGACACTCCCCATAAATTAAAATCATATCGGTGTACTCCGAAGCGGTATAATTGTAACGAGGCATGATTATTTAATAATTAAACCTTGAAACACCAAGTATTAAGCGTCTAATTTCGCAAAGTTTACTTAGCTATTTAACTAAGTACGTTAATACGTTTATGTGTCCTGTCACTATTAAAACAAAGCGTCAAATTTCGCACAACACAACACAACCAACAATGATACGATAACACTCGCGCGGCGACTTCAAACGGGCGGGGCGCAGGCGCATCCGAATTTCCAGAGAAAAACAAAACGCGTCACAGGCAGGAAGCACGTCCGGTGACTCACTGACTGAAGGCGTAACCGAGACACGCCGACAAGTAGCAAAGTAGGAACAAGAAAACTTAGCTATCTCTTTCGCACATACATATTTTGCGATTGACAAGAGTGCGTAACAGCAAAGTAATAACTTTCGCATGCATTTTTTCTTATAGTAGCGCTGTGATGACACGCTTTATGACTCTTATGGCTCGGGCATAAAGTATAATTTGCATTGAGAAAATAAGTTTGAAAGAAAAGACGTAGTTTTTATAGTAGCGAGCTGGCAACGTCTGTCGTTAACCTGTCGCGTGCTTTTCTGTTTACAATACATCGTGTAGAAAATACTTAAAATGAAAAATAAAGTCCTGTGGCTAAACTACTGGATATATTCATTTGAATTTTTGTGTGACGATTGGGAATATCATGACTTATACGAAGTTTCATTTATGATCCTATTGTCCTCCCCACCTTGTATATTAACATTATCATTTATGTTATGTACACATCTTAAACACGAGAGTTAATTTAATAACTTAAAAATTGTATTTGTAACCTTAGCGACTGTTTTCACTGTATTGTATCCTATTGTTAATCTGTGAACAGCGTTGTGGGCTGCAATATTGTCTATATAGTTTGTGTTTTTCTTGTTTCTATGTTTTATATTGTAGCTGTTTGTAGTTCCTCTTGAATAAAAATAAAAAATAAATAAAATAGAAATACAGAAATGTGTGCATATTTTACAGTACTGGTTACAAACTATCCGCTCTATTTAAAGCAGTAAATTGCTATGTATATATACCCTATTAAGCTGATCTAAAATGCCTTGAAAGTGTACTTTATTAGTTATTTAGGTCTCAGCCAAGAGTCAACGAGTGAATTGGGTCAAACTAGGCGGCCGTGGGCTAACAATCAGGCCGGCTTATTACCGCCGCGAATTATTACCGACTGTGGCTTTAATATGAACCTGGATTGTATCGACAAGAACTGGCTTTGTAGCTTCTAACTTAGTTGACAATTTCATCGAACAAAGGGATAAGTTAAAAGTGTATGAAACGTCGGTGTTGCGACAGCCCGACATTGGGCACACTCCAAACTAAAATGTTGTTGGTGGGTTTGACCTTAGTTTAAATGTGTTCTCTTCCTCAGGGTATCTTCCGCCTCGCATGCGAGCACGTCCTGCGCACGATGCGCCGTGGTCGCGAGACTTTACTCACGCTCCTGGAAGCCTTCGTCTATGACCCGCTGGTGGAGTGGGGCGGCGCCGCCGGCTCCGGGGGTAAGCGTCGTTGCACTGTGAGGGACGTGCGCGCAGCCCTGGACATGATGGCCATCAGAGCGCAGGAGTTAAAGCATCACTTCACTGAAGTCACGTGAGTATTGTTTTGTGAGCGTTGTTGTTCAGTTGTTAAAGGAAAGCGCCTGTCTTGGCTCGAACCTACGACCTACAACTCGTAAGTCGCGGCCGTTACCAATGAGCCACCACTGCTAGGTACATAGCTTCAAGAATTGCCACAATTGACTCGAAACGACACATTCCATCCACGCTGTCTACTCCCACATGAGCGTCGACTAATAAAGACTCCTCACAATACGAAGATTCATAGTGTATTCCGTGTAATAGCTATACGTGTAGTGAACGCGCTGCGTCGCCGCCACGCTGCTTTGTTACGCCACGATATACGACGCTCATCTCGCGCAGATTTACGTTCTCAATAAATACTGCACATTATCTGACGCGATGGCGCGATGGACGCTCTTACCATGCTTTTATTTATATCAGCAATAGGGATGGGCAATGCGGATATCTTTGAGAAAGGAGATCGTCTACTAACTTTGTAATGTTTAGTCGCGCGATTACAAAATAAAAACCGCTTTTGTACCTTTTTTGAGTGCGAAAAGTTTATATAAATAAATGAAGCTTGCTGCTTGTCTTTATTGAGCTGTAAATCTCAACTTGATGTAATTTTGGTTTAATTATTTTTATTCCAATAAAATGAAATGACATTATCTATCCTGCAAATAAGATATCGGAATTACTATAATAAAAAATAAATAAGCTAGGTGAGGTCGGCGTTTCCTATCTGACTAGTCTGAGAAGAAAGGCCGAAACAAACTTAGAGGCCACAGACTCTTTTAAAGTCCAGACATAATCTTGGTCACATCATGTGAAGACCATGGAAATTGATGTCTGAAATGGTCTTTTGAGGTAAGTACACAGATTTGAGTGGACCAGTGCAGTCAATGTGTAGCTCAACTCAGGAATCGAAACTCAAGGAGCTCAAGCACTCGACGAACAAACCAAAGAAAGGACATTTGGGTAGGTCGCATAAAGTACTCAAACTCCCAGACCAACATTAAAAATAGGAGGAAAAAAAAATATGATCCACATAATCCTCATATTCACAAGAATTAAAGTAAAGTAATACTTTACAATATTAACATCAAACTACATAGTTGCAGAAGACATCCACAAAATTTATTATTTAAAATCATGACATTGATATCTCTCCCATCCCTTTTTATGAAGTCAGTTTTCAAGTGTATTACTCAACAGAAAATTGAAAGCTTCTCTCAGCCCAACACGTTAAATATTAACGAGGTCAGCCGATACAGTCGCTTTCCAATATTTGTATAACAGTTAATGATGAATGAATATTATTATTAGTTCACTGAGCTGTCTACATAAACTACGGTTTGGGTGTTAATAAAGACAGACCTCAAGTTCTGGGTTGAGCTGCACGATTTTTAACCGACTTCAAAAAAGGAGGAGGTTCTCATTTCGACTGTATTTTTTTTTATGTTTGTTACCTCAGAACTCCGTTACTTATAAGCCGATTTGCAATTATTTATTATTATTTTTAAGGATATACTTTCAGATTGGTCACATAAACATTTCATCAAAAACGGTTAAGTAGTTTGGTTTTTAAACCAACATTACTGGTAAAAATTACAACTTAAAAGTGAAAAGTTGAAATATTTACCAGTAATTTTGGTTTTGGGATCACACGGTCACACCTATTTAAAGTTTTGTCGTTAACGTTTCAGTAAATTGTTGGATCGAAAGCGCTTTGTAGTTCCTAATGTGTTTGTGGGTAGCTTAATTACTTAGCACCCTTGATGAATGGATTCGACCTTCTACGATTTAGTCTTTGCATATAGACATATAGTTCATGTTTATAGAAATTCTCACGGGACTATTTATCAACACAAGATTACATCCATTATATTATGGAGATCGTTAAAGAGAAACACACTCTCCAGTATGTCTTCGTGTTACGGCTTCATAGCGTCGTTTTCTCTTTAATAACAATCTTTTAACGAATTGCATTGGTCATGTCGCCCAATGTTTCATGTCAATTTGTGTTCATGTTCAAAGTCAATGTGCCAACTAAAAGACGCGTCAGTATAACGCGCTTCCTGTTCCCTCTGAATAATTAATTCCACGCGTTCAATAATGTCTCGTTAAAAATTCATAAGTGAAGTGTTTATTTATCGCCGAATATTTGTTTCAGAGAACAATTTTTGGCCGTGCTGCCGGAAATCAAGCAGTGTGCGGAAAATTGGCTTAAAGAAAACGAGGAATTAAAGTCTGTGGAGGCGAGACTGCAAGACTGTCACCAACAGATGGCGCTCATCAAGGAAATAGAAGCTTACGGACCGAATCTGAACAACCATCCATTATACGCCATCTCGCAGAAGTACACGTCGTACAAACAAGCGAAGAACGCCGTGGAGGACTCCATGAAGGCGTTAGTGAAGATACTGAAAGACTTCGACACTCAGATCGAAAGCTTCGCGAACACAACAGAAGCTATCAACGGCCCACAACTCATGACGTGGGTGCAAGAGTTCTCCGGAAACGACGAAGAGGAGCAACCGATATTCGAACACATTAAAGAGTTCCTTACGAATGCTGGACAGGGCGCCATGATATCGCAATGTGAGCAAGCAGAGACGGAATTGTATCAGAGCATGAAGCAGACCCACCACCTCGTCAGATCCTGCCTCGAGCTCCTCTCACAATACGTGGCAGTGTCTCAGTACTACCCTCAGAGCCACACAGAGTACCATCGCGTGGTTATGTTCAGAAAATTTTTAGCTGCAGCGCTAGATAGCAAGTCGCCCGAAGTGTGCCGCGACGTCTCCAACCAAGTGACTGCTCTCATCAACGCTGACAACAACAAAGGAGATACTTCACAACAGATCATAAACTACAATTTCCGTTTGCAAAACATGAATGCTGAAGCGAACGCTAATTTGACCAAAGCTATTGATAGACTACAGTCGGAAGGTGGTCCTGATGCCTTAGCGTTAGCTCAAGAATCGTACCGCGAAGCGAAAACGAACATCAGTAACTGGGTGAGGGCTGAAGAAGGCTCGGGAGCAGCTTTAGAATGTGTCGTCATTGGCATGCTCTGCAACTTGAACAGACGCTACTTGATGTTGGAGAATGGAGCCCAAAGCGCTGGCGACTGTCTTGTTGACCTTACTTCTCGCGAAGGAGAATGGTTCTTGGATGATATGAGTGCATTATCTATGCAAGCGGTTGAACTGCTCTCATTACTTCCTCTACAATCAGCATCAGCCGAAGATGCCGCTATGCCAGTCGCAGTGGAGTGCGTTAGGAATGCGAACCTTTTGCTTGCCGACCTGGTGCAGCTGAACTACAACTTCAGCACCATCATACTACCGGAGGCGTTGAAGAAAGTGCACTCTGAGGACCCGTCGGTGCTGGTGATGATTAGCGAGCTGAATGCAGTGATAATGAACTCGCCGGTGCCTCTCAACGAGTTACTGACGCAGTTGGAACTACATCTTAGATATTTGATTATGGATATGGAGGTGAGTTGTACTTTATAATGTTTCTGTGATCAAACTATTGAAATAACGGTTTTACGTAAATGAAGAAGCGTTATAGGAAATCCAAAATAAAATTATCTATGCAGATAATTTTATTTTGGATTTCCTATTTAATCAAATATTTTATAAGTTTTAGTGCACCTTTATCCGAAGCAGTTTAGCAACACAATGCTTGTGTGTATAATTTTAGCAATGTTAAATCATACACAATCCAAACGTTGTTCACACCCTACAACTTCAAATACTGCTTCAACTTATTGCATTTAACAGGCAATTGTAATGAGTTCAGGCAATGAGTTTGAGCTTGGAAGTTTTTTCGTATCATATTTCTACATACATGCTTTCAAAAATGATATCTGATATATTGTTCAGTTTAGGTAACCGAAATACTGACATGTTCATAAAAACACTATTTCCTTCCAGTCCCCAGCGAGCACCGCCCCAATCCTAGCGGCGGAGGTCCGGTCCCGCTACGAAGCCCTACTGTCCGCCCCCACCGCCGACGCCGAGGGCCAGTCCGCCGGCCGCATGCTGCTCATGGGCTTCAACGGACTGTTCGCGGCCGTGGAACTGCGTGCCAGAGAACTGGCTGATCACTTGGCCATACCTATACCACCGGCGTGGAGGAAAATCGACCATATTAGCGAGTCTATGCATATGTCGGTGAGTGTGTTGTCAATATGGTGGATTTCTCTCTGCCCTGGCCTTCTGAGATTACAGGCGTGATTAATTATAAGTCCAGGTTTCCTCACAATGTTTTTCTAAAGTCAATGGATGGCAATGTTAATAAACTATTTGTCTATGTGTTCCAGGCGGCACTACAGAGTCCCGTGCTGCGCGGTGTTCTCGAAGACATCTTCCTGGTGCGGCGCGTGCAGTCGATGGCCGAGGTGTTCGCCATGTGCGCGCAGAGCGCATGCGCCTTCAAGGGCACCGGCCCGCCCGCGCTGTTCGACGACGCCGCGCTCTGCAAGCCCGTCAGGCGGTAAGAGAGAAAGAATTTACGTTTATTTATCATTTCACTTTTTATTATTATTTTGTGTTTCATGAACCGTTGCCAAATAGATGTTATGCTTTCTTTTTTTACGGTACTATAGAGGACTGGAAGAGTCCTCTAGGGATCGGGAGGAATCAAACCACTTATATGACTCCTTTAGATTATATTGGACGAACGTCTTTACATATTTCTCACTAAACTACCACTGACTGTTCTAAACAAAAATCCTAATAAGAATCTTTGACACTAGCTTGAACGTTCGAATGGAACCCGGCGCATAATTATAGTCGGCCTCCAACAAATGAAGTTGCCTTCGGCAGACAACCTCTACGGTACAGTACATACGGTACAGACTATTAAAATCCTTGTTTCCAATCGACGTTATTTCCACTTTAACATACTACTTTGCGTTAGTATAAATTAAGTTGATTTCAAAATGATTAGATCTATTGAAAATGCCAAAAATATTAAAGTAGTGTCGGAAACTAACATGTATGAGTAGGGATTTAAGTAATTTTTCCGAAATCATATAAATTGGAAATTAAATTTTGACGCTGTTAAAATTATTACGTTGCAGGTTCACAGCTGAGTACGTACTACGTTGCGTGTTGGGCGTGCACTCCAAGGCGCTCGCCAGCGTGCTGTGCCTACTGTTACGTCGAGCAAGACTTGACTTACACGCTGAAGTTGAACAGAAAGAGATCGGTGAGGCTCAAAACTTACATTTGGGACATATCTTGGTAAAATAAGACTTACGAGTTTATATAATGCCAATAAAATGATAAATTGCAAGATGTGTTGTACTTTGGAGAGCCTCCTTGAGGATTCTCTTACAATTTTTATAGTTCAGAGAATAAATGTTTGCTTTCGAGTTTAGTCTATTGTATAGGAGAGGTCCGAGGTGCTGGTAAAATTTGGCTATAAAAGCATGTTTTGTAGAATTTTGTGAACAAACTATATCTTTCCGCCTTTTATTGGTATATTTAGTGCTGAAGGGTAGAGCTTTGTGTTGTTTTAATACAATGCCCATAATAAATAGCTGTCTAACTGTTGCGGTTGAGGTACTTCACAAGATTTGTACAGGAGGTTAGTAGGAAAAAGGAAAGGGCGGGAAGTAGACACTTTGAGAATCGCCCTCTGAGCTCTATATGTCTTCGTCTTGTCGCCAGGCGCGTCGTGGAGCGTCCCGCTGGAGTCCCTGTGTGAGAAGGCACGTCGGCGTTGCACCGTCAGCAACTCTGTCAGCGCAGAGCGCGGAGCGCAGCTGGCACGCAACACGCAGGCTGCGCGTGCGCACGTGCATCGCGCCGCGCGCGCGCACGCAGAGCACACGCGACGTGCGGCCGCCGCGCATCGCGCGCGTCTGCTGCACGCCGCGCACGCGCATCTACATGCTGAGGTACGTACATGTTGCAACACGCAGGTTGCGCGTGCGCACGTGCATCGCGCCGCGCGCGCGCACGCAGAGCACACGCGACGTGCGGCCGCCGCGCATCGCGCGCGTCTGCTGCACGCCGCGCACGCGCATCTACATGCTGAGGTACGTACATGTTGCAACACGCAGGTTGCGCGTGCGCACGTGCATCGCGCCGCGCGCGCGCACGCAGAGCACACGCGACGTGCGGCCGCCGCGCATCGCGCGCGTCTGCTGCACGCCGCGCACGCGCATCTACATGCTGAGGTACGTACATGTTGCAACACGCAGGCTGCGCGTGCGCACGTGCATCGCGCCGCGCGCGCGCACGCAGAGCACACGCGACGTGCGGCCGCCGCGCATCGCGCGCGTCTGCTGCACGCCGCGCACGCGCATCTACATGCTGAGGTACGTACATGTTGCAACACGCAGGCTGCGCGTGCGCACGTGCATCGCGCCGCGCGCGCGCACGCAGAGCACACGCGACGTGCGGCCGCCGCGCATCGCGCGCGTCTGCTGCACGCCGCGCACGCGCATCTACATGCTGAGGTACGTACATGTTGCAACACGCAGGTTGCGCGTGCGCACGTGCATCGCGCCGCGCGCGCGCACGCAGAGCACACGCGACGTGCGGCCGCCGCGCATCGCGCGCGTCTGCTGCACGCCGCGCACGCGCATCTACATGCTGAGGTACGTACATGTTGCAACACGCAGGTTGCGCGTGCGCACGTGCATCGCGCCGCGCGCGCGCACGCAGAGCACACGCGACGTGCGGCCGCCGCGCATCGCGCGCGTCTGCTGCACGCCGCGCACGCGCATCTACATGCTGAGGTACGTACATGTTGCAACACGCAGGCTGCGCGTGCGCACGTGCATCGCGCCGCGCGCGCGCACGCAGAGCACACGCGACGTGCGGCCGCCGCGCATCGCGCGCGTCTGCTGCACGCCGCGCACGCGCATCTACATGCTGAGGTACGTACATGTTGCAACACGCAGGCTGCGCGTGCGCACGTGCATCGCGCCGCGCGCGCGCACGCAGAGCACACGCGACGTGCGGCCGCCGCGCATCGCGCGCGTCTGCTGCACGCCGCGCACGCGCATCTACATGCTGAGGTACGTACATGTTGCAACACGCAGGCTGCGCGTGCGCACGTGCATCGCGCCGCGCGCGCGCACGCAGAGCACACGCGACGTGCGGCCGCCGCGCATCGCGCGCGTCTGCTGCACGCCGCGCACGCGCATCTACATGCTGAGGTACGTACATGTTGCAACACGCAGGCTGCGCGTGCGCACGTGCATCGCGCCGCGCGCGCGCACGCAGAGCACACGCGACGTGCGGCCGCCGCGCATCGCGCGCGTCTGCTGCACGCCGCGCACGCGCATCTACATGCTGAGGTACGTACATGTTGCAACACGCAGGCAGCGCGTGCGCACGCAGACCACACGCGACGTGCGGCCGCCGCGGCAGTCATTTAACAGCATAATGTGCTTTCTGAGGCACGTAGACACCCAGATCACTCACTAGATGAATACCTGCTATACCAAACACGAAGTTAAAACCAAACTAGAAAACTGGCTGTATAATCAGGACTATTCCCGTACAGAGGATCTTATTTCTAAATTAATATAGCCACGTAATAATAATCACTATTCTACAATACCGAATACATAAGCCCATGCAACATCACAAGAACAGTCCTCAATCTTACAACCTCACACAACCCCACAAAACACAACCCCCACCCCCCCTTTCATACACCACACCACACCACAACACACCATTCTACAACACAACACAACACAGCACACCACAGCACACCACACCACACAACCACATCTCCCTTCCCTACATCCCTTAACACACATACCTACTCATTCATATTCGTAGTTAAACCAAGTCATTGTAGGTTCATCATGTTATCACACATAAATGACTCCGTATCAAATTAGCGACAAACAAATACGCGACAAATGTTAGGGCGACAGTACGATATGTCGACCATCAGTGGTGCGACAGCACATCAGCTCGATGTACGTTAGTGCGGCAGATTGTTTTCGCGACAAATGATGGGATGACGAAACTTTTGATCGACGAACGATAGCGCGACACAATTTTCGCTCGACAAACTAAAGAGCTACAAACGTTGATAAAAATAATATAAATACCAAAAATAAAAAATTGGAAAATACATTTTATTTTTATTTTTAATCATACTGTATTTTATTTCACTATTAACACTATTCCTTAATATGACATTACGAGCAAGTCCTGACAAAAAATCTTTGAAATTAAAATTATCTGTTTGGGCCAAATGTTGTTGTAGTTTTGTATATAAACTACTTTTCGATTTTTTCTTAATTATTTGGTCTTTAATCCTATCGACTAAACATCGTGTTTTTTTGCTCTGTTCGCAGTTCTTCGATGGCTATGTATTTTTTTTGCGCCTTAATAAAAAATTTCACCTATTATGCCAGCTTTCAACAGAGCTTTGGGTAATAGGCAAACCCTCATCTAAACATTAGACGATGACCAAATGCTGTGTTGAAATACCGGCGGCACGTTAGTAAGCGTCAATTTCAAAGGATCATTCTCGTTTGTTTTTAGAGATAAATTTGGAAACGACTGGTATTTGGAGAACCACTTAATAATTTCTTCAGCCTCATTTGGAAGAATTTCTTCATTAATGTATTCAACGACGCTTGGATTTCCTAGGGTGGCAAAAAGGTAATGCAGACAAATGATGTATTTGATGTGCAAAATCAAAGCTGTTTCTATACTTTGTGGTTAACCCAGCAGATTGCACATGTCTTCAAATAATCTGCGTTAGATGAAAAAAAAACAGCATTTTTGATTACTCTTTGGGTTCACTCTTTTGACCGCATTAATGACTGATTTTTCAAAGTCAGTATTACTAATCGTGGGTTCAAGGTCATCATCATCATTTCAGCCGAAAGACGTCCACTACTGGACATAGGAGTCCCCCAAACACCACCACTTCGACCGGTTCCGTGCTACTTGCATCCAACGTGTTCCTGCGGCTTTAACAAGGTCGTCGGTCCACCTTGTGGGAGGCCTTCCAACGCTACGTCTTCCGGTACGCGGTCGCCACTCCAGAACCTTTCGGCCCCATCGGCCATCTGTTCTGCGAGCAATGTGCCCAGCCCACTGCCACTTAAATTTGGTAATTCTTCGGGTTACCTTGGTTTTCCTGCGGATCTCTTCATTTCTGATTTGATCACACAGGGAAACTCCAAGCATAGCCCACTCCATTGCACTTTGGGTGACTTTAAGCCTTCTAATAAGGTCCATTACGAGCGGCCACGTTTCAGTGCCATAGGCTGGCAACACGCACTGGTCAAAAACTTTCGTCTTGAGACACTGCGGTATGTGGGACGAGAAGATACTGCGTAGCTTCCCGAACGCTGCCCAGCCGAGCCGGATTCGACGATTGACCTCTTTCTCGAAGTTGGACCTACCCAACTGGTCAGTTTGTCCTAGGTAAACATACTCGTCCACGAGTTCGAGTGTAGCGTCTCCAATCTTCATGAGAGTGGGTGTTACATGGGCATTTGACATGACCTTCATTTTGTCCATGTTCAGCACTCTTTCGGAGGCTCTACTGAGGTCATCGAGCATTGTACTGAGGTCCTCCATAGTCTCAGCCATGATTACGATATCGTCGGCAAACCGAAGGTGAGTTATGTACTCGCCATTGATGTTAATGCCAGCCCCTTTCTAGTCCAAAACCTTGAAGACATCTTCCAGTGCGCGCTGAACAGATTCACTAATGTGTCTAATTGCATAATGACATAAAATACAGTATGATTATAAATAAAACCTATTTTCCAATTTCCAGTATTTATATATTTTTTTCAACGTTTGTAGCTCTTTAGTTTGTCGAGCGAAAATTGTGTCGCGCTATCGTTCGTCGATCAAAAGTTTCGTCATCCCATCATTTGTCGCGAAAACAATCTGCCGCACTAACGTACATCGAGCTGATGTGCTGTCGCACCACTGATAGTCGACATATCGTACTGTCGCCCTAACATTTGTCGCGTATTTGTTTGTCGCTACTTTGATATGGAGTCCACATAAATAAAGGATTTTTTGAACACGAAGCTACAGTAGAACACTGACTCCTAAGTCACAGGGTACCCCTAGTTTAGGAGGCAGGGATCTTCACTGTTTTTGCAGCCTTTTTCCCAGAGTTTAATATTCCTATGTGTATTGTAATGGCTTTGTATACTAAGGTTTTTGTGTTAATAAACTTATTTTATTTTTATTATTTTATTTTACCTAAATAAAGGCGCACTCAGCGCTCATCCAAGTGTCGCCTCGTGTCAGTAAAACGAGCAATAGTTTTGCTTTTACCTTAATAACACTCATGATCCAGGTGCTGGGCAGCAACCAAGAGACCAGCACAGCATTAGCGCGTCGCTCCCGAGAGCTGACATCCGCGGTAGAACGCCTCACCGCCGCCGCTAACAAGGCGCACGGCTTACTGACCGCAGCTCATCAGAGGTATGTATATACATATGTATACAGCGTGGGTCTCTAATGGCGACATTAATTTAACACACGTTTACGGTTTCGCGTTTTAGTTTTATGAATTTATTTTAATTTAATTAAACATTCATATTTATTTATTTACTAACAATTTTCTAAAATAGCATCTTAGAGCAACCTGACTTAAAGAACTGAAGCGCAGGGGTCATTTGCCGGGGTCACGGATCATAACATCGCATCAATGTAATTAAAACAAATAACGTGCAAAGAGAACTAGAGAAGGCGAATTGAAGGAAAGAGAGAGAGCCCGATGTCGGCGAGCGGCCCAGGTGGAAGTTTTCAAATTACGTTTTTTTTTATGTTGTTATAATTTTTATGATTACTGGCCACTAGCCCTGCCCGTGTGTTAAATTAATGTCGCCATTGTAGCGTCACGTTGTATATTTAATTTCATGGACGCCGTTTGTTTAAGAACGTCACTTATTTGTTTTATGTATCATGAATAAAACAAAAGTAACTAAATTATTATATCTTTATTTTGTCCTTTTACGTATTTTCAAGGGAATCTAGTTGCCTATTTTTGGGATAGTAATACTTATTTTATAAAACAATTATAGTAGACTAGCTACGCCCCGCGGTTTCACCCGCATAAGTTTCGATCCCGTAGGAATATCAGAATAAATTCTATATGTTAATCCTGGTTATAAACCATCCGTGTGCCAAATTTCATCCAAATCCGTTCAGTAGTTTTTGCGTGAAAGAGTAACAAACATCCATCCATCCATACAAACTTTCACGTTTATAATATTAGTAGGATTAACGTGGTTCGATCTCAACATATATAATTAAATGTATTATTTCTGTAAGTAGGTTTGTACAAATGCTTTACCCTTCAATAATTAAAGATATTTATCACAAACGCATTGTATGAATATATGAAGTCGGTAAAATATTTTTACCCACTTCAAAAAAGGGGGGTTCTTTATTCGTTTGTACGTGTTTTTCTAATAAATTCGAATGCTGAAAGTTGTACATCAATTCCTGAATTTCATAACGTATTATTATTATATTATAGTGTGTGTGCCCCACAATTAAGAAACTCACTAAATTATCATACCTAACAAAAAACAAAATCTTCATACAAACACGCGCGGCAGTAGGCAGTCGCTAGATGGCCTACTTGGCTTCCGTATTCGCACATTGTCATTGGTCTTTACTCGTTCAAGATACGTACGTCTCACGCGTAATACTATGACGTTCGATCTTCGCAATTTATCACCCATATGAAGGCATGACTACTCATAACCAACCAAGTATGAATGTTAAAATTAAAAATATACTTCGCAATTTGGCCGTGCGAAGGAAGAAAGGGATGGATAATGAGGTCGCTGAAAGTGAGGTAAAAATGAAAATCCAAGATGCCGGCTGCAAAAATTTACGAATTTTTCGTCATGGGTGTCGTTTTCATGGTTTTCGAGGGTGCTGTAGCCGATAATGAATTCAATCCAAGATAGCGACTGTATTTTTTTAATTTTTCATCCGTGGTGTCGTTTCTATGGTTTTCAAGGGTGCTAACATCGATAGTGAGTTTAAAATTAAAATTCAAAATGGTGGCTGTAATTTTTTTTTAATTTCTCGTCATGGGTGTCGTTTTCATGGTTTTCAAGGGTGCTAAAGCCGATAGTGAGGTAAAAATGAAAATCCAAGACGGCTGCGATAATTTTAAAAGTTTTACAGCCGCCATCTTGGATTTTCATTTTGAATTTCTTTCCTGCGGGGGGTCCCCAGACCGATGTTACCGAGGTTTTACTTAAAGTGCCTACCTGTTCTGAAATGTTGCCGAGCAGAGGAGATATAGCTTTTACTTTAACATGGGTCGTCGTGGGTTCCAGAGTGAAGTGGGGCGCGGGTGCCAACCCCGCGCTGGCCGGCGTGGGCGCGGGGCTGGCGCGCGCGGGGGCCGCGGCGGCCGCGCGAGCCGCCCGCCTGGCGCGCGCGGCCGCCGCGCTGGCGCAGCACGCGCGCGCCGCCAGCACCACGCGCGCGCGCGCCCGCGGCCGCGCAGCGCTGCACACGGCGCTGCACCACTGGGAGAAGGTAATGTCACAACATTCTCACCGCGGCGGCCGCGCGAGCCGCCCGCCTGGCGCGCGCGGCCGCCGCGCTGGCGCAGCACGCGCGCGCCGCCAGCACCACGCGCGCGCGCGCCCGCGGCCGCGCAGCGCTGCACACGGCGCTGCACCACTGGGAGAAGGTAATGTCACAACATTCTCACCGCGGCGGCCGCGCGAGCCGCCCGCCTGGCGCGCGCGGCCGCCGCGCTGGCGCAGCACGCGCGCGCCGCCAGCACCACGCGCGCGCGCGCCCGCGGCCGCGCAGCGCTGCACACGGCGCTGCACCACTGGGAGAAGGTAATGTCACAACATTCTCACCGCGGCGGCCGCGCGAGCCGCCCGCCTGGCGCGCGCGGCCGCCGCGCTGGCGCAGCACGCGCGCGCCGCCAGCACCACGCGCGCGCGCGCCCGCGGCCGCGCAGCGCTGCACACGGCGCTGCACCACTGGGAGAAGGTAATGTCACAACATTCTCACCGCGGCGGCCGCGCGAGCCGCCCGCCTGGCGCGCGCGGCCGCCGCGCTGGCGCAGCACGCGCGCGCCGCCAGCACCACGCGCGCGCGCGCCCGCGGCCGCGCAGCGCTGCACACGGCGCTGCACCACTGGGAGAAGGTAATGTCACAACATTCTCACCGCGGCGGCCGCGCGAGCCGCCCGCCTGGCGCGCGCGGCCGCCGCGCTGGCGCAGCACGCGCGCGCCGCCAGCACCACGCGCGCGCGCGCCCGCGGCCGCGCAGCGCTGCACACGGCGCTGCACCACTGGGAGAAGGTAATGTCACAACATTCTCACCGCGGCGGCCGCGCGAGCCGCCCGCCTGGCGCGCGCGGCCGCCGCGCTGGCGCAGCACGCGCGCGCCGCCAGCACCACGCGCGCGCGCGCCCGCGGCCGCGCAGCGCTGCACACGGCGCTGCACCACTGGGAGAAGGTAATGTCACAACATTCTCACCGCGGCGGCCGCGCGAGCCGCCCGCCTGGCGCGCGCGGCCGCCTTCCCACATAAACACAACATTCTTATTTGCCCCACGTATTAAACGTTGTAAAAAAATTAAGGCTTAATCAATAACTCTCGCTAGAAAACAAATTGTTAAACATAATCACATTTTATTTTCACGTCACAGATTAATAATGAAGTCATACCTCATAATGCATGCAATATTTTTCTAAATCTCAATATGCTATATTTATAACCAAATACTGTAAGGTGCAACGTTATAACTTAATAAATATCATCTCTAACATAGTTAATTTGTCAACAAACATCTAGGTATTTATTATTGTACAATGACCTGCAGGCGTGCACACTTGCACAGAAGTATTCTCTGAAAGTATCGCCAGTGGAAGAGTCGCTCATGGAGATGTTACATCCTGAAGGAAACATTGATACACAATGGGTAAGTTTTTTTTTACTAGCCTTCGCTGTCCCACTCCTGGGCAAAGGCCTCCCTTCACTCCTTCCATCTGTCGTGCGCTCGCACATCCGCCTTCCAGGTTTCACGGAACCTATCCAGCTCGTCCCGCCATCTTCTACGTGGTCTGCTGCGACCCCGTCTCACTGTCTCAGAGCACCAGTTCTGTGTTATTTGACTCACAGTTAGTCCGGCATGCGGCAGACATGTCCTGTCCAGTCTCATTAATGTTGGGCAGCCATTAAATTTTTGTTACGCCAACGCAACGACGCAAAAACAAAAGTTTTCTATGTAAAACATTTAGCTCTTAAACGGATGAACCAACCTACTAGAAGGCTGGTTTAATCGGAATATCTCATAAAAGTGAGCCAGTGTGAAGATCATCAGACTTTTTGTTACTTTTTAGTATCAAATCAAATCGAATCATCTATTAGTGTAAATAAAATATTTACGTGGTCACAATTCACCCATTGGCCGTATCGGGGCTTTATATGAATTCACAACATTGGTATCCCAGGTGGACAACGTGTCGGGCCTGCTGCGCGAGATGATCGCGTCGCTGAGCACGGACGCGGTGTCGCTGCGGGCGCGCGTGCGGGCCGCCGGCGAGGCCCTGCGCGCTGCGGCCGAGCGGCTGGCCGCGCCCGACGCCAACCGGCTGCACCTGCTGCAGGACGTGAGGTCCTGGCTGCAGACCTTGCACACTGTCAACGAGGTAGGCAGCACGGCGCACTAGTCTTCACTAGTCTTGACATTATTTCAATATATTCATTACTTATTTATTCTTCAAAAAGCATACCTAGATAAATAAATATCCATATCTATGTTATCTAGATAAAAAATGTGCAATTAGCGCTTACAATTTCCATTTACAGGCTTTCAGAAGTAAATACTGTTTGAGTATATTTAAAATATAGGTGTGGCGTATTCTGAGCTCACTTCGCTGAAACTTACCACGCCATGATCTATTGTGAATGAACACCCAAATCAAGATGGCACTAAACCGTCATAATACGGCACCTGGATCATTTGAAGATTGTTTTAAACATTAACCAGTGACTAAAATTAAAGTAATTAAGACATGCACGGTGTGTGCCTTACAATGAGTGATGGAACAACGTGTAATCCCGCAGGGCGACAACCCGGCCGCGTCGTTCCTGTCCCGCGAGGCCGCGCTGAGCGCGCACGCGGCCGCGCTGCTCCCGCCGCGCGAGCTGCAGGCCGGCGCCACCGCCGCGCGCGACGCCGCCGCCTACCTGCTGGCGAACGCGGCGGACCATCACGACAAACTGCTACAGTGAGTCGCACCTATTCACAGTTACTTTCATTTATTACAGTACGACATGGCACTGACTTATCCTTAGTTATGCTTGAATTCATAACCTTGGTTAATTGATAATTATGATAAATAATATTTATTTCTAAAAATTGTTACAAAAACACTTTTACATGTCAAAATTAACATTAAATCACGCCTTATTTCCCGAAGGATTGGGCAGAGGTGTACCTATGGTGGTGAGAGGTGTACCTATATATTTCATCGCTTTACGTGACGCGAAAAAAAGCGGACGTGTGTTTTGTTTTGATTATAATGAAATAATTAATTACGACAAATAAACAATTAGGTATAATTATTTGCGCCGTCAGTATAAAAGTAAAGTGTGTCGCGTGTGACTTGTATGTTTCTACCGACTTTTCATGTGCAAGATGATCTAAATATTTTTTATAAACAATAAAGTGTTTCTGGTAGCATGTCTAATCCAGGATCAAGCCCATTTGGCCGTAGCCAATTACTACGGAGAAGTCCCCCACCAACGCCCACCGAACCATTACCCCTTAGCGACCCAAATCCACCAGCACCCGCGGAGAATGAATTGACGAGTGAAGTCATCAGTACGCCGGAGATCCAGAAGTGGTTAGGCTCTATTGATGCGATATTAAATGAAGTTTGCAGTATTGTCGATGAAGGAAAAATGATGGCTCAGATGGCCGTCTTATACCAATCCCTGAAGCAGAAAACGATTCTGGCCCATAACACAATCCAGCACCTTCAGGTTCACCAGAACGTTATGGATTCTCTCCAGCAATTCAAAGAGGTCGTTCAAACTAAGATATGCTCTTCTTCGTATGCTAACTTCGTCCGTCCGGCAAACTTGAGATCAGTCGCCATCTAGCCCAGCGATAAGACCCAAACAAGTGACCACACCAAGACACTAGTCCAAAAGCTAATCTCCCCCGAACAACTTAAGCTTCATGTCCGTGGGTTGCGAAAAGTGAAAAATGGGGGCGTTCTGATTAGCGCCGAAAACAAAGGCGATATTGACAAACTGAAGAAATCGGAAGAATTAGTATCATCGGGCCTTATATTAGAAGAACCTACGAAACGCCGGCCGAGGGTCGCTGTCATTGGTGTCCCCGTAGCCCTTACCGAGAAGGAGGTATTGACTGTATTTATGAGCAAAACCTCTCAGACAAGTCCTTCCTTGAGAGCATCAAATTGAGCCATAAATCGGGTAAGAAAGGCCTTTCTACATGTAACTACATTTTGGAACTACCCGCTAGCGTATGTAAAATCTTAATAAACCAAAGCCCATGTGAGAGATTTCACGATCGTAACCAGGTGCTTCAATTGCCAGTAGTTCGGACACGCAGCCAAGTTTTGCCGATAAATTGGTATATAGGCGCGCAAATATGCAGAGATGAACTATATTAACTCAATAGATTATGAAGGCGCCTAAGAGCGCCACCGATTTTTCTATTTAATAAGCACATTAACAGGTAGTTTATCTTGTATTTGTATTTCCATTTAGTTTGTAACGATCATGACAAATCAGGTAATTTGTGATCTGGATAGTTTTTCTGTATCTGAATCCATAATCTGTAATGCTGAGGACTGTAAACATCTTCTCTCTACTGGGGACAAAACATTAACCCTGCTCACACAGAATATTCGCAGCATAAATCGAAACATGACCGGGTTTGAAGTGTTATTACAGAATCTTGACTTATGCTGTGATATAATTGTCCTAACAGAATGTTGGTTGTCAAAACAGACAGTCAACTTACCATCTCTGGACGGTTATTATTCATACAAAACTTAGAGAAACATAAACCAAAATGATGGATTAGTAGTTTATATAAAAAATAATCTAAGTACAATTAAAGAAGAACCGGTATCCCAAGAATAGAGAATAGAATAGAATATATTTATTTGCTTTAAAAACATGGTACATTAAGGTCTTATAAATAGAATTATGATCTTACATGTTTCGCCAAGGACTGGCATACAAATATTTAAACACGTTACATGTAAAAAATTAAGAGGATACATTATTCCAACATGTCTCCTAACTTTAATGAAATTCTTAACAATAATAGGTATTTTTAAAAAGTAGGTAATAATTATAATAAAAATTAGTAACCATATTTATCTGTTACTTTTTTATCAATAAATTCTTGCATACTATAAAAACAATTACCAATAAGCCATTTATGTAGATTGGATTTAAAGTATTTAAGAGGGAGTTCCCTTATTTTTTTTGGAATATTGTTAAATATTTTAATTGCTGTGATAAAGCTATTTTTGTGGCACAATGTACTTTGATGTGACGGAATTCTTAACCGTGTTGGGTCTCGACGAGTATATTTCGAATGCAAGTCGCATGCTATAAAAAATTTTGAATGCTTTTTTACGAATACACCAGCTTGCATTATGAGAAGACCTGTTAGTGTTAAAAGTTTTAATTTTTTAAATAGAGGTCTACAGGATGTTAATGGACTGATACCGCAGATTGCTCTTAGGCATTTTTTCTGCACTAGAAAAGCTTCATTTAAGTTCGTCGAGTTCCCCCAGAGTAGGAGTCCATACCTGAGAAAAGAGGAAACATACCCATGGTAAGCAGTAAGTGCAGCTGCTTCACTTGCGTTACGTCTTAAACGTTTAAGAGCAAATACAAACTGGTTTAATTTCTTGCAGATGTGCTCTATATGTAATTTCCAATTACAATGCTGGTCTAGGATAAGTCCAAGAAATTTGTACTTACTAACTTCGTCAATTTGTTGTCCTTGACAATTAACTTTAAATGATTTTGGTTTAAAATTGTAATTTTGAAAATTTATGTATTTGGTTTTATTTAGATTTGCACATAGATGATTGTTTTCGAGCCATTTTAACACTCGGTTTACTATTTCAATAAGATTTTTTTCGTGGCTGGTTTCTGTTTTACTATCATTTGTTACAATTACTGATATGTCGTCAGCAAAAAGTATGCACCGTTGTTGTAAAGCTGTAGGTAAATCGTTAATGTAAATGAGAAAAAGTAATGGCAGGCAACCAAGATAGCAATTGCTTAATAATTAAAATTATTCCCGATATAGTAGTCATGGCTATTTATAGGCCTTCTCAAAATATGGACAGATTTTTAGAATCACTTGACACAAACTTAAAAAACTTATCATCTTTTAAGAACATAATACTTTTGGGTGATATTCACATTAATATTGCTTCCGGGAAATCCGATACCCATGTACATAATTATCTGAATGTTTGCTCATTTCATGGACTATTACCAGCTCACTATCATCCCACGCATCAGAGCAGCTCATGCTTAGACCATATCATTCTAAAATCGAAAAATCCAACCAAAACATTGGTTACGAATTCTTCGCTTACCGATCATCAAGCTGTTTCACTAACATTACAAATAAGTTCACCTAGAATAAACTGCATGCGTAGCTATACTAAAGTGTATATGACAAACCTCGAAAATGACATACGCGGTATTAATTTTGAACCTGTTTATAATTCAAACGATGCAAATAGTTCTCTAAAGTATTTCCTAATCTCGCTACAATATGCAATAAGGAAAAACACATTTACTAAAACAATGCCCAGAAAGTTTAGTTGTGTTAAACCCTGGATCACACCCGGCCTCGTTCGTTGTATAAGACATAGAGACAAACTTCACCTAAAATTGAAACGCGCACCTGATACCGACATACTTTCTGTTACATATAAAAGGTATCGTAACTTCTGTAATAATCTATTGAAAAAACTTAAAAATCAGTATGACAAAAATGAATTACAGAAGGCGGGAAAAAATAGTAAACTTGTTTGGAAATTTATAAAAACTAATAAATTTAGATTGAAAAATCCCGAACCTCCGCTTAATTTACTATCTACAGATATAAACCCATCCGAAGCAATGAATAAAGCAAACAATTTTTTTGCTAATGTTGGTAAAACCTTTGCTGAAAAATCTTTACATTCTAGCAATTTTTCCCATCAAAACCCGACAAAAGATTTTACTGTACGACATCATGTACAGTAAAATCTTTTGTTTTATTAGATACCGACGTTAACGAAGTAGAAAGATTAATACATGGGTTAAAGTAAGCATGTGCTACTGGGTGGGATGACATACCTAATTATATACTTAAAAAATGTAGGTACCCACTAGCCCCTCCACTAACCCACATTTTTCAGCTATGTTTATCTCAAGGAATATTCCCCAAATGGCTAAAAAAATGCCAGATAATTGTTAAAAAATAAATGTATAAAAAAAATATAAAATATGATTCTTATAGTCCTCACATTCACAATATTTCAAATAATATTGTGAATGTGAGGAATTAGTTTAGAAGACATTGACCACGACATGCGAGATGATAGAGTAGCAACTAACATAACATTCTTATGTTTCCAGACTATACAACAACTGGCCGGCCGATGCGAGCGGGCGGAAACTGACGCGCCAGTCCGCCATCGCCGCGGGCAAGTCCAACGCCAACAACAGACATGGTGAGTTACTCTGTACTCTTGATCATCTTTGCAATGTGCATCAATTTTGCCGAAAGGCGGCCGCACTGCTGTGTTAGACAAGATTCGCAAGAATGTAGCGGTTATTGCGGTTACTTACATATTTAATTTTCAAAATTCGTTGACATTATCGTGATAAATGGTAAAGGAAGGCGTCAAGAAGAAATAACCTTATAATTATTAAAAAAAACATTTTTTTAAAGGACATGGAGTTTTTGTGGCCTAGTACGGACAAAAAGTTAATAATATTTCAAAAATAACTGATAATATTTGGAATCCAAACACAGCTTTCGTTACTTGGTAAATCTCAGCTGAAAGTATTTCAATTTAAAAGATTTATTTTAATTCAAGTACGGGGAGGTCTTTATGTTGCCAGTTTTGATAATAAGACGGTAATAGAGACATTCTTATTGTTTGAAGTTATCAGATTTGGGAAGGGTCTTAAGACCCTTCACCAAGTTTTACGACGAACAAAAATATACAGGGTTTTGAAACACTATTATTGCTTCATAATACATTTTGTTTTATTTCTGGGCCAAGCTTATATGGGACAAAAATCCATCTCCTTTTTTATTTAAATCCTGTAATGATAGATGTAAGTGGGATAAATAAATAAATGTTGTGATCGCAGGAGGAGAGCGCAACGCCGTGGGCGCGGGCGTGTGGAAGCGCGTGCGGCTGAAGCTGGAGGGACGCGACGACTCGCAGACCACGCGGCGATATGCGCTGCACGACCAAGTGAGTAATCGCCACTACAGCTTAGCTCGACGATTGACGACGTGGTTCCTTTAGAGTTCAGAATTTCATATACTGACCTATTTCGACGAATCACCCCATAGAAGTTACAGCAGCCCTTAGTGCGATTGAGTAATATCGGTGTCGCCCGCAGGTGGACCACATGATCAAGGAAGCTGTTTGCTCCGGGAACCTGTGCATGATGTACGAGGGCTGGATGGCGTGGGTCTGAGGTCCCCGCCTGCGTCCGCCGCGCCTGCGCCGCCCGGCCCGCGCGCCGCGGACTGGAGCCACAGCACGCGCCCGCACGCGACCGTACGCGCCCGCACGCGTCCGCACGCGCCCGCACGCGGCCGCACGCGGCCCGCCCGCGACGCGGCCGCTACCGCGAGGCACGCTCGCGACCTCAGCGCTGCCGCACCGCGAAACGATTCGTTTAAACCTCACTTTCGGTACCACGTTTTTTTACTAGTTTTATCTTTTTTGTTCGTGTTCGTATGTAGCGCAGCGCGTTTTTGACGACGCTCGCTGTCGGGCCGAGCATTAGGGTTAGATTATGGTTTCTGTAGAAGCTCTCCGGCTCAGGCCAGCGAGCCGGGGAGCGTCGGATCCTGACCAGCTGTCGCACCGGCGTCCCAGGCCGAGTCGGACGCCGCGTCTCTACTCGTATCACACCTATATATTCGGCGTAGTTTTAAGACCCGTCTGTCAGATGAGAGCAGACTGGTGGCGCTATCTAGAACTAATCGTGACTCGCGTGACACTGAATGTGTCGCCCTCTGTGTGGAGGAATTGTTGTATTGTATCAGAAATATGTCGCAGTCTATAAACGTATGTAGTATATATTTACAGAAAAATAGTTATTACGCAAGATAAAATACCTACCTGGTGTTATTTTCAAGTAAACTTAAGTAAATGTTCTTTGTAATATCTGTGCGATTACTGTTTGTTTCTATAAACATCTTGGAGTCGAGGCGACGAAATTAAACATTTATGTGACATCTTTGGCGTACAAAATTTATTTGTATCTCATCTATGATAATTTTTGATATAAAAAACTTATAAAATACAAAAAAATATAAGTATTAATAATAACGACACGAACTGTGCAGAATGGATATACTGATTTATTCATTTTTCTTCTCTAGATGTAATTTGAATGTAATTTTATCTGAAGTATGCACAATACCGCAGTGTAGATTACAGTTGATTACAGTTCCATTGAATAATAATATTGTAGCAGTGTCACAATATATCCATTGGTATTATAATAGCTAGATTTATATTCCATTTAATAGACCAATAACATAGAAAACTGAATACATAGTTTGAATTCTGCACGATACTCTGTAGCTCTCAACATATTAACGTATTCATGTAACACATACATTTATAACTAAACTTCGATATATTCTAACACATAAATGTATATTAATGTAGGCATTAATTTAGTTGTACTCATTTCCTGTAAACCTTTTGCTAAAGATTTATTTACGAGCTTGTTCAAACAAAATTCGAATAAGGCGCCACCTACACTGATTATGGTTTTATCGATTTCGTCATAGAAGCACTCCGTGTAGTAACAGCGAGGTGACTTGTTCAATGTCACACGAAACGCTCTAAATGCTAAATCATAATAAGCTTACCAATCTGTCCTCTTACAGTTTGGTAAGAACGGCGTTCGACCTAACAACCGAACGATCACTCGCCACCGTATCGCCACGACATGTCGCGTAATTGCGACGCTTCCGCTGATATGAAACGTATTCTCCATACAATCACGTCTAATGCTGTACTTACCTATACTTGTACGACTCATTTTGAGCGACTCAGATTACGCTTGCCTGGCCCCACCCTCGTATACTGCCACTCGACGTATTGCGGATGATCTGAGATGAGCTCGTAGCGCAACTATTGCGATATACTCTCCCGTGTAGGTAGCGTCGTACAGACAAACCGGCTAAGGGACGACACACATTTGTACGGAATGGCCCACGCCGTCAATGTTATAAATTAGACACAATATTGTATCTACCGGTCAGCACAAATGTTCAGTCACACTCACAGGCCATCAGACCCCAGTAGTAATAGTCCACCATAAAGGTGAATGCACGTCATACAACGACAAGATCTGTGTTTACTTACAAGAACAATGTGTCATTTAGATAATTTCAACCTTAGTGAAGTTTCAATTTACTGAGAGTTTTAGGCAAATGTGGTAAAGCAATAACAAGGTCCAAAGTAATGACAAAGAAGACAAAGAAGTAATGACATTCCGTACTCATAATTATGTTAAGTCCCTCATTCTAGCATTAGAAAACTTCGATATATTAAACAGAGAAACTATTTCGGTTTATTAACATCTCTTATGTGCACTTGTGTGGACGTTTTTGATGACTAAAATCTTAATTTACAAAGAACAGATTTAAACATAAAATATTAATATTCTCTGTAGTCTGTAGGTCTTCCATTTTGAATACAATAAACAAAAAAATTTGAAATTATAAAAAAGTATTATCCTAGACATTTAACAATTATACTGACTCTTTTCCAAATGCAATGATAAGTCGACCGATATCGTAATAAAATACTGTTCTCTGAAATTCATGGTGTTAGAAACTTGGTCAGAAAAATGTCCCCTACACAATCCTTTTACAGGGGATGAGTACATAGTATAACATATAATATTATGTATCGCGTACCGCATTATGTAACCTTCACGCGCGCGTGTGAGAGTTTGCACCTTCGCACGTCCGTAAGACATAGTGCGCGTGTTCGCACGTCTCTAGGACGTAGTATGCTTGTCACGTGGATGCATTTGATACTTTTAATACTGTTACCATCCAGATTTAGACCACTTGGAACCTTTCGAGGTGCGCCGACTGTCAAGAGAGCACCGCACTAAGGATATGTGCCTCACTAGTCGAGGCTTGATAGGTTTACGTACTAAGTGTTAAGCTACACCTACACTCCCCAAGACATTGGCATCACTCCAAAAACGGACTATTTAAAAAAGATGCCGTATATTGTGTTATACAGCCCAATAGATAAGGCGATGATATTATATAATATGTAGTGGCATACTAATTGTTTCCAGCGTCTGCTGTTTCATAGAAAATAATGGCTCATAGAAATAATATTGGATGTTAAATACGATGAATATTGTGTACCCAAGCGTTGTCTATAAACTAACGCATGTAGATCACCCCCATTGAATATATTTCCCTGTAACAATTAGTTTTTGGTCGAAATCGTTACAATGCATCCATCGTCTGTGTAACTGTATCGCTTCATATTAAAATAAATGGTGTATGTAAAGCAGGTGATGTTTTATTTCAAATTATCCCCTATCCACTTAAATATAATGTAAAGGCTGTTTGTAAGGGTCAGTAAACCATGAAAGGAGAATGGATTCTTTCCATAACCCTAAAAACCGACGGGCCTGTGCGCACAGCGTTTGTTTAATAATAATAATTAATACATTTATTTCAGACCATAAGTCCATAAAACAACATATTACAATTTAATACACAAAACATACATACATGAACACGCATACCTACACAAAAAATACTCTGAACAACTTATTTTAAATATCGGAATGACGCACGATGAGTGGTCATCCACTGCCACATCATTGGACTATCAATCCCGTCGGCTACTGTAGCCACCAAGCTGTTAGAGCTGTCGCGCACTCGCCGCATCAGGGATGCTGTCCGTGTCCGCATCAGTGCGTAAAAATCTGGCACGCCATTCTCCGCGAACATCCCCGATGCACTGCAAAAGCGCGGCAGCCCCAACAGAACTCTGAAGGCGTTATTGTACTGGACCCGCAGAGCACTGTACGAGCTCTTTGTATACAGTACAGGTGACTGGTGGGACAGTATCATAACATTTGTCATTTGTGTTTGTGTGTTGTTTTTGTCATTTGTTTTGTTTGTAACATTTGTTTATCATTTGTGTTTTTTGTGTTTTTTTAGACGTGCATTCTGCCTCTAAACTTCAGCACTAGTTCCGTTTGCAGACGACGCAAAATACGCCGCCTACGCCGTATGCGCACGGCGTATTTTTCGTCGCCTGATCTATACCAGGTTAACCATCAGGTGCAGTATTTTTATCTCACGAACCGACGCGCACTTTACCTGTGGTAACCAAGTGTACAATCATGCTGCGAATGCGTGCGAGAGAACGAGTGGCGTCAGCCCATAACACGCACACACACACATTTCCGACTTCGCCATTGTCTAAGTCTACCGAGAGCTCTTGCGCTTACACACTAGGTACATTCACACCGTGTTTGTATACTGGGCAAGTAGTCTCCACACATTATAGTCAAGATCAGTAACTTGCTCTGAAATATAGCCTTGTAGAATTGAAAGTAAGTAAGTACTACAAGTATGCGCCCGAACCAGTTCTCGAAAATGGAAATATCACATTGCACTGGGATCGATCCATCATCACTGATAGGAACATTTTTGCCAATAAGCCTGATATAGTGGTGGTAGGAAAAGAGCGGCGCGCAATTATTGTTGCCATAACGGTTCAGCATGACGGGAACCTCGTGAAAGCCGAAAAAAATAAACAAATCAAGTATCTTAACTTCGTTAGCGAGGTTGCCGACATGTGGGATGTGGATTCAGCGATCATTGTGCCGATAGTCGTGACAGCTAATTGCTTAACCCGTTGGATGCCGTAATTACAGACACAATTAAAAAGCCATTGTGTCTCGCGTGGATCTACGTTCTATATATATGAAGGGTTAATAGCCAAAGGCCTCGACCAACACCTGAGGAGGCTCTCGTTGCGCAGCTGGATCAAGTGCTTGATTCAGAAAGCGATACTGGACACGGCCCACACTGTTAGGAGGTTCCTTTCTCTGGAGCCTGGAGCCCTGTCCGCCGGTAGCTTGGACCTTGTATCCGATACCGGTGGGCAACTTTTTTTTTTAATTCTAATAATTTAAAATATAATTTACATCTAAGTAATGGAATAATAATCGAAATGATAAATCAAACGCAGTCTAATAATTGGCAGTTTATATTTATTTACATAACAATAATCACATGTGGGATGAAAAGTGAAAACTTAAATATTGTAATAATTTGAACCTGTTTCATAAGATGGGTAATGCGCAATAAAATACGTTTACTAAATTAAAGTCTACGTGAAGTAAAGCTGACAGTTACATTATCTTTTACGCCTGACTAAATTTAGGTCCAACCAAAAGTTCTACTTACTGATTTGATGAACCAAAGTTGTAGTTCGGCTAGGATGTCTGTTGAACTGTTACCATAATCAAACCACTCACATGCTATTAAATGTAGGGACTTGGTGCACTCATGCGTGAATTTTCTTCAAAAACCAACAACGACATTCGGCTCAAGGCAAACTAAAGCCCTATTTACACGATACAAGTTTCTTGCCTCTGACGTACAGACGCCAGCAGGTCAAGCTACCCGAAACTGTCAAATTTTCCCAATCAACCTTGAACCTTAATGCTTTAACGATAAAGTTGAAAATCTATTAAAGAATTTTGACAGATTGTAGTAGCTTGATGTGCTGGCGTCTGTACAATAAAATTACTAAAAGCTACAAGTGCCTTGCATCTTCAACAAACGTCTGTCTGCAGTACTTCACGTTCCACGGAATACATCTATAAACACGCCCTTGATCCCCGATAGCTAAGTTTAAAAGAATACTCAGTACCCACTCCCGCGCATATCACATGAAGCACGCCACACGAACTACTCGTGCACAATCAACAACAATTAGTGATATCACGTCAAAACTTCGCTAACGAACATACACGCTCGATGTAGGAAGACAAAAAAAATGAACATCTATATCGCGGCTTTAAATATTCATTTTTTTTAGATTTTTTGGAAACCCTTTTTGTGTATTGCTAGATTCATGAGGAAGAATGAGTTCTTGTGCGAGTATTCTTGAGCAGCAGAAAACTGAAAATATTAGAATCATTAATGCCCGTTTTCACTAACACTAGGAAACACCTAATTGAACGCCTCGATTGCATTGTTGGATTTTTAACACTCAGCTTAGCACCGGGAGTTGAAAATCCAACAGTGTGCTTTTATTTAGGTGTCACCTTGTGTTAGTGAAGACAGACTTAAATCATTATGAATTTCGACAACATTCGGATATCTTTGTTTGTCTTCCTAATTACATATCACGTAGGCTTACAACACAGTCCAACATTCCACGAAGAATTTAAAACTATACTAAACTGTACGCACATTAATAATTAAATCTATGTGCAATAATAAACTCATGTTATACAATTTCAATAATAATATATCTTTATAATATTTCATATAGAGCATTTAGGTGATAATTATAATAATATGACAAGATCGAAATATAAAGGAACGTTCAACGTTTGGCAAATATAATATTATCAAGACGGAAGCAAACAGTATCTATAGAAAACATCGCGAGCGCGATTTACTTACTTCTATACATAATTTAGTAGATAGAAACCTTCTAGTAGCGCCATCTATAGTCAACCATTGTTACTATTACTTATTTAGTCAGATAAAGTTGCCATTAAACTAGCGCCATGTCTAAATTAAATTATTGGGGATTAAATACTTTCGTCTAAAACTTGTTAGAACTTGATCAACGGTCGCCAACGAATAGACCTCAATAAAATGGACTGATATAAACATGATATTATCGACGCTTCTATTCCTTTGCGAACGAAGATTATTCATCTTACAAAGCTGATTAAGTATGTAATTAGATCTTGAAGACTCGTGTGACTTATCAATGATGGCCTCCATACACAACTTTGTTGTTTATTGCATATTGATATGCCGTATGTTTGCCGTACTAACTGTCGTGGTAGCAAACACAATCTTGTATAGATGTCTTTCATTCATTGACCTTAGTTTTCGTAATAATCGCTTGAGTTATGAATACAAGCCATTTGTCAGTGCATAGCATAGTGCATGTGCAAGTAATATCCAGTATTAGCTCGTAATGTTCTGGAAGCTATTACCCAGACCTATGTAATTGTAACGAGGTCTAAGCAAAAGCTTCTGATTTGACTAAAACGTGCTGACAATTGTAATGTCCGTAATGTGTGCGTCAAACAAGCTCTTATCGAAACACAAGTATGGGTGGGGCAGCTAAAAAATAGCCCGTTGGATATATATAAAAACTGTATACACACATACTGTATACATAGCATTTTCTCAACCCATTAGCAACCAATTATTATCAGTTTGTGAGACAGACGACGAGACTTGTTTTAAACGTTCGCGTTTCGTGTTTCCAAAAGATGAGAAAGGCTAACCATTCAGGGTGATGAGGTCAAAGTTGGGAAGATGAAGTGAAATTAATTGATCCCTTCGATGTCAGTGTCCCTGAGGCCCTTTGTACACGGCACGGCCCTTTGTACACGGCACAGTTTCTTTACGGTACGGCGTATAAGACGCGCCGCAGAAAAAACGTGTCTGTCAACAAGCTTCCAAAGTGATCCATACAACACTGACGACCGTGCCTACACACGGTGAATAAACCGTGGTTTTTCACGGTAGAAAAACGTGTGTGTACAAAGGGCGTATCGCGTACTATGCACCGCGGTTCTGCCTAATAACTTTGACTTTCAAGTTTCGAAGTTTTTGTGAAACAAAAGACTATCGGCTTCTTTATTAAGTATCAATCATCAGCTGTTTGATGACTGCTCACGCCCACCATACCAGTCTTTGAAGTCCTAGTCGCTGGTGCATCTTGCACAGGTGTGGACAGGGCGTTTGCTAGCGCTTGGTGGCCTTGTTTTTTGAGGCTTTTCTTTACGTTTCTTAATGAAATTGAGCCTATTTTAGGTCCTAGTAGCCTGTTTATCTCCCTTGTTTCTAGCACAGGTGTAGGCAGGTCGTATGCTATCGTTTAGCAGCTTGTTTGAGCGCGATGAGCTCGTCGAGCTGTGCCTTGTACAGCTGCGTGACGTCCTGCAGGTCCAGGCGTAGTTCCGCCATCTGCTCCTCTTTCTCGCCGTACATTTGGAGGAGGGCGTCGTATTGCTCTTGTACTGTCTGGAAATGGGAAATTAAATGATCAGCTTTGGTGTGACAAGCTCATTTCAGATGGAGTATTAGTTATCAACTTTTTTGTAGGAGATTCAACATGATGTGACTGTTATAATTTAGTGATCAGTCAGTAACAATTTGTTACACAGTATGAGAGCGAGACTTTACTAGCACGAATTCACTGTACGAAACGAATATTAATTGTATGGCCTACAGCAAAAATCGTAGTGTGGGAAATGTAGAAAGACGGGAACATACTTCTACTTGAGAAAAAAACACAAAGGAGATTAGGGAATGTTTTAAATGGCCAAAAGGTTCAATCAAGATTTCAATTTATAAAAGAACTAAAGTCTCCTTTTTAGTTGAAGTAACCCTTCGTATTTGGATCGAACGTGGATCCACGCGAGACAGTGGGTTTTTAATCGTTTCTGTAATGACGGCATTCAACCGGTAAAACAAAGTGTTAACAGACCTGCATGTCGTCCAGCGCAGCCTGCAGGCCGGCCAGCTGCTGCGCCAGGCCGGCCCGCGCGGCCAGCAGCGCGTCCCGCTGCAGCGCCAGCGCGCGCAGCTCGCCGTCGCGCCGCGACAGCTGCGCGAGAGTCTCCTCCACACACATGTTAACAGACCTGCATGTCGTCCAGCGCAGCCTGCAGGCCGGCCAGCTGCTGCGCCAGGCCGGCCCGCGCGGCCAGCAGCGCGTCCCGCTGCAGCGCCAGCGCGCGCAGCTCGCCGTCGCGCCGCGACAGCTGCGCGAGAGTCTCCTCCACACACATGTTAACAGACCTGCATGTCGTCCAGCGCAGCCTGCAGGCCGGCCAGCTGCTGCGCCAGGCCGGCCCGCGCGGCCAGCAGCGCGTCCCGCTGCAGCGCCAGCGCGCGCAGCTCGCCGTCGCGCCGCGACAGCTGCGCGAGAGTCTCCTCCACACACATGTTAACAGACCTGCATGTCGTCCAGCGCAGCCTGCAGGCCGGCCAGCTGCTGCGCCAGGCCGGCCCGCGCGGCCAGCAGCGCGTCCCGCTGCAGCGCCAGCGCGCGCAGCTCGCCGTCGCGCCGCGACAGCTGCGCGAGAGTCTCCTCCACACACATGTTAACAGACCTGCATGTCGTCCAGCGCAGCCTGCAGGCCGGCCAGCTGCTGCGCCAGGCCGGCCCGCGCGGCCAGCAGCGCGTCCCGCTGCAGCGCCAGCGCGCGCAGCTCGCCGTCGCGCCGCGACAGCTGCGCGAGAGTCTCCTCCACACACATGTTAACAGACCTGCATGTCGTCCAGCGCAGCCTGCAGGCCGGCCAGCTGCTGCGCCAGGCCGGCCCGCGCGGCCAGCAGCGCGTCCCGCTGCAGCGCCAGCGCGCGCAGCTCGCCGTCGCGCCGCGACAGCTGCGCGAGAGTCTCCTCCACACACATGTTAACAGACCTGCATGTCGTCCAGCGCAGCCTGCAGGCCGGCCAGCTGCTGCGCCAGGCCGGCCCGCGCGGCCAGCAGCGCGTCCCGCTGCAGCGCCAGCGCGCGCAGCTCGCCGTCGCGCCGCGACAGCTGCGCGAGAGTCTCCTCCACACACATGTTAACAGACCTGCATGTCGTCCAGCGCAGCCTGCAGGCCGGCCAGCTGCTGCGCCAGGCCGGCCCGCGCGGCCAGCAGCGCGTCCCGCTGCAGCGCCAGCGCGCGCAGCTCGCCGTCGCGCCGCGACAGCTGCGCGAGAGTCTCCTCCACACACATGTTAACAGACCTGCATGTCGTCCAGCGCAGCCTGCAGGCCGGCCAGCTGCTGCGCCAGGCCGGCCCGCGCGGCCAGCAGCGCGTCCCGCTGCAGCGCCAGCGCGCGCAGCTCGCCGTCGCGCCGCGACAGCTGCGCGAGAGTCTCCTCCACACACATGTTAACAGACCTGCATGTCGTCCAGCGCAGCCTGCAGGCCGGCCAGCTGCTGCGCCAGGCCGGCCCGCGCGGCCAGCAGCGCGTCCCGCTGCAGCGCCAGCGCGCGCAGCTCGCCGTCGCGCCGCGACAGCTGCGCGAGAGTCTCCTCCACACACATGTTAACAGACCTGCATGTCGTCCAGCGCAGCCTGCAGGCCGGCCAGCTGCTGCGCCAGGCCGGCCCGCGCGGCCAGCAGCGCGTCCCGCTGCAGCGCCAGCGCGCGCAGCTCGCCGTCGCGCCGCGACAGCTGCGCGAGAGTCTCCTCCACACACATGTTAACAGACCTGCATGTCGTCCAGCGCAGCCTGCAGGCCGGCCAGCTGCTGCGCCAGGCCGGCCCGCGCGGCCAGCAGCGCGTCCCGCTGCAGCGCCAGCGCGCGCAGCTCGCCGTCGCGCCGCGACAGCTGCGCGAGAGTCTCCTCCACACACATGTTAACAGACCTGCATGTCGTCCAGCGCAGCCTGCAGGCCGGCCAGCTGCTGCGCCAGGCCGGCCCGCGCGGCCAGCAGCGCGTCCCGCTGCAGCGCCAGCGCGCGCAGCTCGCCGTCGCGCCGCGACAGCTGCGCGAGAGTCTCCTCCACACACATGTTAACAGACCTGCATGTCGTCCAGCGCAGCCTGCAGGCCGGCCAGCTGCTGCGCCAGGCCGGCCCGCGCGGCCAGCAGCGCGTCCCGCTGCAGCGCCAGCGCGCGCAGCTCGCCGTCGCGCCGCGACAGCTGCGCGAGAGTCTCCTCCACACACATGTTAACAGACCTGCATGTCGTCCAGCGCAGCCTGCAGGCCGGCCAGCTGCTGCGCCAGGCCGGCCCGCGCGGCCAGCAGCGCGTCCCGCTGCAGCGCCAGCGCGCGCAGCTCGCCGTCGCGCCGCGACAGCTGCGCGAGAGTCTCCTCCACACACATGTTAACAGACCTGCATGTCGTCCAGCGCAGCCTGCAGGCCGGCCAGCTGCTGCGCCAGGCCGGCCCGCGCGGCCAGCAGCGCGTCCCGCTGCAGCGCCAGCGCGCGCAGCTCGCCGTCGCGCCGCGACAGCTGCGCGAGAGTCTCCTCCACACACATGTTAACAGACCTGCATGTCGTCCAGCGCAGCCTGCAGGCCGGCCAGCTGCTGCGCCAGGCCGGCCCGCGCGGCCAGCAGCGCGTCCCGCTGCAGCGCCAGCGCGCGCAGCTCGCCGTCGCGCCGCGACAGCTGCGCGAGAGTCTCCTCCACACACATGTTAACAGACCTGCATGTCGTCCAGCGCAGCCTGCAGGCCGGCCAGCTGCTGCGCCAGGCCGGCCCGCGCGGCCAGCAGCGCGTCCCGCTGCAGCGCCAGCGCGCGCAGCTCGCCGTCGCGCCGCGACAGCTGCGCGAGAGTCTCCTCCACACACATGTTAACAGACCTGCATGTCGTCCAGCGCAGCCTGCAGGCCGGCCAGCTGCTGCGCCAGGCCGGCCCGCGCGGCCAGCAGCGCGTCCCGCTGCAGCGCCAGCGCGCGCAGCTCGCCGTCGCGCCGCGACAGCTGCGCGAGAGTCTCCTCCACACACATGTTAACAGACCTGCATGTCGTCCAGCGCAGCCTGCAGGCCGGCCAGCTGCTGCGCCAGGCCGGCCCGCGCGGCCAGCAGCGCGTCCCGCTGCAGCGCCAGCGCGCGCAGCTCGCCGTCGCGCCGCGACAGCTGCGCGAGAGTCTCCTCCACACACATGTTAACAGACCTGCATGTCGTCCAGCGCAGCCTGCAGGCCGGCCAGCTGCTGCGCCAGGCCGGCCCGCGCGGCCAGCAGCGCGTCCCGCTGCAGCGCCAGCGCGCGCAGCTCGCCGTCGCGCCGCGACAGCTGCGCGAGAGTCTCCTCCACACACATGTTAACAGACCTGCATGTCGTCCAGCGCAGCCTGCAGGCCGGCCAGCTGCTGCGCCAGGCCGGCCCGCGCGGCCAGCAGCGCGTCCCGCTGCAGCGCCAGCGCGCGCAGCTCGCCGTCGCGCCGCGACAGCTGCGCGAGAGTCTCCTCCACACACATGTTAACAGACCTGCATGTCGTCCAGCGCAGCCTGCAGGCCGGCCAGCTGCTGCGCCAGGCCGGCCCGCGCGGCCAGCAGCGCGTCCCGCTGCAGCGCCAGCGCGCGCAGCTCGCCGTCGCGCCGCGACAGCTGCGCGAGAGTCTCCTCCACACACATGTTAACAGACCTGCATGTCGTCCAGCGCAGCCTGCAGGCCGGCCAGCTGCTGCGCCAGGCCGGCCCGCGCGGCCAGCAGCGCGTCCCGCTGCAGCGCCAGCGCGCGCAGCTCGCCGTCGCGCCGCGACAGCTGCGCGAGAGTCTCCTCCACACACATGTTAACAGACCTGCATGTCGTCCAGCGCAGCCTGCAGGCCGGCCAGCTGCTGCGCCAGGCCGGCCCGCGCGGCCAGCAGCGCGTCCCGCTGCAGCGCCAGCGCGCGCAGCTCGCCGTCGCGCCGCGACAGCTGCGCGAGAGTCTCCTCCACACACATGTTAACAGACCTGCATGTCGTCCAGCGCAGCCTGCAGGCCGGCCAGCTGCTGCGCCAGGCCGGCCCGCGCGGCCAGCAGCGCGTCCCGCTGCAGCGCCAGCGCGCGCAGCTCGCCGTCGCGCCGCGACAGCTGCGCGAGAGTCTCCTCCACACACATGTTAACAGACCTGCATGTCGTCCAGCGCAGCCTGCAGGCCGGCCAGCTGCTGCGCCAGGCCGGCCCGCGCGGCCAGCAGCGCGTCCCGCTGCAGCGCCAGCGCGCGCAGCTCGCCGTCGCGCCGCGACAGCTGCGCGAGAGTCTCCTCCACACACATGTTAACAGACCTGCATGTCGTCCAGCGCAGCCTGCAGGCCGGCCAGCTGCTGCGCCAGGCCGGCCCGCGCGGCCAGCAGCGCGTCCCGCTGCAGCGCCAGCGCGCGCAGCTCGCCGTCGCGCCGCGACAGCTGCGCGAGAGTCTCCTCCACACACATGTTAACAGACCTGCATGTCGTCCAGCGCAGCCTGCAGGCCGGCCAGCTGCTGCGCCAGGCCGGCCCGCGCGGCCAGCAGCGCGTCCCGCTGCAGCGCCAGCGCGCGCAGCTCGCCGTCGCGCCGCGACAGCTGCGCGAGAGTCTCCTCCACACACATGTTAACAGACCTGCATGTCGTCCAGCGCAGCCTGCAGGCCGGCCAGCTGCTGCGCCAGGCCGGCCCGCGCGGCCAGCAGCGCGTCCCGCTGCAGCGCCAGCGCGCGCAGCTCGCCGTCGCGCCGCGACAGCTGCGCGAGAGTCTCCTCCACACACATGTTAACAGACCTGCATGTCGTCCAGCGCAGCCTGCAGGCCGGCCAGCTGCTGCGCCAGGCCGGCCCGCGCGGCCAGCAGCGCGTCCCGCTGCAGCGCCAGCGCGCGCAGCTCGCCGTCGCGCCGCGACAGCTGCGCGAGAGTCTCCTCCACACACATGTTAACAGACCTGCATGTCGTCCAGCGCAGCCTGCAGGCCGGCCAGCTGCTGCGCCAGGCCGGCCCGCGCGGCCAGCAGCGCGTCCCGCTGCAGCGCCAGCGCGCGCAGCTCGCCGTCGCGCCGCGACAGCTGCGCGAGAGTCTCCTCCACACACATGTTAACAGACCTGCATGTCGTCCAGCGCAGCCTGCAGGCCGGCCAGCTGCTGCGCCAGGCCGGCCCGCGCGGCCAGCAGCGCGTCCCGCTGCAGCGCCAGCGCGCGCAGCTCGCCGTCGCGCCGCGACAGCTGCGCGAGAGTCTCCTCCACACACATGTTAACAGACCTGCATGTCGTCCAGCGCAGCCTGCAGGCCGGCCAGCTGCTGCGCCAGGCCGGCCCGCGCGGCCAGCAGCGCGTCCCGCTGCAGCGCCAGCGCGCGCAGCTCGCCGTCGCGCCGCGACAGCTGCGCGAGAGTCTCCTCCACACACATGTTAACAGACCTGCATGTCGTCCAGCGCAGCCTGCAGGCCGGCCAGCTGCTGCGCCAGGCCGGCCCGCGCGGCCAGCAGCGCGTCCCGCTGCAGCGCCAGCGCGCGCAGCTCGCCGTCGCGCCGCGACAGCTGCGCGAGAGTCTCCTCCACACACATGTTAACAGACCTGCATGTCGTCCAGCGCAGCCTGCAGGCCGGCCAGCTGCTGCGCCAGGCCGGCCCGCGCGGCCAGCAGCGCGTCCCGCTGCAGCGCCAGCGCGCGCAGCTCGCCGTCGCGCCGCGACAGCTGCGCGAGAGTCTCCTCCACACACATGTTAACAGACCTGCATGTCGTCCAGCGCAGCCTGCAGGCCGGCCAGCTGCTGCGCCAGGCCGGCCCGCGCGGCCAGCAGCGCGTCCCGCTGCAGCGCCAGCGCGCGCAGCTCGCCGTCGCGCCGCGACAGCTGCGCGAGAGTCTCCTCCACACACATGTTAACAGACCTGCATGTCGTCCAGCGCAGCCTGCAGGCCGGCCAGCTGCTGCGCCAGGCCGGCCCGCGCGGCCAGCAGCGCGTCCCGCTGCAGCGCCAGCGCGCGCAGCTCGCCGTCGCGCCGCGACAGCTGCGCGAGAGTCTCCTCCACACACATGTTAACAGACCTGCATGTCGTCCAGCGCAGCCTGCAGGCCGGCCAGCTGCTGCGCCAGGCCGGCCCGCGCGGCCAGCAGCGCGTCCCGCTGCAGCGCCAGCGCGCGCAGCTCGCCGTCGCGCCGCGACAGCTGCGCGAGAGTCTCCTCCACACACATGTTAACAGACCTGCATGTCGTCCAGCGCAGCCTGCAGGCCGGCCAGCTGCTGCGCCAGGCCGGCCCGCGCGGCCAGCAGCGCGTCCCGCTGCAGCGCCAGCGCGCGCAGCTCGCCGTCGCGCCGCGACAGCTGCGCGAGAGTCTCCTCCACACACATGTTAACAGACCTGCATGTCGTCCAGCGCAGCCTGCAGGCCGGCCAGCTGCTGCGCCAGGCCGGCCCGCGCGGCCAGCAGCGCGTCCCGCTGCAGCGCCAGCGCGCGCAGCTCGCCGTCGCGCCGCGACAGCTGCGCGAGAGTCTCCTCCACACACATGTTAACAGACCTGCATGTCGTCCAGCGCAGCCTGCAGGCCGGCCAGCTGCTGCGCCAGGCCGGCCCGCGCGGCCAGCAGCGCGTCCCGCTGCAGCGCCAGCGCGCGCAGCTCGCCGTCGCGCCGCGACAGCTGCGCGAGAGTCTCCTCCACACACATGTTAACAGACCTGCATGTCGTCCAGCGCAGCCTGCAGGCCGGCCAGCTGCTGCGCCAGGCCGGCCCGCGCGGCCAGCAGCGCGTCCCGCTGCAGCGCCAGCGCGCGCAGCTCGCCGTCGCGCCGCGACAGCTGCGCGAGAGTCTCCTCCACACACATGTTAACAGACCTGCATGTCGTCCAGCGCAGCCTGCAGGCCGGCCAGCTGCTGCGCCAGGCCGGCCCGCGCGGCCAGCAGCGCGTCCCGCTGCAGCGCCAGCGCGCGCAGCTCGCCGTCGCGCCGCGACAGCTGCGCGAGAGTCTCCTCCACACACATGTTAACAGACCTGCATGTCGTCCAGCGCAGCCTGCAGGCCGGCCAGCTGCTGCGCCAGGCCGGCCCGCGCGGCCAGCAGCGCGTCCCGCTGCAGCGCCAGCGCGCGCAGCTCGCCGTCGCGCCGCGACAGCTGCGCGAGAGTCTCCTCCACACACATGTTAACAGACCTGCATGTCGTCCAGCGCAGCCTGCAGGCCGGCCAGCTGCTGCGCCAGGCCGGCCCGCGCGGCCAGCAGCGCGTCCCGCTGCAGCGCCAGCGCGCGCAGCTCGCCGTCGCGCCGCGACAGCTGCGCGAGAGTCTCCTCCACACACATGTTAACAGACCTGCATGTCGTCCAGCGCAGCCTGCAGGCCGGCCAGCTGCTGCGCCAGGCCGGCCCGCGCGGCCAGCAGCGCGTCCCGCTGCAGCGCCAGCGCGCGCAGCTCGCCGTCGCGCCGCGACAGCTGCGCGAGAGTCTCCTCCACACACATGTTAACAGACCTGCATGTCGTCCAGCGCAGCCTGCAGGCCGGCCAGCTGCTGCGCCAGGCCGGCCCGCGCGGCCAGCAGCGCGTCCCGCTGCAGCGCCAGCGCGCGCAGCTCGCCGTCGCGCCGCGACAGCTGCGCGAGAGTCTCCTCCACACACATGTTAACAGACCTGCATGTCGTCCAGCGCAGCCTGCAGGCCGGCCAGCTGCTGCGCCAGGCCGGCCCGCGCGGCCAGCAGCGCGTCCCGCTGCAGCGCCAGCGCGCGCAGCTCGCCGTCGCGCCGCGACAGCTGCGCGAGAGTCTCCTCCACACACATGTTAACAGACCTGCATGTCGTCCAGCGCAGCCTGCAGGCCGGCCAGCTGCTGCGCCAGGCCGGCCCGCGCGGCCAGCAGCGCGTCCCGCTGCAGCGCCAGCGCGCGCAGCTCGCCGTCGCGCCGCGACAGCTGCGCGAGAGTCTCCTCCACACACATGTTAACAGACCTGCATGTCGTCCAGCGCAGCCTGCAGGCCGGCCAGCTGCTGCGCCAGGCCGGCCCGCGCGGCCAGCAGCGCGTCCCGCTGCAGCGCCAGCGCGCGCAGCTCGCCGTCGCGCCGCGACAGCTGCGCGAGAGTCTCCTCCACACACATGTTAACAGACCTGCATGTCGTCCAGCGCAGCCTGCAGGCCGGCCAGCTGCTGCGCCAGGCCGGCCCGCGCGGCCAGCAGCGCGTCCCGCTGCAGCGCCAGCGCGCGCAGCTCGCCGTCGCGCCGCGACAGCTGCGCGAGAGTCTCCTCCACACACATGTTAACAGACCTGCATGTCGTCCAGCGCAGCCTGCAGGCCGGCCAGCTGCTGCGCCAGGCCGGCCCGCGCGGCCAGCAGCGCGTCCCGCTGCAGCGCCAGCGCGCGCAGCTCGCCGTCGCGCCGCGACAGCTGCGCGAGAGTCTCCTCCACACACATGTTAACAGACCTGCATGTCGTCCAGCGCAGCCTGCAGGCCGGCCAGCTGCTGCGCCAGGCCGGCCCGCGCGGCCAGCAGCGCGTCCCGCTGCAGCGCCAGCGCGCGCAGCTCGCCGTCGCGCCGCGACAGCTGCGCGAGAGTCTCCTCCACACACATGTTAACAGACCTGCATGTCGTCCAGCGCAGCCTGCAGGCCGGCCAGCTGCTGCGCCAGGCCGGCCCGCGCGGCCAGCAGCGCGTCCCGCTGCAGCGCCAGCGCGCGCAGCTCGCCGTCGCGCCGCGACAGCTGCGCGAGAGTCTCCTCCACACACATGTTAACAGACCTGCATGTCGTCCAGCGCAGCCTGCAGGCCGGCCAGCTGCTGCGCCAGGCCGGCCCGCGCGGCCAGCAGCGCGTCCCGCTGCAGCGCCAGCGCGCGCAGCTCGCCGTCGCGCCGCGACAGCTGCGCGAGAGTCTCCTCCACACACATGTTAACAGACCTGCATGTCGTCCAGCGCAGCCTGCAGGCCGGCCAGCTGCTGCGCCAGGCCGGCCCGCGCGGCCAGCAGCGCGTCCCGCTGCAGCGCCAGCGCGCGCAGCTCGCCGTCGCGCCGCGACAGCTGCGCGAGAGTCTCCTCCACACACATGTTAACAGACCTGCATGTCGTCCAGCGCAGCCTGCAGGCCGGCCAGCTGCTGCGCCAGGCCGGCCCGCGCGGCCAGCAGCGCGTCCCGCTGCAGCGCCAGCGCGCGCAGCTCGCCGTCGCGCCGCGACAGCTGCGCGAGAGTCTCCTCCACACACATGTTAACAGACCTGCATGTCGTCCAGCGCAGCCTGCAGGCCGGCCAGCTGCTGCGCCAGGCCGGCCCGCGCGGCCAGCAGCGCGTCCCGCTGCAGCGCCAGCGCGCGCAGCTCGCCGTCGCGCCGCGACAGCTGCGCGAGAGTCTCCTCCACACACATGTTAACAGACCTGCATGTCGTCCAGCGCAGCCTGCAGGCCGGCCAGCTGCTGCGCCAGGCCGGCCCGCGCGGCCAGCAGCGCGTCCCGCTGCAGCGCCAGCGCGCGCAGCTCGCCGTCGCGCCGCGACAGCTGCGCGAGAGTCTCCTCCACACACATGTTAACAGACCTGCATGTCGTCCAGCGCAGCCTGCAGGCCGGCCAGCTGCTGCGCCAGGCCGGCCCGCGCGGCCAGCAGCGCGTCCCGCTGCAGCGCCAGCGCGCGCAGCTCGCCGTCGCGCCGCGACAGCTGCGCGAGAGTCTCCTCCACACACATGTTAACAGACCTGCATGTCGTCCAGCGCAGCCTGCAGGCCGGCCAGCTGCTGCGCCAGGCCGGCCCGCGCGGCCAGCAGCGCGTCCCGCTGCAGCGCCAGCGCGCGCAGCTCGCCGTCGCGCCGCGACAGCTGCGCGAGAGTCTCCTCCACACACATGTTAACAGACCTGCATGTCGTCCAGCGCAGCCTGCAGGCCGGCCAGCTGCTGCGCCAGGCCGGCCCGCGCGGCCAGCAGCGCGTCCCGCTGCAGCGCCAGCGCGCGCAGCTCGCCGTCGCGCCGCGACAGCTGCGCGAGAGTCTCCTCCACACACATGTTAACAGACCTGCATGTCGTCCAGCGCAGCCTGCAGGCCGGCCAGCTGCTGCGCCAGGCCGGCCCGCGCGGCCAGCAGCGCGTCCCGCTGCAGCGCCAGCGCGCGCAGCTCGCCGTCGCGCCGCGACAGCTGCGCGAGAGTCTCCTCCACACACATGTTAACAGACCTGCATGTCGTCCAGCGCAGCCTGCAGGCCGGCCAGCTGCTGCGCCAGGCCGGCCCGCGCGGCCAGCAGCGCGTCCCGCTGCAGCGCCAGCGCGCGCAGCTCGCCGTCGCGCCGCGACAGCTGCGCGAGAGTCTCCTCCACACACATGTTAACAGACCTGCATGTCGTCCAGCGCAGCCTGCAGGCCGGCCAGCTGCTGCGCCAGGCCGGCCCGCGCGGCCAGCAGCGCGTCCCGCTGCAGCGCCAGCGCGCGCAGCTCGCCGTCGCGCCGCGACAGCTGCGCGAGAGTCTCCTCCACACACATGTTAACAGACCTGCATGTCGTCCAGCGCAGCCTGCAGGCCGGCCAGCTGCTGCGCCAGGCCGGCCCGCGCGGCCAGCAGCGCGTCCCGCTGCAGCGCCAGCGCGCGCAGCTCGCCGTCGCGCCGCGACAGCTGCGCGAGAGTCTCCTCCACACACATGTTAACAGACCTGCATGTCGTCCAGCGCAGCCTGCAGGCCGGCCAGCTGCTGCGCCAGGCCGGCCCGCGCGGCCAGCAGCGCGTCCCGCTGCAGCGCCAGCGCGCGCAGCTCGCCGTCGCGCCGCGACAGCTGCGCGAGAGTCTCCTCCACACACATGGCCGACGATACCGTGGGTGTCGCGCAGCCTTCTTCCTGTGACATTTTGTAGGAGTAAGATGAGTACAGAAAAAGAAGAAGAAAACAAGTGAGGAAAATGAACAGTTAAGTGAACAGTTAAGTGAACAGTTAAGTATCATCGTGGGCAGCCTCGTCAGCTCGTGCCATCCACTGCTGAGTATAGGGCCCCCACACTTGTGTGCCATGCTTCGAGTTATGTATGCGGGCTAATTATAAGTGGTTAAACTAGCATAAGTCGAGAGTGTTATAAAGTTGTTTTCTGCACAAGTACAACACATTGTCTTCTCTCAGTCTATTTCCTAATTTGTTTGTTGCGTTATCAACCAGCGTTATCTCAGTTGTCAGTAACTTTCTAGCTCTCTCATCAGTCAACAACGAAAGTTGATTAACAATGTTAGTTTTACATTATCTACAGTCTCACTGACAGACAACGGACAACCTAAACCACTGAGCCTAGAAGCCTGAAATTTTACAGTAGAGTTCGTTATATAAATTGGTTAAATTAAAGTTTGTACGATGAAATCCCATCAAGCAAAAGGCTTGTCGTCAATAAATAAGTATGTGTACGTACGGACTGCCACAGCGACGCCGACAGCGAGTCCGACGCCACCGAGTGCGGCGGGGACAAGTCGCCGCGGGTCGATACCTGCTCCTGGAAACACACGGACGCACAATATATATTTTATACTGCCTTATAAATTACACCGTTATATTATTGTTACTGAAGTTGAGCTTAAACTGCAGTTGTGATAGAAAATGAACAGACCTTGAATGTGGTTATTGGTAAAGCAAAACCAATAATTAACGCTGATGAAAAGAGTTTTACAAAAACATTGTTTACTAATGTTACGAGCTTCGGGTTCGTGACAATAAAACTGCCGATATAAATAACCAAAAATGACACTTTAATTAATCAACACAAACACACTAATAAATAAACACAATTATTACACTTAAGTCGCACTTGAAGATCGCTTTAGATGTATTCGCATGTATCGCTTCCAACACACTGTGTCGCATCGTACGTAGTCGTCTCTGCGCCCCCGAAGGGGGCGCGAGGGGTCGGTTTTGGGGCTCCTTTCGGCCCCATGACCGAGGCGTTCGTCTCTCGGCCCCCAAAAATGGGGACCCGTCGTTGGGTTTCTCCCCCCCCCCCCTTGTGGGAGGGGAGGGAGCTCTTCGCACACCTATCACCCCCGGGGGGTATGCCTCCCCCTGGTGGTTGTTGGTGTGTATTTGTTTAGTGTCTGTAGGAGCGCCCGATGTGCTTCACGACGCCCGTGCGACCAGGCCCCTGCTGGGTGAGATCCCTAGTTCCCTAGGGAAGGCCCGGCAAGAGCCGATCTAGCAACAAGGGCGCCGGTTTTGGTTGGCGCTCCGCTACAGTGGATGCTGTCCCCGCCCCCCTACGGCACCGCCAGGTCTAGCCGGTGGCGTCGCGGGGCGCGGGGCGTATCGCGGTTATTCCCGGCCTTATATAGTCCAGCAGATTGTTCTAGTACCTTCTACTGTAGAAACATCTAGAATGTTCGGGTATTTACCGGCCCCGACTGACCTCTGTCGATAGTTCTAGTATGGAAATTTCTAGAAGGATCTACTTGTTCTACTACTCGATACTAGATGGCGCTTGTGGTAATAATTCTGCTGCTTGATAATAGATGGCGCTAGTGGTAACTAATGTTGCCATGTATCAGGCATTGATCGTGGCGCGCAACACTAATATAACTCTGCAGTAAACCGCAGTTAGTGTACGCGCCCCGCACTAGCGAGCGGGCGAGGAGAGGGACTCCGCAAGACGACCGACCGAGCAGTTAGTGTACGCGTCCCGCACTAGCGAGCGGGCGAGGAGAGGGACTCCGCAAGACGACCGACCGAGCAGTTAGTGTACGCGTCCCGCACTAGCGAGCGGGCGAGGAGAGGGACTCCGCAAGACGACCGACCGAGCAGTTAGTGTACGCGTCCCGCACTAGCGAGCGGGCGAGGAGAGGGACTCCGCAAGACGACCGACCGAGCAGTTAGTGTACGCGTCCCGCACTAGCGAGCGGGCGAGGAGAGGGACTCCGCAAGACGACCGACCGAGCAGTTAGTGTACGCGTCCCGCACTAGCGAGCGGGCGAGGAGAGGGACTCCGCAAGACGACCGACCGAGCAGTTAGTGTACGCGTCCCGCACTAGCGAGCGGGCGAGGAGAGGGACTCCGCAAGACGACCGACCGAGCAGTTAGTGTACGCGTCCCGCACTAGCGAGCGGGCGAGGAGAGGGACTCCGCAAGACGACCGACCGAGCAGTTAGTGTACGCGTCCCGCACTAGCGAGCGGGCGAGGAGAGGGACTCCGCAAGACGACCGACCGAGCAGTTAGTGTACGCGTCCCGCACTAGCGAGCGGGCGAGGAGAGGGACTCCGCAAGACGACCGACCGAGCAGTTAGTGTACGCGTCCCGCACTAGCGAGCGGGCGAGGAGAGGGACTCCGCAAGACGACCGACCGAGCAGTTAGTGTACGCGTCCCGCACTAGCGAGCGGGCGAGGAGAGGGACTCCGCAAGACGACCGACCGAGCAGTTAGTGTACGCGTCCCGCACTAGCGAGCGGGCGAGGAGAGGGACTCCGCAAGACGACCGACCGAGCAGTTAGTGTACGCGTCCCGCACTAGCGAGCGGGCGAGGAGAGGGACTCCGCAAGACGACCGACCGAGCAGTTAGTGTACGCGCCCCGCACTAGCGAGCGGGCGAGGAGAGGGACTCCGCAAGACGACCGACCGAGCAGCGCGGCTCGTAAAATCATTGGAACAAGTGCAAACGATACCTAACATTGTAAAAAGTTAGTTAAATATAATAATTTAGTTTATACCTCTAAAAAATCCTCGTTTGTTTAATTCTAAATAGTAGTTACTACTATTGCTAGTATTACTGTTTGTTGCTACTCTTGTTGTTGTTGTTGTGTGTGGTGTGTGTGATGATATAGACTCATCGTCACATCATTAACATTGATATAGAAAAACCTTTTGTTTATATCTTATTATCGAATACTTAGAAGGGTTTTGGCTGCTTAGGTTATTTTGTGTGCGTCTTATTTGTGTAGAATAAACAATTTTTCTTTTTCTTTGTAATAAATACCTGTAATATAACATTCCTCTTCTTCTCTGTGTCGAGCGCGCTTTTTTCAGCGCTCAATTGTTGCTCCACATCGCTCAGTCGCTGCTGCAGCTCTGACACACGGCTCTCGTGTTCAAATCGGAGTGTCTCTAGTTCTTGAGTCTTACTGTTGAGTGGAAAAATACTTGTTAAAGCGCCAGTTAACAATGTGTATGATAATTAATATCTACCAGATGAATTACAAATAAAACAATAGTAGAGCGCGCGTCCGGCCGCGCGCCTGCCGCACGCCTCCATTTATTAACGTTCATTTTCTTATTTAAATATAAACCGACGGATACCGTTGTAACTTCATCATTTCCTACATTATACTTACATGTTTTACAGTCTGCTATCACTTTCTATGTATGAAATTATATACAAGACCAGGAGATGATGAAACAGACCATTAGCATAATTTTATGTATCGTAAGGTTCTGACCAAAAATTAGGAAACATCGACCGTCTTCAGACAAGGCACGACAGTTGGGCAGCGCCTTTCACCTGACTGGTGCCGATGATTCGATCTACTAACCAAATATTCTACGCCACAAATGTTTTAATGAACATCCATTTTGCCTCACCATGCTTCCTTGATAGAGAAAAACGTTGGACCTATTTCAGCATAATTATTGTATGTGGGATTCTATAAACAATCTCACATACATTATGTAGATACGCGCAAATGCTGTCGCACAGACGAGTAAATAATAAATTGGGACTTTACTTACATCGCTAGTTCATCTTCTAGCTGCTGTATATTCCTCACATGCTCCTCACCTCTCCGGGACATGCTGGTGAGCTCGTCCCTGCTGGCCTGCAGCACAGCATCGAGCTCGTTGAGCCGCAGCTGCAGGGTGGTGCACTCCTCGCGAGACACGCGCTCGCGTTCTACCGCGGACGCTAATGAGCGTTCTACTTCGGCTGTGGACAGGTTTATTATTTATACAGACAGGAATATATGCAACTTAAAATGCTCGAAATATACATCATAAATACTTAAAATATGCAAAAAAAAGGCAAAATATGCAACATCAAATTTCAATAAAAACGTAACAAAATCTTGTTTGCTCCGTGTATAGTGAGAACAAGGCCTGACAGTAAGAAAAGACGGGCTAAAAAAAGAAAGATATTTTTTTTTTGTTATTAGCTTAGATAATTCAGCTAAAAGAAATTACATAACTTACTACATTTTCAACGAGATATTTTCATTATTTTTTTTAGTTTGACCTTATTTTCGGCATCAGCACCCTTCAAAACCATGAAAGTGACACCCGCGAATGTTCGCCATGTTCTGTACTCACCCAGTTGCAGTGCCCCCTGCCGCAGCGCGTGCGCGTGCGCACGGTCCCGCTGCAGGCCGGCACGCTGCAGCTGCGCCATGTTCTGTACTCACCCAGTTGCAGTGCCCCCTGCCGCAGCGCGTGCGCGTGCGCACGGTCCCGCTGCAGGCCGGCACGCTGCAGCTGCGCCATGTTCTGTACTCACCCAGTTGCAGTGCCCCCTGCCGCAGCGCGTGCGCGTGCGCACGGTCCCGCTGCAGGCCGGCACGCTGCAGCTGCGCCATGTTCTGTACTCACCCAGTTGCAGTGCCCCCTGCCGCAGCGCGTGCGCGTGCGCACGGTCCCGCTGCAGGCCGGCACGCTGCAGCTGCGCCATGTTCTGTACTCACCCAGTTGCAGTGCCCCCTGCCGCAGCGCGTGCGCGTGCGCACGGTCCCGCTGCAGGCCGGCACGCTGCAGCTGCGCCATGTTCTGTACTCACCCAGTTGCAGTGCCCCCTGCCGCAGCGCGTGCGCGTGCGCACGGTCCCGCTGCAGGCCGGCACGCTGCAGCTGCGCCATGTTCTGTACTCACCCAGTTGCAGTGCCCCCTGCCGCAGCGCGTGCGCGTGCGCACGGTCCCGCTGCAGGCCGGCACGCTGCAGCTGCGCCATGTTCTGTACTCACCCAGTTGCAGTGCCCCCTGCCGCAGCGCGTGCGCGTGCGCACGGTCCCGCTGCAGGCCGGCACGCTGCAGCTGCGCCATGTTCTGTACTCACCCAGTTGCAGTGCCCCCTGCCGCAGCGCGTGCGCGTGCGCACGGTCCCGCTGCAGGCCGGCACGCTGCAGCTGCGCCATGTTCTGTACTCACCCAGTTGCAGTGCCCCCTGCCGCAGCGCGTGCGCGTGCGCACGGTCCCGCTGCAGGCCGGCACGCTGCAGCTGCGCCATGTTCTGTACTCACCCAGTTGCAGTGCCCCCTGCCGCAGCGCGTGCGCGTGCGCACGGTCCCGCTGCAGGCCGGCACGCTGCAGCTGCGCCATGTTCTGTACTCACCCAGTTGCAGTGCCCCCTGCCGCAGCGCGTGCGCGTGCGCACGGTCCCGCTGCAGGCCGGCACGCTGCAGCTGCGCCATGTTCTGTACTCACCCAGTTGCAGTGCCCCCTGCCGCAGCGCGTGCGCGTGCGCACGGTCCCGCTGCAGGCCGGCACGCTGCAGCTGCGCCATGTTCTGTACTCACCCAGTTGCAGTGCCCCCTGCCGCAGCGCGTGCGCGTGCGCACGGTCCCGCTGCAGGCCGGCACGCTGCAGCTGCGCCATGTTCTGTACTCACCCAGTTGCAGTGCCCCCTGCCGCAGCGCGTGCGCGTGCGCACGGTCCCGCTGCAGGCCGGCACGCTGCAGCTGCGCCATGTTCTGTACTCACCCAGTTGCAGTGCCCCCTGCCGCAGCGCGTGCGCGTGCGCACGGTCCCGCTGCAGGCCGGCACGCTGCAGCTGCGCCATGTTCTGTACTCACCCAGTTGCAGTGCCCCCTGCCGCAGCGCGTGCGCGTGCGCACGGTCCCGCTGCAGGCCGGCACGCTGCAGCTGCGCCATGTTCTGTACTCACCCAGTTGCAGTGCCCCCTGCCGCAGCGCGTGCGCGTGCGCACGGTCCCGCTGCAGGCCGGCACGCTGCAGCTGCGCCATGTTCTGTACTCACCCAGTTGCAGTGCCCCCTGCCGCAGCGCGTGCGCGTGCGCACGGTCCCGCTGCAGGCCGGCACGCTGCAGCTGCGCCATGTTCTGTACTCACCCAGTTGCAGTGCCCCCTGCCGCAGCGCGTGCGCGTGCGCACGGTCCCGCTGCAGGCCGGCACGCTGCAGCTGCGCCATGTTCTGTACTCACCCAGTTGCAGTGCCCCCTGCCGCAGCGCGTGCGCGTGCGCACGGTCCCGCTGCAGGCCGGCACGCTGCAGCTGCGCCATGTTCTGTACTCACCCAGTTGCAGTGCCCCCTGCCGCAGCGCGTGCGCGTGCGCACGGTCCCGCTGCAGGCCGGCACGCTGCAGCTGCGCCATGTTCTGTACTCACCCAGTTGCAGTGCCCCCTGCCGCAGCGCGTGCGCGTGCGCACGGTCCCGCTGCAGGCCGGCACGCTGCAGCTGCGCCAGCTGCGCCAGCACGCCGGCCGCACCGCGCTCTCCAGCCGCGCCGGCACTTTCACTGCTCTCTAGAGCGGAGCAAGCTTCACGAGCTTCGTAGAGCTCTCGACGTAGAGCTTCCTCGCGGGCTACCCATTTTTTTTCCTCTGAAAAATGACAATAGCATGTTTTTAGTCCACAGGTTTGGCATGGTGTGATAACAGAAGAAGTAAGTCTGTGACCAAATGGCATCCAAGAACTGGGTCCTAATTCCAGTTATTTACAAAGGTTTCAGTAGTAGTAGTGTCTCGCGGGTAAAACCTGGATGAAGCTGTCACAGAAGCGTGAAGATTAGCACTAGCAAGGAGAGCCCTATGCCCAGTAGTGAGGGAAGGCGGGCTCTGTAAGGTGATGATGAATTAAATACTTTCTCTATGTTTCTTTCTATTTTTGATTGCTTACCGTTGACCATCTCAACCCTAAGCTGCTGTAACTCCACCCTCAGCCTCTGCACCTCCTCATCAGCCCTCCTCTGGTTGTCCTGCGCCTGCTCGTGGTTGGCACTCCTTCGCGCCAGGTCGGCGCTGGTTCGTTGAAGGTCGGTCAGTTCCCGCCGAGCCCCATCTAATGAAGCTCGGCTACCTTCCAGCTTGTGTGTCGTGTCGTCTAACTGGCTTTTTGTCTGGTAAAATTATTAAAAAAATACTAATAAGAATGTAAAAAATAAAATCATGTAGAGTTCTAGAAGGATCTTTCGTCTCCTGAATAATAATAATAATAATGCTTTATTGAAAACGAAGTAAGTACACAGTTACATAAGCGCACTGCCTCCTGAACTAGGTTGTAAGCCTGTATCTCAGGAGACAGTTCCCTTCCAGTTTACATAATTACTAGATTTTTACAGCGTTCTCAAGTAGTTGAAACTAAACACAAAACACAAAAAGTAAATTTAATTATAAGTAAGTTACACAGTACAAGGTTAATTTAACTGAGTGTGCACGTAGTGTGGTGTTCATTGTGATAAATGATGTAGGTGTGTGTGAGGGAGTGAGAAGGGGTAAATGTGTATTGGCACTGTTAATATGTGTTCGAATTAGTGATGTTGTAATGTATGTATGTATGTAGTTATGTATGTGTTATGTATGTATGCATGTATGTGTTTGGTATGTATTAAAAAAATATGCGTAGGTTTGCGATTATCAGTCAGTTTAGATATTGGTTAAGAGTAGGCTTTCCACTTGCTCATAATCTAGCTTGTTTAACCAATCGAGAATACTAATGACATTGACAGGGGGGCGTTGTTGGTAGACACTTGTGAAATTATCATAGAAATTTTCTGTACTATTATTGCATGCTATGTCTATTGCATAATGCATTGGGTTCAGTGTCAGCTTGTGTTAATAGGTTGAATAGTGTAACGATTGTAGATAGACCAGTAAATAAATAACGATTACAGACACAATAAAAAAAACCATTGTCTTACAATGGAAGTGTAGTATAGTGTATGTATGCTAGCATACGGATAAATAGTTTTGCAAAAAACATCAGCTAAAGTACAATTGTTTTCTGAGTATTAATAGCAATTATAATGGCATAGAATGGTGAAGAAGGTCGACTAATAAGGAATCCTTTCTATCAATTTTATCAACTCGACTATCAAAGTTTTCTTCCAGCCAAGATCATACGGATGAAATAAATGCCAACTATACTAATGAAACAAATTCCTGCTGAGCTGGAATCTGTCAATGGACGTGCTGAATTGTTTCAAGTCCCCCTATTAATCTTTTTTTAGCTCCTAACGGAGAAAAATCTAAACAACAACATTGAATTCTGTTTGTTTGGTGCGCATGAGTGTCGCGTTACACAACTGATAAGAACTCTCGCCGCGATAAGCATAACATAAAACACATCTAACTACAATGAACATTTAACAACTGTTCACTGATTATCTCCGTACAACTGAATAATTTCTGAAATAAATATTTTGGAATATAATGGCTAAGACGCAATTAACTTCAATTAAAACAAATTACTTATCCCATTTCTGTAATTATGTACGTTTATTCTGTGAAAGACGAATTCACTTCAATTCTCTAAAATACAAATGCGTAGAAATACTTATCACTACATAATTATTATAAAACAAAGTCCCCTCGCCACGTCTGTCTGTATGTCTGAACGCGACAAAGTCGAAAACTACCAAACGGATTTTCATACGGTTTTCGCCAATGGACGGAGTGATTCATGAGGAATCATTAAGGTTTTGTGTAAACTGGCTGAAATATGATGATGGTTGTTGAAGATGTCGGAAAAAATCATGACGACAGCGTTTACTGGCGTGGCCCGCGTAAACCAATTGCGGTAGGCTGAATTTGGCACATATTTGGTTTATAACCTGGATTAACACATAGGGCACCTACTCTAAATCCCAGTAGTACGTTTCCGTGGGATATTTTCCGACATCCACGCGGGCGAAACCGCCGTCAAAAACTAGTAATAAAATTAAAATAATTAAAACTTACTAGAACTTTACCTTAGTTGGAATAAAGTTCGAAAATCCAGTTTTAAACTGGTTCTGAAGTCTGGAACTCGTTTTGTAATGGACTCCCGTCTGCTACTACGGCTACCGACTTATTATAAAATGAGTTCTAACTTTAGACTTGAGCCTAAACCTTTTATAAAGATTTTTCCGACAAGCGTAAAGTTCTTAATGCATAATTGACAACTTAGACTACTACTACTCGAGTTTAACATCGGTTTTTGTAATAAGAACTTTGTCGGATAGTTCAAAATTAAAAAATCATCTAAACCTGGGTCTAAAGATAAACCTTATTTTGTAATAAGGCCACTAGAGTATATGTAATAAAACTCCAAAATAAAAGCTACAATTTGACATAATAACATATGAGTTTGTATGTGCTGTCCGTACCTCCATAAGTTCAGTCTCAAGTTTCTTATTAGAAGTGGTGAGCCGGTACACTGCTTCAATCTGGCTCACTTCCAGCTCCTCTTTAGCAGCTATAGACCGCTTCAGTCTGTCCAGTTCTGTTGTTTGCTCAGCTATTTTATCCCTGGAAATATTATTTAAACACTTTTAGTGACAAACTAAATATCATATCCTAAATATCTTATCCTGGTGAATACAAAAGGGGATACATAATTATTTCCAAAAACCACTTGCTGCTTCTGTTACTAGTTATTTATTTAATACCATTTTTTTTATATTTATTTTCATATGCACAGAAACACATTCTAGTAAACTGACAGCCACTCCTTAGTGTACTAAATATATCTGCCTACCCCTTTAAGAAAACAAGCGCGATGTTAAGCTTTATATTAAACTAGCTTCTGCCCGCGGCTTCGCCCGCATGGATGTCGGAAATTATCCCACGGGAACGTGCTACCAGGATAAAAAGTATGTCCTTCCCCAGGATTCCATCTACCTCTTTGCCAAATATCGAAATTCGTTTAGTGGTTTAGGCGTAAAAATGTAACATACAGACAGAGTCAGTTTCGAATTCATAATATTATACATATTATATTGTATAGTATAGCACTTTACCCGCGACTTCGTCCGTGTGTATTTCGTACTTTACTCTAAAAATTTCGAAGATGTATGTTTACGATCTTTAATTCGGGCTGATTTTAAAGTATAAAGACCAAAGGAATAAGATTTTTTAAATAAACGTTGGCGTCCCCTTTTACCACAACGGGCTTCGTTTTTAAAAAAGCGTTGGTACGTTTGCATTGTTTGACTTAAAGATTATTTATACCCATTTTCGAGTTAATGGAAGCAAGCAGTAAAATCCACCCCTTAAACTTTATTACCCTTTTGGCATTCTAAGGATGTTAACAAATAAACTTGACTCGCCGTTTCTGCAACACTTTATGCGAATACTGGTGAGGCAAGAATAAAGTTTAAGTTTTATTTTATTTTTTATAATTTTATTCTTTGTGTGTTTTACTAACGTAGTTTTTTGTAACTAACCCATGGACCTCTGATGTCTAATAAATGAATAAAATTATATTATTATTATTATTTTCCACCCCGGTAAGAGACGATTTTTGAAAAACCCTAAAACATACTTTTTATTTTTTGTTTTAAGTATTATACCGAGTTTCGAGTTAATCCGTCCGAGCGGTTTAATTTTTTTTCTTTCCTATTAACTTTTTCACCCCCTAAATCCTCTGCGAGGAGTTTTTTTGAACTAAAAGTGACAATCTTTATTAATTACTAAGGCAAATATTGCCAAGTATCAAGTTTATTAACAAAAGGAAAAACATTTTTCATATAACTGTATACTGCCTTTGCAACCCCACAGGGGACGAATCCTAAAAAAACGATAGGGGTGGAATTTTGAAAAATCGTTTAGGACATATTCATAACTTGACTCAACGATTATTTATACCAAGTTTCCAGTTAATCAAGCCAAGCATTATAATCCTCCCCTGTAAAATTAACTACCCCTTGTCACCCCGTTAGAGGTAGATTTTCGAAAAACCCTGATACATGTTATTCTTTATTTTCAATCCTAGGTACTAGGATACTGAGTTTCGAGTAAATCAGATCGCGTGCCAAAATTCTGCCATACAAACTTTGAAACCCCCCCCCTTTCAGGGGGTAGTTGAGAAAAACAAATTATGGTATTGCCGTAAATTGGTCGGTATTGCCGACTATGTCATCGTTAACCACAATATTGCCAAGAATTACGCTAATACATAGTTGCATGTGTGCAGAATCGAATATTTTTATTTGCATTAAAAACATGGTAGATTAAGGTCTTAATAGTAAAATTATGATCTTACATGTTTCACCATGGTCTGGCATACAAATATTGAAACAAAAATGTGTGTGTGTGTGTGTGTGTGTGTGTGTGTGTGTAAGCGCATCTTTAGCGCCATTCCTGGCTGCCTCACCTCAAGCCCTTAATGACCTGTTCATTGTCTTTATCCTTGCTCCTCAACTTCTTGATGATGTTGGACTGCTGCAGCTGCTGGCGCGCCAGCTTCTCGCCTTCCTCTTGTAGCTGGGCGATCACCTCGTCCTTCTCTTTGAGAGCATTCTCCAGTTCTGAGGAGTTCTTCCGGGATGAAGACTCGGATTTGAAGGTGTCTAGTTGCTTTCTTAGCTGATCCTGTGGAGATGTAAGTTAAAATTCTGCTATCCATTGAAAAAAGTTTTTATTAGAGAAAACCGCTACGAAATAAAGGCGCTTTCGAGGTCAAATTGTTACTACTGATGTGCAGTTGACTGTTAAAGATTAGTTTGTAAACAAAAAGTTATTCTCTGAGATTATGTGTTTTATTGTAATAAGATATCAATATTATGTAATCCAAATATGGATTTAAAAGATTTACATTATTTATGAAATCTTTATTATAACACAGCAATATTGTAAATCTTGAAGCTTTTTATCAAAGTAATAATCGTCAATGTTAATTAAATCTACTAAATTTATGCTTACACTAAAATATTATGCTTTGATATTTATTATTCAAATATCAAGGCATAAATATTTTAGTGTTATGCATTTTAATAAAGAATAATGGGTCAACTTTTAAATGAAGGTTATTTAAAATTGTTCAATACTAAACATCATCCATACCTTTTCTCTGATCGCCTGCTGAAACTTCTTCTCTAGTGCCGACATCCTCTGTGTGTAATCTTCTGTAATAGTGTTAATATCGCTGCCCTCATGCTTGGACATCAATGACTCCACCTGACTCTTCAAGTCTGCATTATTCTCTGCCAGGTCTGCATTACTTCTGCTCATTTCCAACAGTCTGTTCTCTCTTGCTTCCAAAAGCTCTGCCATTTCACACAGCCTCCGCATCAACCTCTCATTCTCTGAACCCTGGCTCTCATCACTTGTGTTACTCTGCACTGATGCTTCTGACAGCTCTCGGTTGTGCCCCCTTATCTTTGTTGCTAAAGACTTCCCCAGTACCAAGTCCACTAGGTTAGGTGAAGTTGTGCCATCAAACTTTGACTGTTTAAATGCATACTTAGCAGGACTGTTCCTAAACCCATGACCATCTCCATTAGGACTAGGAATTATTTCAATATCTGAAGAGGTAGCTGTTTCTAACTCGTCCCCAGATGTGTGACCTGAAGTGCGGTCTGACCCTATCTTGACTAAGTCACTTTTACTATCAGAACTTATTGGAGATGTCCTTTCTTTAACACTGCCATCTGCATTCTGTGAAGAGCTACTGCTAGATGCATTGCATTGCTGCTTTTCAACATTGACAAAAGCAGAACTTTCAGATCTAAGCATGTCATTAGAAACATTGACATTGTAGAATGATGATGAGTCACTCAATTTATCAATAAGAACATCTTCTTGTTCCTTCTTCTGTTCTTCAGCAGTTATGTCTAAGTTAATACTGTCATTGTCAGCGTTTAGAGTCCTATCAGACCAAGAGCCATCATTTGAAGAGTTCTCACTTATTTGCATCCTCTGAGGGAGGATGGCTTGCTCCAAGTGCATGAATTCTTTGTCCATCACTTTTCTTGCTGTGTCTACTTTGACTAGCTTGGGAAAGGGGCTTGCAGACTTGTCATCAGTATCCAATACAGTGGGCGCTGTACATTCTGATATGGAGTTGTATGACATAGTATCTTCATCATCATCAGCAACTAAACTGACGCTGTCTGCAGTTTCTGCTTTCTCAGTCTTATCACCGACGGGAGTGGACTTCTTATCACTGAGGTCTCCAGGGGATAGACAGAGGGAAGATGAGTTACTGTTTTTACCACTAGAGTAACTATCAAAACCTAGGCACTCGATAGAACTAGGACTCACCAGACTATCGGGTAATATTTCTACAGATTCTGAGTTATGCTTCTGGCCCACACTACTGCTGTGTGATATGGAATGAACTGACGCCTCAGAGTCAGGAGTTGTCTTTAAACTCTGAGATAACACTTCTACTGAATCTGAACTATTTCTACTTGACACAAGAGACAATCTGTGTGACTTTGCTGAATCACGTCTCTCTTCAACTTTTGGGAGTTCATCTTTCAAAGATTTTGTGATTCTGTGATCTAATGCCTCACTATCTGACATGATTAGCTGACTTTTGGAGAACAAGTCATCGTGACTGCCATATTTAGTATCAGAAAGAACATTCATAGACTTAGCTTTCGGTGGTCTCACGATTGTAGGGTCGTCTTCTTTAGGTTGCTCAAAGAATGAGCCCGCAAAAGAGCCCCAGATGCTCTGCGATGTGGACTTGGACGGACTCTCGGTGACGACAGGCTGATCTTTGATAGGAGCATCTTGTTCACTCTCTGCGCTGACGGTCAGACCCCAGGAGGAAAAGAAATCCGAGTTGTCTTTGAGTGAGGTGTTGCTGTGTCCAGGGGATGACTTGGCGCTGGTCTGCGGGGTCGCCTCCTCCTCCGGCTCCTCCCCGCTCTCGTCCTGGATGTCCAGCGCTTTGTCGATAGTCTTCTGTGCTTCCTTCAGCGCGTTCTTAGCGAGGCTCGTGAAGCCTGACGTGTCGAACCAATTCATTTTGTCGGCGCATTTAGACACAACACAGCACGAACCACGGCTCAATCAAAACACTCAGTAATGTATCACCCCTAAAGCAGCCTGAATAACGTGATTGTTATGAGATTATCCATGGAAATACACTTCAACTTATCACAACAAACCAGATGACGTTTCCATTTTGTTTATATATTTTTCGAAAGAATTTTGCAATTGTCAAAGTATTTTACTTTATTTTTACTGCTAAATGTATTTTAGGAATAATTTTATTAACTATTATGAAATAATACCATAATTTTCACATCGAACAAGTGCCACGAAAAGTATATGAACAACTGATTTGACGTTTGATAATCACATAAAGGGACGTCGTTTGACTATTGTGGTCATGTAAATAGAGCTCTGATTTTTCGTCAAGTTCTCCATAGCTCCAGTGGCGCAATTGGTTAGCGCACGGTACTTATAAGACAGTGCTTCGTGTGAGTAATGCCGGGGTTGTGAGTTCGAGCCTCACCTGGAGCAATCTTTTTGTTGAATGTTATAAAGAATACTGAACAATAGGTTCCGTATTTGCAAGAACGTGTTGTAATTTTATCACTATGTGTGATATTAATTTCAAAGAATAAGATTGTAAAGGGCATATTTTATCCAGGCAGTTATTAGACGAGTCAATAACCGTATATTAGCCACTGTTTAATCGCTATTGTATTTGATGAGTTTCTGTAATGTTTGTTTAGTACCTAAATATGTAATTAGCCAATTTATATTTTGAAATGTATATAAACCTCTGATTAAATACTGTTTCACTACGAAAAAGAACATACAAATAAGGGCTTACTTGGATGCTTTTTTTTATAATTCTTCTGTAGCCTTACTTCGTTAATTTTCCAAAGAAATACATAAATAAAAGAAATCATATATTTAATATAATTTATTGATTATCTTAAAATAATTATATACAGTATAATAAAACTATCGGGCCTTCCACAATGTACAGTCAGATATTCCAATTACATAGATAACTAAAATTGTTCAGAAGGTTTATAAATACAATAAAATATTTAAGGGAATTTAAATAAAATCGGAATAAGAATTTTGAATAATAATCTTAAATGTTTATTTATAACATTGAGGATCCTGCAAATCAGTGGACCTTCATCTTGTACCCTACAAAGAACAATCTAAGTGTGATTTACATAATTCTGCTTCATAAACATCTCACATGGAAAATACTTGAATACAACAGCATGTGCAGTGGTATCAAAATGTAATTAAGTAATATCAACTTTACAGCTACAGATTAGCTCATATTTTACTTTTAAATGCAGTTTGTATGCATTCAACACAAAACACAATACAATTTGAATCATGAATTGGTTTATCAAACTTTGGCAGGTCATTTTTATTGTTGAAATGAATTCTTACAATGCTTTATTGATAGATATTCGACACAAAACGATAATGATTACAGATATCATATAATAGGGCGTAAAATACTCGTAGCATAAATACACTGCTACAAGGACCATAACAAAGGGCGTTCAATTTTTGGAAAATATTTTGTGTGTTCTAAGAAATGTAGGTATTGAAAAATACAAGATGGCGGCTTTAGTTCCGATTTTGGCCGCGGGCCAAGAGATCCTTGTAACAGCTATACACGGTATGTTTTGAATCACAGAATAGTAAGTAAATGGAGTGTTCTTTGTCATATTTCTATGACTCACCGGTTTTTTAAGCTAACCTTGGAGAAGGTGAAATTAATAATCACGTGCTTGAAAAATATAAGTAAGTAAGTAAACAGTCATCAAGATCGAATGACAAGCATCTGACTAAAATCACATCATACAAACACGTTATCTATATTTTTAATTCGAAAGAACTAAGGACCTGCTTCACAATTTCCAGATATTATCTACCAAATAAATTCAGGTATGAAATAGAATTTGGGTGAAATTATCTGCTAGATAAATTAACCGGAACAGAGGAACAGGCCATATTTGATATAATATTTGTGTGGCTTAATTTTCTTGGACAGAAGTACTGACTACAAATAAATAAAGTACAAACAAGGAACTCCCGACTGACTCATTATGAAAACTACATCACATAATCATTTAAACTTTATGAACCACTATTTAGGCCAGCATACAATTATTTATGCACGAAACACGTTGGCGAGTGAAACCCGCTTCATACAGCATTTGTTTAGTTACATATATATACCTACATATTAAGTTTAGGATTACATCATGAAGTATTGTGCGAAATCAAATTAACCCGTTGAATGCCGTATTTACAGACACAATTAAAAAGCCATTGTCTCGCGTGGATCTACGTTCCGGCATATGAAGGGTTAAGAGTAAGACACAACGTTTAATAAATATCGAAATCATGTGAAAGTATCATTATCATATAATGATTTTTTGATGATATAGAGAAATTCGGATTTATTTTGTATTAATAACTTCGGGCCACAATGCGAAGATCGAATAGTATCAAAGTCTCTGAATTTTAAAAACTTGAACATTTCTTAATATACAAAACAGCTGCATACATATTTACGTATTTATGAAGCTGTTGTTTTCATAATACATTAATAGATTTAGTACATAAACAAATACTGTAATACTCTGAACTTAGCTTCATAAATTTTCAAAATCTTCTAGTCATTGTATACAGGCCTATTTAAGTGTTTTACACGACTCCCGTGTTGCCGGTAGTGGGCGGAGCAGGCTGTGTGAACATGAAGGTGGTCGCGTTCTGTAATAGCTGCTTCTTTACAAACTCGGTGGTGGCAGACTTGAGGTTCTCCTTGGCTCCGAACTTGCACTTGATGTAGCCGTACAGGTTGGCGCCCGTCAGAGTTAGTGCGATGAGGACTAGCAGCTGGGGAGAAGAAACAAATAATCATTTTGATTAAACTATGTTTCTCACTAGTTGAATGGGAAAGGAAACGGAGGCCTGTGCCCTGACTTATTTATTTCTTACTAATATAGAATGCACAAGAGGAGTATGTTACCGTTTCTGCTAATTACTGATAATTCTTTTCGGTTATGAAGAAGATTTTATTGATATTATTGATGTACATAGGTAAAAATGGGTTTGAAAAATACTTGAACATTAGTAAGTTAGTGCCAAATGTAGTAATTACACCAGCTGAGCAACATTCATAATAGGTAAACCATGTCTTATATTCCTTATCTGATTACAACTTTTTATGACAATTATTAACTATGGTGTACCTAGAGATACCGTTTAAAACATGCTATTGTTGTTAATTTTTCCTGATATTTTTTTTTTTTTAATATACTGAGGTACTGGTTAAAAGTGTCGCAATTTTTTAATTTTTATCTTATCATAACATACCATCCATTTGAATTTAAGTCCAAACAGGCAGAAGATGAAGAATGTTGACCAGATGGCCGGGCACAGGATCAGACCCATCCAGAACAGACGGCTCTCGTTCTGGTTCACGCGATTCTGGAAACAGTATAATGATTTATCACTACAAAGCTTTTTAGTTTACATTGTTCCTATGCAATAATTTTAAAACTTTTAGAGGAAAGCTGGGGGAGCGTTGGCGGGAAGAGAGACTTCAGCGAGCCATCTACTCTGTATTCGTGCTTAGGTACCCACAGGTAGAGTGTACTACACAGTCTTTGTTTTCAGTGCGGCAGCAAGGTCCTTGGGTCAGTTTCCAGTTTTTCATGGTATCTTTTTGTAATATTTTTGATCTTGTCCATGGCAGTATCCATTGTTCCCTCCTTGAATATTTCAGCATTCGTGAAATCGTATTTGGCTTAAGAACATATTTTTTTTAGATAAATGATATAAAATTTGGTTAGTCTATACTATAGTAGTGGTGTAGAAGCAACCATAACACTCACATTTACCTGTTTTGTCTCAAACACCCAGTGTGACTTGCCATCATCGTCCACATAGTTCCACCACCGCAAACCAACTAAAAGACGACCTGGAAAAAATTATGGAAATACAAAAACACTTACAATCATCCATCAACAATTTCTTAATATGAAATCTACTAATGAGACACAATATAATATAGTATTGAATGCTTGTAACTGAACACAGCATTCATATTTAATATTGTTAATTGTTTATCCGCTGTATTCATAAACGTTGCTTAAAGTTAAGCAGTGATTAGCGACTGTTTAACCATACATTTTTGATGTTTAAACGTTACTTAACTTTAGTCATCGTATATGAATAAACCCCATTATGTTTCAACCACCAGGAAGGACAAAGTTGATTGATTAATATGCTGTCTTCAGATAAGGTGAAGGGCGGGCATTTTTGGAGGACTGTCTTTTGTAATTTTGACGTTCGAAAAGTGCTGATTCTCGGCCTAATTTGACTAAATGACTTTTGATTTTGATTTTAAAGTAAATTAAATTTTCATATCTATTATATATATATATATTTATATAATATTTATATCTTTTAGGGTGCAGTAGGTACCCAAAAAATATTTAATTATTTAATTTGATTTTGGCAATATACATAAATATTAAATATACTTTTCGCTTGCACATTATTTCTCCATTTCCAACTACTCTGTATCATCTAGAACTACGAGGAAGAAAGTTTGGGCTATGGTTACCTACTTGCTTTGGCAGGCACACTGCTGAACTAAAATGTATTCTCTACCATATAACAGTTTAGTCATTAATTACAATCCGTGCCTCACTAATATAATTATTATAACCTATTAACTCGTTTCACAATTAAAGCCTCGGATACACTAGGGGACATTTTGTCCCGCAACATGACGCGCAACACTCAATCTACGTGTCGCTGCAGCGTTGCAAAATGTTGTAAAGTGTCTCGCAACAAGTTCCGCAACATTTTACGTGACGCGGGACAAGTTGCTTGCTCCCGCTCCTAGAGCGAGCGCACGCGTCCCGCGTCAGTATCGCGCGATTTATACATCGTTTTGTCACGTTTATTATTATTATGAATATGACATAAACTGTCTTAACAGTTGTAACATCGCTAATCACTTGACTACAAAGACAGCTTATGTTGTTATTATGAGAAGTGTTCAGAAAATGCACTCTTGGATGCGGAGTTGACATCAGCCTGTTATTCTATAAGTACATTGTGACAAGTTCAATACATACCACTTATATTCTTGACTGTCCAGAAGTCAGCGGACAGCAGTAGGATGACAAGAACAAAGCTGGCGATGAAGGAGTCTGAGAACCAGCCGCACAGCATGTAGACCACGATAGCTGAGCACCGGAATACTAGGTGGAAGAACACTATGTATGGGTGCCTGCAAAATGTTTGATACATGGTTATAACTTGTTGTTCTCACAAAGTGAAAACGGTTTTGTTCGGCATAGCTTTAAGTGGAAGTGCTAGTGCAGCTAAGAATGCTGTCAACTTTTTATAAATAAAGAAACAAGACATAGTGGAACCTTTTTTTTTAAGTATGTGATAACAATAATATCAATGATGCTAAGGAAGTTGAATAAACAGTAGGAATAGTAAACATTTTGTAGTTTGTTGATGGGGACAGCAAAATCAGAAGTAGGGCATTACTTGTTTATTTACAAGGACAATTTTCAATTTGAAATTCCTGTGGCGTCAGATAAATCAACTACTTGTTCCTCTAAAATATATTCCAGGTCATATCTTTTACTCTCCTACAAGATAACATGTTAAAATGTAGTAACAACAGCTGGTTTAATAAAGTGACACTTACACAAACTGTTTGGTAGCGTTATCCTCTTCACCGAAGGCGAGGGTGTCGTCGTCGAGCAACGGCACCTGCGGCACACCTGGCTGTAAGTAGCGCGGTAACAACACTACATCAGCTCAAGCCGTGCAAAGCAAATCAACAACGCTATCCATTCACTCTCGAGCTCCAAATTAACTTCTCTCTACATAATTACTCGCAAATCAAAACAGCTAAGGACTAAATATCAGTAACGGGCTATGATTTAATTATAATGCGAATGATAATGATCTTGTAAATTAGGGGAATGATATGAAAACTAAAATCAATCGCTGCTTCCAAACATGTTAAAGAAATGTAGTTGAAATTAGATATCTAAAGTACTTACCGTCGCCGAATTCATTCCTGGATTATTCATCTTTTAATTGTTTAATTGCTAATTACTACACTTTATACTTTATATACCTAAATAAGTATTTTTTAACTAAAATGGAAATAACACACTTCTTTTACTTCGTCATCGATCACTATTTCGACAATTCCACAACAAGTTTTTTTATGTGTCATTTGACTGCATTAACTGTTGTGCACAAGAGATAGCTAAATACTATTTCAATTTGACAGAAAGAGAAAACTGCGCAACGCATGCTCTATTACAAGCAAGTATCGAGATATAGGGAAAGCATTATTACTTGACACTGACAACTGACACTGACAATGTGGATGAAAGCGATGCCATGTCAGATTAGGGTTCCTTTGAACTATGTATTTTTTTAAACACTATTGAGTGGTTCCTTAGCTCAGATGTAAGAGTAACCGCAAAAAATAATAATTAAAACTAAAGCCTGGAAATGGCTTTATTAATTATTATTGAGGTACTAAACCGGAGATGTCTAAAAGAAAGTGACTACGCAAACATCGCAAGTTCACGTGAATGATGTTTGTTTTTATGTGCGAACTTGTGATCAAACAATGAAAAGGGTATCGGCCAATTCTCGTAATTTAAAACGTTCAAAATTTAATCGCAGTCTCACGTCGCGTCGTCTCAGTCGGCGACAAACCAAATAATACCATACCAAAAACTTGTCAAAAATGTCTTCTTCTTGTCGCCGCGCTGGCACGACTGTGTTTTAAATGTTGTTTTCCACTTCCATGGCGTTGTCGGTGGCAGCGCACAGGGGGTCTACTCCGAAGTGTAAAGTGCGAATGTTCGGATCGGATCGACATATGGCCGAACCGAATATTATTGATAAATACGAAAAAAGTTCTGATCGGCTCAGTTAGGTCGGGACCATAGTCAATATTCGAAAGAGTGTAGGAGTGTAGGATCGGAACCGACCGAAACAAATAGTAACTTCGTAGCAGGAAACGGCCGAACATTCACCCGATACTACTTCGGAGTAGAGCCCCAGGTCACTTTGACGGCATGTTTTGGGGCATATGCTGATTTGTGACATAGCTCCACAATAAAATTACACCCTGCCGCGCGGCAGTAGGCTGTAATCGTGGAGCTGGCTACCTTGATGGAACGGCCAAGGTAGCCCCATTTTGCCAGGTTGGACTTACATCTTCTCACTTGTGTCCGGAGTCCGGAGTCCGTGTAAAGTAAATGTGAAATGTTGGAAATTAGAGGTTTTTGACAGGTTGAGACTGAGATTAGACTGTGAAGTGAATGTTCTTAAAATTACAAGAATTTCCCTTCAGGATATTAAGGGAAACAAGAATTTAGAAGTTAGCAAGCGCAAGGTGAAAAGAGATTCAATTTTATATTTGCAAGTAAATTAATATATTAATAAGTAGATTGAGCCATGACGTAGCCTTTCTGTAAATTCATATATTGTATAAAGATTTTAATGAAAGCCTATTTAACTATATTATTATAAAAAATCCGATACAGCTTCTCTAGTGCCATAAAATTTTGAACTTTAGAAAAATATAAAAAAATAAATCAATGAACCTACCTTTTCAATTGTTGAACGAAGCGACTACGAGTGGTCTTAGAGCAACTTGAAATCAGTTAATTCTTGGTCATTTTTCATTGTTTCATTCATTATGTGCAAGTATGCGTTTTATGCTATTAATTGGATATTTTTAACATGTTCAAATAATGTTCTAAGATACTTCTAAGCAGCTCAGACCCAGACCAAAACAGAAACTTGTTTTTGAACGAAGGTTGCGCATATTGCAAACACCCGTTCTAACTTCACTTGAATGAAAAAAAGATACATCTGTCAAAATTTTGCAGCAGGGGGCACATGCAAAGGCTGTTTACAATTTCGCAACATACTTGTGTTTGTCGTTACAGTGTTTTTTTTTAGCTAAAAGTTATCGAATTTTTGTGTGTCGTACGATGTCTTCCACCGGCGCGGTGGTCGGTTCCCGCGTGTGGTCGTGATTCTCGGTTTTAGTGCGTGACAGGTGTGAATTTTGCGTAACGAAGTCGCGATGGGCGCAAAGGCAAGTACCGCGAACGGGGGGCAGAGTCCGCGCACGAGGACATTCTCCACGAGCTCCAGCTCAGAGGTGGTGGGAAACGCAGGGTTCAGCCTGCTGAGGGCGATACCGGGGATACAGGTGACGAACGACCGCCAGCGCGCGAGGTCTCTGTCGTCGGTGCCGGACCTGCACGCGTCTCACGAGGCGATCGCGATCCCGCCCAACTCGCAGAGTTACGAGGCGTCGGCGGCCGCCAGCCCCGACACGGACTCCAGCTCCAACGAGGAGGCAGGCCCGGTGCCGGGCACGTCCCTGGCGCTCGGCCGCGTCTACGCCGCGCACTCGCTGCCCTCACACATCTGGTCCATAAACGGTGAGCACCCTCAACAAATATTTTCCACTCAACTACCACTCTGTGTACTCAGGCAGTCTTATCTAATGTTAGGTAATCATCAGTGTTTTTATTTTGTAAGATAATGACTGCTTTACAAAAATAACAATGGGTATGAACGCAATCATTACTAATTAGTTGTATTATGTGCTCTAACATACAAAGTGCTTGCATTGAATACAATGTGAGATATGGCAGCAGTATCGTGTAATGTTTTAAATTGAACTGTTTTGAACCAGTCAAGTGGCAGTTGGCAAGTTATTAGATAAATTATATGTTTTCATGAGTAGAACATTGTTTGATCAGCTCATTAACAAGTTCTCTGTAATAGATAAGGTCTATTTCTGTCTACAAATTGTTCTGTGTTACACAATTTGCAGACACACATATTTCTTCTAATAACAGATCTTTCTTGAAATACCTTCAATTAATATATTTATTCTTAGTCCATTTTTTTTAATCCAAAGTTCAAATATTTTATTTTGATATAATACTAATACCTTTATAATTTATTTTTTATTGCTTTGGTCGGTGTACGGTGCCATCCTCGGCCTGCACAAAATTTTCCAATATAATTGACATTCAACAGAATGTAAGGTCAAATGAAACAATTCTTGCACTAGACTATAAGGATGAAATGACGATTTGAGTAGCATACACTGTGCCGGATCAAAAAGGATTCTTTGATTTATAATATTCTTTGATTAATATGGCATGCTTTCAAGAAAAGCAATCCCAGATATCTTCAGAAATAAATGAATAATGGAGTAATATTCAGTCAAGTCATTGGAAAAATGGGCACACTGCAACAGTTTCAGACATATGATTGATTATTTTCAAACTTTATGAAACACTAGCTTCTGCCCACGACTTCGTCTGCATATTTTTTTTCTTATTGCTCGTGTCCTAAGGGTCGTATTGTGACGTTAAATAGCTTATGACCTTCCCCAAATGATGGGCTGCAAATACAAAAGGAATTTTTCAAATCCGATGGTTGTACAGTCACAAGCAAAAGTATGTATACACTCGGCTTTATTCAAAAGCGATTTACTCCTTTATTTTTGAATGAAATTTTATGTTGTCACGAACATAGCATTTTCGAACCCATAGGTTTATCTAATGTGTCGTATTTTAACGTTGCATTCGTTATTTCACGAAAAAATCTCAATTGAAAGTTGCCAAGTGTTGACATATTGGTAATCGTGACTGTACCAGAGATTAGCACATTCAAACAAACAAACTCTTCATCTTTATTATATTATAGTAAGTATAGATTACTTGAATGTAAGACACATTTACTGTATTATTATTAGTACTTTTGTTTCCTATTAACATTGACCTTGGAATCCATAAGAAATAATAATGTATTGTGAATATTTAATGAAGCATCTCTTCAAGAATTGTTACCTTAGTGTTGAATGGAATATAGAATCAGTGAGTTCATTGTCTATGGCATTTTTGCTATAGGCTTGGTTAGAGGTGTTGAAAAGCTAAAACCATTTTAAGTAATGCCAATAAAATATTCTGCACTTGAAATGATTGTAGTAACACTATCTAATCTTTTAGCGTTAATATTCATGGATATTATTTAAATTCAGTTAAGTATATTTATTAATTTAAATATTATTAATTAATACTATAAAAAAACGCGCCCTAACAGGGTCATGTACTCATATGTTTAGAACGGAATTTAAATGATGTGCAAAAAATAAATAAACAAAGTTTTGCAAATGGCTGTTCTTTACATTGCAATTGAAATCCCTTATCATTGGCCAGCACTAAAACCTCTACTAAATAATTTGTATAGTCTACTGAGTGCTGACTTGAATTTATTGTCCAATTTCAATATTCATGAGTCATTTAGTTAAATCATAACCATAACAAATGATAAAGGCTCAAAAACTGTTCTGTCATTATCATTGATCAAAAGTTTACTTATTCATTTAGTTTATCTAAGGAGAGAAATTTCATATAAATCTCATTTGGCAAAATCACTAATCAAATAAGGCAATAATTGAACTCTTTTGTAAGGTGAAAATATTCTAATTAAGTTGGTTTGACCACGTTGTCCTCGTTTTCCTTGGACCTTTTAATTTTAGCGAATAACCTGAATAGAAAAGAGCGGAACATTTGCGTCCAGGATCGGAATTTCCATTAAATGTCGCAATCCACGCGGGGGTATCTTGGCGTCATCGCGCGAGATATTTTCAAATAGTTTGTTCAACTCAGCCGTTATGAACATTGCTAGTGCTACAGACACGGACAACACTTGTCATGGTATTGAGCTATCACCGCGCTATTTCTGCCTACCCCACGACGTGACAGCAACATCACTATTAACTCCCGTGCGTCTACGCGTCTGGGAGCGACTTTCTCGTACTATAATAAATCGCGGCCGCTTTTCCGGGTTGGGGCGCACGCGCTTTCGTCGTTCAGTCGCGTTCGGACTACCGCAGCGTTCACATCGCCACCACTATGTACAGACGTCGCTACCGCACCACCCTCGGCCTTGGGCTCGGATCCTCCTTCTCGTCGTCGTTCTCCACGACCCTGTCGTTCAGAACCACCACCACCACCACCTCGACAGCGACCGACACCGTCAGGTCGGATGCGCGTGCGACTGCCGCTAAGCTCAAATCGAAGTATGAAAACGCCGGCACAGCGCAAGGTGCGTGTGTTACTAACGTGTGTGCGACTAATACCCATTCTGTTGTGATTTCGGAAATATAAATGATATTTTCGTGTTTATTTTCCCCGCAAATATCGGGAGAGTAATGCCCGTTCGTAGCCTCTTTGTTAGTTTTCCTTATGTGAGGGATGTTCGTTGTGATTGCCCATTTCAACTATATTTGTTTCCCCGCCCTTTATTGTAATGGTTTTCCTCTTTGATAACATAGATTTTGTCGACTGAAGCAAAATTTTCGTAATCCAGATAAAAATGTGATAACTTTGGTTAGCTTTTAATATTATCGTTTTATCACAGGAGCTTCTGAAGTGCTTCAACTAATATTGTATCTAGATTTTTTTGTTCGTACTTTTATTAACTGTTGTCTAGATTTTTAGGTATTTATTAAAGAAATAACTTAGATATGAAACAAAGTCCAAAATTACCTAACAGCGAGCTGGATCTGTTTAGTTAATAAATCATACAGTTGTAACATGTCCTATAAATAGTGGAGTTTGTCCGAATTCTGTGACAAGTAGGTTCGCTTTGACATAATTGTGTCAGACAGTGTGGAAGTAATATTGAGAGCGGAGAGCTACTTGATCTGACAAGCACTAGACTAGGCGACCTGTAGCTTTCGAGCTAGCCACGAAAAAATTATAATGAAAATAGAAAATATATTCCTTCAGTTTGGTAATCATTAAAGGTAGGGAGGGACCAATCATACTGTTTTTGACACGTTTTTCGGTGTTAACATGTTCGCTGAACTTTTGTACTGAAAAACTTTTCTGCTGAAAAGTTTTATCGGTTGTTGGTCTGAAACAGAAGCAATCGGCAATCGTATCAGCATCAATTTTGACAGTTGTTGGAATATTTTGTGTAGCTACAATTTATAAGCTTTCCGCTAAAGCTCACTGAATCCTAGGTCCCAATCATATCAGCTGCAATTTTGGTAGTTGTTGAATTCGTTTCTGGATTGGAATATTTTGTGTAGGTTCAACGTACCTATAAAAACTTTTTACTAAATCAAACTGACTCCTCGGTCCTCTTAGCTGTAAGTCGTAACTCCTTATTTCGTAACGCTAAAGACACTCTCCTTAGAGGACTAAGTTTAGGTTACCTATTTAGCTTTTTATTAAACTGCCTTGTTTAATACAGGGTGGCAGGGGCATCGATGCGCAACCTGCTACCATGGATTCAATACATGATTCTAATCCCTCTGCGTTACAATTTTTCGTAGGTTATTAAAAAAATTGCTGTACCATACATTTCATTTTGACAGCGTAGGTAGCACTTTTTTATATGTAGCAGCGCAGCACTTTTGTATGTAACGGCAGTTTTTTTTTGACAGTTTTTCTAGTCTTGATCATGGTCTAATCATGTGCTGAATGCATGGTTACAGTTTGCGCGTCGACGTCCCTATCCCTGTATTTTCTCTAACGCTACATTACCCTGTCTGCCTTGTCAGGTAGTCAAGTTACGAATGAACACAGGCAAAGCGTACCTTTGACTAAATATTTTTATTCTACTTTTTATGAGCTGTAATTTAAGCGTGTTTTACTTTTACCTTTTTTGCATAATGAATTTCTAGGAGCGAGCTTTTGCCGCGCCATAAGCTTAACGAGCTTTAAAATATCCTGTTTTAAATTAGGTACATATGTTTTGTATGCGAAGTTTTATGTCGGTAGTTGTAGGAAAATATAACAATAGTTTTGACTCCATTCATACATTGAAGGGAAACTGACGGATCAGTTCATACATATAAATTAAATGTAAACCGTAATGTCTTTGATGTTTAAAATATTCATGAACATTTGCAAACAACAAGAGATTTACGTGACAGGCTCTGATACAGATCATTTAAATGATAATTTCTACCATTAAAATATATTTCCAGCCCAACTATAGTTAGGCAAGTGTAAACACGCTGTAGATGACAGGCGTCCAGACAGACAGACTTTAAATAAGTCTGACATTTGACTAGCGCCTGATCCCGATTTGTCGTAAAAGCTAAATCAAATAGCGCGTCACTCCGCTCAGATATTAATTTTAATATTTACGATTTAGATGAAACTAGTGCTGTGTTACCACACTTGTAAACAGCTAGATATCCGCCAGTTTGAATTTAGAATTAGTTTTTGGAAATATTCTACTGTTAGTATATTATGCCGCAATTTTTAAACAAAGAATATGTTTTAGCAAGCCTATGACGCATATTTTTTTAAGAACGATCTGCTGCCATAAAGGTCTTTTAGGTTACTGTGTTATCATAACAATGTTTTTGCACCATCACGACTGAGTTTTCTTATTCTTGTTTACAATAATATTTAGTTGTTATTGCTGTTATTTTCCGCACTGTTCTGGAAGTAAGACCGTGTATCTGGAGTTTGTTATCCCGAGCAAGTTTCACGACTCATCTGTGGGACTGGGAACTAGGTTATTGTGGATAGGCTAACAACCTGTCACTATAAATCATTACTGCGATTTTTTCTAAACATAACTGCTACGATGTTTGCTTTGCATCTGCAGGGTGCGTTGTGGAATCAATTTGTGAGTAAAACCTTACCGAATTGCTAAAACAACGTAGAACAAGAACTTTACAATCTACTTACCTAAATATTTTGTTTCCGAATAATACGGTAAAGTGTGTGTTGAAAGAGGTTTGAAAACCCGCGTAACATTCACAGCTCACAAACATCGTAATCGCTTGCCGCCACAATTCTCGTATCTGTATCCGCGAGTCGTCCGTATCCGCACTCCGCAGGGCCGCTTCCCTAGTGGAAATGTAGCAGTTTACCCGAGGAAGTTGCCTCAATAATGTTCTATTTATTATCCTATCCGCTATCGTAATGTTTACGCGACACCAATTCTGTTAGTAAATGACGCACTTTTCAGATATTTAAATATTAAAGAAGAAAATTATATGAATAAAAACTTTGATAGAGAAAACAGCCTGTCAATGAGATCTTGGTCATAAGTTAGACTAACGAAATTGGAACATTGACCTCGTGAACTCATTTTCAGGAGGAAAACTGCTGGCACTGCTGGTGGATGATTTCACTACCCACAAGAAGACATTCCACAGATCAGAGTCAGAACACAAAGCTTATACAAATTAGCAATACTACAATACTTGAAATCAAGATTTTCTGCGAATTGGGTCTCCATAGAAAGAACATTTTGCGATCACATTCTAAAGGCATATATTTATCGACCGTGTATCACGTGAATCGCGCGTGGTCACAGTTCTAACCTAACCGTTTGGTCGGGGTACCTTAGTTACTGCGACCAACTGTGAGAAAAGGCCAGAAAGTTAAAAATGGATGAAAAGATAGTTACCGGAAACACATACTAACGAAGCAAGTTAATATAAAGCTTGTAAAAAAGGCTCATTTAATTTAAAAAGCGTTGCATCATTAAATAAATAAATAAATAAATCCCTGGACATTTCACACAGCACCATTTGTCCCAAGCTAAGCAACCTAATGCTTGTGTTATGGTAACAAGATGGCTGATAAACTACTTATATACAATTTTTTTTTTTTGTAAATACATCTATACTTATAATAAATCTGTAGAGAGGTCAATTCTGTACATGAAATATATTTCCAAAATAACTATCAGGGGGTGATTAGGGATCGATACTGATGCCAAAAATGCAATCAGTAAAATTTTTGTCTGTCTGTCTGTCTGTCTGTCTGTATAACCGTTATAGAAACAAAAACTACTCGACGGATTTTAATGAAACTTGGTACAATTATTTTTCATACTCCTGAGCTGGTTATAGTATACTTTTCATCACGCTACAATCAATAGGAGCAGAGCAGTGAAGGGAAATGTTGGGAAAACGGGAGAAGTTACTCCATTTTTTACGCTTCCGTCGCGTGTGCAACCTTAATGGTTAAAGCTACACAGAAATCATGTATGACGGAAATGTTCTCCTTAAAATTATATAAAAAATATCCCACGACAGCATATGTCTATCTTTTATGGTTGACTCACAATAACACGTGTAACTCCCGATAGCTTAGCAGTTCGAAGCTTTCTGATTATATTTGTCTACTCTTACATTTATAACACTCTCAGTCATTCTTAATTAAAAAGTTAACATTATTAACTATTCCATAAAAAAGAATCATGGGAAATCATCAAATGACCCCTCCAGCTCTGGGTGGAGCGGAAGGGAGTGTCAGACTTACTGACTAAAACCCACCCGTGTTCCTTCCTTAGCCCTTTATGTTCCAGGGCAGCGGTAACCCTTTCGGACGATCCCGCTACCCCTTCTATAGGTACTTAAGCCTCATGTGAACGTGATCTAAACAATATTACCAATACATTAACTTAATAACACACAAGGAGTTACACGCTGACGGAGTCACGGGCACAGCTATTAACAATAATATTGTGCGGTTCCGTATTGCGATATTTTTCAACAGTATTGTAGATTGACATATTATATTTCCCTACTAAAATACGAAAGTTAAACTGTCTGTTACATCAAAACCACTGAACCGTGAGGAAGGACATAGGCTACTTTTTTTTACGAAAAACGGCGGAAACGTGGACGAAGTCGCGGGCAACAGCTATAGGTACTATATAAAATTATATATTCTGTCTGTAGGTATGTTACATTTTCATGCCTAAATCACTGAACGGATTTCGATAAAATTGCCTGCCAGCAGATGCCAAAGAGATAGATGGCATCCTGGGGAAGGACATACTTCTTATCCTTTCCGACATTCACGCGGGCGAAGCCGCGGGCAGAAGCTAGTACATAATATTATAGATAGAAAAACACCCAGACTCGGAACAAATACATTTAGGTCATACAAATATTTTTTCCGTGCGGGAATCGAACCCGCGACACGCAGCGCAGCAGTCAATCGCTTAACCACTGCGCCAAAAAATGCTCAAAAAGTTTTTAGAGGACTAATTAAATATTTCTCCATTCTAAACCTAATATTCCAAATCCTCGAGTAATCACACACCACACATAGCTAAAGAAAATCGTACTCTCGTCCAAATGTTATTTGTTTTTCAATTTTTACTGAAGTGAGAGTCTTCAGTAAAGGCTATACCGACGTATGTCATAAACGTGTACAGGTGAATTGAGGCCATAACTTCAGAAGCCGTTTATGCATCACTTCAGCACATAAACCACAAATGTAATGTGCGCCACGTGGCTGCACCTGGGACCTGCGACGCCGTTTAACTGCTACGAGCTTTCGAAGTTTTGTGCTGTTGAGGGAAATAGCATCATTTGGTTTTACGTCGTTTAGACTGCTGCACATAAAATCCATATTTCGCATAATATGCCATTCATCAGCTTCTTCCCACCTCACATATGTATACGGTCTTATGGAACCCATTTATTGTCGTTTCACAATTTTTACCAATTCTCTATCTTGCAGTTTTTGAATGTGACGGGCATAACGATGACTGAAGGTTTATCTTTATGTCCAAGGCCACCGTAGGGACACCGTATATCAAATATTGACCTAAGCGATAAACCTTCCTCAATACTAAACAAGTTGTTCCTGCACAACAGGTAAAAACTAAGAGATCATCCAGAACTGCCGTGCTCCGGAAAATAAGAGAGAGGAAAAAAGCTTAATACAGTATGTTTCCTTTCTATTTACCGCGGCTTCTGTGAAACTTCACGTTATCCGCCTAAACACACACGTGCCAACTATGAATACCACCCCATATTGATCCCGAGGGTGTCGTAAGATGCCTCACACGGAATGTACGGACTGCGGCTCCCCATTCTTTTGTTATAATCTTCTTGGTTGCTTCTAACGAACTAATATTCTTTCAGGGATGGGTAGAATAGTTTCTGCGATCGTTTGTTTAGGTACAAAGCGTTTGAGTCATCCACTAAGCCAGCTTCTGAATGGAAAATCTATCATTATCATCCCAGAGTCAAGTGGATTGCGCGTAGATGCTTCCAATTAGACCGGATGCGGCTGTTGTAGTTACTGATAGCAATAAACAAAGGACGACCTCCACTTCTTCTTCCAATTCAAAAACAACCAAAAGAATAAGCAACATTAAAAGATTTTGTTACATATGTTTCCATTATTAAAAAAAATATTGTTTCTTTACCGGAAAATGCCAAATTAGTGTCGAATTAAGTGTAAGAAGTGAATCAGCGTGTCGGAACTGCTAACCGCACGAGATTGTGTCTAATTAGCTGTAGCGTTCACGTTCAGGTGCTAACTAATAGAGTTGTTACGGTGTGTCGTGTCTGGAGCTAATTCAAGTCCATTTAGCGCATTTTTTGCCTAATTGGCTAAATAGTTGTGGAAGATATTAAGTTTTTATTATAATTGGCAGAATTGACACCTATATCTACTCTTTTAATTAAGTGTTTGTTAACTCTGCCGAGTTATCTCACTCGTATCTTGAATTTTTGGCGCCATAAAATCCGGTCAATATGTATTTTAACTGCAAACGTTATTTGTGAGCGTAAGTTAAATAACTGTGTGTTCCAAATACTAGCACAGTTAGTACCAGCGATGTCCTATATGCGCTAACAATAAAACTAGGTCAGGCATAGCTTTAGACTAGGCATGAATTGATTTATGAATGCAGAGGAACAATTAAATTTCGCTTCATTCAGACTGCAGGCGGCGAAAAGTTCCAATTTGTGCATAAAGAATTAGTAGAAAGGAAAAGATGGATAGATTTTGGCGTGAAGATAGAAGTGAAATCGAAAGCAAACCATATCAATATAAAAGGGATGTGAAGGAGAGTACACCCAAAATAAAGAGCTATTATTGACCCATTCATATAATTTCGTTATAAAACTAAATCCGCGCCCAAACGCTGTAGTAAGATCTAAATTAGTCAGTAACGGTGTGCGGTTGCCACCTGGCCAATATTTGGCACTAGCCTGGACTCGACCGCCCCACTGACTTGCCCTACATTCGCTTTAAATAGTGCGTACGCGCATCTCACTGTGCCGCTATTGGCACATGTCGATTTTACTGAAAACTTACATTGGACGTTATTGAAACTTGAGATGCATAATTAAACAATCAATATTCCAAGAAAAATATTTATTTTCCGAAAATTTCAACTATTTTTTGCCTTTTCCGGTTAAGTGGTCCCAAAAATATTCAGTTTCCCTGTAACCAAAATGTCAAGTGACTAAAGTAAAGTACTTAAAGCATCAACCTTTTTCGTCGGAGTTCTTTTAAAAATACAACAGATTCAACTTCGTACCGGGAAAAATATTTGTGAGAAGCTATTTAAAGAACATCATAAAGGAACGCGGACTATATTTATCAGATTTTTCTCCGGATGTCCAAAATTAATAATCAAGTTCACTAACACTGCGCGCCTTTCTTTTCCTGGAATGTGTTTTGATCATGTGAAAACTTTTGAATCGAATATTTCGGTCCTTATTTTTATTAATACGGCTACTGTAGGTCGGGAAACGCATGACAAATTAGTTGGTTATACACAAGGTCGTTTGGGGTGAAACACCTTTGCTCTTTTCAATTATGGGCCGGTGGCTATTCGTTTTCTGCCAGAAAGCGTTTTTTTTTGCTGCTTTGTAAATCCTTTCTCTTTCTACTTATATGATAGAAATCCAAATAAAGTCAATACCACGGACGGAATTCCATTAACATCTATAAAAACAATAGCCGAGCATTTTATTGTGGGACGTTCCCCAGTGGGTGCGGTTCGATTCCCTTTGGATCCCCGCCAGTTCCCGTGTTTATTACGACGGGATTTAACTCGGTCTCCCCGACTTCCAAGTCTCCGGTCTCTGAACTCAGCCTGTGCATTCGCCAGGAATTAAAAGTTCTGCATTTAGATTCGTCACGTGTTTCTTTGCGTAATAAGTGATCAGGTTCATTGGTCTTGAGGTTTCCGGGATGCGGGATTTGGTCTTTGAACTCTGATTTCGGAGAAAGATGTCAAAAAGAGAGTTGTGCGTGGGAATGATTGCCTTGTAGATACTCCTTAGGATATAAGTTCCTTGAAATTAATGACAATATTTTACCGACGTTTGAGAGTCTTTGCGTCATTGATTGTTTATTAAACTGCTTGTCCTTCTCTTTACGATATCTTTGTCAGAGTTTTCGCCGGTATCGCCATCAGTAATTCGCTCCTTCTTCGTCAATCATTTGGAAATAGTCCAGATCCGCTCTGTTTAGCGATTGTGTTTGTATTCCGATTATCCGCAATAATTTATCAGTCCTTCGCTTGTGCTTTGCGTGAGTTGTACGTTTTCTATATTTACGAATCTACGATAGAGTTCCTGAATGTTTTCTATGCATCGGGCAGATTTTTGTGTATTTTTTGCAGACTACATTTTTCCTTATAATTTTTTGACATTTATATTGTCTGTTAGTAAAACAAGTTGATCAAGTTTCGTACCATTTGTCTGCCTAAAAAGGAAGTACTTGATTTGTTATGCTAAACCAATATCTGCTTATCTGACCAAATAAAACAGGTCTCAGATGACCTCAGGGTATCCAAAACTGGTTTTTGCATGAAGAGATCATAAAACTCGATAAGGATAATCTTGAACTTTGTAAAATACCTCGAGGGAGGATCATGATATTTCCTAAAGTATTAAAGAAATTGACGGAATTTCTTCGTTCAATCGAATTACAAAACCGGTTTATAAAAATTGCCTCGAAGGCCGAGCTGTCGTGTCGCGCGCCGGTATTTTTAGCTCTTCTCGTTAACCGCTCTGTTACATGAGAGCTGTTGAGAAACCCAGTGGCTTACCCTATAGCAACCCCTTGTGTTGCTTACTGCTACTGCTACTGCTTACTGGTGGGCTTTGGTATTCTTATTACTTCGATTTCGGTTATAAAAGTTTAAATAATTCATTTGTCTTTGTAACGCTATGGTTTAAATAGAAGCGGATGGATGACTTTTTTGTGGTTGTATAGTAAACTATTTAAGAACTTAAAATAATGCCAATAGAGTACTAAAATTACAATAGTGCAATACGTTTCAGTGAGAATTTCCCACACTTATGAAAAAATAAATGCTTGAATCACATCCGTTTTGAACAGCGATATTTCCTAAGTTGTGCTTGTCAAATAATAAATCATGTTTGAAACGATATTTACCACATGCAGCATGTAGCACGCACTTGGTATACTTCAGCAAGAACAACCCAACTACTTGTTTATTTTTTATCACGAAGTTTGATAAACTCACGTAGACTATAAACCATCACCATCATGTTATGTCTGTATCATAATATAAATAAATTCACGTGTCGCAGACACAGTATCTCCAGTCCACAATAGATCTGATAATTGGTCTTTTATCTCAACAAAATGTGAAATTATGTCAAATCTTTATGTCTCTCCGAGCTTGCAGATTCATATCTTTAAACTTTGATCCAGCAGTGTGCGGAAGCAGTTTGGTTGAAAAAGCTTTTGTAATCGATTTTATTGTTGCAGTGATATTTTTTCCAACATCTTGAATTTTCTGAGCAGACTATAATGCAGAATATAGGTATATTTACATCGCCTTACAACAGTGGTTATGGTAAAGGAATCAAACTCTACTCTCGAAGCATCCTAGCTTCATATATTTCTGCCCCTCTAATTTAATTTATAACTCAAATCTATTTAGAATTAGTTACCTGGTGAAACCATTTACGTTTCATCATTTGTTGTAATTATTAGCCAGTGCACAATTAAATGACTTTTATAGCATAAGAGGAAACGTCGCCTTGGCAATGACACAGGATCGCACCATCCTACGATCTTGTAAAAGTCAACGTTAATTTACAGCTTTCCACAGGAAGTTCATTTTTATCTCGATTTTTATAAATGTGTGTTTTTATAAACTTTTCAAAAACACAAGCTCATTTGAAATCTGACTTATGTTATGCGTTCCGGAGCATTTCTCAGTAGCGATTGCGAAATCATTACCGAGTCCAGAATAATTTTGATTTTCCACAAAAATATATTTCAAGTAGGTACTTACCCAATAATTGGGAACATCTGGAAAAATTTGTTTCTGCGAGAACATTTCAATCTCCAAAATACATAACTTCGTTTCCTCTGTTCCTTGTAATGGATCCTCCGCCGAAAAGTGATTGGTAATACCAGAAGGTTATTTTCTACAAAACATGTACAAAATTGGATCTGTCCAATTATTTGAGAGGCTGTCTTGTGTTTGTGGTTCACGTTCTGGTTGTGTAAGCTCTGACAGAATAGTTAATTATTGCGAATAAATCAAGCCCGTTGTGATCCTGCTGCAACGCACAGCTTTATTTGATGTCGCTTAGTCCCACATGTCCCAGATAATGAGGAAGTTGTCCTCAGATAATTCCGCGTCATTCTCTTTGTGCCGAATGCGAGCACGTGTCCTTGAGCTTTTGGTTCTAAACCGCTTAGCTACGTGTTTGTCTCGTATCTTGACGAAATGATAACATCAATGGAAACACATTGCTTCCTTGACGTCACTGGGCTCGTCTAGTGGATTGACGTCATCAGCTGTGTTTTTTCTTCAAAGTTATTGATATGTGTTCCATTTATAATGTTCATTTCGATTACATCAGCTATGATTGTATTTTCTAACTGCGATGTAGTCTTATGAAGATCAAAGTTGAATTTGAATGGGTTATTGAACTGACTAGCACTGGTAGTTCTATTTTTTTTGTAACACTAATTGCATTTTGCTACACAAGAGTTGCAGCGGTCCCATTTTGGTATTTATGAGAGTCCTCCCAACATATGGGACAATATAACGAAAAGCCTATACATATGCTAGGTTAGGTCACGACTTAAATTACCCATCTGCACAGCAATTTCTAAAGCCTTTTCAGGTAAAGGTAATTAATCTTGTGGACAATGAAATGCCGCATGCAAGGAATCTGGTAGCTCTCAGCACGTCTCAGTATAATATCGATTGCTGGATGCATTTGTAATGTATTGAGTGACTTGAGTTAACAGAGTTGGAACAAATGTGACGTCTGTTGATCGATGTGAGCTGCCATAATAGCGAGCAAGTTATCGTAGGTATAGGTCGTCAACTCGCATCGGTGATATTTTGGATAATTGCTGTAAGAGATAATGGTTGGCTTTTGATTTTACTGGTTAAATATAGCAGTTTTAAACGTGACTTTGAAAAACAACTTTATTGTTTAGCTTAGCTAGCCAAATATTAGATCTTTAGCAGCAAGCCTGTTCGTACCTATGGAGTAGATTCCTCAAGTAATTTAATAAACGCTAATTAAACTTGAAATTTCTGTCGCAGTCACGCCCAGTATTACGACCATTTCATTTGCTGGGAATATATATATATTCTACATATTATAGTAATGTTATTTAAGTTGTACGGAATATAGTTTCCAATTTGTTTCCAGTGCTGGGAAATGTGGTTTTGATTTGCATCAAGATGTTTTAAGACTAGGGTTTCAAGACCTTTGCGATATTTGGAAGTAATGCCTTATTTTATTGTTCACGTGTAAGGGTGTGTGTACATGTGCATCTTGGAAAAATCCGAGATTTTTATAAAAAAACTACTACGGCTTAAAAGTTTAAATCGAGTAACTCGTGTCATATCAATCCGTTAATAGAGTTAGACACATCACTTACACCATGTTTTGGTATAAAGCCAAATTGCAATTTATTACTTGACGCAAACGCCGCCGGTTTCGCGGCGATTTATATAAAAACGTCTCTACCAGTAATTATTATCTACTCTTTGCTTGATTTATGTGTTCAGTTGCCGGAGTACCTACGCCATCATTATTTTAGACTCAAAAAAGTTAAGATTAAAACGTTGTTAATCTTTGTTTTTTAATATTTTATAGCGTGAAGGTCGGGAGAAGTAGGCCGTATATTCTAGAGTACGATGTTATAACATTTTTGTCAGAGATTCGAGCTTAAACGATCTTGATGATAGGTTTGTTGGTCTTTTTGTTTTGGTTATCAACGCAAACGACGTTGATCCAACAGTTGACGAAGATGTCGTAAGAGACATCATACTCGTAGATAAGCCAAGAGGGATTATGTTACGTAGATAAACATGGCAAAAGATTTCTGTACACACATAATAGCTTTATTGCTGTTCCTATTCTGGGATAATATTAGCAACATTATACATATATCCGTGTTTAGCAATGAAAGATAAAGTTCTTAGTTTAAGACAGATATGACATCCGGATGTTTGTGAAAATGAAAATTTATATGAATGGCAACAGGTTATAATATAATTAATATCGTGTTCTGCTGCCAGAACTACTCGTTTACCGATAGTTCCGTATTACATTCTAGTACCATATTAATTTAATTTAATATATTATGTAGAGCGTTATGATCAAAACATTTAAATCACATCTTCAATCTATCTAAATGTTTACTCCCTCCGGATAGTTTTGTAAAAACTTGTATTTATTTTAACACATGTGGAGTAGCCAGTGGTGTGGTGGTGGGGGGTCACCAGTAGAGCAGACCGTTCTACCCCAAGATTACTTAATGTTTGTACCTATAAGTATAGGTACAAACATTAAGTAATCTTGGGGTAGAACGGTCCTTTTTTTCTCTCGGTCATTTCCTTTTTTGGAAACGAACATCTCCGTCATTACACCTCACACCCATTAACTTGGAAAATGCAGATTTAGTGAATCGTGGTCAATTTGGCTGAATTTCCTAAAAACGGTTTATAAAAAAACATATCCAAAGGTACGTTTTGGGTCTTAAACCTCAATGCTGTAGTCGCGTAGAGTCAATAACCATAAAGAGCCTGCGTGGGCGCTCGTAATGTCCTCAAATTGCTGCGGACCCCTGAATCATTTATACGACTAGCCGATGACAATACGTGGAGTATTTGTCTCTGGATGATGCTTTGAATTGAGAAGTGGGAACTACCAGTGATGCAGGGACAGGATTTAATGATATCACTGAAATTATTGATGTTCCTAGTTCACTATCTTGGCCGTGTGAGTTTGCTAGGTTTATTGTGGACAAACTCATCAACATTTGTTATTCAACACATCTCTCAACGTGGAACGAATACCAAAAACCTTTCACGTACTTACCTTTCTGTGCTACTCTGTACCCTTCTGAAATACTAGAAGTCAGGAAAGTACTGTAACCTAAACCAGCTCAACTTAAAAGTAGTCCAAAGTCCGCATAAATTCAATAAGCATTTCCAACTTAAGTTACAAGTTACATCTACCCTGCAGAACCGTTAAAACTATAAATACTAACAAATCGAACAAACTTGAGACTTAACCCACGTAGACACGCATATGCAAATATCGGCCTTATTTCGAGTAATCAGGCGCATGTTGTACGGCGCATGCAAACGCTTTCAGCTATAAATAATGTAATAATTAATAGAAAACAACCCTACATCCTTGGGTTTGATATAATTTGGATTAAAATCACGTAACGTGTTTAAAACAAACAGACTGAGTATGCAAACTTTGCTTTTGCGAGTTAGGACCTTCGTGTTACGTCTTGTTGGAAATAGCGCCATCTGTTGACATAGCATTAGAACTCTATTTCAGTACTTTTGGTTTTGATTACTGTTTATCGAAGACTTTAAAATGCCGAAATAAAACTCTTACACTTATTGTGTTGCTTTTATTATGGAGATAAGTGTTTTCCGCGAAAAAAATATCCCAGTAACAGTGAATACGTTAAATACAGTAAAATAATATTGGTAAGGCAACTACATAAATTTCCGATCCATCGATCGATTTCCGTCCCATTTCTATCCTCCCATTTCTCTCTAAAGTTCTTGAGCATATTGTTCATCAACAACTTTCTGCCTTTCTATCTGCGAATGACCTCCTTAGTCCTTTTCAGTCTGGTTTTCGACCTGGTCATAGCACAGTAACGACTCTTTTGAAGGTTACTGATGACATACGCGGGGCTATGGACCACAAATCTCTTACTTTACTTGTACTTCTTGACTTTAGCATTGCCTTTAACTCTGTTGATTTCGACATCCTTCTAGGGATCCTTAAATCTTTAAATTTCTCTTCTTCCTCTATTTGTTGGTTTAACTCCTATCTTAATGGCCGCTCACAGCGGGTTCGTCTTGACGAGTCGTCTTCTGATTGGTGCTCTCTTACCGCTGGTGTGCCTCAGGGTGGCGTTCTCTCTCCTCTTCTCTTTTCTATTTTTATTAACTCTGTCACCAGAGTCATATCTTCTTACTTCCATCTCTATGCTGACGATCTGCAGCTTTACAATAATTTTCTAAGGGAAGATGCGGAAGCCGCTGTTTCAGCCATGAACAGTGACCTGGATTTGATTAGGCGAGTGGTCGCGGTCTTTTGGACTGCAGATCAACCCTAGGAAATCCCAGGCCATAATTATCGGTGGCAGGTATATGCGGAATAGGCTCGATGTAGCGTCGCTGTCTCCACTCTGTCTTCATATTTCGGAGAATTCAGAGTTCAGATTGAATACGCACAAACGGTTAAAAACCTGGGGGTGACCATGGACTCTTACCTGTCGTGGACTGCTCATGTTGCTCATGTCAGTCGCAAAGTGCACTATACTTTCCATTCCTTGAAATGTCTCCAGGGCTTCTTGCCCTTGAACACCAAAATCTCTCTTGCTCAAAACCTAATTCAGCCCATTATTGATTACGCCTATGCCTGTTACTTGGATACCACAGAGGAGCTTTTAAATAAACTTGAGCGTTTGCAAAATATCTGTATTGGTTTTGTTTTTAACCTTAAAAAGTTTGATCATGTCTTCAACTTTCGCAAGATACTCAAGTGGCTCCCCATTCGACTTCGCAGGAACTCTCGGTTATTGTGTCTGCTATTCAATCTCCTTCACAATCCTAAAACACCATCCTATCTGCGAAAGCGTTTTACCTACGCCCGTCCTTCAGATGCACCTTGCAAGTCGCATCTTAAAAACCTTCTCAAGTCCCCTCCACACTCCACCGATTTCTACTCCTACTCCTTCACAGTGCACGCGGTGCGATTGTGGAATTCACTACCACCTGACATTAGGGACTGTCAAACTGTTGCAGTTTTTAAAAGAAGAGTGAAAGAACACTATCTGTCCACTTCATCATAGTTGTGTATGTATTTATTATTTTGAGTATTTATGTATGTTTATTTGTATGTATTTTAGTACAGTCTCGTAATTTTTGTTTAGTTTTTAAGTGAATTGTTTTTTGATTCTTTGTATTTTTTTTTTTGTCTCCTTTGCTCTATCACACGCTGTCTACATCTCTGTATCTATTGTCCTATCTAAGGTATGCTGGAAGAGATTTCTCTTGAAATAAGCATCACCTCTGTACCTATTTTTTCTGTTCTGTTTTTCATTGTCTGTTTATATGTATATGTGTGTACATAAATGGTAAAATAAATAAATTCTACACACACAAATTGTATCCTCGTAAAACTCTAAAAGGGCTTTGCCTTGATAAAAACCCTCAGTATGGCACCCATACAACGCCTCACAAGCGCCTCACAAATAGACTTAGCAATACGCGGGTGTTACATACCCCTGTGTTTTTCATATGTGACCTTGACACCCGTAATCCCCTGCGCCCTTGACCTTGGCCTTTGAATTGGCTGGGATTGTTCGACTTCGAATCTTGTTCTAAAACTGATTTATGTTGCTGTAAAAATTATGCGGATTGCCTTTTCTATGTTTGAGTTATACATCCAATAACGGATTTGAAGAAATAATGGAAACAATAATTTGAAAGTTTATGATGATATTTTTATTACCTTTGTAGACTTGTCTTTAGTTTTCTTCATGTATTTTTGCAGGCAATACTGCGTTTAGTTGCGTAAGTCAATTAAGTTCGTATCATACGCAAATGCTGTAGTTTAATATTCTTGGCCGTATCTGCCTGTGTTTGTGAAACAAATGAATTCCAGGATTGATCATAAATCTATTCCCCGATAAGTTCATTTGCCTTTTAGAACAGATAGACGATGAAGACGTTAGTAAGTTTCTATGACCAAGGACCACAAAGATCCTTGAATTCGCGCCAGACTTTTAAACTTCGAACAGAAACTTTCTGCCGTTATTTTTTTTTTGTTTTTCTCGTGCGTGTCACTTTACAGCTAAAATAAAGCGCATGCGGCCTTGTGTATTGGGGCTAACTCGCTATTTTTACTGCAACGCATTGTTCCCAACACCGGCCATGCTTGCCGCACAAAATGGCCGGATGAATGCATGCTGTGAACTGGATAAAGTGTAAATATAGGCTTTATTTTGTCGTTGGTTGATTATGAGAGAGGAAACTATAAATCATTATTACTCCTACTATTTCTGATATTTTGTCCTCGTTGGTCTAGTGGTCACAAGCGCTACTGCTGAGTCTGCGGTCTTGGGTTCGATTCCCAGGTGACGCAAAGTGAATCAGAATTTTATTTGTCAAACATAAGTACATTGGGTTCTTGCATTACATATTTATATGTTTTGCCATTACAGCATACAAATATTTTAACATAAAGATTGTTCAAAATAACAATCGTACTCATTTTAATTACAACATAATTAGTAATATAAAATTAAAATTAGGTTTTGAGAAATTATAAAAGAAAAAAATACATAAAAAATCACAATAAAAAGAGTCACATCAAATTGTCAAGTCATTTAGAAATTCGTCAACAGTATAATAAAATATTTCTATAAGTAAATTAGTCAGGTTTTTTTTTACAAGTCAAGTCTTTTCCTTAGGTATGTGCCATACCAAGAATACTTTTTTTCATTAATGCTGTTTTGCATTTCACAGTGCATAATTTATTTTTGTATTGGGTACGAAGGGGAATTTCTCGTACTGTAGGTTTTGTTTTAACAGTTTAAACAGTGCCACTTCCAAAATGATTGGAAAAATTAGTGATTTTGGGTTTTTCCATCTGGAATTTCTCAGTAACAGCGATTCCAGATTTGTGCCCGGTTAATAGCCATAGGATCGCCTCCTATTATATGGCATTTAAACATGACTGGCGAAATGTGGGTGTACACTGTACACCTCTGGGCTCTGCCCTCTGCCTACCCCTTCGGGGAATAAAGATATGATGTAATGTATGTTCTTTCTGAAAATCGATGACTAGCGGTGAACTGTTATAGGCGGATGACGTTGAAACATTTGAACTCACTATGTATTTTATAGCGTGTTCTGAAAGAACGCTAGTTAAAATTGGCACTGTTCTAAATCGCCTGCGGGTCGTTGACATTTCTAGCAACGCCCTTAAAACTGACTTTCCATAATTGGCTTGTACTACCTCTACTGCTTATACTTTTTATTTAGAAAGTGGATCTTGAGGTTCTATTCAAAAGATTTGTTTTCTATTGCAAGATTGGCTATTGCCAGTGACTTGAAATTACGAAAGTGAAAGTGTTTCCATAAGGAATTTCGCAATAGCAGCCCCGAGTCTGCGTTTGTTCCCGGTTGATGGAAATTGACTCGCCCCTCTACAAGGGACTTAAACATAGCCGGCGAAATGCTGGTTTACTATTGGTACACCTCTGGTAGCTGCCGAACCCTTCGGGGATTACAGGCGTGATGTTATGTTATGCTTATGATAATATAGTCAGGAACTCAATTGACGCAATAGAGGTGATCTGAACACTCACACCTTACCTGATGACAGATATCACCAGCTATATAGTTAGTCTCGATATAAAGCAGCTGCATCTCGCAGTTTTTCTCAAGATATTTCCGTCTCTTGTCATTTGTCAATGCTTGCAATTTGCAAGTGTCTGGGATTTAACTATATTTTTATTGTAAGAGATTCGTGATTTTAAGTGGTTTATTCTAGGGTATTTCGGTTCTGGTGATTATAATTTACGAGGCTAATTTAATTAGAAATTTGTCCGGGTTTAACTTGATGTTTTTAAAACATTCACATAAATCATGCTGTTAGACTTTTTAAATTATTCTTTAGTAAATGTTTGAGGCAGAAAGCGTCGGAGCTGTAAAAGTTTACGAGATATTTCTAAGATATTGAACCTGTAACTGTGACGTAGATGTAAATAAAGTTATATGTGACGAGAATTAAGTTACGTGTGGGACGAATGTGTTCAAGCTTACTTTTATGCCCATATTACTTTTGTTGCTTTTATGAAAGAAGCAACACTTTATTTTCCAAATATGTTTTGTTTACAAGAACAATTTCTAGATCATAAAAAATCGCATTTCTGTTTGATGCTGTTGCCATCATATTGATCAACATGAGTGGGTTTTTACGGCGAAGGTATTTTGCGATTATGGTTATATCTAAAAAAGAAGATGTATATCTCTTCACATTGTACCAATTCAGATGTTAAACGTCTCGAACATTGCGACTCTCCAGTTTGAATTTGATGGATGAGTCCTATAAAGTCACTGACATTCATATACTATGCTCCTGTATCGGCCTCCCACATATCGCTCCCTATGATACTCATACAGAGGAAATAAAACATTATATGATGGACATATAACCAGCCTTTATATGTGTACTTGCATACACAAGTAAACAAATCTGTTTTAGCTACATCTTTTCCCCACTAAGCTAATTCTTTGTCACAGCTGAACTCTCAGATTTAGAACAAATATGTAAATCCTAACTGATTTAATAACTTAACAACCTTCACCTTTTTCTCTTTTGTAACATTTTGCGCCAATAATGAAGAGCATCCATCATATTGATGTGCCAGCTTGTCCAGGGCTCTTGACGCGAAGTTTTGGCAACATTGCTCCGCTGCGGTCCTAAGTGACGTGGTGTAGTAGTTGCATGGAGAAACTATCATTAATCTGCTCAGAAGCCTGCCATTTTCAGATGGGGTTTGATTCAATCTGTGAAGGATAGGTTGGTTAAGTTTTATGATTGTTTTAGTCTGTATCATCAACCGTCTTGTCTTGTGACATACGCTTTCATTGAGACATATATCTTTTGCGTGGTTATAATTGTTTGTCAACAAAAACAAGTATAGATATCTTAAAATTCTCTAGAAAACAATCAGCTATGTTATGAAGTCATCAAATAAGAGTGAAAATAACAAAAGAAAGCAAAATGTACTTTATTTTGTTGATTTCACTCTTATTTGTCTTTTGCACGTTCTTTGAAGGGACAAACCGCAGGAATCCTGATTACGCACGCCGAAGCCACACAAGCGGCTAATGAGCTTAAAAACTAAAACCAGACAACGATAATATGTACTCGTATATACCTTATTACACGCACATTACTTATGATAATTCTATAAACATCGGTATTCATGAAATCGAGTCCGAGATACATTCTGATTTTCTGATTCATTCAAAATTTTTAACTTTTTCAAACTAATTTCTAGAAAACCTTCCGGGGTTTTTGGCAAGTTGTTTGCTTTGTAACTTTTCATCGTGTTTTCACAGGGGATCATTAATCTCAACAGATCTTAACACTTCTCGTTTATTTTTCACTGTGTCACTGATTTTATTGTACCTGACTTCTTTGTTGAATCGGACAGTGACATGCTCACCAAGGAATTATTTAGGACGTTTGTTTCATGAAATTGGCAAACGACTTGTGGGATTTGGCTCCTTTGTATTGTCTGAATTTTAGTTTGGTGGCTTGAAAGAATGGATTTTTAGCGTCAGTTTTCTCCAGTTTCGAGCTTAAAATATATTCCGCAGATATTTTTTCTGTTTCCAGACCTTTGTGCAGACGCTTTGCATTTAGTGCTCCATAATGAAGTATCTTAGTAAAGAGCTACAATTTCCTCGTATACATTTGATTGTTCATTTAATTCAACTGTAAAATTCGTTCCAATTGCTGTCTATTTTGTGGTTCACCAGAGGTTTTCGGATTAACTCTTCAGTTTCATTAATATTGTTCTGAAGCAACTACACCAAGATGCCATTTTACGAGTGCACCGACTGTCGTAAAGTCTCCTGTTCGAGATTGGATGCTGCCGAATACCAGACAGATCCCTCTTTGTTTATTCAGAAGCTAGTATTGACTCTTGGAATATGACTGTTTTCTCTCCATATTTTCATTTGTTTACTTGCTACAAATATTCTGCTGTCCCTACCTGCTTTCATAGCTATATTTGAACATTTTCTTTTTGCTATTTATTTTAAGAAAATATTTGCCCATGGTTTCTTTCGCAACTCGGTCAAGGTATAGCAGAGTAGTTTTCAGTATGTTGACCCTTCTACAGGTGTTTTACGACATTGGGTTCACAAAAATAGTTTTCCTGGCTGATGACCAGGTTTCGCTTATATAAATTGCCGTGAGATCGTAAGAAATTATAACACTGAAGATCGCTTTTTTTAACCGACTTCTAAAAAAGGAGGAGGTTCTCAATTTGGATGTTTGTATTTTTTATGTTTGTTCGCGCATAACTCCGTCGCTTGCCAACCAGTTTGAAAAATTCTTTTTTTGTTGGAAAGAGTCATCATCTGCCTAGCCTTTTCCCAACTATGTTGGGGTCGGCTTCCAGTCTAACCGGATGCAGCTGAATACCAGTATTTTACATGAAGCGACTGCCTATCTGACCTCCACAACCCAGTTACTGGGTAATACGATACCCCTTGGTAAGACTGGTTGTCAGACTTTCGGGCTACTGACGACCCGTAACGACTTATATACTATAAGTATACTCTTTTTGTTGGAAAGAGTATACTTCCCAAATGGTCCCATGAAAATTTTATAAAAATCGGAGGAGCGGTTTTTTAAAAATCATAACAAAAAAGTGAAAAATAAAAACTTTTTTCAAAAATCTTTAATTTCGGAAGTCGGTGGCGAAAAACGAAATATTAAGAAACCAAAGACACCGACTTCCGAAATTAAAGTTATTTTTCATTTTGTAGTGTTTTTATGGAAGTCAGTTGTTTTTTTTTTTTGTAAAAAAGTTTTTATTAAATTTTCTTTCATTAATCGGTGAGTTAAGATTTTTAATGATTGAGATCAAAAGAGAGTAAAAAGTTCTCATGTCGGTCGCTATTAACTTTTTTCGCCGAAGTATCCCTGGAGAAGTTTCCCCTAATTTCCATAAATAACCAGCTTAGGAATCCCTAAAAAAACAATTTAAAATTGTACTCCTAAAGTTACTAGAAATCTCCTCAAAAGCATAAACTTTCCTTGATTCCTTTTATTCCAAGATTTCGGTGTTCTGACTACCTGAACGAAACAAAAATATACACCAGAACTTTTAACTTCCACAATTTTCCATGTAAAGATAGTACGTAATTAATGATTCCGTTAATTCATTTGTTTGTTTAGAATCAATCTTCGGTCATGTTCGGTAGGCAGTGACCTTGTGACGGCGGAGTTATTTTAACACGACGCCAATTTTACGCAGATAATATTGTAGATACGTACGTAGACGTTGCTCGAGTTAGCAATTTTTCGTTTCTCGAATTTTAAGTGATACTATTTTTGATATCGATATTAAAAGTTGAACGTCAGCGTTTCATTGACGTGGGTGCTTTACTGCAAAATGCAATCCTGGTTTGTACAAGTTGTAGTACCTAGCGCATTAATAGTGGGTTGCTATGCCAACGGCTAGTCTACTGTTTCCACGAACGTCATAATAACAGAGGTCTTAAAATAGCAGTCACTAAGACTTCCCGTGTTGTGACTTCAGAGCTCTATTGAATGGTATCAAATGGTAGGCAAATGGTTAAATGAATTGGTTCAGATGTACAATTTGCGTATGAGTATGAAGCTGCTTGAAAACTTCATAGTTTTTGTGCACATCCTGACCAGCATTTAAATGGAACCATAAAAACTAAATGTTTGAATATCAAATCTGCATGTTTCTCAGAACTTAAATATTCTCAATTGATTTATAGGTCTATTATGTTTATATTATCTGCATGTTCTGTATTTTTGCCACGTTTTCGACTGTTTTGAATTCTGGCCGAAGTTTTATTTCAATATTTTTTTCGCCGCTGACCTCACTCGGTTTGTCGTGTTATATTAGTCAGTTTTCTTAATGAGAAATGTTTTTGATCCGATCCCAGCGTTGTCTAATGTGGTAAAGCTTCTTCTTTACCACAGTAATCGTTTGTTGAGCGTTTGCCAACTTTATTCGTAGGAAAATCATAAAAATTAAGTTTCATCGTAGTTTCACAGGCTTCAGTTACTCTGTTCTGCTGCGCAAAATAATTAAATTTAGCGTAACGAGACTCGAATATCATAACACGTAGAAGCAGTTAGAAACAATTTATATCGTGCATGCTTGCAATGTAATCCACATGTGTAGCTGTTATGATGATAATGTTGTCGCTTGCAATTTGTTTCGAAAGAGATTTCATTGTATGAAGATCTACGGAAAGCATAAACACAAAGTTAGTGTCTCAAAACAACAATTTGAAATAGTGATTAAATCAAATGTGCTTCTCAGCAACCCACACAATTATATTGTATACTCTTTGTTACTTCAAGAAGATACAAACTCGGGCATCTCGGAAATTACAATCCTTTGTTTCTCCACTTGTAACACATTTTACCCGAGTTGTACCGTTCCGAACGCTTTGCATTGCAAATGTGAATTTAGTCGATCGCTACATTTGATTTGCTCATATTACACCCGCACCCCGCAGATACAAGGACACGTCGTGCGGAATAAACGGCCTCTTCTAATGTTATTGTGTGTGTTATTGACTTATTGCTCTGTTTATCGTATGAGGAGAAAGAAAAATATAGTACTTTTTATGATTTTAGTACATAATTCGCTTGGTTTCTTGGTTAATGCGGGAATGAAAGGGAGGTTGTCGCTTGTTTTATTTCATGCTTTATGTTACCATCAGGCTGGTTTCCTCCAATAGTTAGACAGAAGGGTTCTTCAGCACTTTAAAAAATCTATGCCAGGATTAAGCCTATTTGCTCTAGTCTTTCTGAAACGTAATTTCGGGAATGAACTTGTTTTCTAGTTGGGAATTCAGCTAGAACCTCATGTTGGCTACAGTTATAGCTCATAGGGCAATACATATAAGTTGGCAAAGGCATAGTTTCATACAGTAACCGGTCATGGTCTTAGGAAAAGCAGGTCACCCTCCGTGCTTGTTACCGCCAAGCCAATGACGTCAATTCTGTCCTTCCTGGTACCCTTTGAGTATTTGTACCATTATAAAAGAAATATTTTATCGGCAATACATTACAGTCGTAAAATGTTATAATGACTTATTTTATTCAAGCTGTGAATGTAAATGTTTAAAATTCATGTCACATCCATGATAGTCGTGATCTCCAACTGAATTTGTGTCTTTGATGTTACAGTTAAACGTTAGAATACTAAGCAGGTTTCCTTCACAACAGTCGAACATAGGTCCAGGTCGTTTCCTTATTTTATTTTGACCAAACAAGTTTTAATAAAAGTTAATAAACTTGCCTGTTGTTAATATGTTATGTATCTTAATTTGTCGTCACTCATGAAGCGTCGACCGGTGACTTCCATGGGTCTTCTATAGGTTTTATGTAGCTAAGTCAAGGTAACTAACCTTTGTGCCCCTCTTCAACTTCTCGTAGGGGTTAGGTATCCTACGTGCCTCTTCATGCCTTTAAACTTCTTATCTAAAGAATATCCTCTTTAAGGGGCTTGATCGCAGACGAGATTTATTATTTTTCCATCTATCTAAATTGTTACCAACCTCAATCCGATTATCCCGAACTCATTTTAATTCAATCCCTTTTTCTTGGAAACAGGCAAAAACGTAGTTTCAATCGGCATCTATAATTATATATCATCTTGTATTATAATGTTCTGAACTCTGAATAGGTGCCACATAAACCATTAACTTGGGTACAGTTCATCAATATACATGCTCATGGAGAACTTTGTTAGGTCATTGGCCTAACGTTTGACATTTAAGTTCTCATTAATCTGTTAACATGAATAGCCCCTTGATTTAAGTTTTAAAAGTCCTCCTCCAAGCATGGCAGTTTTTTGAACCCTTCAATAGATATAATTAATTATTGGCTTGTGCTATGCCGTTTAGCGTGCCAATCCGTCTGTTGGTTGCTATCTTTGACCTCAACACCAAAATATATTACCTCGTCTTAACATTTTAGTATTAAACGATTGATTTGCCAATGCCCATTTTCATCCAGTGCTGAAAATTGGTTTTCATATCCAAATAATTAAGTCAGCAACTACAGATTTAACGATGCATTAACTCATTAATCCTTCAAAGTACGACCCTGCCAACAGGGGCCATAACAATAACAATAAATCATCGAATAACTTGCTATAATCACCCGCGAAGTTCCCAAGTGGCCCACCATCCACCATGACAGTCGCAGGCCACAAATACCCCAAGGCCTGGTCAGTGGCCGTGTGATGACAACGGGGAGGCTATTTATAGCCGCATGCAACTCTTTGTTCAATGACGCGACGACGTAGCAAACAATGCGGTGGCCATTAGATTTTAACTTACTGTTATTAGTTGCATATAAACATACATAAACTCACGCCTTTTTCCAAAAGGGAAAAGGTCAAAGAAAGGCAAGGCATTGGATAGTTTACTAGTAATTAAGGGGTTTCTTTTTGGAGGTTTGTCGCCATGTTTGACCTGATCGTGTAGTGAGTTTGGATTCTGTGGTTAATCATAGGTATAAGGTATCTGAAAAAATAAACACGTTTTTAGTGATTCTAAATGTTGCTGTTATTTATGCAAAAGCGGAAAGTGGTAAAAATTAGTTGATCAGTCTAAGTTGTAAGTAATTTTGGTTATAAGCGCCCTAGGCTCCGTATAGCATCAAAATTAATGATAGCTAATTTTCATTATCTGTCAAAATAACTGACATTTGTCTAAATTTAAATCAGTTTACTACAATTTACTGACAGAAATACAAAAGCTTTCAGCGTTGTAATAACAAATGGCTTCCACTCAATCGTCTTTAAACTTTTCCTCCCTGAAACTCTGTTTATGTCCGCTAAAGTTGAATGTATTTGTTTAGTTATAACTTTATAGTTAATATTAGATACTTACAATGTACAAGAGAATACTTAGTAGTTTCCTCACCCTGCAATATGCTGAAAACTGTGGCCATTCATTGCAATCAGAGATAAATACACTATTGCCTTGCTCCTATCTGCGAGGCTGAGGCTATTCCTGAGGATAATACCAGCCTATTATCTATCTGCGAGGCTGAGGCTATTCCTGAGGATAATACCAGCCTATTATCCCACTGCTGGACAAAGGCGGCTTCTCATACAGAGAAATCACGACCATTGATCACCACACTCAACACGAGTTGGCGATTTCAGCTTTCCAAAGCAATACAAATAATAAGTATTTTTCAGGGCATTGTTTGGAGATTGGAGTTCGAACATGGTAGCTAAAGCGAAAATCACAAATTTTGGTAAACTTGGTAGTACTAAAGTACTGTAAGTATGTGTTTTTTCTTGGAGTAATCCAATTTTCAGTAATGTCCAACGTAAACTCAGAAAGCACATATGAATTGAAAAAGTCGCTTTGGTACTTGCCTGGATTTAACCCTCAACTTCGTGCATGAGAGGCGAGGCCTTATCCACTGGGCCATCAACGACTGTCCTCAGGCGATTGTACTAGGCAAAATTCCCTCGACCATAATAGTTTACTTCAATTTTCCCCATTTCCTTGATTTCGAATTGTGTGAGAGTGTTACTAGGCGGAAAAACATTGCTTCCCTATTTTTAGCCTCTACGTCATACATAATTTATCAGAAAACTGACATAAATTTCAATAGTTTAGGTTTATTTATGTATGCATAATTTATTATAATGGAATGCCCAATAAACCGGCTTAATGTCAATGAACCAATAACGATATATTTCCGTCGTTTATGTTTGTCCTTATAATGTGCAATTTTTTTGTTCAATTCTTTGTCTCGGAGTCACTCTCAATTAGAAGATTTATTGAGGCTGTAAAATTGCCTGTCGCTTTTGCGTATGTAGAGTGGATTTATGTTCTTATGTAACATAAGTTCTAATATTATAATATTCTTATCTACACGAATGTCATCAGAACATCTGCGTCTAAATTCTTACACTTATTTATTCGTTGAAATTTCCCATTGCATTTTCTTTAAAGAAAATTTTCATTTAGTGTTCATGTTGCAACTAGATGGCGTTGGCGTCGAATTAGAAGTCGCTATGGTTTCGTTACCGGCGTGTATAGGCATTCGACGCGCGCCTCCGACCGGCGAGCCTGAGTCGCCCACTGGGTATAGGCCTCCCCTATAGTGTCGGCTATAAATCATCATCATAATATTTTTGTTGAAAGCTAGTCCCACGTTTGTGGTCGATAGCTTTTCGAATACATCCTATATCCTTGAAATAAAAAATATGAATAACATCCTAATTATATATTTGTAAATCTATTAATATCATGCATAATAATGACGTCAAGCTACTGTAACTTCCTGTTGTTCTTCAATTTCTTCAAGGTCTTCAATTCTTAAACCATTTCTCGTTATCATTGTCATATTGTGTCATCATACTACACAGGAAAACTTATCTATTCCCGATGTTGCCTTTCCCATGCTTTCACTATTATCAGATAAAAGGAAAATTCAGATAACCGAATTCTATACCATCCCGAATTCATGTTGAAAGGGATAATCTGGGGCTGAATCAGAGCACCATTTCAAGACTGCTTCGACTTGAACGTGGCGCCCTCTTTCGAATGGCACTCGATATGGCAAACAGCGATAAGACGAAGAAAATTGTAGGAAAACCCAACTAGTCGTAAATTATTTGATTAGGAAACTTACAGCTAATAACAAACAATGGTTACAGTTTTTCGTACAATTTAGGTCAATTACAAGTTTCCACTTATAATACGAGATAAATATTGGTATTTAATTAAAAAAATACCGATTGAAATTATTCTACGTATCACTAATAGTTTATCTATCATTAATAACGCTGTTGACACAACTAAAATAATGAATATTCAACTTGATGAATAGTTCGTATAGGATAACTTTGAGAGAACCCGAGAAGTTAGTAACATCCATTGAGTCATTGGTTCAACTATTTTGCACGTAGAAATTATATGTAGGTATCAAATAGGTCTTTGTAGGGAACATTCTATGAAAGTTCTCTCTGCTAATCTATTTCCAGAAATTTTCATTACAGCCTCTTTAATCTTCATTTCGTCCACAAGCGAGATGATGATTCCACTTGGCAATATTAAAAGCTTGTTTTTCTTGATAGCCACGAGAAAAGCCTCGTGGCTATCAAGAAAACGACTTTGATTTGTGGAAGACATTCATTTTGAAATCTCTGCCATATTCCATTTTATCTAGCGCGTCCAGATTGCTCTGCCTGACGTCAGATGGGGTGTCATTGACATACAGCTAACAAACATACACAATAAAAAAGTTATTACAATACATGAAAATAACTTCCATGTAACATGTAATAAATAATATACAACCTACTATTTGGTTTTTCGCAAATAACAAATCACTCCACAATGAACCCTCACCACCTCTGCCATCGTATGGCAATTAAGGAAGTATGTACAGTCAACAGTAGCAATAATTTGACAATGTCAGATCCTTTATGACGCAGTTGTAAGGGCAATTTTATTAGCGCAAGTGTTACCACTGATGTCCGGTTGAATGTACCTGTACCATGGGTAGAAGCGCCTTCTTGCCTAGCATAATCAGCCTATAATGTTCCTACTGCTGGGAAACTGGCCATCCACCACGCGGCCCAGTGCGGGTTGGTGGATGTCACATGTGTTCGAATTTTTGGTTCTAGGATAGGACATGCCGCTCACGATATTTTCCTTTACTGTTTCGAGAGCAGTGGTGATGAAATAATTACACAAAGTAAAGCACTTGTTTGGGTTCGAACCTACGACCTACAAATGTCTTCTTACCTACTCACCAATTCATCCTCTAAGCTTGGTCAGCTTGGTCACTTGGTGATTACTACTAAGTATACTCTACTTAGGCAATATTATGCATTTTGATTACAGCTGTCATTGGGAGGCTCATATTCAATCCCTAACTATATTGCTGACAAAACACTGATGTTTTACAGTCCGCTAGCTAGCTACTCTCTTACATAACAGCATTTTTCACAAACAGATTTAGTATTAAAATGTAAAGGAATGTTTTTATATCCGGAGGAAAAATTCTCGAGTAACGTTTCTAGGAATAAACTCAATAGCATTCGTTTAATATAGTATAACATGCGGAGTAGGCACTGCAGCTCTGATGACTACTGGCGGATGGTTCATTAATTAAGTACTGCAGTGCAGCATGGACTTAGGTCTGTAATATATGTCAGTTATAGCCTGTACGTGTCTACTAAGTAAACTTCTCGGATATGCATCTCTGTGAGCTATGTAGCGGGTATAGTGATTTTGTTTAGCCAGGCAGCCAGCTGATTAAACCTCTTCATGCTAATTAGGAATAGTGAATACTGCTCAGGATCTTGAATTGGAGCATACTACTGGAAATCTAGGCTCATTTCTGATTGCATAAACTGAAAATACCTAGTACTTCTAAGTAGATACATATATTGCTTTTTCTTCCAACGGTATAATATAATCATTTATTAGCATCTACTTAATAATAATCATAAAATGACTGACAGACAACGCACAGCCGAATCCGCAGGGTAGGCAGGGTAAGCACTAAGTATTAAAGTAGCAGTGTTCCTAGTTCTTTTATTACCATTTTTATTAACATGAGCCAAAGTGCTGAGGGTCCTATATAATACACGTAATATCTGGAATATGTTCCAATAGCCATTCTGCATGGTACTATACAATAGCCATGCTGTATGGTACTATGTAACTATGTTCCAATAGCCATGCTGCATGGTAATATGTAACTATGGCTACATTGAGGAACTTGTACGTCAAGCAACAGAACTAATTCTGTTGCTCGGCAGTTGCTCAGTGCGGTACATAGAGCACTCGAAGCGATATAGAATGGGAAAACTGGAGATTAATGAGTTCATGCACCCCTTTTAGCGAGATTTATTCGGAAGGCCAGACGGGTAAAAGTGGAAATGTATTCACACCGGATCCAAGGTGGGGAGGTAAGGGAAGTAGCCACGAAATATTGCGATACGCAGTTTTTTCCTTACATCCGTTGTCGTTAGAAGAAAGATTATTTTTTCTCCACTCAATTTATTTTTTAATTTTGTTTGCCTGATATACATAATATATCACTTCTGGGCCTTCCCTCGTTGCCCTCCACAAGGAGACGATAAATATACAGAGGATTTGATTTAAAAAATAGTTTTTCTATTCTCCGCTAGATGTCGCTTATTACCTCGAATAACAACCAACTGCCAACTATTTTCACCGCGTTTCATTGTAGACCCACGCTCAATTTAATCCTCTGATTTATATTTAAGTTCTACGTAATAAGTGTGATGATGACATTTAAAAATGATTTATGGCGTGATGTTATTTTCATTATTGCTCTTTATGTTGTCCAAAGAAATATAAAATCATGAAACGTTTTAATGAAACTGAGTAAAAAAAATATGAGTGAACCTCCAGTTCGCTGTTGCGCGTTTAATAAGCCCGTAATATTTTATAATGGAGCCTACAAGAAAAGTAATAGCAACAATTTCCAACTCTTTGCTATGACCAAATGTTTAGGCGCTCGCAGCAAAGTAGAACTAGAAAGACTGATGTTATTTTTATTTAGAGCTATTTTGTTTAATTTTATGTTATTTGTGTCAACTTTCTACCCATTGTGCTTAACGTTTCTTGTAAATATGTTTATTTATTTTTACATAGTACTGAATTTATTATCATAACAAAAGATTATTTGACTTTGATTTATTATCATGTTTTCTAAATTATTTTCTCTTTTTGTTTCAGGTAAGATTTGTTATTAACATAGCCACTGGCTCTTTTAAGATGAAACACAACAACATGACGATGACGTCGAGAATTGAGTGTCATACTAATAAAGAAAACAAATCATGAACATGTTTGCGGTTTGACCGAAAAACACGCTTAGCAAGTACCTCCAATGTTTGCTTCCAAGAAGTACCAGTAACTGTAGTTTGTACGAACTTCATAATTTAATTTCCATTCAGGTTAACCGGAAGAAAAACTGAGACGTCAGAAAAATGTGAACGCAAAGTAAGTTATCAATGTTCTTGAAACTGACAGAATGGGAGGATTTAATAAGGATGTAGCTACCTATACCTTTTTGGCTAAGATCAAAGAACCTATTGTAGATACTGATTGTATAGTCCAAATCTTTGTATGCCGTATAAGTCTATGCCAAACGCATCATAAATTTTTCACTTTCTTTAAAATTGCGATATTTAAGGTATTGTGATGTGTAAGCTAAGTCACACTGAAAGGAAAGACTCTTAATACGCGTTATCATCATTGACAGCATTCGTTACATCAGCACTTAAGGCTTCTTAAAATTAGTCATTATGTTAACTGTATCATCTTCCTAGAACTCGCTACTCACCGCTTCTGATATCACATATTTTGATAAGGACCTGTTGTATCATCTTTCATGACGAGACAATGTATTAAGGAACTTTCGCGCGCTTACCGTGAGATATGTTATAGGCATTCTCAATTTCCTCATACGAATTTGAGATTTACTCCGTGACGAATGTTTTATCTTTTGTCACGCCAGTGCCTGCTAGGTTTGCAAGAAGGTCATCAGTCTCTCAGTAGGTAATGTAGGTACTTGTATTCCACGAACGCTTACTCACAACTCCATTTTAGAACAAAGAGAGAGCTGGAACCGAGGTGGATGACATTCAAACGTGGAGCGGTCCTTGAGAGAGAAAATATATGTGCTTTAATCATTATCATCTTTAAAGAGTAAATGAGGACTGGGGTAAAGTTAGCACCTATGTGATAAATACATTTTGACATTCATTATGGGTGACTATATGAGGAAATTGCGCTATGTTGTGATAGCTAGCGATGCCATCAGCTTTGACGTCCAGCATACCTTCTCAAACAGGCTTCTCATCGTTCTACGTCATCATTAAGTCATTGATAGCGATTAGTACAGTACAATGTAGTCCATTACATTATGTATCTGTGTAATTATTGTCACTATCTCGCCTGCTATGGTCTTTAGGATGTCTCACTCTGCATATTATAATGCTGCTATAAGTTGTATACCATGTATAGTATTGTATTATATTCTATACCCTGATGTATACACGTCCTTCGCCTCAGTCTAAGCTATCATTAACTTTCAGTTCGCTCTTTCAGTAGGCGTCAGATGACAAGCAACTAATATAAAAGGTTTTCTTCCAAGAGGATTAATGATACACGGCATTAGTACGGACTTTAATACGGTTTCAAATGCCATGTATAGACTGGTAGGATATACACGACTTTGGCTTTTATGTCTCAAGTCAGAAGGCAGGGTTTGGCATGAATGCTAGGTTACACTTGACTGAACAATATTTGAAGGACAACTTATTTCTGTATGTAGTTATCTACCAAACGATTCGGCCTCAAATGAATGTTACTTAGTGTGAAGTAAATATTGGATGCTTGTAAAGGTTAACTTCGAAATATGGTTGCCCAAGTTTCTCTAAGTAAATTGTAAAATCACAAACAGGCTTGCCTATGGTGCTTTGCTTGCCTATGCTTTTGTAGATATGTAGTAACACCGACTCCCCTACGATTTCGTTATAATTCCTCACATCCTAAAATCACCACGCTCAGCCCAAATTCCTATACTTTCGGAAAATCGGTTTATTGCCGTTTTTGTACAATTCCTCAATTGCTTCAAGAGTTCGTTTTGGGTTTTGCCCCGGCTCAAGTGACTTGTTAAAATTAGAAATCTGAATATATTATTTTGTTATTAAATAGGAGTAAGTGACAGACAGGGATAATATCGGTCTGTTTAAAACCGACTCCACTCAATAAGGTCTGCCCGCTTGCAGGATTTGCACCACCTGTCGTACGAAGGGATGTCGCATGCGCGCTGGAAAGAAAGAACCAGGAATACGATTCCCGACATCCCATCTACGACTACACAACGACCCCGCTCGGCTTTGATCTGCAGTGGCCTATATGGAAAGCTCTCAATCGATTGCGTACTCAAGTAGGGCGCTGCAGACACAACTTGTCGAAATGGGGGATTACTGACCCATCCAATACCCAGTGCGAGTGCGGTGCCTCTAATCAGACCATGCCCCACTTGCTGGAGTGCCCTAAGTGCCCGTTCACCTGCACCTTGGATAACTTAATGAATGCCACTGATGCCGCAATTAACGTCGCCACCTACTGGGCTCAAACTATATAAAAAAATATCGAAGAAGAGTACCATCGACAAGAAAAGAAGAAGAGACAGACAGTGAACTAGAGTCCGTTTCACGAAAGAAGTCGCGCGGCAACAAGTTGAACTAATTATTATTATACAGTTAGCAACATTCCTACTACCCTCCTACCTCAGAAACCTTTGTCTATTTAAGAGTGTGAATTTTACTAAGCAGTGCCTGTAATATTATGATGTCGAGATAAATAAATCAATCAATATGTATGATTCTGTCGTATGACGAGACTTCTTTTATGAAACGGACTTTACGTATATCACAAGTAGGTAGTACCAATGTAACTCGTTATGTCATTGCAAAAAAGTACAAATTAGAACAATTGCCGTGAGTTCGACGAAACTCTTAGCAATCATTCTAATGTGTAGGTACCTTATCTTACCGAAATAAGAGTTACATTGCAATGACTTACTAATGGTTTTACGTCGATCGTGAATGTCCTAATCTATGGTCCTACCTTACGACACGCACTAGAACTGGTGGCGTAGGGACCACGGAGTAGGGACAATGACAACCATAACAAAAGCATATACATACAATAACCACGTGTACAATAGTAGATAAACAACAGTTTTACACAAGTATTTAGGACTAATAAGAGAAGTTATCTGCTTTGCTCAATGTTTCGTCTTGATTTTCTTTACGACAGACGCAAGTTCAATTGGTGACATAGGATAGAAAAATACAGCAAGTCCACTTTATCCAACGCAGAGAGAAACTTTAACTTTTTTACATAATATCAATGACTGCTCAGGAATAAGAATTATTCCTTTTCACCAGAGATTGTCCAACTATAGCGACTCTTTGAATTCTTAGAAATATGAGTCGATTTCCTCAACCGATAATATTTTGTAGGAATGCCTTCAAAGATTCTTTATCCATTTATGCAAATGCATTCATATTCATATCGATGTCGTGGGTATGTGAAAAACTGCGCAATACGTACGTACCATTTCCACATGTATCGTCTCAGGGCCGTTCTTATCAGCTCTGTACGTAGGGTATGCGTATGCCTCAAGTGTCTTTGTCCCTTGTTCACTGCGGAAAATCTAGGCAAATTACCATTAATACTAGGAAATGGACTTGGTTCTACAATTTGTTGTTACTGGATTTAACTAGATTTTCTAACCAAAAGTGTTGTTACCTTTATCAGTAGAAATTACTACCGGTTTTCTAGATAAGATCTTGATGTCACGCTGCTACACTATTAAAAATGAATTCTCAAATATATTTTTTCGATATTATAGTTACTTAGAACGGTGATATTTATACAAGCAGTCATTGTCCTCATTACAATAGCTAGTAGTTATCTATCTATTTTACTCAACTAGCGCCTTGAACGGTTCAATAGCTTCTATGTAGACTTAACTATAGAGGCCAACTTTTATTTTAAAAATATTATTTCCAACTGCTGTTACTGTACCAGGCCTATGCTAATACAGGTTTTCATTGCAAAAAGCAAGTCAACAATGACAAACGACAATGATCATGTGTTTTTTACCAAACAATAGAACTGACCACCTTTAATTAACATTACCAGCCTGTAAACTTTCACAGTTGAACACTCTCTAAATACTTACTTCACCACTATTTCTTATTGATAAAATAAACACCACTTTGCCGAAACGTTCAACATTTCCAGAATGTAGGGTAACCGCAGCAGCGTCCCAGCTGCCTCGCTCCACAATCGGTTCAATAGCATCCGTAACGCGATCCAGCACTTCACCGCGTTTGTTTTGGGAATGGCTTGCATCGGTAACTGCGGTGTAGAGTGCGTGCCTGCCTTCACAGCGCGGTTTGTGTATCGAGCTGCTGATCGGCGAGTGTGGTTCTGCCATTAGGTTCATGACTATAGTGCCTGTTTAATGAACAGGGCAATAATTATCACTGTGGGTGGTACACATAGTCTTGATTTCTGTTGATCTCTAAAATACAATATTGATACATAGCTGTATAAGAACAAACCCTAGAGTGTTTTTACCAAGATCTATTAACCCTTTGCTAAAAGAAATGTGTCTTAAGTTCTCAATGAACGAATTCAGTCAGCCCATACTACTTTGATGAACGCGGCCTCAATCACTATGAATCTGGAAATTTTATTTTCAATAATTAATTATTGTTTTTTCTCTTATTTCCTACACATTCTTAGAAAAGAAGAGTAAAATATTTGTAAATGAGATCACAATTAAGTCATTCATTGCTCATACCTTTTCCTCACAACTATTGTATTTTGAACCCAATTCAATTCACTATTTCCACAATACCTACATTTCGATATACTTAGGGGCCATTGTTCATTCTCAAGTTTTGACGTCATTCCAAACATGTCAAGGGCACTATGACAATGGACTTATCAAAAGATGTTTGACTCTTGTCGACTTTCCTAATGACCCTACGATTTTGTAAGATAACCCACCCAGATTCATATCGACAAGGCAAAACTTCTCCATATGAATCTAGATGATGATCCTGGCGTCCAGCGCATTCCCACGACCTTCACCTGGTCACGAGTCCAACTAGTGGGAGGCCTACCAACGCTGCGTCTTCCGTTACGCGGTCGCCACTCCACTGGATTCGAGAAGCACAGGACCAGTCGATGTGACTTGGAAGAGGCCTATATCCAGCAGTCCTTCGGCTGCAATAGTGATAGGTTCTGACAAACGTATACCTTCTTACATATTTCTGCCACTACAGTCAAATGGGCCCGCCATTTGACTTCAGCACCCTAATTGCGTAGCACACTATCAACCACAATCGGAATCATTTTGAAGGATATTGCTAATCCATTGCTTTATAATTATGTCCGAAAAATTTGTCTACTCAACAACGTAAATAACGCAATCAATATTATTGAACTGTCAATATGAAAGTCATTGCTACTGGTAGTGTGTTACGCAACTACCCCGCTGGTCAGCTGTCCTCTGGCTGGGACCTGTTCTACCAAACGAAGGTTTCTTCCGATTGTCTCCTGAAAGATATTCTGCCCAAAAATGCACTTTGTTATTAAGTTCTCGAAATTGGAGACTCAGTGCCAAGTCAAAGACTTTCCTGCTGAACTGCTGACCTCCAGTCTAATTGGCAATTATAATTAGATACAGTAGCTCGATAGATTGCTTACGGTCGGTTATTTGTGGTGTTTCAATTTAAACGGTTTTGTCAAGTGTCTGATCTCGAGCATCGCGATCGATTAATTTATTATTTGTTTTTATAACTGCCCCGTTGGTCTCGTGGCCGCAAGCGCGACTGCCGAGCGTGGGGTCCTGGGTTCGATTCCCGGGTCGGACAAAGTGTTATTGGGTTTTTCCGTTTGAAATGTCTCAGTAACAGCCCGGAGTTTGGAAGTTGGTGGTGTGAAGCCCCCGTGCCTCGTATCCAAGCACGTAAAGCCGTTGGTCCTTCGCCTGATCTCTCCCCGGTCGTGTCGGATTGTCGTCCCATCGGACTATGAGAGTAAAGGAACAGAGGGTGCACCTAGGTATGCGCACACACCTGTGCACTATAATATCTCCTGCGCACTTGGCTAATCTCCGTTCGAGATTGACCACCGTGACCGAAATCGGTCGGGAAAATAAAAAATAAACAAAATGATTTGTTTATTTCTATTTACAAAACAATTTTTCTTGCGAGTTACTTATCTCAGCACTGTTTTCTTGTGAACGAAATGAATTTTAAGCTGCAAGTAGTTTGAAGGATCATGAACTACAAAAACTTTTTAACAAGAAAAGTTTTCACCCAGTTTTCCCAAGCTGGCTTGCTTTTCTACTGTAGGTACTTTTTTTTTTTCAGGAAGAGCAAAGCACCGATCCTTATTTTTGTGTAGAACTACTGTGACGTTGATGATACTAAGCAGAATACACAGTGTTAGCACAGTAAAGAGTTTGTTTTTGCAACTTGTCTGAGAACTGAGACGTTCAGCCGGTAGCCATTTTGCGCTTACCCAGAATGTAAACAGACCGTGTCTGCCTGCATCTGTGCAACTTTAAGTAGTTCTGTCTCTTTCGCTCGTATGTTGGTTGTATGTAGGTCAACAAGGAGCTTATCGGTCACAGGTTACCTGTCTCGCTTGCACGCCGCGAGGCTTTGCACAAAACTCCAGTGTTGTATGAGACGCCGCGGGGCGCGCACGTCTCCCGTGATATGAGCCCGCGCATGCGTACAAACGCATTATTACGTTCGGTGTAATCAGCTGATTGTCATTGTTTTTTGTTATTTTCTATTTGTGATCTCAGTGCTGTGATATAAAGATGGGTCAGGCGTTCGGAACGACGAATTCTCACAATGATGAGCAGAGGCATTATACCAGAAAAGAAATAGGTATGTCAATTGTCTTGTTTGTTATTGTTGGACTCCGTTGACGGTGGGCCGAGCACTGTTATGTTATTATAGGCATCATACTGGCAACGTTCTGCCCTGGCTGGCGTTATGCATTGAACATCAGAATACGTTAAAGGAACCCATTGAATCCAAACTAACTCAAAGCTGGGGGTTACCTCCCACGGCTAACATCATATTTGTGTTAATGACAGGCTCATAATTTAAGTCAAATAAAGGTATGTACTATTGACCACTCGTACATACAATCAAAATGCGTCCATTATTAGAACACCCACTTAATGCGTCTAATGCATTTCTATAATTAGAAGACAGACTAATCATATCTAAATGAGTAAATGGTTTTACCCTAACCTTATGTGACCTTTGCGGTTTCTATATAATTGCGTTGGTGAATTGGACTTCCGAACTCACCAGAATTGTTGAAAGAGTGAGGATTCCAACTTTGAGTTAGTTTTTGAACATTTGGAAATTGAATGCTATTGTCTCCAAAAGAACTAGATACAACGAATCGAAACGTTCAGTTATAATGCTTGTGAACGGGCAAGGTAAATTAAATGACACCCATTTTTTTATTTTGTTTTATTTTCCTTTATTGGCCAACCAACAATTGTTTACACTGTAAATATTTAAACTGCTATATCTACCTTAATCTAGGGTTAGTGTAACAATTTCTTACAGGTTAGCATTATGATTGATATCTAGTTAAATTATGTCTAATGTCTCCAGTGGTATCATTTATTGAGTCCATTTATTATCTTCATGTTCTTATCTTGTTTTTAAGACTAGAGTGCTCCTAATAAGTGGCGAATGAGTCGCTAGTGTGACTAAGAAATAAATTTTAAACCAGTCCATCTTTTTATGTAGCGACGATGAAAGATTGAAACATAATCAAGTGTAGGAGTGTATGTATGTTATATATTATGTGGGAAATTATTGCGGATGTTATTGAAAAAGTTCGTTGTTAACAAATGTTTTCCAATATTTACTTTTAACAATACATGTAGTCTTGTTGGACCGTGGTTTCTTCAGGGAGCTCTGGAAAAATGTAAAATTGTGTATAATTTTAATAACAAACAAAGTTGAAGTAAACTTACGTCGAGAAAGTTGCCACCAGAAGCCAGAGAATCTGTTATTCTGCGGACAAACACACTTTCTCTATAACGTTTATGTATAATTTATGTACTGTTACATATTTATGTGAATCATTACCGCTACGAATTGTTTCCACTTTAAAATAACAAACTTTAAAACAAACAAAATAAGACCTTAATTGTTCTGAGTCATCCGTGGCATCTTCATCTTCTGCGTATATAACTTCATCGTCTTTAATATCAGTAACAATTATTCATAAAACTCTTTGGCGCCTCGTATTAATAAGAAAAATACTTCAACAGTTATTAATGTCAAGATGAATCCATTTAATGTCGGTAATGGTGTTCCGTAGCGACGCTGAAATGGCTAAGAACTTGGCGTCAACTTCCCATTATGTTTTTCATTACTCACATTTTTTGCTTTTCTTCTCTAGATGTACTAAATAGATAATGCGAGTTAATTATTTTAAACTTCAGTGCTTTTGTTGATGATATTTTCTTTGCAATGTTTGACTTTCTGGTGTGACACAAAGACACTTTCTGGGGTGAGACAGACTAGTTAAAATGTTAATGTTTATTACTGAATAAGTCATGCAAGAATTTCGAGAGGCCAAGTCAATTGATTCTCAATTTACAATAAAAATATTAATCAACGTGAAAAGCGATTAGGGGAAATCCATAGACGTAACGTCTACCCTAGACCATTACTCATTATCATTAACCTCTTAAAAGGAAAGAACCGGCGTGACGTCTCCGACGATTGCATTAGCACCTCACATCAATACTATTTATTCAATACTATCACCATAGATAATGTTATTTTAAGAAGTGAAGTGTTAATCACTCACCTCGGCTTATAGCAGTCTAGTGACGGACATAGCTGATTCCTTAGTTGCATCATACACCACTACGTCTACTCTCTAAGTCCGTCAACGACGATATGGGCCCGCCCGAAAGTAGATAATCCGTCAAAACAAGTGTCAAATTCAGATTTTCGGACGGACAAGAACACGTCGGGAGGGACTACTGTTAAATTGTGTGGGCCCTGAACTAAACTTATGTCCGTAAGTGCTAGTAGCTAGTAGCTTAGGTCGAAACTTTTGATTGATTGATTGAAACTACGGGTATAGTGCTTAGGGAGTAGACCCCTGATTTAGTTATATGTTCGATCTTAGCTACGTTCTTTAGTTCACCAGCAGTTTTGCTGTGTGCTATACTATACTCCACCTTTTATCATCATTGTCGAATCAACCAGTAAATTCAAAATTCTCAATAAAAGGAGAGCCAGGATTAGACGGAAATTGACATGGGTTTTTATATTGATGACTGGCTTGTTGTGGCTGGAGCTTGGACGTTAGCAAAATACAAATAATATTATAGTTAGTACCATAATATTATAGTCTTGGTTCATTCAATATATTTTCACTCCCTCAGAATGAGAAATAATATTTGTAATAAATAACCATTATCAATATTTTATTGAACACTTACGGACCATAAGTACGTACTCGTTGTCTTCTCAGCTCCTCAGACGAATGTTAGTATGATTGCGTGCTGTTCTTATCGTGTGAACAAATACAATTTGTTTTTTGCGCTCCCCCCGTATCTTATCTCCGCGTAATAAAGTTGTTTTTCCTTCGTTGTAATTGATAAGACTCGAATGTTTGTGACACCTTCATTGCATTCATGATTGTATGCATTTCTTATCAGCTATTATGAAATCTAGAAGATATCGACGATTTATTTTATATGTATAGAAATAGATAATTTTGAGGTGTTCTAGAAAGTAATGTGTCAATGACTCACACAAAATGACCAAAATATTTGTTTATTTATTGTTAAATTCATCAAAATGAACTAATCTTTCTAAATCCTACTTCCTACTAATATTATGAATGCGAAAGTTGGTGAGAATGGATGGATGGATGTTTGTTACTCTTTCACGCAAAAACTGCTGAACGGATTTTCAAGAAACTTTACAGTAATATAGCTTATACATCAGAATAACAGATATGATACTTTTTATCCTGATATTCCCACGGTATCCACACTTATGCGGGTGAAACCGAGGGGCGCTGCTAGCAATTATCTTATTTTGTTTATAGAAATTAATTTACATTTTGTTTTCTGGTGTTAATACAGTAAATACAGACTCAGTGAATAAAATACATTAAGCATTGAAATATCGGTCTTATTTACTTAAAGTTTCCCCAAACCGTTCACGTAATAATAACACTCTGGTATCCACAGTTTTGAATAACAATATTATTACGATAACAAATTAGGAGCGATATCATTATTTTAGGTTTTTTTGTGACGCTTGTGTTTATCGTATGCTTAATTATATTGAGTTGGTTGATCAATAGTGAACAAAATGGACGAATAACCATTTTGTTTAATTATAAGAAACATGTTTTACATTTCTTCAAGGCATTGAAACCTTGGAATTGCTAATATTTGGATCAAATGGTTACGGTATGCATTTGTTCTTAATTAAAAACTAGTTTACATTCATCAATGTAAAAGTAAGAAACTTGGATCTAATAATTTTCATACTTTCAATACTTGCTTAAGTTTGTAAATTAAGATTTTCATCTTCTGTATTTATACACCTTATCTATATTAGGGCCAAATATAATAATGAATAAAGCTTTTGTTATTATAAAGATAGTGGGTTAAAGCTGTACATGTATTTAGTTGGTTAACCTTTATAAAAATAAAATACAACAAATAATATTAATCGGCGAAACGTCATGTTCACCAGACCTACCGGCTATGGATATCAAATCGTACAACAAACATGTATTTTATCATACCAGAGTGTTGCAGTTCAAATAACATAGTATTTGCTTATATTTGTCTAGCTGTGTAAATTGATCCAAATTAAAATGTGTCATTTGTCAGAAATATTCGACTGAAACTCAAAAGTCAGCGTATAAAAAATATACAAGACGAAGGCATAATTATATGCTTATGACATTCCTTAAACCGTTCCATAAGATACAGAACAGATGCAAAATGGAGACTTATTCATCGTATTTTAGCGTTTGTCCAAGTTTATTGCACTCTTTCGTGTTACATCTCTATGATATTTAAAAGAATTCTCGGCACCTTAGAAATATTAGTAAACAATGCATTACACATACCTGTGTTATTGAATATTGTGTTTTTGAAGGCGATGAACTCTAATCTATTCAGAATAGAGAATTGTTGTTATTAGAGATGTAAACATGAAAGATCGCAATAAACTTGGACAAACGTTACGATGAATAATTCTCCATTTTGCATCTGTTCTGTATTTTTGACCTTTCCCAAGAAACGTTGACTTAAAGGTCAAAAATTAGTGTTAAACATGTCAGCACCCTCATTGCGTAACACACTAACTATCATTTGCAATCACAATCTGAATAATTTTGAAAAATATAGCAAATGCATTGCTTTATATGTTGGAAAAATTGGTCTGCTCAACAACGTAAATAACGCAATGAATGTTGTTGAACTGTCAAAATGAAAGTCATTGCTACTGATAGATGCTACTGATGTGTTATGCATATTACATATTCCCCGCTGGTCTTGTGATAAGAGAAGTTATAACCCTAGGCTGCCATCAGACGTACTGCATCGCAGCAACCACGCGCAGTCGATTTATTCAACTGCATGCAGTTATCTGCAGTCTGATCTGACTTTGCGCAGTAGACGCCACACATCTAGACCAGGAGCTCAGTGTAAAATTTGACGTCGAAATGGAAGCACAGACATTACTTCTCTTACTGTATGCGGTTAGCGATGGATAGCGTGCGTCGACGCTACACGACTGTAGCCGACCGCGTGAAGTTGATATCATGACTGAACGAAGTCAAACGTACAACTGCATGCAGTTGAATATATCGACTGCGCGCGGTTGCTGAGATGCAGTCCGTCTGATGGCAGCCTTAGTTTCCCTCGTTTCCATTGGGCTAACTAGCGGACAAGTACCTACAGCTACAAATAAACAGCTTTCCGATATTATAGGAAGTCCACTACCACTTGAGTTCGAAGTAAGCAACCCAATTATTAATAGGAGCTAACATTGCCGTTAAATTCAATTGATATTTCAATTCAAAACGTTAGTATTTCATTGCCAAAATGTCCATAATAGCAATACTAATACTTAAGTACGTCAGATGTTTATAATGACCCGGCCGTCATCGAGATTATCCGCGCCTGCGATTGGATATTATATAACATAACATGTACATAATTTCATTATTGATCGAGCTATGATTTAATACCGACTGGCCAGTTGATACGTTTCACAATAACCTGTGGCCAGTCGACTTGCGACTATTTACCGGATCGGGCAGGGAACCGGTTTATTTGCCGTTTTATTGCTGCACAATTACTTTTGCTGTGGCTAGCCTGCGGAGCCTGCGGTCACTTTCTTCTAATGATTGCATTCACTTTGATTTCATGTAATTGTTCACTTTCCGTTATGATTGTGCTAGGTTAGGTTTGCAGTTGAGATTGAATCCTGTCGTTTTCGAAAACTGAACGTAGCTTTGGTATTTGCGGTGACTTCTGCAAGTGCTCGCTAGTTGTTGAGGTTGAGAGTTTGAGGCAGGTTTTCTTCGCGAAATCTTGTTTTGGTTTAATTTAAAACTTGAATTGTTGGATGTCATCTTTTATTATGATCATCATATTCTTTAACTCTATGTAAATGAGATGGAGATGTATTTAAGTTTCAACACATAGTATCTCTAGATATTTAAAGTTTGTTCAAAAACAAAACTGGCAGTTGTGATGTCACTATCTCACAATACAATGATACCCTACTTTTTTTCCAGATTAATAGGTATTGCAGCATTGGCAAATGCTACATTTAAATTTTATCACCAACGACCTTCTTTTATTACATATCCAACCTTATTTCTAATCTGAAAGGTTTTTTTCTTATTATTTGAGGTTTTTTTTGTTTTGAATTAGGAATCTAAAAGTGTCATGTTTTTTCACTTGCCGATGTTTTTCATTTGAAGTTTTTTTTTTGGACACAGGACGGAAGCCCATTATAATTTTTTTTTTTTCGCTTTGACCATAATATAATTTGCCACGATATTATCAATATGATATAACGGTTTGAACGACCGAGTTTGTTCGACATTATCCAAGGGTTCCCGTAAAAAAACGTATCACGCACAGCATTAAAAGCTTGTTCGAGGCGAGTCAATTTCTTCATTCAGATTTGGTATGTAATTTAACTTTTCTTCAGCCCTTTTGTTATAAAAGATTCTGCCTGCGTTTCGGACTATAATTTTTCGTTATTTTCTGTAGATATGTCCGAAGACTGTAGGCGGTTCTTGAATTCGCCCCCACCGCTAGCCTGGGACCAGACGACAGCAAACTTCCTGTTGGGATTTGAACCCAACGCTGTTATCTAGTAACAGCCTGCGAGGAGCCTACCGACTGCCAGGCTGGAGTTTAGGACCGGAATTGCGTATATTTAGTAGTTTTTGTATTTATTTTTTCGTTGTTTCTAATGTCATATTTTGTTTAAAACAGTCATTTAAATTGTTGCCTCGTTACCTGACCGATTGACTTGGTGAACAGTTACACATTTAGGATTACTAGGTATATATTTATTTAAAGCGGAAGTTATAGGAACGTTTGCAAACGTATCGTAACAGAACGTAGAAATTCACTTTAGGGCTCTAACACCAAGAACGTCGCGTCAGTTATAATTTAATTTTTGTAAATATCACAAACTGTGCTGTGTCTAACATTAGGTTTTATTTACAAGTCTTTTTAGTTTTACAAAATGAAACGTGTAAAGTGAATATTTTTATTTATTTCGCTACAATATGTATACCTTAATCGATGTATAGTTTTATATATCCAATTGTAATAATTAATTCGAATTAACATTTTTTCCTGTACGTATATCAGGAAAATAACGACCAATTTCTTGTAGGCATATAAATATATGTTTGTTGTTGTTTCCTTATGTAGCAACCTTGCTCGTTAAAAAGATATAACGGAAGGATATGGTTTTTAATTGCAGGTTTATTAAACTTTTTATAAACAATTGTTTTCTGGATAATCCATTACTTCCTATAGAACTTTGCGTTCCCATATCATCATCATCACTCTCCTGCCCTCATCCCAATTTACTTGAGGTCGGCCCATCATGTCTTTTTCTTCCATACTTGCTATATGCATGTACTTAGTTAATTTAGTACCTACCATATTATGGAAAACATTTTCCCATTATAATAAATATCTTATGTTTTTGTTGAGTCGTTAATAAAATAGCTAATGAGTGAGGTTGACAACCTCCACCCTGGTCGATCCCAAATTATTATTTGATTTAAAATTAAGACATCAAGCCATCTTATACTCGTAATTCTATATAATTTCGACGATCTGCATATCAGGTTATTGACATATGCAATTGATACTTTAATATTAATTCATCAAACAAAAATTCTAAGAATAAGTTCGGTCAAAATCGCCTGATGCGAATAAAAAAGGGTAGCGCGTACGTCAGGTCATGTAGTCTGCCCCAAAAACTAAGGTGACCGCGCCCAATATATACACATACGTACTGATTTTGTAAGAAACCGGTTTCGATTTGACGTGGAAGGCAAACGACTATACACAAACAGAAGACAAGAAAATATAATAAGAAGGTACTCGTACAGTCACGAGTAAAAGTATGTATACACTCGGCTTTATTCAAAAGCGATTTACTCCTTTATTTTTGAATGAAATTTTGCAATGAAATGTTGTTACGAACATAGTATTTTCGAACCCATTGGTTTATGTAATGTGTCGTATTTCAACGTTACATTTGTTATTTCACGAAAAAATCGCAATTTAAAGTTACTAAGTGTTGACATATTGGTGCTCGTGACTATACTATGGACCATATTATAAGAGACTACAAGGAAACTTAAGTCTTTGACTTACAGGTAGCCATATATAAATATTAATACCTTGGGACTAAATGACGTAAAGGACATGAACATTAATGTAAGTCTCGAACCCTTGTTACGTTGTATTTTGATAAAAATCACCATACAGAAGACATCGGAAGGCCAATTCTCGTAATTTAAAACTTTCAAAATCTAGTCGCAGTCTCATCTCAGCGACAAACAACTGTCAAAAACTTGTCAAAATGTAGGGAAATTTGACGTATTTTTGACAGATTGAGACTGAGATCAGACTGTGAACGTTCTTAAAATTACGAGAATTGCCCCTCTGACCATTTCAAGTCGGTAGCACGGCCAGTAGAAGTGATAAGTAAGTACTTACAGCAACACAAGTAAAGCCAAGAGTACTTAGCCCTTGTGATCAATGCTTCTAATTTTAACTTGCTAATCACTTTACTAATCGAAGTGTAAATAGACCGTTTATGGATGGTACAGTAGAATGTTCTACGATCTATAATTAGGTTGCTTTGTATGTGTGTTCATTGTCCCAGTCTCTATTGACGTTATCATAATCATCTTAGAGATATTGTCAATAATGTGGCCAGCTGTATCCTCCTAGGTCCTAGTAACAACACTGGGATCGGTAAACCTAATGAAAATAATTTATATGTTTTTGCCAACCTCAGAGGCACGACTCTTTCTTGATGATCATCGAACCATTGCTAAACATGGACCTTCTAAACGATTTCGAGGTCTATGTGCAGTCTTCAGTTTCCTAGTATAATGGCACCTGGTAAAAGTGCTCGATTCGACAGTTACATTGATTAATTATTAGTTGTAAAATCAATGAATGAACGTATCGAAAGCTGTAGTCAATTCCAAATTGCTTGAAAGTTAAAGTTCTGCGTAACTTCCATTGTCTCACCAATTTCATATAATGATTATTAGTAATAATAAATCTATGTATTAGCTGTAGCTTATGATTGCAATTAGCACCACTTGTCACCTTGAGCGTAAACTGATTACTGCGCAATTACCGCTATGATGGTGTGTATCGAGCATTCATTAACATCACAATACCATGATTATGTGCCAGTACTTTGATGCAATGTTCTTTGTTGGTTTATTATTTACCTGGACGATATACTGTGTGAATAGTAGAATTGATTGTGTTATGCAAAAGAATTGAGTATGAAAGTGAAAGAGCACTAGGTACTTTGCATTTATAACATTCTGCTATTTTTGCAACAAAAGTCATTGCTAGTTCAATTTAGGAGTCTGTTTCTCATTATAAAAGATGCTCATGTAGCTTCTTTCTGCCAGCTTGTTCTGTTCTGTCCCACTCCTGGGCAAAAGTGGCTGTTTTTTGTGAACCCGCACTTCGTCCTTCCAGTCTCTTTAAACTTTTAAACATATAACGACATATTTTGTAAACCAAACGTAAATCGTTTATAATTTGTCTTCATCAGCCTCAATAAGGTACAAAAAGCAACACAATGTATTAACCGGCTTGTTTATATTCTTTGTTCAGCTCTGAATCAGCGCGCGCGCCGGATGCGAGGCGTACCAACGCGTCGCAGGCGCACTTATCTTTTTAACTGCCGTTCACTTGACATGTTTGTTGTGACAGCTATAGGGTTACTGAGGAGATGAATTAAAAGTGCAAGTGCAAATTAGTCTGGATGATAGTGCCTGTATTAGCGCTGAATCAGTTTAATTTGGATATGGGTAGTAGAATGTTTAGATATTTTCCAATATCTTACAGAGCTCCTTCAAGCATGGCAATGTTCGTTCAACCATGTCACTCATAATCTTCTTTCTACGTACATATACTATATGAAATAAGTACATTGACCACTTCGCTCGATCCGGTTGATTTTCCTCTTTATTCGACATTTGTTTTTACTCTTAAGAAAAATGGAAAAGGTGCATGTTCTGGCGTACTCTAAGCGTGCAGTATTGATAATTCATTATAAAGCCACTCGTTTGATCATTCTCTCCGCTCAAAATAATATCTCAGTCTGAATCACTGGGCGCGTTGACAACACAATAAAAAGGTTCAATTCGCGCGTTGTGTACTGAAGTGTGGCTGAGGTCGACCGGCGCCGGCGCAGCTCAAGGCGAACCGCTCGCCCGCAAACAAACACTATTCGGTTTTAATTTACAATACGAATTCTCGAGGTTTTGTACGAAAAGAAGTTTGAAGGCAAAGATTTAAAGAAAGTTTTAAAGTATCGGTTGGGGTCCAGCTTTCCAGGACAAAGTCCTGGAAGTAGCCAATAACCCTACCACGATAGGAGTTCCCTATGTTATGTAAATTGTAGGCGTTCTTACAGGAGCAATAAAATACCATGCTTTGAGGCTATATCCAAGTATTCATATCAAAGTATTCAATGTGTAGATTATTTACATTATGGTCGCTATTTAATTTTCACGTTGCTACGTAGTAAAATTAGAATTCAGAGCGAGTGGTGACTGGCAAACCAGAAGCCAGAAGGCCATTTGCGATTATTATTTTTGGATTGTTTTAGGAAGATATTTTGATGTAAATATTCTTATTTTTAATGTATCTTTGGTCGCGTCTAGGGGTTCGCGTTCATGGTTTTCATAAAATCATTACATTTTATTAAAATCATCAAACGCTGAAAGGATTTTATTCTTTTCGACTTTGGTGCCTATATTTATTTTTTGTTTCTCTTTCCATACTAGCCTGTTAGTTAATAATTAGCAATTACAGATATTGTTTTCTCTGGACTCTTGTCTTGATTTCGATTTTTAACTGAAGCTAAATCTCGCTCGTTTTTCGGTTGTCATTTTGTCAAGTCTGCACATTCCCTTGAACTCCGTTCGGGATGTAATTCGGAGTAATAAACAGTTCCACTCACATCACACATGACACAAAATGGCGGCGGTACGTATTCAATTGAGATACCGGTTAAGTGCGGTTCGCACTTAGTTGGGCCACTCGCGAATAATCCAGTTTGCACTGAGCATTCGATGTATTTGTACGATTTGTAAATGTGGGTGTCGGACAAGGTTTCACAACTTCAAATGGTGGAGTTGAGCTGATTTCTGGGAGTTTTAAGCGGCTCACAGATGTACTAAATCTGGAATGTCCGTCTCAGGTCTCCTCTGCTATAGTATTTGGTTTTGCGGTTACTCGTCACGCCTCCTGGCTGAGTAACGTCATCTCGGTGAGACATGGCCTCTATAAGCGGTCAGCGAACCGACTGTGATGAGTCTCAGTCCTATATTACCAACTGAAACTAGAATCTATAAAATGACAAACCTAGAACTCTAAATTATTTAACAGTCATAAATTACATATGTTTAAAGGCCCTAATTATAGCAATTACGCTTTAAATTGTAACGGATATGAAAAGGAGAGTGAATACGGGAAGTAAAGTGAATGGTGCTTAACAGGTTGAAGCTAAAGCCTCTATCGGAAATGAACCGCCGGCTGTTGACAATAGAGCACGAGTGTATCTGCACTTGAATGGAAGCTGTAAACACGTGGAGAAAGCGACACAGACGGGCGACGGGTACAAATCGTAGCAAGTGCTTCGTAAAGCCTCCGCCTCAGCTTTCTACCCTTATGGAACACGTATTTCATTGGTTATCGCTATCTCTGTACACTTTACATAAGTATCTAAATGTGTTATGAATTGTTAGCTACTTAGACAGCTCAATAATTATCAAAATCCTGATAGAATTAATACTTTGTATCCGGTACAATGTTCAAATGAATGCACATAGTAATGTCTTGATTAAGAATGATTTATTAAATTAAAATACAGTTGATTGATAAGTGGGTGACGTGTTCTTTAATGAGTAAAAAGTTGTATGTTACTCTAGATTGGTATTTAGTAGTTGAGGTAACTCGAGCCAGTTGTCTAAAAGTCTAGACATTCGTCCTTCACGTCATTGGATCCTCAGGTCGAGTTTGTTTTGACTTTGGTTGTACGTCTGTCGTGTGAATGTCCATCTGATACGAGTACAATGGGTTATCGAGAGACGATCGCATACAGACGAGTCTTCTTTGTATTCTTAAGTAGGTGGGATATTTAGAAGGATCTGTACCTTAATTGCTTAACACACTATCAATCTCAATCTGAATCATTTTGAAGGATATTGCTAATCCATTGCTTCATATGTTCGAAAAATTTGTCTGCTCTACAAAGTTTTTTTTTTTAAATCGTTGCCCCACACTAGGAATTTCTCCAGTGCCGTGGGTGCGTTTACAGACATATAAACTCACATACACAAACAGCCAGACCCGGAACAGCAGCAGTCAATCGCTTAACCACTGCGCCAACCGTGCCGTCTGCAAATACCGCAATGAAAGTTGTTGAACTGTCAAAATAAAACCCATTTGCTACTGATAGTGTGCTACGCAATTACCCCGCTGGTGAGACGCGAAGCAAAAAGCTGATCAAGACTAATAACAACTTAATCGTGGTATGGTAACTGCTACGGATGATGATGTTTAAGAAGATATAGGTAATTGTGTGTAATTGATAGTGAACATACTGTCAGATCCTAGAGAAAGGCAAGGTCTAATTAGACTGAAGTTCGTTCAGAACTTGGTGAAGTTATCTATGTATACCATAGAAATGTAATCCTATTATGATGTATGCATAAAATACCAACCGTTAAGTTTTATATAAGATCGGCAAGTTACAAGCTTCATTTACGCATTAGATAGCTGCTCATTGTTTATTCTTTGCTACATACATTCTATGAGCCAAGATGTTATAACTACCTACCTACAGAACTAGTCGTGAGTACGTGAGCCAAGCCAGTCCTAGACTATACCTGGATATATAAGACTGTTGGGGACTTCACAGACAGACCTTTCGTACTGGTGACGATGACGCCTCGGTTTTCGATAATTTCGGCGCACAATTTGGGTGGCATTCCGTTATCTTTTATCACTTGAAGGCTTACAAAAACCTGCTAAGCATATGCAAAAAGACAAACAATTTTATCAATAGACGGAGCAGAAAACAAGTCTTTGATAAGGCAGGTGTTACTATTCCTGCTATTGATATGTTATCGCGATAGTATGATAGATAGCGAAATACCCAAATCTGGTGCTATGACCTCACTGACACACTTTATTGAAATACGTAGTTTCTTTTATTTGGGATTAAGAAAGCTATTCTTTGTTTGTGAAAGATTTTAATGTCTTTAAATATTCTTTCTTTCGTCTCTAGTCATAACACTCATAGGATTCATGGTAAAGAAGATGTTCTCTACTTTTTTTTCATATTAGTCGTGAAATATTCTACTGTTGAAATGTGGTCATAGCAGAGAAGATTTTCTCTTTCTTCTCCTCTCGTGTGTGTCTTGAAAGAGTAATTGAAATATTCTAAATGACATTCAGCATTTTTATTTAAATCATCAATCCATTTGTCAAATAAGATTTTCAAAGCTCATTAGAGCTAAGAATTATGATGCTAATAATTCATTGACAAGTTGAATGTTTATCTAATTGTTGTACCTACATTGATGGAAATAAATATTTTATTATTTTTTTATTATTATAATTAGTACGACTAATTGTCCCAGACGAGATATTACCGAAGTCTTTGACTTCAGCCTGGGGTAATAAAACCCGCCTGTCTGTTCCCCTAAGTCAAATATGAAGCCTTTCATATTTTTATTATTGAAATAGGAAGTCTTTCATATGTTTAGTCTGATTGTTTCTTTAGCTTTTTATTTAGGGGTCATGTAAGTAAATTGGAATTGATATTCATTCTTCCGATAACGTTTAGATTTTTGCCTTTGATGTCTTCCAATACATTTTGTGGTAACTATAATAAATAAGTCATTGCTTTTCGTCCTGCATGCATATTATATTTTTCTATTTCATTGTGATTCTGTGAAGGTCTTCTGAGGCTTCTATAATACAACTTTAATTATCTTGTCGTCATATTCTATAGTCATAAATAAATTGAATCCAGTTCTTGTCTTCCCATGTCAGCGCCATGATTGTCATCTCGAATGGGAGACCATTCCAGCAGCAGACGACTGAGCAACTGACCAGCATCCAGTACTTTCACATATGTTAGAAAGGATCATGTATGTACTTACGCAACAAATGCTCTCGCTCATACTTTTAGAAAGTCTTCCAACGTTAATTTTGCCTGTAAATGTAAGACAGAAATTGTCTTTTAAGCCAGATAACTGATGGTTGATTGATAGGATTTAATGTTTAGATGGTTTAGAAGTTGAAAAGAAATTGTGAAGTATCACAATCGCGTGTGTCGGTGTGGATTCCATTTCAATCAACAAGAAATTCACTTGATTTTTTCTTACCTGGGTCTAAGACATCTCATCAGTTTACCGGTCAGCGAAAGTTCTGTTTCATAGTTAACACGCTTTCATAGAAATTAAAGGCGTATGCCCAATAAACAATAATGATGCTCATAAATTGCTACCCCTATCTCCAATCAACTAGCCCCCTTCCCCTTATTGTTTAATTAACAAATGGGTCGTTACTTGTTACACACGCAGCCACGTTAAGGAAGCAGCAAAACAAATACACTATTTAAATAACTTTAAAAGTACGTAAACAGATAAAAACTCAATACATATAAGGCTGTCCAACGAGATAAGTTAGTTCGATGGCCTGTAATGGCGCTGCCTTGGCAGTCCGTTGACGCTGCTCCAACTTGTTTGAGCGCACAATATGGCGGATTCCATTTGTTTTACTTACTCTTGAAGTATTTGATGGTCACCAGATAAGGTCTACGTGGTATTTGTTTTGTTTCGTTATCATTATCGTATAGTGGCAGTTATGAAAGTCAAGTTGGATTACTTTAAGTAGGTACTTTGCATAAAAGTTGATATTCTAATAAAGAATTGATACCGTGAGACTGCGACGGAATTAAGGTGGTCGGTCAATTGGTTTATCAGTTATTTTTTACACACTGATTTTGACTTGGGTACGCGTGTACCTATTTGATAGAGTTGTGCACAGATTCCTTCCAATATTCCTGAATTTAATCTGTAAAATTAGCAAGTATTGTCGGATATCATGAATGGTTTTGGTGCTCATATTCATTTGTCAAATAAGTCTACAAATCCCGCTATCGATCTTCCGATTCCATATCATCAGAGAAATGCACTACACGTAGTAATTAATCTGACGATTTGAAAATCACGATCGTGATTACACGTTGGCAGTTTCGCCTAACGACCGGAGCTTGTGCTATGCTATGCTCCAGGTTGCCGCACTAATGATACAGCAACACTGCTTGTATACCTTGGCGTTGTGAGTATGAGGTGTGGGCCATCCCTAATGATGTGGTGAATACTTTGCGAAATTATAGTTCCATTCTCTATAAATTATTTTTGCTATTTATGCCATGGAAAGGGTTATTAAGTCGTATTTTGAAATGTGACTGAAGGCTGACGAATCACTGTCAGCTTCATCTATCATTAGGATGATGATAGACAGGATATACCTAAGTAACAACAGAACGTATACTCCTCGAAGATTAAACATGTTGACAGCTTCTCATAATATCTCGTCTTGATCTCAATCATCCCTTGAGAACGCTGCTCGTCGGATTATGGCAAGTATTGCTCTACTTCATATAAGTACATACTCATTTATACCAAATTTCCTCTTAAGGGATCGTCAATAAATTACGTGTCGTATAAACAAGGAGGGAGTGGAAGTTGTGACATTTTGATATGCGACGTTCTATCTAATACGAAAGAGTGACGTGAGGGATCGGTGAAACAGTTTGCGCGACGTAGACGCGACAAAATATATGGTTGAGCCTCAAGGGACGTGAGTAATGCACGAACACACCGTGTTACCAGTATTTCTCACAGATTCCTGTCTGTGTGTTTAGTCTTTTGTTTTCCCTTGTGGGAAAGGAAGCCGCACACTGAACGAACAGGAAATACGGGAAATGGAACCAGAACGTTTCCTGCGGTTACATGAAATGATCAGGATCATTTATCGATGTCTACTGCTAACCTTAACCAAGTAACCAACCGTATGTTGTTGAGACTGACGCATCAGCTTGAATCGAAAGAGAAAAACACGTTCATGTATTTCCGCGTCGAAAACAGACAACACAACACAATTTCTACAATTGTGAAATTACAGTTCATTAACATTGTCGCTAGTATTTCAGTGACATGTATAGTTAAAGGTAATCAAACTGATTGTAGGTCGGTCGTCGAACTGCGGTATTTTCGTCCCAATGGCAATGACGCGTTTAAACCGGAAACGTAGTCAGTAGGACCGCAATGCCATGCAGCAGCAAGTGCCAGATTTCTGGCAACCTGACGGTACTTCCGTGCGAATTATTTTGTAACCGTTAGCTGGCAGAACAATGTGTTAAGTGATCTGTTGCGGTAGATTGGTTAACGACTTGATACTGTTATTAGTTAATTGTAATATTTGACTGGAAAGTAAGCCAGATACCTGCTCTCTAACAATTGGTTCATCATCATCATAATTTCAGCCGAAAGACGTCCACTGCTGTACATAGGTCTCCCTCAAGCACCGCTACTTCGACCGGTTCTGTGCTTCCCACATCCAGAGACCTGATTTATTGATTATCACAAACCAGTGACGTCTTGAGCATAATAATATTTTGAAGCCACAAACAATATACAAATAGCACATCATAACAATAGATAAAAGAGTTTTTTAAAGACTTCATTTCATAAACACACATATCTTGAACCCACATCAGGAGCAGTTGTGTTTGTGGCTTTCAAAAACATGAAGATTCGCAAGCTTCGTTACACTTTGGTCTCTTACTTTGAATTTCACCAGCTTAGGTTAACATTGTATGTGGACTCAACCTTTGGATACCACCAGCTCTTCATTCATACTAGTTTACCTTGATGATCGCAAATGACCGTGCCCGAAGATAATCTGCGTGATATCAGCGCGTTGACATGAGCTCCTAGTACTACGAGCGTCATGGTTGCGCAACTAACTGCGCTATGATTGCACAATCGTTTATTGATCATGCTTTGTGTCGCCCCCTTTGTGTTTTTACTATAAACGCATTTTAGTGGGTTTTGTATCGCTTGTATTGTTTGGTAATTGAATTAAAAATAGACTGGATATATTTTACATTGTACAGAAAAGCGTATTTAAAAAGTTTTCCATTCCAAAATCTAAAATACTGCTCTCTTAAAAATGTTTTTGATACGATCATAATTTTTTGCGGTAATTTTTTTCATAGACCTCCGTCAACTTATCTATTTCGACAAATCATATTTAAAACAAATACTCGAGAGATCAGAGCTTATGTTTCATTATCATTATTGAATCTCAAAGATTTGTTAAACCAAAGTTTGTTAAAACCTTCATTCACAAAGTTATATCGGTTCTTCGTGATCTCTGAATTATTGGCCCTACGCCTGATTTAAACTTTTTAAAAAGAAAGTTATGTAATGTAAAATGTAACCAACCCTGATGAGCAGTTCTTTTCAGTGCCAGAAGTTTAAAGTTGCATACATTTTTAGTGATATTACTGAAGTTCAGTCTCAAGTTTTTGTCCCACATAGAATAATTCTACAAGACTAAAGAAATGATCAATATTGCAGCATCAAGTATGCTGACAGTCAAAACATCTGTAACTTCACCATCTTTCTCTTACTCAAGATATAACAAAGTTGCAAGTTGTTGAGAATTAATTGCACTTAGCAACTCGTTTGAGACTGCTTTGTGTAACCAGAGGGGCAGTTCTCGTAATTTTAAGAACGTTCACAGTCTGATCTCAGTCTCAATCTGTCAAAAATTTCCCTACATTTTGATATTTGCTTGTCGACGAGATGAGACTGTGACTAGATTTTGAACGTTTTAAATTACGAGAATTGGCCTTCAGTTCTTTGATCTTAATTATATTCCGTTTATCTTTTGAAGAGTTATGTACAGACAGAACCATTGACGAGGTTGTGAGTGGAGTGCGCTTACCGCAACAGTGCGAGATCGAATCTGGATTTATGACTGCCAGGCCTGTCAGTCGAGAACTCCAATGGATACCGGTCTATAGCTAGTGGCTTGTTTCATTTTGGTATTGATTCAGTGCCCGATTGTGTGTGATCGGCAACAGACAACATTATTATCTCCTTTATTTGAATATAAACATACAAATTATATTTTTAAATATTAGAATATAAAAAGTATAAAAACATTTAAAAATTTAAAAAATAGTAGCCCACCGGTATCGGGAACAGGGTCCAAGCTACCGGTGGTCAGGGCTCCAGAGAGAGGAACCTCCTGTCGATGCGAGCCGTATAGTAGAAGTACCGCTTTCGGAATCAAGCCCTTGATCCAGCTGCCCAACAAGAGCCTCCTCAGGTGTTGGTCGAGGCTCTTGGCTACTAAGCCATTGGCTGTCACGACTATCGGCACAATGCTCGCTGAGTCCACATCCCACATGTCGACAACCTCGCGAGCCAAGGTATTGACATTTATTATTAAGTACATTAATACTACCAAGTACTAAAAGGCTTATAATTTCAAAATATATTCTAGATTATTCGATTTTGCATAACAAACTACTTCGTTAATTACACAGGTCGTATTTTATGCTACCCTTCATTAGGCATCCTATTGATTCATTATAGCTTGGTCTAGGTAATACATTTGAGAGTTTCCCTCGTTAGTCTCAGCACTTAGTCCTTGATCTTGAAAAGTACTAGAAAGGTCCTAGAAATATAAAGAATTATTTTCTGAAGGTTCTTGGTTGTGACAGAAGAAATGAATGCAGCATTTGTTTGAAACTACATAGTTTGCTGTTGAAATGAAACTTGTCGTAGCGACAGTTTCGTTATTAGCTCATACATAAACTAGTATGGCTACTGTTATTGCTACTGTGATAACGGTAAGGGAAACATTTGCTTATAAATTATGGACATTACAGATTCCAGTAGGAGATTATGGTTGGTTAGTAGTGTATCATTTTTGATCTTATAGAGGTCGTTAAATGAAAAGATGAAATAAGGTCTAATTCAATTCTCTAATTCAAGAGTCTAGTTACGACGACGATTACAGTGTCATCTTTAACAGCTTTTTTCCACCCACTGCTGAGTATAGGTGTCTTTCTTTTTATGCAATGCTGAGATAAATTCTATCTATTCTCAGAGGTTCCAACCAGTCGTCAAAATGAACCATCATGTTAGTTGACCTAATCCCACTAAATAACCGGAGAATAACGTTATAATTCTACACCAGCATCTTCCAGTAAATTCTAGACCCGAAACCCATTTAATCTCATTAATTTTCTCGTACACATACCTACGTGCTAAGCTGACGGTGATACCGTCCTCTAGAGAGAGCTAGATACACAAGTACACCTGCTTACAAGTACCTAGGTATCTACATAGTTAGATGACAAGCTATGATATGTAGTAACATGTCGCCAATTAATTAAGATGACAAATAGATTATGGTGAGATTGGAAATGCACTAAAGTGTGAAACATCACATGAAACAAAAAGAGATGAATGTAATGTAGACATAGAAGAGCACAAGCATTATTTCATTTTAAAATGATATAATAAACTCCTCCAAAATAATATTCAAAACGTTAATCTCTATTATTCATTTTTATATCAGAATGTATTTTCCATTTTCCCCCAGACTTCGGCCAGACTAAGTTCAGTGTATGCCTAGTGAAGCAATTATCGACGAGCTGATTTTCCAATCGTTTTTCATCGGTTAGATTCAGATTCAAGAACACTTTGAACTTTAGAACGGTTAACGAACTGGAGGAGGATTTTTTATTTTGAATTTGAGAAAGAACCGCCATGAATAAGTCTTTTGTGCATTGAGGTTGCAATCGCAGTCATGGTTTTTAGTTCAGTCCTTGTGATCCAAAAGTTTGGTTTCAGCGAAAATATTCTATTTCACTGGTTTTTACAAATTGATCTTGGAATGATATTTATAAAGCCTTAGCCTATTCTTGTTGTTATTCTTAATTTATTGCCATTTTTAAAAGCAATTGTATGATCATGTACGTATAGTCCTTGAGCGTATTGTAAAGTATATTAGAGTCACTTTTTATACAACTGTATTAATTACGGTTGTAATAGCGTTAGTAATTCATACAATTTACGTCACTTGTTCGCACTGAGGTCGCTAGTCAATTGTGGAAGTCTAATACTCATTTGCTAAAAGCATTGTTATTTTTTTATATTTTTATAATGATTTTATTGGATAATAAATTATCTTTCTGAATATTTTAATTGTCCAATATACTAATAATATTTCTTTTTTGTTTGCAGGTAAGTTGTGACAATAAACCATTGAAGTGAATAAGTGAGTAGTAAATACGTGGAAACCTTCGTTTCCAACAATGAAGAAATTTATAAAATTCCTACATTATGACGATGACAATATAAATAAAGACACGAGAGAATCGTAGGAAACGTGGATTGAAATGATATTCAACGATGTGAATGTATTCAAATATATAACAATCGAGTGAGATCATTAACGATGTCAAAGTTGACTGTGAAAATAGTCTATTGTCTCTGAAAAATTAGAAGTAGAAGCACTATTAAAGAAATAAGCCATAATATCCCTTTCATGATTCGACGTCCCTGTAGAACCAAATAATTATGACAATGAAATAACATTAGAGTTGACTCCATCACCACGTGGGTCTACGAAGTTATAGGAAGGAAGTAAGAGGGAGATAGCAAATATGCTAGACTAGGTAGGTAAAATAAAAATGCCTCACGATGATGACTAAGTTAGGAGAGTCCCACGCAAAGCAATGATGATCTCATAATTATGTTTATATGTCCTTCCATTATCACATAGATTAAAGCAATTACATTTATTATAAACCTACATTGTAGCTATGTGATACTGTACATCCCAGCGGTAAAAATCAACGTACACCGGGAAGTCTATATTTGTACAGCTGATAAAAATAATCCATTATATTACTGATTAGGAAAAGAAACTTAAAAGATTTACATATTTGACAGGAAGGTACAGAAGATCTATTCTATACCTACAAAGATAAAATTAATTAATGGAAAGCTACCGAATACCAACATTTAGATTGCATCAAACATAAGTACAGACATATAAATAATGTATAAACATAGACAAAACTTTAACATTACAAGTTAAAGAAATGAGAATGTAAGGGAAAGTCTGAAACTGGTGCCGGTGACTGAGAAGTATGGAAATCGGTTGTCATGGTATGAGCAAGTGATGCCGAGGATTGAGGAACATGTTGTGAAGAAGGTTTTGAGTATTAATGTGGATGGCTCTACGAGTAGGGGAGACCTAAGAAACTATAAATGGATTGTGTGAAAGATGATACTGGCTACAAAGAGGGTGACTTCAGAAATTACGGCTATCACAGTTGGTATGGAAGAATATAATTATGCTGCCCTAACCCCAAATTAATTGGGATATGAGGATGATGATAAGTAACGGTAGATTCGCTCTATAGCCCTATAGGACATGTTTGGAACGGCAAGCGACATTCAATTGTTTCCTATTTGAAACTGCACAAGCCGCGATCTTTTCTATTGCGAGTATCTAACCCATGCATGTGTCATGGACAATATCACACTCTCAGTTGGTCCTTAGTATGAAATGGTCTTTCGATACTCCTTTTTGCATTGTTGTTTATTTGTTTGTATGCTTGTGTTACGTAGCCATTCGATATAATCTTTATTATGCACTCGTGTGTACTCGCACCTGAGGGGCAATTCTCGTAATTTTAAGACCAGTCACAGTCTGATCTGTCTTAATCTGTCAAAAAATACTTCTAATTTCCCTACATTTTGACAAGTTTTTAACATTTGTTTATCGCCGAGATGAGACTGCGTCTAGATTTTGAACGTTTTAAATTACGAGAATTGGCCTTCTGTTATTATTTCCTTCTTACGTTTCACTGTTGTCTTTTGTTGTTGTTGTTCTCAATTGATTGCAGTGTTTTGCGTCTTAGTTTGATTGTCAGTTCGTATTTTGGCGTGTGACGTTTGTTAGCAACTGTGTAAGTAAATAAACTTTATTAGGTACTTATGTTATTTTTTTTTACTTTTGTTGGTCATGATGACTGGAAAATGAGGAAATCTATTATTAGCTTGTTATCTTGCTTAACTTCGGTTCGGAAGATTTCCACGTTCTGTTTCATTGAATGTGTTGCATATAACTAATTGATTCTTAATATCCGTAGGATAAATTAACACAAGTGCGTCATTGTGGTGAAAATAATTAATTTACAGATTATTTTTAACAACTGACATGCAACATGACTTTTCAATTAAAGGTTTTAACCACGAATCATCCCACTAATTGATTCATTAAATTAATTTTCCACATACACAGTCTTGTATAAAATGCTATCCGAAAATTAAAGTCTTTATTTATAAAGCTTAAAAATAAAAACTCGAATGCACCGGCTACACAATAAAATTATTACAAGATCCGCTTTGCAGTGATGAGCTTCTTATAAAATCACAACGATACCTTATACACCAATGCATAAACGACATTCAAAAATTCAATGTGTTGTTACACAATTCACAAAACAAAGTTAACAGCTGAATAAATAACAAGGCTGAAACGTTCACTACTGCTGCCAAAAAACTGTATATCTACCGAAACAATACAAAACAGTTCGATACTTCTATACAGGGTGTTAGGAGAACGCTTCCGAAGCCAGAACGTAGATTATATACAACCTTTATGCAAACGGATACCACTAACCTTTCGCCTGAAATTGATTATTTTCAAGACTTCATATTTCGCAAACACGCAATGGAAACCGTACAAAACGTGAGGTCACTGACACGCAATGCAACGTCGCGCCACCGCGCTTCTCGCGTCGCGCGCGCCGAGCGCTCCGTACGGCCGTCACGGGATTTATACGAAATTTACAAACACCACTGTCAAAATCCCTACCCCTACAACACTTCACAAAATTTTGAATTTTAATCGCATTCGTAGCCCACTTTTAAACATTAAAGTTGACAGAGGCATTTTACGTACCTGTTTTTGCGATCTTATGAGGTTTGGCTCGAACTGCGCTCCATACATTTCAATACATAGGTAGCTAGGCCCGTCCCTGTGTCGAGCCGTGAACACGAGGCATTAGTGTAGGATCCTCAACACTTCTGCACGTAGTTTATTAAACACGCTCACTATTCTGCCCCGCATTCCATCAGCACTGTCACATTCCCGATCAAACACTCTTTCTTTCACATACCCCCACAAAAAGAAGTCCAAATGTGTTAAGTCGGGTGAACGAGCTGGCCAGGCGTGCGGCCCTAGCTTTCCGATCCAGCAGTCATCAAAAAGCTCAGTGCGACGCGCGCCACGGGCTTCTCCTAAACACATCAACATGTTGCCGTATTCACGAGCACTGTACACGTGACATACGTGTACAGTGCTCTCAGTGCTCAGGCATTGTTAAAAACAACAAAAAAATATTACTAAAAAACAATAAAACAGCACTAAAAACGTAACAATAATAACTAAACACAAAACTAACAAAACAGTAATAACACGATTCAATGGCTATCGATCGATTAACGCACGTTCGCTCACGAACCGAGTCGGAAAGGAACTAACTAAGTAACTAGAATACTGAAGAAGTACTATGAAGATCAAACATGCCGCCTGCATGCGATGCCGGCCGACAAAAGGTACCGCCACGCGCTGCCGTCGGCGCGGCGACGACGAGTCAGATAGCGGTGTCTTTTGATGTGCAAAGATCAACAAATTACAGAGGAGAAAATGTTAAAAGAATAATTATGAAATCAGAAAACAATTAATTTTAATTGTTAGGAAATTGTAGATACTTATGCTTTATTAGGTACAAACGGTTTCATTTCCTAACTTTAAAATAAGATTTAACGGGTTTATTAGATTAAATTAATTTGATTATCCACTTTAAATTGATTGGGTTTACTTACTAAATCAAGGATACAGTTATTGTAATAAATGAGCGCGCGTCGTGTCACTCTAATTGCATTGACATAAAGTTCAAATTCAATTGAATCACGCGCGCTAGTTGCTTCAAACTGTACACGCGATCTTTTACTTTATTTCATTCACTATCGATTATCGACTTAAATACAAAACTTATTAAATACACGACACATTGCATCAATTTAAAACTGTTGACGCCTCTGTAATGTTTCTTCCTATTTATTTTGGCGGCGCGTCGCATCGCGCGTCACGTGGACTTGGGGTCGTCAGCCGCACAGCTGTCGGCGAGCGCGCGCGCACTTTGAACTTGAGGTCACGCGCAAGCGTCAGATGATATTTATTTACGAATACATTGCTTGTTAGAGTTGTAAAGAAAAAAAATGTGTTTAATAGCAAATAATGGTTTAATTTAACTGTTCTCACAGCATAGTGTACGAAAAATGCTAAAAAAAATAGGTAAAATTGTTCATTTTTTTTTCTAATTTTTTGATGGTATCGTATCGAGAATCAGTAGCCCTATCACCTGTCTTCGTTTTCGGAAGCGTTTCCCTGCCACCCTGTATATAGTCAATACCAATTACTAAGCACAATTGAGTAAACATTTCAATACATTGCAGGTACGGTAGCGCACTCTAGTTTGAAAATAATGAAACGTTTTTCACCTGATATTATTACCAAAGCTCTTGTATTGTCATACATTTTGAGTGTCATTGTGTTCGTCTTAGACCCTGTAAAGTTGCTATGTGGAAGGAAAGGTAGACATCTTCTCAAATAGAGGCAAAGAGCATGACATCTTTGGTCTGCAGCATGATTGACATTGCAATTCTGTTTCAATAGTATTATGTCCGTTTTGTCACTGCAAGTATTTGTAATCAATCATAACTTAGCTATAAAATATGTAATTAGTCACTGATATTGCAGTGACTAATTACATAATAACAGTTTGGGATATATGGCGAAAATTAAGATTATAAAAAGTTAATTTTAATAAAAAAGATGAGAATTCTTTCCAAATTGAAGTAAAATCTGCTACTTATTTATCTTTATCAAGAAGTGACGTAAACTTCGACCTATTTTTGTATATTGCCAGTACCTAACAGATTCTTCATCAAGTAAAGTCTTGCCAAGTTATATTAATGAAGTTATTTTACACTAGTAATCCTTTAAAATAAATCATTAGAACAAGTATGATTTCGTTCACTGAATATGTAGTACTTAACTAAGCTTGTTTAGTTGTTATTAGTATTCTGAACGTTTTTTGTGAATGCTAATCCGCTCGGCAGCACGCCCTAGACACGACCGCTCCCGAACGAGTCGCTAATATTAATGACCTTATCTAACATAGTCTACCCGCTCCACGCCGCTTTTAACGATGTACCCTCACAATTTTCAGACGTACTTAACTTTTTGTTAATGTCATGTAGGAGATTTAGTATGCTTGCACTTAAACTATGTATATTATATCCATGTTATGTGACTGTTACAGATAAGTTAAATTATTGTACATATAGTGAAGATGACTTTAATTCCTTTATCTACTATGCTAGATGTATGAGGTTTCTTTATATCTTAAATATTGTCAAACGTTAACCAGTGCTCTACCTTAGTAAAAAAATCTTTTCATTTGAAAAATATCCAAGAATATGGAACAGGTTTTTATAAAGTTTTCAAAGTGATACATTCAATACGGGAGCAAGCGTTACAATATACGCTAGCAACTGTATTACTCTGCAGTGCACTTAAGATTTTCCTACGTCAGCGCACTTAAGTGCCGATATCCAGTACATATTACATGAACCTCGCAGCTTTGAAGCTTCTCCTATAAGATGTATGTCCCCGGTTTTCGATACGATGTCATTGTCGCGGCTGCTGGCTGCTGCCCAGTGAACTGTGAAACGCACTGAACTGCGTTTATTTCGCCAGAGACTAGGCATTAGCCACTTCCTGGTGCAATGGAGATAAACGTAATACATTGTTATATGGAAGAGCTACCGGAGAAATAATCTTTTTAAAATAATTGGCCGTAAATAATGGCGCATTGAGTTTAAGAAAAAGTTGGACGTTGTTGAGTGTCTTTTCTGTCACTTAGGCAAGATTCACAGGCTGCACTTGGACATAAGTAAGCGTGTCAAGCGAATGTGAACCTTGTTCATGTGTGTACTTTAATATGCATATTCGTATAAGGCTTATACGAATATGCATATTAAAGTACACACATAAGCGAACGAGAGCAAGTGTTTCTTACGAATATGAACACTGACTTTGTATGTATAAAGTTCATATTCGTATGAGGCACTTACGTTACTTAGAGGTGGTCTATGAATCTTGGTCCCTAAAGCTCGATGTTTTCCTGTGTACTGTAACTGTCGTGAAGTCCAACGAGGATAGAGGTTGTTCTTTGTACTAAAAGAGTGAATATTACTAAGTGCAAGAATAATATTAACATGGTTATGGAATATTGAGTACTGTGGCACAACTTGGAAGAGAGGATTGCGATTATCTGAATTCAATATAGAAGCAATGAAATGAATAAAGGAGCCTGAAATCCAAATGACTAAGATTAGACTTTGTAGACTTGGAACATGATGACATGGTGACATGACGGACGAGGATATGGATCTAGAGATATAATTAAGAAACTAAAAAACCCACCCTGAAAAAAAAATATTTTAAATAACGAAAACCTCAATCTAAATCGGATCAGTAGTTTTTGAGAAAACCGCGGACATGCAAACATACATACCTACATACGGGTCGAATACAGAACCTCCTTTTTTTGAAGTCGGCTTCAAAGCACCAGTAAGTCATACATTGACAAGGAACTTTACATGAAATCAACGCTTCAAAAATCCTCCAAAGTCAGTTAAAGACTTAGCAAGAACACTCGCGTGACACATACGTTATTCTGTTTAATTGTTTGTTCGGCTCATTTTAATAATTAGGTCGCCGTATGTCACCACATTTAAATTGCTAATAAATACATGAATTCATTAATTAGTCAAACATGACGCTTCGTTATAATTAATATTCAGTTTAATTGGTAAAAAATTACCTGGTAACGTAGCAGGAATCTATAGAACATGATAAAACAGTGATGCAGTCCACTCAACCAGTCTGCCAAGCCTTTTCCCAACTACTTTAGGGTCGCCTCCCAGTCTAACCGGATGCAGCTATGATACGCGTATTTTATATTTGACCTCCACAACCCAGTTACTGGGTCACAAAACACAATACCCTTTGGTAAGACTTTTCGGAGTCTGACTAACCTTAACGACTGCGATCTACGGATGATAACCGGGACTAACAGCTTAACATGATATCAGAGGCACCGAGGAGTCTCGATATGTGATGGACAGACCGCGGCAAACGTAGCTTAACCTTTGGCCGAGCCATGCGGCTGTTACCATGTACCCACGAGCCCCTCAGCCATGCACGTCGCAGTCTGGTACCTATGTATTATAAAACCAAGTCATAAGAAAATCGCGTCAATTAAATTGTAACGAAAGGAAAAATGTTCACAATCACAAGAGGCGATTAATTCGTCATCCGAGACTCAAATTATTTTACAAATAAAACGGAGGAAAACGAAGAAAGAAATAATTCAATGCGTTCTCATACTCTTGTTTGTTTGGCGTCTTACTTGTTGAAAACACACGGGGTCGCATTCCGACCTGCACCGCAAACCCGTGTCCCACGCGGTTATTGATATCTGCATAATCAATTTATATCATGATTTACTTACTTCGTTAATGGTTTTATACCGCTGACCCTAATGACTTTTTATAATATTATTTATAACTGGATATGATTGGATCTTGATGTGGAAATTAATTAACTTGTATTGTTATTCCATCATAAACGGATCATATAATAACAATGTATCTGCAGATTTACAGTCAAAATAAAAATAATCTTTGATGTTCACACAACTAATTTGCATTTTGTGTCAGTGTTAATAAATGAAATCAGTGGTTTTGTCATCTTACGTCACAAAATTACGATTATTTATGCACATGTCGTTATCTAAATTAAGATTCGTTTATTGCTGCATCTTAAAACTGCATTTTTATGAATCCTGTTTTAAAACACGTACTATTGCTTCGAGCCATAAAATTTAAGACCCAATAACCGCTTCAACCTCGTAGTTTGACGTCCTTCTTTCGTAATAATGACGCAAAACAATAACAATTGCATTAACATTATCCGTAGCGGTTCCGCGTGTTACCCTCACCCGTGTAATTCTAAGTCTTTAGTGCGAGTGATTTATACGACTGGTGCGAATTTATTAAATCATTCATCATCGTTTGCTTCACGCCTCGTTGCGGTGGGGGGCAGCAGATGTAGGGGCTCGAGTGTAACATCAGACTGTGACTGTCTTGTTGCAGGGCAAAGGCCTCACTCAAGCAACACTTATACAATGAGTTCCACATTTGGTACACACTGCGTCTGGAAGGTTTCTGAGGGGTCATTCTCGTAATTTTAAGAACGTTCACGGTCTGATCTAAGTCCCAAACTGTCAAAAATACCACTAATTTATTTCTAATTTATGACAAGTTATTGACATTGATTGTCGCTGAGATGAGATTGCGACTAGATTTTGAACGTTTTTAATTACGGGAATTAGCCTTCAGGCCGCGGGGTTTAGGCTTCCTTAGACAATTTTCTTTATACTAAATCAGTCATGCCTATGATTAAGTTAGGCCGGATTGGTTCTTTGGGTCACAAAGACACTTTAGTGTATATTTTCGTTTTTATTTATCTTTAGCCACAAACCTTCACACAAGTCGTCTTTTGTCCCATGACCTGTTTAATGGGGGTTTGGTTTGTGTCTGCGTTATGTATCGTAATCGTACCCTTTATCCCAGGGACCTAGAAACACTCACGCGTGCCAGAATTAGGGTTATTGTGTGCCTGTGTGGAGAAATTGCTAAATTGAAAAAGATTGCCTTGGTTTTCTCAGGTATTTTGTTAGATGTTTCACTCTTATTTTGGGACAATAATTTCCTAGAGTATCATGGCTACAATACTTAACTTCCTCAACGTTCCTTCCTCGGTTATCTAAGTTAGATAAGCACCTTTTTATACTCTAACAAAATACGTTTTCGCAGCGTTACCGCAGAATTCTTTCTTTTTGTGGGAATCACAAATAAGTAAAAAATATTAATCCGAATTTAATAACATCACCACAAACCCAATTTTACTCCAACAAATGTAACGTCATAATTTTCGCACATCGTTCCGGTAACGGTGCGCCTGCGCAGTTTTCCGTCGTCATGCGATTGTCCGAATATTGTACAAACACGGTCACCCCGATCCGCTATGAACCACTCAATAATTACGATGTTTTTGTCACTTTTAATGACTTTATTCACTTATTATAACTGACTGCTTCGCCTTTTTAGGCTAACTCCTTATTTGCTGAGCCAAGAATCTGATTGATTTGTTTTTCGTTTTGATTGGGTGGTTGACCTGCTTGCTCTTGTTGTTAAGAAAAATACACCATTTGAGCCTAATTCTCACGGCATTGGTTATCGTAGTTTAGTAACGAACAAGACAACGGTCACAACGGACACAATGTCCTAATATAGTGGTAATTTCTTCACCTTCAAATGTACTTTTATCGTTAAGACCGCCCATTGTGTCACCCTGTGATATTGTTACATTTATATCTGTAATTAACAATGGTCTACATATATAATAATGAGTATTGTATTCTTCTATTGGTAGTCAGAAAGGATCATGTGCATAGCTTGCAGAAAAGATTTGTGTTTTGGGAACACAGATGTCTGCATATGTAAATCCAACAATACGTCCACAAAACTGTAGTTATTCTTTTAACTAATACAATAGCAGTGATATAACACAAGTTACTGCTCCACCTAACGGATCAGTCAGTCGTCTGATCGCAGGACCTTGACCACGATTGGCTGCGGTTCAAGCTGATCACGCGCAGCAATTTGATCAGCGCGCTCAATTTGATGATCATATCTAATAGCCTCGGTGGACAGGATTTTATCTAGACTGCATTTATTGTTGTTGACGGTATCTAGAATTTTCCATCGAAAAGAATATCGTCGATCTGTTTATTGTTGAATTTTCTGTTGATTTTTTTTCACCTTATTTTGGTTATAATTAATGAGATAAGAACCAGCTACTACTTGTACAATAACCGAAAAAACAATGACTTTCATGAGTTTTATATTAGGTTCTGTACAGCATCGAAACCTATCAACTTATGACGGAATACCCACAATCCTACCCAACAAAACAAATACATCTTACCTCTTGTTTATATTACAGTCCAATGAAATTCAAAACAAACTAATACGTGCAAGCACACAACTTCAAATCGAATACCTCACAAATCGCGACAGAACAAAACGATTCCTACTCGTGTATAAATCGATTAACTTCTCGATGTATGTTGCTCGATGGTGTAATCGATTCAACCTGGCGACCACGGGGCCTTGTTAGCCCGCGGTGGACAAATTGATCGAGATCGTTCACACCTCGTGATTTCGATGGCGTCAGTGTTATGGGGCAATAGATGGCCCTTTTAGTGACAATTGATGGGCACACAGTGTCACTTGTGATGGAACGTGCTCTAGGAAAATTAGAGTCTGTTCTTTAAATGACAACATTTTCAATGGGAATGTTAACGCTTTCAGTAAATATGTATTCTCACTATTATTTATAGATTTGTAGTCGTCGGAAAACGTTCACTGCGACGGATTAAACTTTAGCCAACATTCTATCATCACCTAAGGTATATTAGGTTCCATTTTCTGTCCTGATAGGTGTGCAAAATCATCAGTATTCACGTAACCTTTTCTTCCCCGCCGTCATAACAAAAGTATCACGTAAATTCATATATCAGCAGACAATTAAACTAAAAGTTAGTCCAACCCCAGACGAGCGCACTTCCCGGTCGTCGAGACGTATCGATCGCGAGCGACGCCAGGTGAAGCTACTATACTATGCTGGTATAACTAAACTGCACTACAGTGCACTTGCATAATTCGAGGCTAGAGCGGCACGCGTAGGGTTGGCGAAGATGACACATTTGAATCACCAATCACCATTTTAAAGTCAGTCTGGGTGCCTGGATTCGTTATACCGTTTGCTAGTATATTTTGTGCCAACCCAGCATAATTACAGCTATTTACAAGACGCCACATAATAAACATAAATCTGGATAAACACTGTTTTATTTTCTTTACGAAAATTCATTTGCTGGGGAATAATTCCATTACCTTATCTGATGCTAAGCCTCAGCAGTATCAGCAAATTTACTAAGCTTTATTCAGCAATTTCAGATTAGATGAATTAGCAGCCTCGCAACAGAAATCTGAATCACTTTGTATTTCATTGCGTTTTACGAGTGCTCGTCCAACGGTGAAATAGTCTAGACTAAGGCAATGTACTGTGATGCGGAGCTAGGTGGCGCAGTCTAAGTACCTTTTGTAATAAATGGAGCTATTTAGGTTGAAGAGTACTGACGGACCGACGTCGTTAGTTAAATATTATTCAGTAACAAAGTTTTACCCGAATTCTGGGTAAATGCGACCCTTCAGGTTTAAGCTCGAGTGTGCTTTCAAAATTTTACGGACATTTTTGTTACATATATGTTTTATCAACACAAATAAAACCCTGTAAGAACCGCAAATAGCCCATTACACGCGCAATTATGGATTTATTTAAGAAAAATATTTAACACAAAGACAATGATTTTATCACACGTTTCAGCTATGAATTACGCCATTATTGTCGCGATAACACGTAAAATATGAGTACGACGTTCACAGCCTTCACTTATAGTGTTGTTACTCAGTTTTCCCTGTTTTCACTCAATGCCAGCCCTAGAGATAACAGACCCGGATGCACGGACAGAAAAATGAACCACTCAAATATACGGCTTTATGCTCCGCACTATTACTACGTTGTTAGTCTGCGCGAATATGTGGGTACATGTGTTTTTATTTACGTGCAAAAACGTTATGGTTGTATGAAATATGCAGTTTTTGATGAGATTTCAGGTTAAATGGAAAATGGAGTGTGTTTCAAGTGGTTTTTAAAGCTAGGTTTAGCATGAAAATTGAATTCTCGGGCAGTGGTAGCCTAGTAGAAACTGTGGTAGCCAAGTAGAAATTGTGGTAGCCAAGTAGAAACTGTGGTAGCCAAGTAGAAACTGTGGTAGCCAAGTAGAAACTGTGGTAGCCAAGTAGAAACTGTGGTAGCCAAGTAGAAACTGTGGTAGCCAAGTAGACACGGCAGCGACTTACGAGTTGTAGGTTTGAGCCCAGCCACGCACTTTGTGTACATTATTTTATAACCACTGCTCTCAAAACGGTGAAGGAAAACATCGCGAGGAAACCTAGATCTAACAATTCGAAGACATGCGTGATATCCGCCAACCGGCACTGGCGCCGCGTGGTGGATTATGGCCCACTCCCTCTCACAGAGAGGAGACCTGTGTCCCAGCAGTGGGAACATTATAGGCTGATTAAGCTTATGTTGTGTAGTGATTCTAAGAATATGTTTTTATTAAATGTCGTTTGTAACAAATGCCCGCTTAGACCTATTTCCCAGAGCACTCTTTTCGATGGAGCGCACGGCAGTAGCGTCGGCTCCGTCAAATACTTTGCTCACAGTCATCTCACAATGGCACCGAGTCTCAAAGGACCAGAATCTCTTCTCTGCTCACTTGCGCCGGAGCGCTCGTAATATTTCCGAATTACAAATCTAATTCTAAAACACACATGTTCGAGGAAGCTTTGAAGCTTGTAATGCATACATGAACAAACATTTTTCCAACTTTTTCCTCTAAAAAGTAGAAAATAGTGCTAGAAAAATACTGGAAGCTGTAGACACTACAGATTTACGGTATTTTTCGCTGAATACGTGAGTTTGCAGGGGAGCATAAATTACATAAGTACGTAGTCAGCTCGTCGGGTCAATAAAATCAGTTAACATAGTACCTATCCATGGTTTAATATATATGTAACAATGTCTTATAGCGTTCTACAGGTTTTATGAGGATATAGACTACCAATTCAATCGTCTTGAATGGTGCGGTTCAGTTAAAGACTTCAAGGCTCACTTGCACCACAAATTATTCAATGCATTAGCGTATATTTAAAACATCGTTAAATTTTTCGTCAATCATTTGAAGATGACACAGATATGATGATATTTAAAGACGTTGAATGTCATACGCGATCTGTGTGTGTGTGTGTCTGTGGTGCGAGCTATCCTTAGTTATCAAGGTATATACTATGTAGATGGCCTCATTTATGCTCAATCAACGTAGATTCAATTCACACCAACATTGTTAACATTGTCCAACTTTGGAGCCAAAAGGCCAGTGTAAAAGAAAGTAAAACTGATTTAAAGGCGTTATTCGTAACTCGTGTGCAGCGAGGTCGCAGAGAATTGTTATGTAAGTGCATCTCGTTACGATTGCTTTGCAGACTGCAGTACATCTCGAGTGCAGTCTTATGTAAGACTCTGTCTCAACACTCTGAACTTCAGCTTCTGTATTAATAAAGGTCATGAATTTGTAACAGTATTTTGATTTAAAATAGTGTCCAGGGAGTTTCTTGCCGTTCTTCTCCACGCTGACTACGGTTTGGAATGGGCAACTCTTTCTGGCTGATCGACTCCTCGACAATTCAAAAGTGTCTGTAATTAACTGGTTTAATTGAAATAAATACTTTAAGTTTATTTTGCTTTGCAAATAATAACCTTGTTTATGTAAATTGTTGCCAAACAAGCATGGAATCTAAATTATGGTAAGCAGTAACCGATGCCCATGGTAATATGCAATACCAGAAGTAACGTAACTGCGTTGCCAACTCAGAGAGAAAATTAAAATGTCATGAGACAGAATTGATGTGCCTGTAATTACTCCGGCACCATACCTTTCTGACCGGGTTCTACCTGGTGGAAGTACCTCCTTCCATGGACGAGAAGACCTCCCTCACAAAGAGCTCTATTGCTACTGTCATGTATTTTCCCAGAAAAGTAACCCACGGGACTCTACATAGCTAACAGAAATAGGAAACCTTCGTAGAGTTTTCTGAATGGCGTTAGTTGAATGCTGAAGCTCGATCTATTCTTGTTACGTCTGTGTAAAAGGCTCAGGTGGCGATCTATCCTCATTATATTATTTGTATCAATCCTTTAGTTAGGAGGATATTTTTACTTTTGTTGGGTTTATGCAGATTCTAGAATGTTGCATCCGTATATCTCGTGTCTCAACTAAGCGATTTGCTAAGAAAATTAAGAGGTAAAACAAAAACAGGTTTTCCTACGATTACTAGATCAGATAACAAGACAGTTATCTCAATCCTGTTAAACGACTAGATTATGAAATATTAAACATGTTTGCATTTAGATTCCTTACGGTCATATAAATGAAATCATAAAAGACTGATACGAGTCTCCTCAATTGCTTGTATACTGGAAACATTCCCACAAATCGCGAATAACTGGTGTAACGGTGTGTTTCGGTAAGTAGGTCATGTTATGTGAAAGGTTTGAATCGTTGTTTTCAAGAAAATGCGGATGAAATGTTCACAGACTTTGGCTTGCTCATAAAAATAACCATTTTTATAAACTTCTTGCAACAAAGTCACTCAAAACTCTTGAGAAGTTGCCTTTTGTTGAAAAGGAGAGAAATACTCGTAGCAAGATCCAATATTTGGATAAGTTTTTTTTTTTAAACAAGACACAACAATCTGTGCTAGTATTATCTTTGTATTGACCAGAAACATAATTAATTCAATGAATGACAGATAACAATCACCAGGCACTTGACAGACAACAACACGCAACATACCTATAGTTATTTTCCGCTATAAGACAACTCAAACTTAATTACCTTATAATCTTAATGAAGTAACGACACTGTAATAGTGTTAATGTAATCTTGGCTTATTCTACTATCTACAACGTTCCAGTCGCCTTCATAGAAAAAAGGATTTGGAAAAAGGTTAGGTTAGAAGAATAATCTCGTTTCTTTGAAACACTGATCAGCAAATACACCTTGAAACAAAGTACTTAGGTTTTATTGAAAATGTGTCTCATAGTAAATAATATTTTTCTTTGTCTCTATTTCTCGAATCCTCGACCCTTGAAATTGCGCTGGAATCTACACAATGTATCTCCAATTCAATTTGCTAGTTGTTTCGGACGAATAAGTAAATTGACGCAAAACATTTTGTTTTAGTTTCCTAAAATGAGAGAATCCTGTAGTAGTACTCCATTATTTATAAAAACCTGTTTTTAAAGGACGATAAAAATTATATTGTGTCAAATTGGTAAACACAAAATAACTTCCAAAACCATATTTGTAAAAGAGAAAAAAAAACTACCTATTTTATTAAGTATCGCGAGCAAAAAAATACGGCACATTTAATTTGCAAACAAACGTACGAACTGCTAAACAAAAAGAGTAATACAGCGTTGCGTGCATTTGGTCGGATGTGTACTTGTGCGGGTATACACCGGAGCGACTGTCGAGACCGCTGAGCGTGAACACTGCCACACAGCCACACAGCCTCTCACTTTGTATAAAACACTCGTGTAACGTATTATATATTATGGACGTATGTATGGTGTACACAGTATGGAGCATACAATGTGTTCTTACCCTAACTTTGTTTGCTAACCCTAATCAATGTATTGTGAATAGTAATCAAGTGTTGCAAGAAATGTGACACAGACATGGTAAGTTGGTGTTTGAAGGACAGTGGAATAACAAAATACTAGATCTTCTTTTATATCAAATGGAGTTCTGTTTTACCTGGCGTTAGGAGTAGGTCTCTTCTCGACATCTGCGTGGCAAAAAGACCCTAAGGACCGAACTATTCTAAATATTTTTAGGTAAAACAAAAAAAGTTATGTCATATTGATTTGTTCTCCGTTCTTTGAAAGTATGATCTATGACCTTAATTTCGACATTTTCAACCGTACAAGCATATGCAAAAGCGAAACCGTTACATACAAAAGACGTTGATTAATGTAAGTGTGCAAGATTAATCTGTTGCACTCAATTTTTTGCCCCGGTTCAGTAAGCCATCGACCCGATCGAGTCGGCAGCAGTAGGTGCTGGATGTACGTCCACTGGCCGCTAAACGATCGCTCTGACGTCACGGCGCAAATGCATCGCGTTCGCACACAATGTGTTATGGCCGCTCCTGCTGAAATAAGGCACAAGCGATACTTAACAGTTTCTGTGGTTGGCGATTCTAGAACTGAAATGATGATGATGATTGAATCTAGTTCATTTATCATCATTATTTCAGCCTGGAATCACCCACTGCTGGCCATAGGCCTCCTCTTTATTCTGCCTAGATTAATTATAAGTGCATAAACTGAATAACAGATGGATTGTGTAAAAAGTGATGTCGCTAAAAATACCTAAGATGACGGCCAATAGAAGAAGACATGCAACGTCGATCCCAAATAAATGATTAGTGGTAGGAGGTAGATCAGACTAAAAGGCATCAGAAGATCGCAGATTGTAGCACGAAGACTCGTTTAGACAAATAAAAACAAGGCTCGGTGGTAAGGCTGGGGCTGAAAATTTGTCTTCAAAGATTTCCAGCCGAAATTTGCCCCTCTGAGCTTAAAATCCCTCAAACTAGAAACTGATAAGCTTGTCGATCACAGGCCACAACTGTTAATATTACCTCGTGTGTTGATGCCCTAATGCCGCTCCCGTATTATAACTTCCAATGAGTAAGTCATCACGTTTACAACGTTATTTTTAACCTGATGGGCGTAGCCGTCATAAGCTGGTTTACATTCAACAAACTAACCAACGAACCTTGTATTTTTGATAAAAAAATTCAAAATGTCAAATAAGAAATTCGTTACTGTAGCAATGTTATTATCAATTTAGATTAGTTGCAGTTTTTTGTTTTCCTCCCTTCTTTTGTTTTTTTGTTACCTTTAGTTTTATTTGTTTTAATAAAAATTCAATAGGTAGGTACAGTCTTGCCTACCCCCCCTCGAGTAGTACTTAACGAGTTTAGGTCCTAGTGCTTGGAACCAAAAGTATCTAGGTAAATAGATTAACTTTATCATTGTATCTACTATGCATTGATGAAGTGGCTCCCTACCGCGCGCGTAAGAACTCGATGCCCTCGTATTACATAGTTAGCGACGAGGTTCCGGGTCCTTACATAATAATAACAAGTCATTAACTTGTGATACATAATTTTCGTTACTTATCGTCATAGTTATAATAAATATACTAATATTATACTTGTAATTTTCCCTTTTTGTGAAAATGTGAAAGGAAAGACTTACTTTTCTTTTGATATTACTAGTCCTAATTTGTAGTATCTCGATTTTTTCTTGCGTTTATTCCACAAATCGTCTTCAACCTAGCCTCATACTCACGAAATAAAAGCGCACTTCTTAAAAACATTCGTTTTCCATTTCGATATTATGAAAACCGTCGAAAATGTTTGTCCCTTTGAACTACATTATTTATTACTTATTCTTCTTTTTTAATGTGCAATGTTTGTTTAGTGCACTACTAGCAATGACCACACCCAGTGTTTAACCACAAGCACAAGTGAAAATGTTCTCATAATAAAATAATATAATATAATATAAGACCTCAACCTTACCGCTCAATAAAAATACTCTTCAAGTCTCATAATATTTATTACCTCGTACCTACTTAAATGAGTTTAAATATTAAGTTATAAATAGTATCCTGAAACTAAAGTTATGGACTACATTAGCATACAGTACCTCACACCTCGCCACCTAGGTTCCAAACTTGTTCTCTAAGTTCGTCGCTTGAGACCCTAAGTTGGAGGACTAGGTACACTGATAATGTAATAATAGGTGCCAAAGACTACCTACTAGTTCCGTCCGAACTAATTAGAATCAGGGTATTGATATACCGAATATATACGTAACATAACATCACACCTGTAATCCGCGAAGAGTTAGGCAAAGGTGTACCTACATAGTACCTACAACTACACATCGCCAGGTAATGTTTAAGTCCCATAATAGAGGGCGAGCTTGTTGCTACCAACATAATAGAGGGTGAGCCTGTTGCTACCAACCGGGCTCAAATCCAGACTCCAGGTCGCTCCTAAAAAATTCTTGATGGAAACCCCAATGACGCATTGCCCGACCTAGGAACCGCCAGGCGTTCAACGAGAGTTGACCGATTCTGTGCTTCCTTGTGGGAGAAACAGAATATAATAACGACCGACGGCACGATTGGCGCAGTGGTTAAGCGATTGACTGCTGCGCTGCGTGCTGCGGGTTCGATTCCCGCATGGAACAAATATTTGTATGACCTACAATTAGTTGTTCCGGGTCTGGCTGTTTGTGTATGTGAGTTTATGTCTGTAAACGCACCCACGACACAGGAGAAATTCCTAGTGCGGGGCAACGTTTAAAAAAAAAAAAAAAATATGATATTGTTTTTTTAACTAAAAGGACCAAATGGTCCTTCAGGTGTAAAGAGGCGTACTACAATATGGAATGTCAGGCACTAGAAAGCCTGACATTCCATATTGTAGTACGCCTCTTTACATTAATAACTCTTTACATTAATTATGTTGTATTGTATAATAAAGACGTATTCATCAAAAATGAAACTAGAAAGTTTAAGTGTGTTTCGATTCTTGACAATTATTATTCACTGACTGCGACTTGAATCAGGAAGAAAGATGCTGCGAACGATAGGAAAGCAAACACAACAACTTCCATTTTAATTCCTAGAATCTCCATTAATGAAGCTGTACTCTCTAGAGTAAATAAATTAGCCTTCCGTTATTTATTTATGTAAAACTGAAGATAACAGTTATTTTCATCTTTTTCCTTCATAACTTTTAGTTATTATGTTCCGACCTTTACGTATCCTTTTGCCGATTTATCTGTTATCAATTTATCATTTGTCATCATGAATTAAGTAGATTTATACTCATTTGAATTATTTTTTGTTACAGGTAAGGCTCACATTACAAAGTTGAACGGGAAGCGTAAGCAACGAGGCGATTAATTTAACGACTTCCATATCTCATGCAGTTCAACATTATTACTTCTGCGTAATAAAGCTGTTCTGCAGACGATCCGTCTTAATTAAGTAACTTCCTTACAACTGGCTTTATTGACTATTTAAAGCTTGCTACGACATCTTTATAGATAGGGGAACGTTCAAGAAAAAACTTTTTCAGAAATTATGGAATTTATAAAATATTTAAATCGTCTACCGCATCAAAGGATGGTCGCGTTTCAGTTTCGTTTTAACACAGAGAATGACGCAGTGACTTCACTTGATTGTCATACCGCATTATTATTGTGTGAGCTCGCTCTTCCGAGTATGGGCAGTTTTTCGCGCTACTTAGTACGGTGAGGGCAAATCTAACAATTAGAATCTTTGGAATTTATCCAGAAACCTGCTAACAATGCCATAACAGCTTCCTGATATTGATGCAGCAAACTTTAGTTAGTTATCCGAGCGTACGAAGATGCCATTAAAGATGCTTTAAGCAGAACATCCTAAGCTAGATAACAACCAGCTTGAACATGCAAAGAGTTTAAAACTTATCCATACAGTCCATACATCAGTATCGCAGTTTAATCTTAAACGATACAGGCCAAAACTAAGGCACGTAGCACCCCTCAAACTCGGCAGGGTATCGAACCCGGCGCGGTTGGCAAGTGCCTGCGACAGTTTGGCGGGATGCCGGCTCGCCGTGCCAGCCCTACCAGCGCTTATTGCATTCCCAACTATGACCTGATGTGACGTAATCACGTAACATGCTGATACGTCGCTGATGTGGCGGTTATTACCTTCCATTTTTAAAACATAGAAGCCTAGCTCTTACAATGTCAGTTTGTATATGGAAGCTTAGATCTTAGTTTGAAAGTTGACAGATACGAGTTCTCAATTTAAAGTAGTTGACAGTTATGTGTTCTTCTTTTGAATTGGCGTTACGTCAGTCAAGTGAACTCACGTATCTTCAAAAATTGGGTAAATGACGCACGGAACAGTTGAAGTAGCTGTTAGCAGTAACTTGACAATACTTTGTCCATTAGATATACTAAAGCAGACGGTGACTTTTAAATGGCTGTCAGTGATAACCTTTCAATGATTGTCCTATCATCAGACTGACACAGTTGTTGTTTTAACTATTATGAAGACATGACAATTGGCTCACATAGTTGTTCTATTTGAAACAAAAACTAGTTCTCGTGCATCAATCGAACACGCAACCTTCCGTACAGAGACCGATTGCTTGCTTTTGCCTTATTCACATACTCTTAAACGAGTCTTTAGACTTCCAAGGAATTGATGAAGAAGGGATGAAAAACCCTGACAAATTTTCGCCTTATCATAAGCAAAAGCCTATTAAGGAAACGTCACGTGGACACAAGTACACATCCCCATCACAGTTGTCAGTACACGTAGAAACAGTGAGATTAGCGTCAGTTATTCTAGTTGATTACATCCAGGTGGACGCCGGCCATTAATCATGGTGACAGGCCAATGGAGTCTTCCTCGCAATTAAGTTTGATAATCGCACCACCTGACGCGTGGAAGCCTGATAAATCATGGACAAGGTCGGTGTTGCCAGTTGTGGAACGTGTAGGATTAGTGTGTGAGTTTCTGTTCCTCGTTGTAGAACTTATCAGGTATCGCCGGAAATAATAATTAATAAAAGTTTTTAGACTTTCTGTATTCCAGCTGTCTTAGATATCTGTAGATTCGATCCCATTTAGTATTCTAAATTTCCACTGACCACATAATAATCAGAGGTTTTTTAGATTTCTGCAGTTCTTATTGTGTTCGATTTCAGCTATGAGAAAGTAGAAAATACTGCTCAGTTCGCTCACTCACAATGCTGAATCAAACGTCATAACACAGATGTGAAAAGGAAATTACGTTACAATGCACGCTGAATGTGCAGACTGAAATATTGCACAGGAAACAGCAATGTGTATTGATCGTGCCCTTCCACAGTTCCGCACGTGCCCCAAATACTACCTGCTACTTTGTGAACACTTTATGTTGGGAAGACTGAGGGAATTCTATATTCTGCCCTGGTAACTAGTAAGTAGCCTACAAGTTTAAAAATATTAAGTCATTGACGACCATTCAGATGAAAACTATTCGCAAAAATTCGGCGAAAGAGTTCAATTAATAACTCGTCATTCACACCGCTCACCCGAGCTGTATTAAAAACTATAATTCGCAGATTTCCGCACCATTAAATCGAAAAACAACGTCCAACCTCCGCGAAAATTGAAGAAAAATAACAGACATTACCGAACAGGCCATAATTGAATCAGGGGACGGAACTCCGCCGATAGGGCCATCTCATCATCCTACCCTCACCACTCACTCCAGCGCATTATTTTTAAGTTTTCCACTTATTTGTCTTTTCCCAGTCTCTCAGGATTTACGAGCTTGCCCGTCCGTTTGGAAATCTGTAAATAATCTAACTTTTTGGCCGGAGCCTCGCTGTCATTCGGCGGTCTTATTAAAAAAGTTTAAGGCTCTCATTATAGTTAAAGAATTAAGTATGTTGCCTTGTTGTTCGCCTTTGTTGACTTACGGCTTACATTGTTTTATGTACTACCCTTTGATACGCGGTTATTAAAAGTTTGGACCTTGTTGTTATTTTTTTATAATATTACTTATCGTGGAAATTCATATCTCTCAAAGAGTACCAGTTATGTTGGCACTATATCGTATTCACGTTTAACAACTCTTTGATTACCAACCAACATAACATACCTATCCATGGTATTCATGCGAATTATTTCTGAATGTAGAATGAAGATGCTATCTTATTGATTGTCCTGTAATTAGCGTACTACTGATACTTATACGTCGCTATGTGTCCACTAGCCTCATCGACTATGTCGTCGAGATTATCACGACATTTAACAGTAATGTTACATAACCGTGCGCAGGTACATTCCAGAATAGTAACATCTTCAGCTAACTTGGTATTTGCCCAATAATTATGTCTGGTCTCGCTAATGGTACAGAGATGTGATGCTAAAGTAAATATTTGCATCCATCCCGGGATAGGGCTGCCAGATACCTACAAATGAAGAAAAGTCATGCTTAATTTTAGCAGGACATTAGTCAGTAAAAAGGCAGGATCTACATAGGATATTACTTTCTGTTATAGCTTTTTTTAAGTTGTATCTTCAATGCAGGAATTGTGCACTATTTTTGAGCGTTTACTTTACTCAAAATGGTTCAACCAATTAGATCTTCGCCGGCAACAACAGATGTTTGAAGGTATGAGGATAGCCTGAGTAGGGGATTATATAGGTTCTATGTAAAGCTTGACAACCCTGTCCCCTTAGTGGTGTGTACCATGTGTGCAATGACGTCACCGCATCGACACTCGGCGTGTTGTTCTGTTCGCAAACAAACCAATTTGTTTGCAGACTTGTCGAACCGAGCACCGGATTATGGCTCTCACGTTATACTCATAACTGCTATAGCAACCACGGCTTGTTATTAATCTAAATTGGAGAACTAAACCACGCATTTGTGCTTTCATGTTTATGGGTTATTGATAAAATCGCAGCTCCAAATGCGACTGAATCAACCAGACATTGGTGAGAGAAGGTGTAATTGGATTTGCAGATAAGTACATAATATGGTAGCTGGTATTAAGCCATTGCAGTCACCTCTAAAACGTTATTCCGCTATAAGTATACTAGTATTCCTTTGCTCTACTCTTCAAGCATCACAGGGGTGTCAGTTAAGGCAAATTCTTTGTCGGTTCAATGTCTGTCAGGGTTGTTACAAATGCAAAGCACGTCAACGAGTGTCAGATTATCTTCAAGTATTGTATATGTCTGGAAAGGAACGTCTTACAGACTTCTGAAGAACGTTCAGAGGATTACTAAGAAAAATGAAAGCTCAAAGCGTGTGTTTACTTACAGATTCAGAACGTTATAATTACCAGAATTTGATACCAAAGATTGTTTAATTACTCAAAACCGCTTCCAAAATGTAGAGACGTCTAACTTTATACTTACGGTAGCACTTATTAAAAGTCTTCTGAGAAAAGCTCCCGCGGAGAAATATCGCTGAATGGCGAAAACATTGTGTTGTTTATGTCTGTGAAAGGTATTCTTGAACCTTTCTCCGTAGTCGAGATAAATACCTTAAATGCGCATCCAACATTTCTAAAGGAAAAAAGCAGAATTGTTCTAGATATTAGTCATTAAAACATTATTAAAAGTAATATTGTTTTGAACCCAGTGCCCAGCCAACAAACAAAACGTAACAAACTAGTTAATTAGACGGTAGATAAATCCTCCACGGTCATTATTCCGTAAATTCTCGCTATCTGCACCTTTGTTTTAATTAAATATTATTCGGAGAGAAAAACGCGTCTTGTTTCGCCTCCTATATGTTATCCTTAAAGACTCATTTTATAAATGCACCCTCGTACCTTGTTTCCTGGGGTTTCCATATTTTCTGGTCCCTGCTCGTCGGGGCTGGCGGCACGGGCGGCAGTCGCCGTCGGGCGCCAGTCGCGGCCGGTCGCGTCGCCGCGCTCTTCCCTTTGCTCCGACATTCAAACATCTTTAATAACTGATGTTGTTATTTTATCCAAATAATCCTGAATCGCGATTCCAACTATTCTATAATAAACACTGAGTGGGTGTCGCCTTTTACCATTCACATAATTTAACTGACTGTGGTTTCATGAATCGTTAAACAGTTAAGTGCCCCAGGTATAAAGGTACTATATTAATCACTACATAAGAATGTAAAAAGTATTATTAAGTTAAGAGATTCTACTAATGTGAGTTAGATTAACAACGGCATGGTAACTAAACAAAGACACTGGGTTTCCACTCGAGGAGTTGTGAACAAGTTTTGATTAATTTTTGCTCGTACTTAGTATCAAGTTAGTCTGTTTAATGGCTTGATTGATGCCATACGTGTTCGGAAACTCAAGGATGTCGCGGCTTGGCGTGATTGAGTTTTTTATTTAATAAAAATTTATGACCAGCACAGTAGCGTAATTATTATTACACAAAATAATGCGGCCTCGGCAGTCGGCATGACCTTAAGACATACCGTAAGAAACACAATTATATTTAATTAAAAGCCCCACAATGGAGAATTGTATAAGTGGCATTTTCTTAAAAAGTATCTCAATGGGAATCGTTGGGGCGCACGAGAATATAGCGAATAATATTTCGTTAGGTCGCGCTCGTGTTATTGCAGAAATTTCCTCAAGGCGTCCTCTTGGAGGCGTTTATTTGCAGTAAAATTTTCGATATTCACTCCATGGCGCTTTATTGATGCCTAAAAGATCAGATTGGTGCTGTTTCGAAACCATCAATTATTTATTTTTATACTTGGTTTCAAACGATGCGAAAAACATTTTGCTTATTTTTTTGGAAAATGAACTTTTATTATTTTATTTACAGTTATCATTGTCATCATCCGTTGTTAGGGACCTATAATGTCTTAAATTAAAGGAAGCAAATAATATTTAAACATGAGACAGTGTGCAGCTTAATCGTAATCAGCGATCTCTTTCAGACAACCTTAAAAAAATGTAAAACGCAAACGTGCTTAATAGTAAAGCAATAAATTATGCTCCTATAGATCATGTAATATGTTAGATATTCATAGAATTCATAGCTATACGTGCTACAACCAAAAGTATACAGGACATTACCAGATTTTCAGGCCTATCAGACCAGTCGACCAACACAAAGAGCCTCATTTCTGCACATTAGGAGAGGAATTGGTTGTCTGTACAGTTTGTCCTAGAATTTTTATGTCCTCAACTTCTTGAAAACTAGATTCTATTTAATTTAATGAAATAGGTCACCCCTGACCCTTTTCTTTTAGTTCATTCCTTTGTTCTCAGTAAAAGTTTGTTAATTTTTTTCTTCTACACGTCTTTCAACACAGTATTCTTTTAACTTTTCCCGATGGTTTACACTTCCGTGATCCTTAAGAATAAGTTTTACTTTAAGTAACTATGAAGTTACCCCTAAGTGAAACCTTTTTACGAGTAAATTAAATTAAACTACGATGGAGTTGCCTTGCGGCCATTACCCTCAATTCTGGGAAGGCAGTGTAGTCCAGTGAATTCCGATGAAGATATTAGTGGAATTCGATGTCTCTTATACGGGAACTATATCGACTAGATGTGACAGTACACATTCGCCCGACACTTTTGTGAACAAAGGAATCATCAGAAAACTGAACAGTGCATGACTGGCAGAATAAATACTGCACACAGACAGAAAAACGCTAGCCTGTAACAAGACTTCACAGAAGTCATTAAAAAAAGCTAGAAAAAAAAGAAACAAACCAGTTGAAACTTGAAGTAACAAGTGAGTAGTAAGCATCGCGAGTATTGTCGAACGTGGGTCGTTGCCCGAAGGTGTCGCTCGGTGTCTTTATTTCCGGTTCCGGTAGCGTTGGGCGGGCGGGCGAGGGCGGGCGGGACCGCATCCGGCGCCGGATAGTTTCCGCCTTCTATCACTACACACCGCTCTGAAATATTAAAAATAGGAGAGAGAGAGAGAGATATACCCGTTTTTATGAGTTTCCATAGTTTGATGTAAACGTTGTTCTTTATAAAATATAACTTTTTGTTTTCGTTTGAATAAAATGATATGCTAAAATAATGAAAATGAAAAGCTACATTGTTTTAAGTTTAGTTAATGGACCAAATTAATTCATACGTAATTCATACACTAAAAATGAGCTTCATTGTTTAGAGAACCGTGAGGTATCTTTAATAAAAACAAGTTCAACTTAAATCCATTATTTTTCGGGACGAGAGCTAATCTTGAATAAAGGACGACTTGATAATTGAAAATATTAAAGAATTTTATGATATTAAGTTATATTTTGGTTTTTAATTTAAAGGTTATATACCTTGTATGGGTAGGGATACTAGGTTTGATAACAAAGAACAATAAAAAGCATTGCTAACTTACCTTAAAGCAAAAAAACCTCAAGGTTAGAGCCGGAATAAAAAGTTCTTATGAATTAGATCACTTAAAGGTAAACACTAACATTAATCTTAACTTGTTTTTCCTGAGAAGAGCTTTTTATGTTTTGCTGTTAAACAAACTGGTAGACATACTCTTATAATAAGACATGAAAAATATATAAAGTGACGCGTAAATTGAGTGGAACGTATCAACCTTGTCATTGTGCGTAAGAAACCACATTACGTCTTAAACGAATGTTGGAGTTACAAAAATAAATATTTCAGAAAAGAAAAATAAGTATACAATACATATTGTTGCTAGGCAGAACTCTAGGTACTGTGAATACTAGAAATGGTAATCTTTTACGTGTAAATAGAACCCGGGATTATCCTAAAAGGTTTGATCCCAAACCCTGTGAAAAATTGACGTATTAGATACACAGCCAATCGAATAAAAGACAACACCAAATCACCACGAATTGTTGCCCATGTTAGTAATATATCTGAACAGATGCAGGCTGCTTACCAACCAGAAGATACAATTTACGTGACAGGCTTCGTCAAATTTCATTTATTGGCAAATAGGTTGCCAATCTTTCGAAACTGAATTGCAGAAATCGATATCTTCTAAATCTAATTTGCGATCGTTTTGTGCGTGTTGCGATATTTTCCATCAGTTTCACCGAGGGTCTGAGTCTCTACGTCAATATCAATTTTCTTCACAAGATATCGTTGATTTTTATACTCGATGTTATTCTTGAATAGTTCTCTCTCAGACGCTAATCTTAAGCGTTTCCCATTCAGAACCTACTCTGATTACTTAAGCTAAGCTGAAGCTCCGTCTGAGATTTCCCCAGCCGCAGTCTGTTTGTGTAAACTTCGGAAACTCGGGAACTTACTTGAACAAATAAAATGCATCGCAGACGAAAAACTAAGAGCCGTAAATTCACAATATTCTGATTTAAAACAGTGTCCTTGGTGTTGTTTGCCCGTTCTTTTCCATAGGAACCACTACGCTTCGAAATGGGCAATCCGACTCCATGACAATTCAAAAGTGCCTGTAATTGGTTCAATTGAGCTTTGAGTTTGAGGCAAAATTTGCTTTGTATTTTCCTACAGCACGTGCGGCCTTGGATCCATTTCTAATATTATTGAACCCTTGTTGATTTACGCACACACGTAAAGCATATCACTATATATTTATGGCTGTGTATCGTAATTTGTTTGTATCGATCGTCGCCGACTGCGATTACCGATACTATCTGATGATTTCAAAGCTGGCTATAAACATCGGCTTAGATAATACCTACTGCTCGCGTTGATGTTATTGGTTTTCCTACTATAAGGCTTTAAGTCAGATGGCTGTAGCGCTATGTGAAAAATAAATTCAGCTGCATCTGGTCTAGGATCCTTGGATTAAAGCTGATAAGATAATGTGGAACATATTTTAGAAATATTTTCAGCAGAATAGCACAATAGTGTATTTTGTTAATCTCACTTTAATGGAAGTGTTCTACTTTTAGCTCTTGTTATTGTAATTCAATTTTTAAAACTCCACATTGTTAACGCTGGCCTCGGTGACATTGTTGAAATTCTGTTGTTCTGACCTAAGTGACTTACGTTGTAACATTCGAACAGGAGACCTTTATTATTGCAAGGAATTTACATTAACCTAGTTATTGCACCCAATGTTTCTGTAAAAACATTGGCTTCACAATAAATGCCGTAAATGTCTCGTCTATGATCCCTTTGGAAATGAAAGGGCGTGTTGTTGACGCCGTCTTCAGCTCAACGTTTGCCAATGACGGTGTTAAGCCCCATGACCCGACAAATGACGATCCTTTGGCAATCCAATCCCAGAATAAAACGTGATTTCTTTCGTCGGAAAAACACAATCATACTCTCTGGCCGTCCGGGAAATCCAACGGCAAACTTCAAGATACTCTTAACCTTTTACAAAACCAATAAGGTGTCACCTTCCAGTACCTACCGTCCTAACCAAAGGGCCAAATGGAAAAAGGAAATTTAAAATAAACAGCTGAAATATTCCGCAAAAGCGGTTTAATTATGCTGATTGTTCCCATTTCACCCATGACTTTCGAGAGCTTTGTGAATTTCCGCAAGACTTCCATAATGTTGGTCTATATTTTTGTAAAGTACCGGAATTTTTGTTAAATGTGACTTGCAAAGAAATGAGTAGCTTTGTGTCCGCAAAGAGTTCATTAAATTCTTGCACAAAGTATTTCATCGTCTTCGTATGTCGTCTTCCCGATTTATTTTACAGATTTTTGTCTCATTTTCCGAAAAAATTAAGAAGTTCATCATCACAAGAACACTCATAATAAAGTTTGCTATGCCATAACTCGCAGGCGCCATTGTTAATGTTTTGTCAATCACAAACCTAATTGTCTAATTGAACTAATTGTAGACTGTAATACGAAGTTTAGGAATTTCTACTGTTTAACAGTTATAGAACTTTGCTCAAATCTTGGCTGATTTTATTCGTATCTAGAGATATAACTTCTTTGTTCTCTACTTACGGTAACTTCGGTTAAAAATAACTTCTGCCAGAAAAAGTTTTGTTTTGTTTAAAGCTTCTGCCACAAAGGAATTTATTGAGGTATAACAAACAAAGTATTTAACATTTCTAAAAATAAAGTTGGTCCTAGTATGGATTCCAAACTCTTGCCCTGGACTGATACCGTCAACGAGAATGGAGGTTTACTAGCCCGTGACGCATTAATACCAGCAGGGGTTCCGGAAGAAAACTAATCCAACGATGTAGGGGGAAAAGCTATAGGAAAAACCACGATATATTGACAGCGAGGGAACTATCAGATGTGACCACATTGCTTACTTATTGGCTTCTCTAGGTTTCTCTTGTGTATATATATCTTACGGCTACGCTTTTGTGTGTATAGTACTATTTTTTAGAACTTTTATGAAATACTTTGCCCCTATTTTGAAACGAATAGCAACCAATTCTTCTCAGTTTAACCTTACAACTCAAGTACGTACTAACCAAAAATTGTTTTTAATAAAACAAGTTTTCCAATATCTCTTAAATCCCGCTATTTCCGAATCTCCTGCAGAGTGTGCGCTGACTTTCCTTCAGCGACTTTTGATAAAGCATCGAAAATATTTTAACCGCAGTCAAAGCTTAGAATTTGTACGTTTTCTTTCTTTACGGGCAAAACCTCAAGCTGAACTAATGTGAAGTGAGATAGCAACGCGCGCTTCGATAGCGTTTGAAGATTCTAGTCGGGCATAAAATTGAGTTCAAACTTTACTCCAACCTATTTCTCTTAACATGAAAAAAGAAATAGCTGATGCAGCTTATTTTTCTTTCAATTCTTCATGCACCGAGAAATCATTGAGTCTTTTAAAGTACATGGCGTCTGTAAATACCTACGAGTATAATAGTATTTGCCCGCCGCAGTGTGGTTATAAAATCAATCGATCCAATTAGTATGAAGCTAGAAATAAAACCCAAATGAAATAAACCACCGATATCAAACTTTCATTATCAGACAACGTTATAACGTTGGAATATAATAAAACCGCAGGAGGATTCAAAAAGCGGTTCCATCAAATTATATTTGACGTGTAAAACGTACAAACTTTTGTGAAATATGAGATAATATGAAGCGAAGCGAGGCCTACATGACGCCACTGGTTAAGCCGGTGAAATGAAGTCGCTCGTACGAGCGTTTTGCGGGATTCTCATCGTCGCATTAGCGAGTGCTCCGATGTGTTTCAATTACGTCGACTTAATAACTAGCGTGTGTCATGTCATGTTTTAATGTCGCATAATTTACACTTCTGCTCTGGATTGTGACGGATTTCGGAATTAAGTGGTTTTGGAAGATGGTAATTTTAATTTAGAGTTTTGTTTCCTTTGACATCCCTACTCTTGTTTTTGTCTTAGTTTTAACAGCAAGTGTTGGTGACTAATACAAATGTGCTCTACTTGTCCCTTATTCACGCCGCACCAATATTATTTTCTTTATTTTATAACTCCAACCTCTATCTTTTACTATGTCAACCCAAACTTGCTCAAGCTCTAAATCAGCTACACGCCCTAAATTTACTATATCTTCTCCAAAGTCCAAACTAGTATTTGTTTTTTAGTTTTTTAAAAGGAGGCGTTGATTTTTGAAATGTTTTAATTGGAGCGATTGACCCGCGACCCGCTGGCACGACCTGCCCGCACGGACCGCGGGGTCCACCACTTCTTTTTGCAATAACCGCTGCTCAATACCGACCATGAGTTATTAGACTTTCGTACTTTTCCTTCTGATCAATAGGTTTACGTAGTTTGTGGACGGGTTACACAGAAGTTGAAAGTTTTGGGGTTGTTAAAGTGGTGGCAAACTTGCTACAGCGTACTCAATGTGTAGGCAAATACAGAAAAAAATATTTCGGTTTTAATGATGCGGGTTTTTATCTCCAAGCTGGAATATTTTAAACCCAAATGCTGGTTATAAATATGCGAGAAAAACACGACAGTGAATATCCAAATGTACGAGATTCAGGTCATAGTTAAGTGGTAATGACTTCCGACTTCCCGAAATATATCGAGTTATGAGCACTCGGCTTTTATTTGTTTCTGATTTGACTTATGCGTGTTCGTTCATGGTCATTTTATCTTCGTTAGGCTTACCGCAAGTAATTTTTGTATAAATCTTCTGTAGAATTTTCACAGATGCTTTCAGTGTTAATTTGTAATTCTAGATTGTTTGCCTTTTAATATTTCCTTTACTTAAAAATTATGATTAAAATGCTTTCAACAAACTTTCTTCCTTCACGTCTTTGTTAATTATAATTAATATTCATACTTTAAGCCCTGTTTTTTTTTACTTACATTTTTTTCGTTAATTTCTTTTTCCAACTTTAAAATACCTGCGAGTATTAGTGTAGGTATTTTTATTTACAGATGAAAGCATTTACTGTTATTTTGTGTTTCGCCATTTCTCTCAATCTTTCAATAATCATGCTTTATTTTGCGTACAACCTTCCAAGTCTAGTTCAGTGCCCTTAAGGTCGGTCTATATTAAGACGAGAATGACTCGCACGCATGTCTTTTGCTCACACATCCTTACGTGCAGGTGTCTGTGTGCAAAATGACACAAACATCACTGTCACCATGTAAATGGGCCGATCTTCGTTCATTGACATTATCTACGTCATAGATAGCTTTTCTTACACCTGTTTATCTAAACTTGTGAAACTATTTATTTTGATGTTGAAATGTATTTTAGAAGTTGATATTGCTTTTAACACTACTTGAGAAAATGTTGTGTTATTTCTCTGTCCGGTTAGTTAGGTTCTGACTTTTAATTCGCGTAGCCGTTGAGAGTTTTGCGTCAAGACCTTACGAATACGTAATCAATGAGGAAAATGTTGAGAATGGAACTATATCTTTGTGTGACTTTGTCTGTATTCATGTAGGTCGTTTCTTTTTCCTTGTAGACCCAAGATTAAGATATTAATTTTTTTACGTGAATTTATCAGTAGCTGGTGTTAGCCTTGTTTCTATAACTAAATATTCCCCGTTAGCATCAGCTTCATTTGTCGTTGCCGCTGTCTATTTAGATTCTTGGCAATTCCCTGCTTAGTCATGATAACTTCCATCTATTTATCATAAAATATCCACTTTTTGTTAGAAAATCTAAATTATATGTTGTGTACAATTTCCCATGTTACGCACAGCACTACAGATATTAATAAACCCCATTACGATAATGACTGGCAATTTGTCGTGACGTCAACGCCATGCTGTGCTGTACAATTGTGGCTAACGAAACACTTGGCTTCTTTGTGGATAATTTCAGATAATTCTCTAGCTACAAAGGCACCTAATCATCTTATTGAAGTTATTTATCATACAGAGTCAACGACACGTAATAGAGCTCCATTCATGATATTTCCTTCGCTATCGATAAGTTCTCGCTTCGAGAAACAATGCGAGCATTCACTTTATCGACTATCGATACAATTCAAATTTAGTTGCCATACAATTTTACAAGTGAATATATCGAGAGCGGGTATTCGCTGTAATGTGTCTGTCGCTTGCATCGGGAATATTGTTCTTTGAAGTCTTACTACAAGCATGTGTCGTTGTATCTCGTGTTAATATTTTGTCGTGCTAATGTTACTTTTCTTCTCGAATTATAACTTGTAGTCATAGTGACACGCCACTAACTTACCGCAAGTGATTACTTAGCCTCACAAGACTCGTAACATCTGCCTCATGCCAGTCCTAACACAGATTACATACATATTATATTACTTGGTAAAAATAACGAAACTTTACCGAACAGAGACAATCCGCTTCACTTTGATTCACTTCTCCAGATTGTAGTATTTTGTCCCTTTTAGGGTTCCGCAAGTCAAATGGATCGTTTCAACTTCCCCGTGACAGCCCCGTCATTCCACCGATGGTTCCGTATTAATCTTTCCACGTACACTTGGGGCCAATGAAAACCGACCGATCGATTTACGCATACAATTTTCATCTTTGTATACGTTTTATTTATGGTCTTTATATGTTATACAATTCTGCTTTACGAATGAATAATGGCAAATAACGTTTGCTAAAAGATGAAAATCTAATTGAAATGTGATACGGAAGATTTAGAACCAAAATGACACAGTACTACAGTAGCGAATGATTGCTTTTATCATCGTACCATCTTTTGCTCGGTCTATAATAGATTATTTTAATGGGTTTTCATAAGAGATCTCGGATTTGATTTCGATTCAACTATTCCACATAATAATAGACTGCTACTCTGATAAAACCTCTTTGGTGGAATTGCTTTGATTGAAATGGCCTTTAATGTGCGTTTTCCGAGTTTTATTAAACCTATTTCCATCTGAAGAAAAATATACAGAACTCCGGGTCATCATCAACATCTGCCTACACTTTTCCCAACTACGTTTGGGTCGGCTTCCAGTCTAACCAGATGCAGCGGAATATCAGTATTTTACATGGAGCGGCTGCCTATCTGACCTCCAAACCCTAGTTACTGGGTAATACGATCGATACCCCTTGATATGACTGATCAGACTTTCCGGCTTCTGACGACTTGTAACGACTATCAAGGATCCACGAATGGCAGTCGGGACGAACGGCTTAACGTGCTTTCCGAGGCACGGAGGGGCCTTGGTATGTGTACACAACTCCGGATATTTAGGTAATATGTAATAACAAATAAATTATTATTGTAGCTAAAAGGACGGATACACTTGGGGCTGAAATAAAATACGACAATATTTAGAATAGAATACTCTTATGTACACCATTATAATATTTGTATTTCTTAAGAACCTCGAGCTGAGATATTAGATTGTTCTGTGGAATATTTATTTCTAGTTTGTCCGTGAAAAGCTGGGCTTTGTGGCGTTGCGTGTCGACGTAGCCTCATTCACGGCTCCGCAAATGACAGCGGTCCCTTTAGGGTAATCATTATGTACTCAACTTGATAGCGGGTAACAAGCGCTGCTTGTAGTCAAGAGCTAGTAATCTTTATTTAGAGTGCTCCTGTTACTGGTGTAGGCAGGAGTGGTAAGTAATTAGAGGTCAGTTTCGTATTTCTATAGAAAAGTTAAATAACAGATGCTCTCACAGTGGCTATGTGGCGGTTGGTTTGGTTGTTTTTGTTTGTTTGTTTCTGTTCCATGACTGGTATTTTTAAACTCAAACTCTTCTCTAATCTTTTTTATTCATGGTCAGTATTTCGGCTGCCATTCAATATAAGTTCTATTGTCCAAAAGAGATATTCAGCATGTAACTAGCGCAGTCTGTTTTGTTTCGTCATTCAGTGAGGTCACATACATGCGAGTCTGTCAACATGTATTCATAAAACAATTTTTTTGTATAGAAAAGTTGAATGGCATTCAAGTTTTTACCTTCAAAAAAGTTTAGTTGAATAGCTACTTGGTTTAAGTAACAAGGGTATCAGATCTGTGCCAGGTCGCAGCAGACATTAGCTGCACGCAATGCCTTTACACCTAACCTTTTCTTGTCGGAGTTGTTTGTATAACAACAGCTTTCACCAAGTTTTGCTTCTTTAACGTCATTTGTGACTATTTAGTTATACAACAGATGAAATTTTGATTTCATATTTTTATGCAATAGGTACCCATAATTTTTTTAATTGATTCAGCTGTTGTAATTTTGTACGTCAGAATTTGAAAAAATATATGAAAATACATAATACAAATACATTATGTAACGTTTTGAAGTCGAAAAATAAGTATAAACAAATGATTCGACTCGGTTTTATTTATGTCATTACTTCATTGCCCATCTTATTTGCACAAGTTTTTGAACGGCGTGACACCATACCACGCACCGTACCTAAATACATTGACACCTTTATTTCTGAAACCGTCAAACCGCTTGTTCTTTACCATGACACAAGACGTATTAGAGGTAGTCAAACGTTTGACTAAGTAACGTATTTTCCAACCATCAATTTTAACTGTAGTGTTAGGAAGGAAGGAAAGTACACGTCACAATTATTATTCTATCATGAAAATGGAAAGCTTTCCACACAAAAACAACAACACAGAACATCACATGTCTATATTTAACTTGATTCTTTCAGTATTCGGTGGCCGTTTCCACAAGTTCCTACGTCACAAATCAAATTACTGAAATCCGTTTCTATTTTCGTCCGCGCCAGCCTTATTCGCTTATGAATCTTATTAGTACAGTCGGGGACACTTTTATTTCATTTATAAGTTGCCGGCCGCCAGGACTTCAGGACTTCGGCATACATGCGCGTGAGTGACATATCATGTTGCCTCATACATGATCCGACGGTTCTATTAATTAGTTTGGCTTTATTCGTTCTGTATATATTAATAGTAATAGCAATAACAATTTGATTAGGTCCAATTTCGTACAAAATCGTGTATAAGTAAGTCTACTTACATTGTGACTTACAAGTCGGTACAGAACTATGTATGTAAAACCAGAAATAGTCATGCCAAGTGGTGAAATATAAACCCTTTGTTAGCGCAAAAAAAAACTGCCTGCCGTTCGTTTTTCCGCATTTACACACGGCTACACATCAAGCTATACATTTCCAGTTTAAGCTGACCTCGCATTGTATAGGTTTTTCGTACAATCAGAAGTCAGCTTATACCGGTTATGTATAGCTTGATGTGTAGCCGTGTGTACATATACTGGGTCTATTAATATAGCCTTATTTGCACGCTCAAGGCAGGATTGCCCGAGCAGTCCTGTGCAAGTGACGCGTGCTGGCAGTCGGTGACGTCACGAGTTGCGTGCCAAATGTGACGAGAACCTTGCGACCTAGCACACCGGTGACAAACCCCAGCCAGTTACATTCCAACTCTGACGACGAACGCACGTTCATGTATCCAATTTTATTTAAAAACTTTATCGTAATTATTTTGTGATGACTTATTGAAATTATGTGTTGTGTGACATTTTTCTATCCTCGAGTGTAATGTGTACTATAAGGTGATAGTGAGTTTTCTGATGTGTGTGCGGACTAGTGGTATGGTGGCGATGGGTATTATAATAGGAACCTGTGTGCCTGATGCTGAGCAGGACTCCGCCTACGGGGCTCAGATCCGGCGCCCACCCAGGAGAATTTTATACGGTATGCATTTCATGGTGTTTTTATCTAGCTCTCTCGCTTATAAAACATCTCATTGTTCAAGACGTAAACAAAGATAATAGCAGCAATTATAAAAAGGCCATTATTAATTGTTCAATAAAAATACTTGAAGGGAATTCCTGTCATATTGGCACATTTAGTATTCAGAATATTTTGGGTTGAACAACAAAATCTTTTCATTAAAATTAATTTTAGGGTTTAAACCCGTTGTTAAGGCTTGTGTACACAAAGATCCTTGTTGTCACTTTAACGTTCATTGGAACTTTACGAGGCTACTTACCTTTTACCTCGCCAGTGTATTTAAATAAATAAATATAATTAGCCATCACGAGTCACGACGGGTTATTTCAACTGTCAGCAAGGACGACCAAGTTGAGAAATGGTCGTCTACGAGTGAAATGAACAGTTTATTACTTATCTCTATGGTGATAAATGATGCTTATGAAGCGTTTTCCATCAATGACCATTCACCGACGACCCATGGGAAGTGTTTTCTGCCACCTTACACCATTCAAGCTGACGAGACAAAGTAGAAAATATGTCTGTCTTACCTGATGGCAGAAGCATAATCTTATGTTATCGGCATAATTGTTTCAAATACAGTACCTGGGCGAAAATATATATATTTTTTTAAATTTTATTTAATCCACAATGTTACGGTTTTATATTCACATAACACCTGCCAAACTGCAAAGCAATTTGTCGGCAGCAGGTTCTCGTGGATTTTGCACGACTTTGCAATCTAAGTTAGAAAAATTAAGACTTAAACCATTGTTCTGTAGGCAAAGATTCCGCATGTGAATACAGAGTAGTTACCCATAGATTATACAACCACAGCCACTAAACTCAGCGGCATCAGCCTACAAACGCCATGAGACCATCCCATAGTACCTACGGAGTCCAGACGCACTGCGGGATACCACCCCTATTTGGTTAATATACCATATATACGCACTAAGCGCTTCTCGTCATCTTTTCTGATGCGCAGAGCAAAGGAGTGGAATTGTCTGCCTGCGTCTGCATTCCCGAGTTCATACAACCCTAATCTCTTCAGGGCGAGAGTGAATAGGCTTCTTCTGGGCAAGCTCGTTCCACCGTAGATCTCATCCCTGCCTCTGGGCTGGATTGAGGTCAAGAGTGAGCCCATTGTCAATGAAAAAAAAACCTATGTGGTAAGCAAACGTTTACGATTAGAACATTTAGAACCCACGACATCAGCCGACCGAGGCCGCCGATTGGCCGCAGCAACTATGGATACATCGACAGGTAATGATTCCTTAGGACACTTTTTAGGTGGTTTTTATTTTTATCACGATCGATTATTCCTTCAGGTAATTCATTAATGAATGTAGGTGTAATCCATCGTCTCGTACGCTTACCATAATAATTATTTACATTAGGCACATGTAATTTCTTTTTCTTTGCAGGTCGAGTTAGGTAGTGATGTACTTACTTTTTCTTTTTTGTGTTTGTTAGTATTATGTTGTTCAAGAATTATTGTCATTTTTACTTTAACTTCAATTGGTGATATATTGCACTTCTTAAATCATTTTTTATACTCCTTGTTCAAGCTTTGTTTAGTTCTTCTGCTCACTAACATTTTTAGAAGTAGTAAGTAGTTAGATATGTTTTAAAAATAGGTCCATAACCACACAACCCATAACTAATAATTGAGTCGGCAAGTGCATACAATAGTCCTCTCTTGACTACAGGCTTCAGGGTATACAGTTTACCCAGAACTGATCGAACTTTATTACAAACGATGTCTATGTGTATATTCCATGCAAATTTAGTATCAATCGTCGGTCCTAGGTACCTGTACGTTTTTACCTGCTCTAAATTAATACACTGACAGCTTGATTTTCCATTGTGAAGACATTCATAACTGTGACCTTTTATATTCAAGTCAATATTTTTGTAACGTGCATATGGAGAATGTATTGGCATGCACTTAGTTTTGCTTACATTAATAATAATGCCATTGCCGTGTGCCCATTTGATTATATTGTCCAAATCGCCTTGTATTGCTTCTTGTGGACGTTTGGTCCTTACCTCTGCATATGAGACATGTATCGTCGGCGTACATAAAAGCTTCACATTATTTGATAACGTTACACATATTATTAACGTGTACAATATAACCAACAGGCCCATATACAGATCCGGTAGGAACACCATATTTGACTTCGCCTTCCATACTTTGAACATTAGCAACCCGAACATTAATAGTTCTTAGCTGTAAGTATTAACCAAACCATCTGTTGATTGGTCCACTTATCCCACACTCATCCATAGCCTGCAACAGACCGCCGTGATCCAGGGTATCAAATGCTTTTTTGAAGTCTATTGAACTACTACCACTAAGTTTTTATCATTTAGGTAATTATTTACATCATCCGTAAATCTTGCTAGCGCCGTTGCCGTACTTCTGTTTGGTCTAAAACCATGTTGAATATGACATATCGGGGTTATAATGTGGCTGTCACACAGGTATGAGTGACAGAAAGTGAACTAAAACACATGTCCCATATTTTCGGCCAGGTAGTGTACACGTTAGTTCATAATTTGATCACTCGCTCTGGTAAATCGGTAGCTCTGTACACATATCGATCGAAATAAAACAATCATGGAGAAAGTAATAAAAAACTTTTTCTGTTATGTACTAGGCATAGTTTACGTTTGTGTAAACATAGGAATATATCTACACATTTTGTTCAGTAAGGTCATTGCGGTTTGATTTTCTTTTTTGTTATATTCTGGTTTTGTATTTCATTAATTGAGTTCATTTATTAATTTGTTATTGTTTGGCTTACAGAAAGTTCTAGCGATTAGTATTCGATCTCAATTTTAACAGACGGGTAATAAAACGTAATTTTCCCAAATTATCTCATTCCCTCGGATACGTGCTCGTGTAATTTGCAGAGCTATTAGCTAGATCCGATCACTCAACGTCTCTTATCGACATCAGTCCTTTGGTCCTGATAGCCGCGTCTTCAAGACCGGTCCTTCCGATTAGGTGTTAAATTAGAACGTCTGTCGTCCTTTAGCAAATACGTTTGTAAGATTACGAGACTTTATTAAAAAAATGGATGATTGTTGGTCTAGTTACATAATTATACAACTAGCTGTTGCCCGCGACTTCGTCCGCGTGCCATGTCTTCTTCTCCCGACTCACCCCGTCGCGTGGCGTCACTTCACCTGCCCGCGCTATTACTTAGCATTCTTTCTGTCATTTTTTTCTTTTTGCTCGGCTCCTGAGGGTCATCACGTGATGTTAATAGTCCACAGCCTTCCTCAAGAGTTGGGCTATCAACTGAACAAATATTTTTTAAATCCCACTGTTAGTTCCAGAGATTAGCGCGTTCAAACAAACAAACTCATCAGCTTTTTTAATAGTATAGATAATATAATAGGTACGTTACCTATTTTGTATGTTACTACTAAAAAAAGGTAATGTTAACAAAATAATAAAAAAATATAACCTAACCCAAACTAATTTAATTGGAGCCAATTTATTTTATATTGCAACTAAAAAGTGTTTTGGTGACCGGTTTAAAAGGTTTCGTTTACAAGGTCATGTATACCAAAGTTATTGATGGAAAATAGACGAAACACAAAAGTAGTGAGTTATGTGCAAGGCACTGTACCGGCCCGGTGCTGCCGAGCTGGTGGCGCCTTACTGCCTCCAATCACGAACAGCGGCGGAGGCATTACTTTTTATTGATGACTATTGTTTGCCTTTAATGTTATTGTTCATCGATTATAGTGTGCTGTGCTCATTGGCTAGACCACGGTATGATTTTTTTGATGAACTTGCCTGCTCTGTTATAAGAGCTTTTTGTGTTTATCTCACTGTGTGAGGTTTGAGACAAATTGTAGGTATGTGTAATACATACATAAACTCACGCCCTATTCCCATGGTGGTCGGCAGACACTTCCGAACACCACCTGCTGCGATCCTTTTACTTTGGTTACGTTTATTATTATTGCCATTAAATAATAGTATATCTGTTCTATTATATAATATTATTATTTGAGTGTTCGGTTGGGTCAAATACGTCGTGTTGTTTTTAATTATTTGGCCTAATGATATCCGCAATTATCCTCATTAATTATCTAAATTCTAAAATCAAAAATTTATGAAGGGGTACTTAAGTAGGTACTTACTTAAGTACCTACTTCATAAATTTTTGATTTTTATATTATTATTATTATATATTTATTTGTGTGTCTAGTAGGTTTATTTAGGCAGGTGCCTAAATAAACCTACTAGACACACAATAAACATGATTGTATGGGCGCTTCAATTAATTCATTTTATTGATTGACCTTAATGTAACGAATGAACCAAAAAGATAAAAAGTATTCGGAACTAGTTTATTAAAACGGTGACGACAATGGCATTTTTAAGAGTAGTAGCAGAAGCGCGGTTGACAGAGGGGGGTTCATTGAGAAACACACCATTATAGGGGGCGCGCAAAACGTTCAGAAACAACGAAGTTAGGTTTATGTTCACATTCCAATAGACTTTATTGCCTTGTAGAGGAGTAGTCTTCATCATTATGTTTATTGTATTCCAGTCTTACAAACACACGGGCATTGTTGAACCTGTTAGGCACAGCAGAGTGGGAGAGAAGAAGAGGGCCGTAATTTATGTAATAACTTGATCCAGCACGAGTAATACTCATTTTAGCTGTTGTTTATTTATAATCGTAATAAAACTTCAAAGTATTTTAAATTTTCTGAATTTTGCGCAGATATCATGAAATGTCTAGTCAAATCAATGAGAAACTAACATCCCGAAACTACGCCATGCTGACCTACATATCAAAGCCGACACCCTCCGTGTCCGATCACTCTCGCGACACAGATGAGGTCGGCGACACCGATCGATGTCGGACACTCAACAAGTGATCAGATCTCTCGATAGACCTGTAGACCTGCTGCCAGGCTACATCTGCATCCACAACGTAACTGTGTCAAGTGGTTCGGAATCGATTCTTTTTTCGTGAAATGCAATTTCCGATATCACCAGAAATTTCGGCGCTATCGTGTAATATACCGTCAATGTTGGAGTGTCCTATTAATCGCTATCTGTGACATAATCTCGCGTCAACATAAGCTTCACAGAGTATTTTTAAGCTGCTGTGCGCGTTTCGATGAGACTGCACCAGTAAATTTCCATAGCAAGCATCTTGAAGATGCTTACGCAAGATGTTTGCGGCCCATGAGGTACATATCTGTTGTCGAAAACAACTGGTAAATCAGAATCACACCTCGTAAGTAAATTATCCTCATATCAAACAGTTACAGAATTCAAATCGTCTTCATTGTTGTTAATGAAACACCATCACGTAATTTATAACTTGATCTAAACAAACATTTGACAGTAGGTACCGTTCAAATAACCAGTTTCGTTAAATTGACTCGCAAAAGATCAACCAAATCCCAATGACGTAGACCAAACCACAAGCTAAACGGAATATTACGCAATAAACTCATTAATTAACTAAATCAATTTATACCCATGTGATATAAACTTAAGGTTATCTTTGTACGGGTCACGGACTTGGGGCCAGAATACTATCTTTGACGTAATTCTTACGTTACGTGCATAGATACCTACACTATGCAGAAAAGGACAGAAGGACAAGTATCCGAAAAATAATGTATGTGTGCGCGATTGATGTTTGGTTGTTCTACGGAGGCGGTGTTCTGGGCGTGACCAGTTTGTGGTGAAGGGTAGCTAACGGCTTTATTAATTTAATGATATGGAAAACGGCACTATTGGTCATCATCTTGAATCGTGTGTTCCGTTTGCTGTTGTATATTTATCGTAGAATGTTAGGCCTTGTCTTCCCCATGTTTTTAGTCCGCTTAATAGATATATGCCAATTTCCAAGAGTCAAATTCCGAGATGAGGGATTGTCTCTATTTCCACATTATTTTATTGGTTGGCAAACAAAGTATGCAATACGTAGTGACAGTATTACCCACCACAGTGATCGTGCACTGATTACAAGTTATTCAATACATAGAGGTTATCAAACGTAAAAGGTTAAGCAACTACATGAACGTGAAGGTTTTCTTGTAATCGATAAAATCGACCATAGCTACGTTACACGTAGAATATATCAGGTAATCAAATAAACAAAACAAAAAATTAGGATACTTTTTATTACAACATATAAATCTAAGAAAGCAAATAATATTACAAACACTCCATAAAAATCAACATCGACAAACATTACTTCAATATAGGTACTACATGCACAATTCGTAAAAAAGTACATAACTCTTCGGCGTTTCACACCGTGGTCCGAACCACTCGTGGTGCGAAACGACGAAACACCCAATCCATCACATGCGACACCAACCAAAAATTAAAAAATAAAAGTACAACAACAAACCATACATAGTTTGGAGCGTCAACTGGCGCTCTCATATCGTATTCTTCGGCAGTCCAATAAAAACGTAATGATAATCTTCATTCATGGTACTCGGTTGCACCACCGGTTGACGTTGGTTCTCGAACAACCCATTCCCCGGTGTTTGCGTCTGTTGGTCATATGGTTGGTTCATCCAATGTGGGTTCATCGACGGCGGCATAACTGACCAGAGTGGGTTCGTCCCCGGAAATTCACCCGGCACTGGTGGGTTTGTCATCGGAAATACACCCGGCACCGGAGAGTTTGTCGCAGGTAACGTACCTGTCACCGGAGGGTTTGGCTGCTGATACTCCGGCCCCTGTGGGGGTGGCAGCAGGTACCCGGGCCCCTGTGATGGTGGCGGCAGGTAACTCGGCCCCTGTGGGGGTGGCGGCATGTACCCTGCCCCCTGCGGTGGTGGCTGCAGGTACCCCGGAACCTGTAGGGGTGGCGGGGGGTACATGGGGCACGGACACATGGCCGGGGCCGGTTGAACCATGCACGGATTCATGCATGAATGCTGTGTGTTCTTTTTCTTCTTCCTGCACGTTTGCACGGGCGGGCACGGCGGCGGCTGAGTTGTGGTCGTCGTGGTGGTGGTGGTGGTGGTGGTCGTGCGGGGAATGTACGTCACCGTATTCAGGAGCATCTCCTCTTCCTCAGAGTCCGAGCATATCGGCGGCGTCGGGCAGCCGGTCGGATACACCATCCCTAATCATCAGACAGTATTAGAAAACGGATATTAACCAAAGGACACAAGTAAAAGTATATAATTGTATATAGTATATATTAGTGTTAGTTCGATGAAATGTAAATAAATGGATAATAAAGTAGTTAACAATGAAATGAGTTTATTAGGGCAGATTTATCGAAAAAACTGATCTTAGTCCCAACATGTTAAAACATGTTTTTGGTAGACTTCATTGTTACAGAGTCCAGTCTTACAGTTTCCATACAAACCTCGTAGTGCTTTTTGCGACGCATATGCCAGCTGAGGCTGCTGTGGTTCCGGCGGTTCCTGCGGTGGCTGCTGTGGCTCCAAGGGTTGTTTTGACTCTAACGGTTGCTGTGGCTCCAACTGCTGTTGTGGCTGCCCCTGGTATTGCTGCTGCGAATCCTGTTCCGCTTGTTGTAATGCTTCCTGCGGTCTTATCATCAGCGCTTCGGAATCAGTGCTGGCTTCCACGCCATCCCTCATTCTCACCAAAGATTTTAATGTTGGCTTTACCTTTCCCTTTCCCTTTGTAGTCCGTCCTAGCATCCTTCAAAAGTAAGAATTGTACACTATTATATCAAGAGGTACCTGAAATAAATCGACTTAAAACTAACAATGTGACAATGAGTTAATACTCCTAAGACAGCTCACTCTGTGTCGTTTCCAAATAAGACTTTTATATGTAAATAAGTTGCAAGAAACTAGAACAATTCATAAAGTTCACGGTGAAATATAAATAAATACCTTTCTCGTCGCCTCTGCTTGCACTCCTCGCACATAGCGCAGTACACTTCCAGTACTGCTGGATGTTCCGTGTTCTCGTGGCACCTTCTGCAGGATATCCTGCAGTCTATATAGCCAGTACTTGAGGGTAGGATGATCAGTAACACCAGTGTTAAGAGCACTGGGGACCTGGAACAGAATATTCCCCAGCTAGATAAGTATAAACATATATAAAGATGCCTGAGATCAGCGGTTATCTTTGTTAAAATTGGAAATAGCCCTTGACATTGAAAATAGCAGCATTTGATTCATTTTCAGCGTCTATGACTAAGTATTTAATTTCACGCAGTTTAAAGAAAAACAAGGTGTGTGTAGAGAGTGATTTATTTGTTGATTCATATGTTTGGTTCATTCACTCATTTCATCCGGAGTGAGTCATCATGAGTCAATAGGAAACCTCTTAGATAGCTATCCTCTCTCGTATTAATTTAAGACTAAAGGTGTTTTTATTGCATTTGCGTCAGTTGGATTAGTTATTGAAGGCTGAAATTATCCCATAAACTAGACTTTATGTTCCTTGGAAGATGAATTCAAAAATAATTTACCTGAAATCTTATTAAAATTATTTAACAAGGCCAAAAATACGACCCTCTACAAGTCTGCAGTAATTGCCTTCAATATGTACCACTTAGTTCCTAAATTATAAATAGTTAGTTGGATAATAATTTACTGTTTCTAAATAAAAAATATATTGAGGTTGGGTACTCCAATATTTTTTGTCTTAGATTGGTTTCTACTCAATTCCTCGTCAACATATTGATAAAATGATAATCCATACCCGAATTGAGCATAATGTTTCCCAATATCCATTAGAAAAGCGTAGGTTTTTGTTTGTATTTAAGTTAACACTATTTGTGGATCGTTTGTTCGTGCAAGTTGCTACTGATGTGTTCTGACTGTAATATATTTCAGCGGTACGTTACGCAAACATTGCGAAAGCAATTTATGTGCCGCGAAGTTATTTGTTTTAGTTATCGAGGCATCAGGTGTTCAGTGTTTAGGAGTTGACGACGGGTACACCTTCAAGTATTGCGAAAACACGAACAACATGGAGATGTTGTGACTTGTGTAACAGAATTGGAATATCTTGAGATTTTAGTACTCCTGGATCCCTAGCAAATCTTTATTTCTTCTTATTCTAAGCCAAGTTCTACTACAGAATCACTGTTAAATGTAGTTATAACCAGAGCCGTCGTTCCCTAAACGATTTTTTCCTAATTCTTTCATTTCTTTTTCTCTTGTTAATATTCACTTCCCTGTATTTCCATCGTCGTCGTTGGCTAGATTTATCTACTGTTGCTGTAAACGCCGTCTCGTTCACCTACGGATATTTTTTTAACACAAAATATGTTATTTACTATTTTGTTATACCTATACATATATATATATACAAAAATATTATATGTATATAACGGTCGGCCGTAATTTCGCCCAGAACATCGTTTAACATATAGAGAACCGAAACCTTTTAAGCTATTGTCAGTGGTTTAACCGGCTTTGGGACGACCCAGACAGACGATAATCTATTTCAATACTAGATTTCTTTAGCTGAAATGTCGTATTATCGGACATTCATTCAATTTTCTCCATGGATTTAGCAAATCTTTCGCCAGAATCTGTTATAAATGTTTAGAATGTTGGGAACATTCTAACCATTTGTCTTTGCCTACCTGAAGTTCCTAAGGCAACCTTACTAACGCACCAACCTTTGTCACGCAAACTTTGGCAGCGCATTTAGTAGTACAAATAGAGTTGATCACAGAACCCGGAGAACAATGATCAATTGAGGAGGACGGCGCGCCAGTAGCCGGTCGTTAGTCCGGGCCGGCCCAAAACTGGCACAATGAGCCGGCGGCCGTCACTCTCGGCCGGACGTGTGTGGACTACGGATGAGCTGGGCTTATACCACCATACATGAACTTACAGAAGGCGCACCTGCACAAACAAACAGCGAAAACATTCACTGAGCTGAGTAGGTACGGACAAACTTGAAACTCACTGCATTAGCATAATCAGCCTATGATATTTCCACTGTTGGGACACAGGCCTCCTCTTAGTGAGAGGGAGCGGGCCGGAATCCACCACGCAGGCCCAGACCGAGTTGATCGACATCAACGTGTCTTCGAATTTTTGGTTCTAGGATATGCCGGTTTCCTCACGTGTTGTGAGAGCAGTATTGATGAAAGAATTTACGAAAAGTAAAGTGCCTAACTGGGTTCGAACCTGCGACCTAATAACTCGTAAGTCGCGGCCGGCATTTTTCTCCATGTCATGTAGGTAGTGAAACTTCTGTGTCTACCTGTGCAGTGTGTAGCTGACGTGTGTTGTGAACGGGTCACTTGGTTTGTTTTTATTCGGCAGATATAGGATTAGGGGTTTAGTACCGAATGTTTGCTAGTGAAAGAGAAAAGTTGGAGTATGATCATTTCACTATTTTCACGAACCGGTGGATAAAGATGATTTATGAAACGGAAATAGGATCAATTGTTCAAATATTTACTATTGAAACTGTATTTGCTGTCACTATTGACACACGTTTATAATGTCCAATTAGACTTAGGCCTGATTTCCCGTCGTCAGATAACTTTTATTCGAGGAATAAAATTGACGTTGTGACAGTTTTTGTATGAAATAACTGTCAGAATTTCAAAATGATTATCTGGCGATGGAAAAATCAACTCTTAATAAATACTTACTTTATTAGACTCTTCTTATCTAACTGTAAAGAGAGAAGAAGACTTCTTACAAGATCTATCCCTACAACCAATCCAATCTTCTCGCTTCTCGCACGTGGTAAAAGGGTAAGTAAGTATTTCTTCTGTGTAGTCTGCGAAAGTTAATAGAATGAAACCAATTAGATGGGTTCTTGTGGCGGCTCTGTGTTACAATACAAAGTAACTCAGTGTTATGTACTGCTGCAATGCTGTATACAACTATATAATGCACCTGCCACATCACATTGCTACGATACAATGTAACCGCCACATAAGGTTGTGGTTGTAAGCCAAAGGAGTGTGTTGCACTTGATTTTGAAAACAACGAATGATACGGGGTCTTGTATTTATGACAGTTTTGGTATAATAATCAAACGAACTCCCACATGTCGGTGGATTTAAGTTCCTAACTGTTTTTAATTGAGGTAATTAATTACCCCAATTAAAAGAAAAAAAAAAACTTTAAACTTAATAGTAATACCAACCGACAGGACTTTGAAATTGACAAAAAACCTGCTTACTAGGAATAAAAAACTTGGATTTTTTATAAAAAAAAAACTAGTTTATCAAAACTAAAAACAGCAATTGAGCATAGTAAACACAAGTCAACATGTTTTCCATGGCGATCTCGCACGTAGCACGTAGTTATGTGCGGCGGGTGCGGCGGCGCGCGTGAGCGGACTCTCAACGTGCGGCGCGGCTTCAGGCGCGTCCGTGTTATTGTTGTGACGACAATCTGAGAGGGAACGGCATGGTGATGTGGTATTCTTTGTTTAAGACGCTGATTTTGGAATATTTTGATTTTTACTTCCTTCCTTGATGGGCCGCAGTTTGCGAAGATTTTTGCATGTTTTCACGAGGCTGGCATACAGTCGTGCAGTATTACCGAGTCATATTCGTTACCCCGTAAATGCGTAATGCTGTATAATACCAGAAAGAAAGAGAAGAAAGAAAATACGTTTATTTGCGGTAAACATGACGCAGTAAAAGAACACAAACACTAAAAACAAGTTGGGGGAAAACATGCATCACATCCATCCACGCAAAACGGCCATCGCACAGCATAATGCTAAGACCCTATGCGAGACAGAGCCCCAGCGCTGGGTTTCAGCGACAGCCGGCGTTGACGTGTTGACGTCAACCGGTGCTGCTTATGATAACATATAGAAACAGCCATCAAAATTAAATAAGAAACTAAAATAAATATAAATACCTACCGTAGTGAAACCCAGTGTTTCCCGCTCATTCCACGAGATACCACTACGCTAACGCTAAGTGATGTCCGGCTGAACTACTATTTAAGAATTTTCCGTTTACTTCATAATATAAAATAAAACAGCAGTGCGATTCTGTAACCATCTCTCACCGTGAACACTTAGGTGAAGTGAGCGTGGAGTGAGCTATTCCAAATAATGCTAGGGATTGACACTAATGACAACTCACATCAAGCTCACTTAACTTGAGTTTCCACGGTGAGATTTTTACAGAATCGACCGGCTGGTACCCTCTACCCGTTGCCTAGCAACATCATAGTACCTACTATTTCCCACAGTCTGGTGCTCTCGCAGACGGGGCTCGACATCACACAAATAACTGCAGAAGTTACATTTATCGTATTTACTTATACAATCACTTTAGCCAATAGGTAATATTAGAGCCATATAGCTAGTGCGTATTAACTTAGTCAGAGAACACATAATCAGCCTATAACTAATGTTTCCACTGCTGGGACTGAGTTCTCTCGATGAGAGGGAACGGACACGCGGACCCAATACGGGTTGGTAGATATCACATATGTATCTTCGAATTTATTAGTTCTAGGACATGCCGGTTTCCTCACGCTGTTTACCTTCACCGTTTTGAGAGCAGTGGTGATGAAATAATTATCACAAAGTAAAGCGCCTGTCGGGGTTCGAACCTACGACCTACAAGTCGTGGCTGGGCTACCACTGCTAAAAAACAGGAGAAGTGGCAAAGGGGCGTGTCTGTGTCGTCGCGGTATGTTAAAAATGACCATGTTCTAGTCAAATGGTCGTCTCCGCGAACTAGAGCGCTTTCGACCGTGATCGTGAATAAATATATAAGAATGCCGTGTTGGTGAGTGGTTTCTTGTAAAAACCGAAGCTAAAACTAAAACTTTGTAAATAATGGAATCACTTAATATACATATATAAATAAAAGTATAATATAAATAAAAGTAGGTCTTTAAAATCATGAAAAACAACAAATTGTAAAATATTTCTTGCTTTTACGCGTTAATTTTGTTTTAAATATCGCAGTGACTACTATTTTCGCAGTAAATACATTGCTCCTTAACCACTACTTAAGTACCTATGTCGCTAAGTGACTACACAAGCAATGTACAAAACGATACTTTATTTATGCGGTGCATCGCATCGTACGGCCGCTGCTTCTTGCGGCGAGCTAGTCATGTGACAACGATGTCGATTACCCAACGAATATATAGTTAATTTTACAATTTGTCAACCGTTTTAACCCGGTTGGAAGATCTAAAAAGATGACGTTTAAATCCGGTTGGAAGGCCCTTGAGAAGATGTAAAATAATGTTTTGTGTAAAATTGAAGTGAAAAAAAGTCAACTAACTTTAGGAGGTCACTGTATATGAAAATTTCAATCATTTTAATTTGCCACCAGCATACTTTGTTAACTCCCCACGCTGTAGTATGTAGGAAATCACAGCCATTGCAATTCATCTTACGATTAGCAAAACTTCCGTCGCCTGCGCTGACAATTGATTTGAAGAGGCATGGCGTGATATTATTCGAGTTCTACTCAAATGGAATTCTCCAACTAGCCCGCATGCCGTGCGTATGTAACACGTTCCATTTCATTGATGACTGGACACGTACGTGTAATTACATAATGTATACGCTTATTACCTAACTAGATTCACTATCGGTTTTTTTAATATGGTGTGTAATGTTGCTACGAGTATGTTCGTACATATATGTAGTTCCAGGTATTCATCCCAGATAGAATATGAGGTTCCTGGACGCTGTTACCTACACAAACGATATGTACCCTCGGATTACATAGTTGGCTCTTTTTTCTCGATTGATTTAAATGAGAACGGCTCGTCATACCACTTCGGTTCAAATAGTAGCAGTAAGCTAGAAGGGTTGATTGCCCAGTGAACGCTGGACGTACCTACATTATCTTCTATCTATAATATGTATGTATTTACAAAAAAAAAATTGTATATAAGTAGTTTATCAGCCATCTTGTTACCATAACACAAGCATTAGGTTGCTTAGCTTGGGACAAATGGTGCTGTGTGAAATGTCCAGGGATATTTATTTATTTATTTATTTATTATATCTCCACTCATAGAGGCATTGACAATTTATATGTCCACTACTACACATAAGTACCTGAACCAGAAATCAAATTTTAGACTTTTTTTTTCTCAGCAAACATCCGACAGTCCCCGGTCATATTTTAAACTCGAATCAATTTCCCCCGTCGAAAGAATATCGATTTGAACAGGACGCACGTAGCACAGTGGGCAGTATCGATTGTCACTATTGTCAGTCACTGTACTCCACCTTTATTGTCTACGCCTAATTGCACAGACAGTACTCAGTGGAGAGTGGACTCTATCATAATATACTTGACTTCATATGGATAATTGACGATCAATAAATATTGTGTTCAATTATGATTCCTACCGTATACAGTTCTAAATTAAACATACGATGTTTTACGATGCAAAGATATTCGATAATTTGGTCTTCACTGCATTATAATCAAGCAATTCGATCAGCGGGTTAATTGCGTAACACATTATCGGTAGCAATAGCTTTAATTTTGACAGTTCATCAACATTCATTGCGTTATTTACGATGTTGAGCAGACAAATTTTTCGAGCATATGGATAGGATTAACAATGTCCTTCAAAATGATTCAGATTGATATTGAGAGTGAGTTACGCAATTTCGGTACAGATTCCATCTGCAATCCTTATATTTCTTATTGCTCTTGCTTCTTTGACTTCAGCTTTTGTAGATTAAAAACTATGCTTTACAGGACAAAACTCTGACCATAGATTTAAATGATTCTAAAACACACGACGCCTTCAACTTTCTTAACATTAAATAAATTGCCATTACACAAAGTTACCATTAGTCTCATCTTTATGACTTCGTTAGTGAAAAAATATTTATGAAACACATTATACTTACACAACTTATATAAGTACACGCGATAAAGCGTTAAATTGGCTTACTCTTACCAGATTACCCGATGTTGGGACACACGGAATTTTATATCACCCCGCCATGTTTGGCGAACTAAGATAACTTTACGTATTGACACTAACGTGTTGTTTATCATGCACGGGTTTGATAAACCTGATGGATTGGTTTATTAGTGTTGTTACTCTGATCGTACCGGTCGTAAGTGGTATTTTTAAATTAAATTTTTAAGTCTGATGTTAAGGGGTAGCTTAGTAATGTCTGTTCCAATACCAATACGCTTTGTATGATTACTAACTAGTAAATATTGTCGTTAATCATCTGTGGAACATTACTTAGCTACGTGTTACATTAAGTAAAAGCTTTTCTGGAAACTAACAGTAACTACTATCGTGTATTAATAATCTTACAAACATCGAAATTGCGAATTATTATTTTTGGTTATGTACCTACTATTTTTCATTTTAAAATCTCTTCTGGAGACACCATTTTAAATTGTTTTACTTTTTCAATCTAAAATGTAGGTACTGTTTAGTAGGTACGTAAAACTGTTATCAAGGGGACGAAGATATTTTTATGACAATGCCACGAAGCAATAAAATTCCCTAAGAGCATTCTTGACCAATTTATATTGCAGCACTACAGCACTGCAATTCCATTTGTAACCCTAGAAGTAAATATCTAGAATATACATTAACCTGTATTTTCCTTGTGTTCCAGGTATAAAATGTCCGGTATGCAGCAAGTTCGTGTTGCCGGACGACATAGAGTGCCACCTCGTCATGTGCCTCACCAGGCCAAGACTCTCCTATAATGGTTAGTAACTACTTATTCATATTTCTTAAAGTATTTAATTAGGAACTGGTACCGGTACTTGAAAGTATTTCGGGGGTATTCCAAGGTGTATCGTGTTACCCAGTAACTGGGTTGTGGAGGTCAGATCGGCAGTCGCTCCATAAAATGTTGGTGCTACATAAAACCTGGATGAGGTTATACTGGAAGCCCATCCCAACACCTATGTTGGGAAAAGGCAGGCAAATGCCGACTTGATAGTATTCGGAATCCGCTGGATGACGGAAGCGTAGGACGATGTGACGATGCTGTTTGGGGAAGGCCTATGTCGCGCTGAGGACGTCACTCGGGTGACTGACGATGATGACAATTGACAAAAATACCACATTGCAGACAGGTTTCCTCTGTAGTCTCGATGCCAAAGAAACCTTCAGTTGCATAGGAATTACGATTGGAATTCTACAGTTTTAGTTTCATGCTATGGGATATTTTTAAAACAGGGAAAATTATAATGCGATGAGTCAACAGTGCATTGCATAGCTTGGTCAGCTTCTTCGAATTGAGCGTAAACGCAAACGACGTGCGAGCGTTGCAAGAAACACCAGTGAACTATTTTGATAGCCACTAATGAATTCCTGACTAATGAATTCATGATTCTTACATTGGGTTTATCCCAAAATGTAGTGTAAATAGTTAATACAGTACAGTGTTTTCGTATATTCAATCAATACGGGATTTAGAAAAGCATTTCCTGGAATACTTAACTTGCCTACTATTTATATCTAGCAGAGTTAATATGACACGTCATGGTGCTTGAGAAAGAGATTGTCACACAGGTGACAGAGGCGACGCTCTGTAAAGCTCTCTTTATGAGCCTGTAGCCTAAGGTACTGTGCTGTAAATTATTCTACTGTTTTCACAAAGCCTTTTACATTTCACCCACTTCCCTGTTTTAAAACTAATTAGCCATCAAGTTAAATTACCTCTGCAACTCCCAACAAGATTTGCGATGCAGCTGAATATAATTCACAATGTGATTCGCCAAGAAATAGTGGAATTAAGCACTTTGGACCAGGACAGAGGCTTTCCCGGTAATTACCAACGAGCTTTTGAGTGAAATACCACATTAACCATTTACGTTGAACCCGGCACGAGAAGCAGGCAAATTATGGTTGTCTCGGCATTACTGTAATTACTATTTTCCTTGTAAGTTGATGGAGAAAATGTATTTTATTACATGACTTACTTGTCTACCTATTTACTTAAAGTTTTAAGGTTCAATGTTGTGGAAAGTGTTAGTTTACAGCAAAGTGAAGTCAGAACCACCTTATCGAGTGAAGTTTATTCAATCATAGAGACTTTGCTTAGAATAAACATTACTAATATCTAGTATCCAATTTCTGGTCGGTCTTAATGTCTTAAATTTTAAGTTCTAATGAAATTAGATATTGGTCCCTTGTAAAATCACTAATTGGAACGGTTCAATTTCTATATCCAACAATAAAATTAGACAAACTGGGCTGGCTTAAAATTGCCCAATTTTAAGCGTAAAATAAGTAGGTACAATGCCGCCTCTTTTTTGGACACGATTAAAAAGCTCATATCTTCCACTACCAGCGTCTTTGTGTATGTTCGTATCTGATGATACTGTTGTATGTTTTCAGAGGACGTGCTGAGTGACTCGAAGGGCGAGTGTGTGATCTGCCTTGAGGAGCTCTCGGCCGGAGACACCATAGCCCGCCTGCCCTGCCTTTGCATCTACCACAAGGGGTAAGACCGTTATTTATCATATCATATTGGTAATAGTCTAGTAAGCTAGGCTACCTGTAGCAAGGCCCTTCTCACACTTTTTATTGTAATAGTAAGCTAGGATACCTGTAGCGAGGCCATGCATGGAATGGGATGGCTACCATGCCGATGTAGGTACTGTTTCGATGTATTCACTCTTCAGTTCAACAATACTTGGGAACTTGTGTGTTTCTATTGGGATACAGAGAAAGATTAGAAAAAATCCGTCTTACATAGTGATATGGCGCTGGCTCTACCTAGGGTGAACTCATCTAATTCTGTGACTCGCCTAATTCGGTGATATTTGGTTTTGAATTTGAACTTTATCACAGAGGCTTAAGGTTGTATTTCAAACCATTGATTTCACTCGTATAGCCCTATGATAGCGCTCAAACCAAATATCACCGAATTAGGCGAGTCACAGAATTAGATGAGTTTACTATACTTGTAAAATAGAGCAAGAAAATAAATACCTAAGAGCTTTGCCACATGCTACAGTCATTGTCTTCATTAGGGCACGTGTTGAGAATACTTTAAGACGATGCTACAATCTTGTAATAGAAAAAGCGGAAGCAAGTTAGCAACAATTGCTTAAAAAATCCGCTTTGCCTACATTCTTTCTAGAAACGCAAAACGCAGCGTTTTGTGCAGTAATATTTAATACAAACAATTAATTTCTGCTGATGACACACGCGATAAGTCATCAGTAATAAATAGCCACCAGTGAATGGCTGAGATTAAATGACTTAACTCACGACTATCATGAATAATTATTATTGTTGCGTCGTATTTCATGGTTATTTGTTTACCAACACTCGGTAATTATCTCATGATTTTATTCAGCAGCTAATCACTGAACTCATATGAAATTGTTTATTCTATAAATAGGACATCGGAATCACTTTTACAGGTCATATTATAAAAAAAAAATCTAGATGAGGTTTTCGGGAAGGAAAAAGGGTACGAGCTATTATACTATTATAACAATTCTAGCTTGAACATACATAATAACTTGTTCAGCTTCATGTAATACGAAGGCTAGATAAAACAAAATGATAGTTTCACAATCAATTAGCCGATAGCGCGGCGTTATCTGATAGTATCGACAGATAGTCGTGTACATTGATTATTTATTGAAACGCCGCGATTACCGGGAAGTGAATCAAACATGCAGCTATCTAATTAAACCTGCAACATTATCATAAAATCATTATTGTGACTACTATGTATGTTGATTATTCATACGTATTCCTGAGTGTCCATGATAATCGTTTTTGTAGAGAAATACTAGAGCCTAGTAAGTAATTCTCTCCTTGTTCTTTCAACTGAATTTGTAAAAAATCGATCGGATATCAATTAGTTCCTAAAACTAGTTTTAATTGTGGCCGTGTCTGTTATTAACTTTCTGTTAATATAGATTCTCAAATCTATTCTTACTACCTTTTGACCGCTGGCGATTAAACAGCATTTTTAGGGTTATAGGGATATGTATAGATAGGTCTTCAAAAATGATATTGAGGTTTCTAATATAATTTTTTTCTAAACTGAATAGTTTGCGCGAGAGACACTTCCAAAGTGGTAAAATGTGTCCCCCCCCCTGTAACTTCTAAAATAAGGGAATGATAAAACTAAAAAAAATATATGATGTACATTACCATATAAACTTCCACCGAAAATTGGTTTGAACGAGATCTAGTAGGTAGTTTTTTTAATACGTCATAAATCGTAAATAGTAATTGTACGGAACCCTCGGTGCGCGAGTCCGACTCGCACTCGGCCGGTTTTTTTTTGTTGTATTTTTCTTTTTAATGGTTTTTTTTAAGTCGAAATTGTACATCTTTATTTCAATTTTCAAGATAATATTTGCATTATTTAAAAAGCTAACAGTCTTAATTAAAAGCTTGGTTATTTATATTCTACTTGTTTGTGCTATTTATTTATTTATTTAAACTTTTCGCACAAAAAGGTACAAAGGCGGACTTAATGCCTTAGGCATTCTCTACCAGTCAACCAAGAAGTGCTATTCAGACCAAAGAAACTGGTCCCTCACAAGTCAATGCCCATTCCTTCTTTTTATATTTGCCATACTCTTGAAAAATACTCTAAAATCCCCCTTAGCAACATCGCTGCCTCTTCAGGCTTCTCTAGGGCTCAAAGGGTGGTACCTATACCCTAGACAAAGCTTCCGATAAGGCCCTCAGCGATCTAGGTCGGCCGATACTTTCGTTGAGAGCGTTTGACCCGAACTATGCAACTACACTAGTACCCTACCTAGCCTGCTTGTAGACAGTTGGGTCATATGTGCAGCTATTTATGGTGGGCAGTACCCTCACGCCCTCTGTAAGGGTTTGAAGTGTTAGGATATTATGGCGGCAAACGCCATCTGTTGAGTACGTACGTACAGTTCATACATTAAAACTAGTGTTAACGTTAGTCAGTACTAGATGCCGTTAGAATTTAATAAAGGAATATTGTTTCAACAGACAACACTGTCAGAGGGTTCTTTACTGAAAAGATTAACACATTTTGTTCAAACAAAGCCTTATCGATTGATGCCCTTCCCGATTTTGGGAACGTTTATGTTTTTTCTTAGTGTAATATATTAACATGTATCCTTTATGTTCCAGATGTATAGACCAATGGTTCGAAGTGAACAGATCGTGCCCCGAGCACCCCGGAGACTAGTAGTGCGGCGCGGCGCCGCTGCCATGCGCGAGTGATACTTTTATACTGAACTGACTGTGCCCGCGGGCTTGTAAATATAAACTTATGCTAGTGAGATGTTTTACCGTTTAATGATTAAAACAAAATAAGAAGAAAAAAAAAAAACAAAGACAATTATAGTAAACGAAACGCTATGAGAAATTCTCGGTGGAGTATTAATAATACTTATAATTATAAATTTTACAACGTTACTCTTTAGTTCAAACGCGATAAATGAATAGGTTGTTTTATTTGATATGTATAATGTAAATTATAATATACTTGTATGTATAGTGAACATTTGTTTTGTTTTGCAGTAAGGTATTATACAGCAAGGGTTATGTTAGCGCCGGACTGTGATTGTCGCGGTTTACATATCTGTTCTTAAGCTTATATATTATAATATATGATTTGATCTTTTTCATCTTGATAATAAAGTTGATTTGTTTCTAAATTTTTTAACATTGTTTTCTTTGTGTTTTATTCCCCAATTTAGGTGATGAGGACAAACTGACCAAGTCATCGCAGTATAAGTAATGTCAATCACTCACAGAAAAGTGCTTTTCGTCTTATAACTGACTAGCTTCTGCCCGCATCTGCGTTCTCGTGGAAGTCGTAAGACACTAAAATATAAAAAAAAAATACAGCCCTTGTTACTGCCTGATAATGTAAGGTGAAAGGTTTTTTTAAATCTGTTAAGTATTTTTTGAGTTATCGATTACAAACAAACATACTTACAAAAAAAAAAAATCTTTTCTCTTTATAATATTAGACTTGTCTTATATCTGATAAAATGCCAGTGACGTTCAAAACACTTAACAACACGTCTGTGTTTTTCACGAAGGTGCAAATAAAACAAGATATTATTCTAGAATAATAATATTTATTGACTGTGACTACTACATAGGTGCAATAGTGTATGTAATGCACAAATCAGAATCAGAACTTTATTTGCTTCGAATTATATATAAATAGGTATAAGATGTTATAAGTACATAAATGAGTGTGTGTAATGTGCATTAATGGAGTAAGTCCATAAGGAACCTTAAGGTCCTACTTCGACGAACGTGACCAAGGAAACACATATAGAGGTCACAAACACATTGATACATAGTAACAACAACACTGTAATTATATAAGTTGGTGATTAATTAAATAATTTCAGGCTAGTTCAATTTGGGACAAAAATTGAGCGATACTGGTACGATTACAATATGTAGACAGCACCTATAATCCTATATAGCTACGCCAGTAGTAAGTGACGTTATACTAATATTGCAGTAAGTGTCGCCGCACACGAGCCACAAACGCCGCCACTAGAAGCTTGAAGAAGAAGATTTGAAGCGTGTGGCCGCCACCGGCGCCAACCGTGTGCGGCGAGTCCATATAAAATGTATGAAAAATACAGGAAATATGCCAGTGGCGGCGTTTTGTGGTTGTGGCCGGTGGCCCGTGTGCGGGAGCCCTAAGAGTCAAACGGGCCTCCTTCACTCGGCCGTACCTACAGCGATAAATGCCTCTACACTTTCGCGTGGTGCCGTCGCCACTCCGGCAGTCGGTTGTCACCGCTCGCGTATTTTAGATTATCGTGTTGTTCACAAATAAAAATTGATTCCTTTTTATTGAATTAGACCCAGTGTAACATAATGTTCATACTCACACTTATTTTCATTCATTCCTCCAGGTCAGAACAAGCATTCTGTTACTGTTAGGCGCTGATCTGATTATTCCTCACGACACCAGGCCACGTTTTATCCACAATCAGTACAGGTACACAGACACAGCCCCAACTTAACACAAACCTACGATGATTTAGTGACATCCAAGAGTTGGGAATTTCGCCCACATTGATTGATATCATTTTTTTCCTATTAACACTATACTTATAACACAATTAACTATAGAATTTATTGTATTTTATTAATATATATTTTATCGCGACAGCTTTGACAACGACGTTTATTACTTCACCATGACAACTTTTCTTACAGATTCTTAATGGCCAGTAATTATTTAGCGGATTATACATTCATACTTCTTTAAGGGGCTTGTGGCTAAGTAATAACAGCCGCACGGGTCGATCGATCAGGTTAAGCTACGCTTGCCGCGGTTGGTCCGTGGATGGGTGACCATTTTCACATACCAAGACCGCTCCGTGCCTCGGAAATAATAATAAATAATAAATAAATCCCTGGACATTTCACACAGCACCATTTGTCCCAAGCTAAGCAACCTAATGCTTGTGTTATGGTAACAAGATGGCTGATAAACTACTTATATACAATTTTTTTTTTTTTGTAAATACATACATATTATAGATAGAAAAACACCCAGACTCGGAACAAATACATGTAGGTCATACAAATATTTGTTCCGTGAGGGAATCGAACCCGCGACACGCAGCGCAGCAGTCAGTCGCTTAACCACTGCGCCAACTGTGCCGTCAAAGCACGTTAAACGCACATTTTTAGGGTAAACATCAGTTAAATTATACAACGTATTCATATTGTCCATATAGTTTTATTCCGTAATTGCACAGGGGCCGAACATAATAGTATTAAAGATTTATAATAATGATTTTTAGCACCCCTAGCACGAACACCATGCAGACTTAGGCCGCGACCGGAAAGTTAATAATCGAACAAGTAAAATAATTGTCAGCGCCATTGACGTATTTGGCACGAAGCAAGCTGGTACCCGGGTAGAAATATATGCCCCAGAGATTTAGCAAGAAACTGTCACATTCATCTGAATGTCGGGAATCTCACCGTATTAATGTCTGCATACTTAGATTCAGACCCCTATGTTCGTACTAGTGTGTATGGTCTGTTCCAAAAGTATTTCATGAAATTGTAAACAAACCCTGTTCAGGTTAAATTCTTACGCAATCACTTACTAAAGGGAATTATTCTTTCAATTTTATATCTTACAGTCTTATCACTTAGAATAAAATTAATGTTTGAATAACATTATGGAGTTTTAATAAAAAAATCATCAACACAAATTGAGGTTATAAAATTAGCATCAATTGTCACATGAAAAACATCTATACGGTGATTTAAAATTAGAATTTCGGGTTTAAGTTTTCAAATAGTCAAAGTACTCGCTTTGTAAGTAGCACTACAAATTGGCATCCCAACATCACGATTCATTTTGATCCATTGCGATACTGAGTTATCTTTTGGGGTAACTGAACAGAAAAAGGAACTGCTTTGAGGGCACAAAAAAGATGCATACGGTCTATTTTTAAATTGAAAAGTACTGATAGCTGTGTGCCATATTTTAAACAATATAAATGATTAACCTTATCAAGTTTGTACATTTTAGAAATGGCAGTGTTCGTAAAATTAAACCCGGATCGCTTCGCACGAATGGCTGACGTATTTCCACGGAATAGGCGTGACAATAGTAATCTATGTATCCCTAGTGCTAGAAACAACTCTGATGCGCAAGGGTGTCTGCTGCATGGCACCGGTGATATATAATAAAATACCAAGTTGTTGGAAGGACCATAATTTGACATTATTCAAAAAAAGATTTCGGAACTTTTTAGTAGACAAAGTTTATTATAGTGTTGTAGATTTTTTTTATTGGAGAAAGAAATTGTTTGACTATTTTATATATTGTATTTAAATAACTATTAGAAATTGTGACATTAATTATATTATTGACTGATGAATTAGAATTATTTTATTTATTGAATGAATTTAATAGTTGAACATTGATAATTGTTAGTGAATGATTAACTAGAATTATATTATTTAATGGAATAGTAAATATTTATTTTAATTGTAAACTCTGTCCTTTTGCATGCCTTTTAATTGGCAAAATATGGCTGTTTCTGTATTTATATTATGTATCACCATAACTTGTACCCATATTTTTGCAAAATGGAATATCTTTTTCTTATCATTTGTTTACATTTTCATCAGATAGTCGTGGAACAGGCCACAGGTGTAGTGTACAGGTCCGAGTGTCCCACGAGGGCGCCCGTCACCGCATGAAGGAGCGGTGTCGCGGCCCGCGCGGCATGCGGCCCGCGCCGCCCCAGCCCATGCCGCCTGCAACAACAGAGGACATGACTCGACACACGTGGGTGGATTGTGAGATAGATGACGTGGCTACAAACGGGGCGACTTCAAAGTTATGAAAAACATTTCAAAACGGGGTGTTGTAGACATCACTCTGTCCAGTATGGGAAATATTAACTGATCCGCTACGCCGCGGCAGCAGCCGGCGAGCGCTCCGGCTCAGTTTGTCGCAATTACTAGGCTATTTTTTATAGAAATTATTTGAGATCACAAAAAGAGGCACATGTATTATATTAGAGAGTCCAGTAATATTTGTAGGAAGTAAAAATGGAATTATTTGGGGTTCGAGACAGGAATACAGTAACTTACCCATCATGTATTGTGAAGCGGGCGGAAAGTGTCCGAAATGCGAGGCTCCCATTTCCCATGCACCGCGCCCGCGACTGTAACGAGATCACACAACACATTGTAAATTAGACTGTTAGACAGTCCTGGGTTCGATGCCAGGGCGAACAAATCTGGTAATAAAGGCGTAATGTTATGTTATTCAATACACGATGCACGATAAATACAGGGTTGACAAATTGAGATCGTTTTGTTTGACTATTTACTTGGTGCAAGAAGTACTTAAGCAAATGTAGTTTAAGAAGGAAAAAAAGCTGCTGAAACTCGCGACTAGCAGCGAAATCTATCGGCAAATAAAATAAACTAGACAACGCCATCTATCGGTGAAGTTTGGAGTATGTAGAGCAAACTGTCGTAGGTATTTAATTTCCTGTTAGATAAAACAATAAATAACCATTTGATACACCTTCGCATGTGTACGTAAAGGGTAAGTAAGGTAAGTATACTCACAGATGCCTGTAGTGCGCGTGCATGGGCGCGGCGGACGCGAACCGGCCGCGGTCCGCCACCGCTATGCCGCGTCGCATGCCGCCTCTGTGGACACACTTATTTGGTAAATTCATGGAAAATAGTGAACACTGGGATAGACAGCTTGGCAAACAGAAGAAAGAGGTTTGTAAGTATGATGGTAAAATATTATGTACTCAAGTAAAGTTCTGATTTGTCAGTCTAAATTAAGTTTTTCGGATGTGGATTCAGCGATCATTGCCGATATAGGGCAAGGGCTTGATTCAGAAAGCGATTTTTCTGGACAGGGCTCGAATTGTCAGGAGGTTCCTCTCTCTGGAGCCCTGACCGCCGGTAGCTTGGACTCTATTCCCGATACCGGTGAGCTACTATCCTACTAATATTATAAATGCGAAAGTTTGTATGTATGGATGTATGGATGTTTGTTACTCTTTCACGCAAAAACTACTGAACAGATTTTGACGAAATTTAGCACACAGATAGTTTATAACCAGGATTAACATATAGGATACTTTTTATCCCGACATTCCCACGGGATCGAAACTTATGCGGGTGAAACCGCGGGGCGCAGCTAGTTTTTTATATTTTTACATGTTTTATATTCTAATATTTAAAAATATAATTTATGCGTAAAATGAAATAAAATTAGCAGCTTTCTGACTGTCATGGAACAAGTGCTCATGCTATGCGGTTACCTGGTGACTTGCGCAGCGGTGTAGGGCTGGTGCAGCGCGGTGAAGTCGTCCACGTGCAGCGAGGGAGGCCGCGACGTGTTGGGCGGCCGCGAGCGGAACGCGTCCGCGCCGCCCTCCGCGCGCACGCGCGTCAGGGCCACTGCGGGACGGATGGGACGTGCCAACTTATTACTAAGACCTGGCTGAATTACGCAGTGATCCCACTTTAGAGTCATGTCACCCTAAAGTAGGATCACTGGTAATAACTAATCGATCTACATATATAGTTAAAATGATGCCAGAAGCCTACTCAGAAGAAAGCGTAAATAAAATACTGTACACACACCTTGGTTGATAATTTCTAACAAAACTGTGTTAAAAGTTGTTCAAAATAAAGTGTCTCACGAGCTAACCCTTGGAACTAAACTTTATGCTTTGTAGTTGTAACTTAGGTCAGCCATTCAGAGCAGATTCTTATAAAAACTTAGTAGTAGTAAGTGAAGCTAAGAATGCTAGTAACCACCAACCGGGCGGCCGCTTGTCGCCGGCGGGCGCGGGCTCGGGCCCCGCGCCGCCCGCCAGCCGCCGCACCGCGCCGCACAGCGCGGGCCCGCCGCCGCACACGTAGCCCGCCGCTATCTCCATTATGTCGCACGACACCTGCACGTTTGGACGGAGCATTAAGAAATTGCAGTTTGATTGCATTGATGATTGAAATCATTATAATTCTGTAAAGACATATACTATATATGACGGTGCAAACTGCAAATGTAAAACCTGATACTAATTTGCAAATTGACAAAAAGCGGAAGAATTGAATTTTTGGGTTATCTTGGCACTTTCGACTAAATACAATTCCACCCATCTATAAAGAAACTACAGCATAGCTCGAAACTCTGGGTAGTTAAGAAATTGCAGATCAATTTGAATGAAAAAAAAAATAAGTTTCAATCAAGAATCTTCCAACTAAAAAACAAAACTAGACTCACCAGCTCACTATCATGAACATCATCTTCCCCGCCTGCAGCGGGCACATTTAACCAATAACTCGAAGTCAGCCTTTCATCGCTCGCCTCCCCTATAGCGTATATCGTCCTAGCCTGGAACTGTGCCACCAGGCTTTCAGGCCCTGGCAGCACCAGCTCCTGTGCTTCCGGAGGAGTAGCCGGCTCCTCTAATACCTTCAGCTTCTGAAGGTGGCTGGCCAAGAAGCTGGCGTTGGCCAACGCATCTTCGTCGGAGTTTCGTTCCTGAAAACGGTGATTAAAATTGCTGTTCTGTTCTCTTGGCTGTGGAAGGAAAGTCTACTCTTAATATTTACCTACAGGTAATGTATTCATTAGCATGCAGAAGGAATAATTTTGTATCAGTAAAGCTTGGGTTCCCTAAGAAAGCGGTGCATATAGTGTGTTTAACACCGTCATGTCAAAACCGCGGTTTAAATGATAAATTATTATGACAGCCGTTATTTTGCCGCCGTTGTATGACGCCACCGCTTATTTAGGAAAGCCAAGCATTAAATGCATTAGCTCTGTAAATGTCAAAACAAAATGGTGAATTTATGGTAACGAAGCTCAATAATTTAAAGTGTAAATATTACCTTTTTGTACAATGTTGATCGCCTCAGAAGACCTACCCAATCAATATTAAAAAGCAAATTGGAAGTCTTTTGATCCATTTAAGACTTGAGCTTCGTTAGGAAAATAAATTACAATACAAGCGTACATAAAATAAAACTTACTCTCAAAATCTTATCCAACTTCAAGACAGGATGCTCTTCATCAGAAGGCGAGAACCCTACCATGTCAGCCATCTCTCCCACCGTCAGCATGGTCTTCCTTCCCACAGGACCCTCGCCTTCTTCCATCTTGAGGATCCTGATCAGGTCGATGTACAGGCTCAAGCATTCCGCCTTGTCTTCGCCCTGGCCTTCCAACGCCCATTTGAAGAACTTGCCCAAACTTTCTCGTCTTTTGGATACGAATTTCCTGAACTGCTGGAAACCATATTCATGTTCAGTCAGAACAAAGTAAGCTCGAAGTATGGACGATGCGACAGAACAGGTTTTTGTTGTAGACTCAAGGCAGTCAGCCGTTGCGTCCAAAAATGCAGCCAAAGCGTCTTTATTTGGCAAGGAGTTCGATAGAATTATATCTGAAGTTCCATTTAAAGGAGTTAGGGTTATTTCTGCATCACAGAATGCTGCTAAAGCGTGCGCTGCATATTCTTGTGCTGCGGCATGTTCGTTAGATGAGTTGGCCAGACCTAGTACAGAACTTAAAGCAGTTTGGACATCAGTCGCCCTAGGCCCCCCACTGTTCATAGCATGGAGGACCGCGCATTTAACTGGCGCATGGGACACTAAACAAGCCAAAAAACCTAAAACTCTAGCAATACTGGCAGTAGCTGGTTCTCCAGGCTTCAATTCTCTAGTCACAGCCCCAACAGCAGCTCTTGCGACGGTAGCAGCCGTATTAGGCGCTAAATCAGCTATTTGCACACAAACTCGACGCAGCATATGAACTACGGGCCTATAGGTTGACATACAGATTATTTGTATCATGTCTGTCAAATCACTGGACAGTGCGTGAAGATGTGCTGACCACAATCGTCTTTCGTTGGAAGCGTCAGCTAATTCTCGGTCTGTAGGGGGCGCTTTAGTCTGCATTGGTAACGGTAGAGGTAATAACTCCGAAAAGACTAATAAACCAGGAACAAAGGTGTATGGAGCTGTGGTGATGTAAGATATGACTTCTGAACAGAGGGAAGTCCAAGGTCCTCGACGGATGGAGTCTCCGTCGTTTGCGTCATCGGCTATCGGTTGTGCGTACGCCAGTAATGCTCTAACAGAAGCTTCAGCTGCTTTTGCTGCAGTTCTGTACCCAACAGACCCTATAGGAAATGCTTTAGCTATGCCGTAAGTCTTTAGTAACACTGGAGCTGCGGTCAAGTCCCGGAATCTTGGTCCTCGACAGCGAACTACCCTAGCTAACATAGCATCTAGTAACCTGAGACATGGCAGCAACATCTGGGCAAGTTGTAACCCTTTCACTGATGCGAATAGCGAGGTATGCATGCTTGGCTGGTCGAAATGTGAGGCTAAACGATCTAGCAGTCCTGCCAAATGCGCCACTCCATCCAACGAAAACAGTTGAAGCACGTTGTACTTATATTTCAGTTCTACATATTCCTCCGTCGCTGACTCGCAAGCAATGGTCACATTATTCTCATAGTCCGAAATGCAATAATGTCTTAAAATCCTCAAACACGTCATCAGTTCTCCTGGCAAGTCCGGAGCATGTTCAGAACTAGCTTTAAGTATTTCGACACACTCGGCCATGTCTTCTCCTGATAAAACTGTCGATTTTTCAACAGGTTTCAAGTACGGTATTACTTCTTGTAACACACTGGAAACGCTAGGCTCAAATCTATCATGTTCTCTGGACACATTGATCAATCTTTGTCCGTATTTCTTCAAGAATGGAACGTTGGCTGCGAATCGTACTGCAGAGACTATCAGCTCAATAGCGTATCCTTTCGCTGGTGACTTTTGTTTTAAGGGAGAGTCGTTTTTTGTTTTCGCTCTCAAATCATTTTCAAAAACTTCCATGAGACATTCAGCGTTGTCGCCCATGACAATCACATCTGGTACTGCGGTTCTACCGATGCTGCCGAAACTCAGACAGTATAAGGACTGTAATCTATCAATAAGTTCATTTTCATCAGCCTTCCCTGCCTGCTGATCACAGATCGAATGCAAGTAATACAGGGCTTTCAGTCTATACGCCAGTTCCAGGCCCAAAATCTGTAGATCACTGTAGTTACTTAAATCATGAGGGTAGAGAAACTCCTCAGTATTCTGTTGACTGTAAGGCAGTGTTAAAGTCTTGAACAACAATCCACTCATTTCCATATTCTGATACAGGAAGTTTAGACCGTTTTGAGAGTGTATTAGCTCATAAATCAAGTCATGAATTGGACTAACCACTACTAGATTATTGCAGGTCTGTGGACAAGTCAACAAGTACAGACATACTTCTAGAATTTGATGAATGTTAAAGAATTCTAATAAAGTTTCGTTAGAACATTCTTTGTTTATCTCGAATTGGGCAGAGACCGGTAAGAAACGCTTTGGTTGTGATAAATGGAAACACTGTGAGCGATACATATACAGTAACTCTTCCAGAGAGTTCACTATATAATGAGCATCGGCTTCCGAAAGATCAGAATCATCACTACTAGACTTACTAAAGTTGATCACCAAATCATGCATTTTGTTCAACAGTTCATAGATGTTTAGTTTTTTTATCAACGCACTGATGGAAAACTTTAATCTCGCGAGAGGATTCGTTTGCATCATAGTGATCAATGCTTGATAACCATTCCTTGGCTTTCTGTCATCACTTTTATCAAACTTCGGGAACACAGTTTCTTTCATGAAGTGATCTATAGATTCCTTTGAAGATAGACTTGCGTTAAGAGCTTTTAAAATCATAAGACGGATGCTCAAAGCCATGTATTCCTTTGAATGCATTTCTAGTAGTAACATTGACATATCAATGCCAGAAGTTAGGAGTAATTTCGTCACTTCCCCATTATGTCTGTGGCCCGTTAGAGCTTCAGCAAGACGAACACCACACTTCATGTGTCGTATCTTGTATGTTGGTTGCTGCTGAGCTAACGCAAACTCAAAGTTCAATCCAATCTTGCAAAAAGTTATCAATAGCTGATAGATTTCAGTAAATTCATCTACAATGTCCATTTTATTTGAATTCTTGAAGATTCTCAGTATAATGTCGGTATTCTTGCAAAGTGTTGTAATAGATACGTAAAGTTGTTCACATTGGTGCACCCATTCCTCTCTGGCAGTGTTGTCAATTTCAGTGAAAGTATTCGCAAAGTATTTTTGGTCCAATTTCTTATTAGTCTTCGCCATTTCCGAGATCTTGAACAATTCCGGACTAGCATCACACAGCTCATCAAATGTAGCATTCAGTACATCCTTGACATCTTCCCTTTTAGGTCCTAACAAATGTATTTTATTCACATGTTCATACTTATTCCAGTCACACTTGAAAGGATTGTAATATTTGATGATGTCATCAACGCCACAGTAATCATTCACGTCGTAATCTACCTCCATATACGTTTGACCTTCAAGATCGTCGCAGATTTCTTCGTCAGACAGAATGGGTTCAAATTGTTCAGCATCTATAGACCTGTCTTCTTCTGGGTTCCTATTAGGTGATTCAATAGGTTTGGCAGTCGCATTGTCAACGATTTGGACAGTTACCAAGCTGGTATGTTGTTGTTGTTCAACATAGGCTGCATTTTCAGCTTCTTGAGAAGGACTGCGAATTGAGGTCTTGTGACGATAACTCTGGTGGTAGAAGTCAACTCTTGGTATTTGTTTTCCACTTCTATCATACTCTCCACCTTCCTCAGACCTGATGGAGTTGATAGGACTTGATGCATCCACTTCCCTCGGAGACAAGGGTCTTCGACTACTCTCTCCAGGTGGAGTCCTAGGCCTCTTCCTGGGGTCATCGCGACTAGGCGATCGGCTGCTGTAACTAGATCCCCTGATGCGACTATAAGGCGAATGACGCTTCCGATCATAGGAAGATTGCTTCTCATAAGAAGGCGCACGTCTTTCGTACGACGATGCGCGTTTCTCGTACGGTGACAAACGTTTCTCGTACGGAATTTTCCTTTCGTATGACGGAGCTCTCTTGTCGTATGGTGACCGTCGCTCGTACGAACCGACTTCTTTGTCATACGACCCGCCGCGGGACCTATCGTAAGATGGTTCACGGTGTCGACGATAATCGTCTTTCTTGTAGGATCCTCTGTCCCAGTCACGATCACGATCCGTAGATATCGCGCGCAATCGGTCAATACTGCGGGACCTCGAACGACTTAGAGGACGATATTCTCCCTTTACGACGTAATCTCTATCGCGACTCCTCGATCGAGACCGAAGTCTATCTATTCTGTCGATCTCCCTGCTTCTGTCTCGAAGTCTGGACGACTCCCGACTCCGTCCCCTGTCGAGAGACCGTCTACGACTGCGCACGTCTCTCCTGTCCCTGTCCCTGTCATGGTCAATAGACCTGGGACTATGACGTAGCCTATCAGCATCCCTTTCGATGCTGATATCTCGTTTCTCCCACGTGCTCTCTTCAATATGCTGGTAAGTGCGAGGGTCTTTGGGCTGCTCAGCATCATAATAGTCAGCTCTATACATCTGACCGTCATAGTTCTCAGGATAGTTAGCAGGCCCGTAGGCATCAGGATTGACTGTGGCTACGTTGCCAGTGTAAGCAGGTATTGGGACCACGGGCTCTTGGGTCCATTCAGGGTTTGGAGGGACAGCTGGTGGGGGAGCCGGCGGGACCTCCCGGGCAACTACGGGTCTTTGGACCACTGGAGGAGGATTGACACCCACTGGGGTTTCGGGCAACACCTGAGTCAGGTTGCCGTAGACAGCCAGGGTGATTGTAGTGTACCAACCTGGAAAATACATCAATTCAGAATAAGTTTAATATGAATTAAGATCTCAAAATTAATAATACCGATGGGTTCCTACCCAAGACACAAACAAGGGTATTTTCATTACCACCACTAAGGTAGAGACTGCAAATACAAGGAAAGACTTACAAGGAAAATGTGTATACATAAATACTAATTGAAAATGTTACATTAATATCTTAAAGTTGTGAATACAACAAAAAAAAAAAACTAATTAGATTTCTTTGACAAGTTTGGAGGACTAGAATTATTATTAATCAATGGTTTATTAAGAGTAATAAGTATTTATCAATAGGTTGTAACTTATTCATGATTGTCAAGTTTTTAAATAATTTTTCTATTTCTACAAAGACCGTGATTTTCAGTAACATTTCTCAGTAGTGTGTGAATGTGAGTGAATAGATCAAACCATCTTACAATAGTACAATGTTGGCATCACTGGTCACAGCTACATACTTTAATTAATTTAAAACAAAAAGCTTAGTTTTTCCCAAAAGTATCTGATGACAATGTATAGCTATCCTAATCCTAACAAATATTATAAATGCGAAAGTAAACGGATTTGGATGAAATTTGGCACATGGGTAGATTGTGACCTGAAGTAGGACATGGCTACTTTTCATCCTGGATTGCAGACGAAGTCATGAGCAACAGGTTCCTTATAATAGTTGAAGGGAGTGTTGTTATACAACATTGGCTATAGAAATTTGAAAAAATAGTTACAGATATGTTAACAAAGGATTTCATTTACATTGACTTCACTACTATGTGCTACTGTTGAATGCATTGGATTTCATTCCCGGATCGGGGAATGTTATTGGGTTTTCCATCTGGAATTTGTCAGTAGCGGCCCAGAGCCAGGATTTATGCCTGGTTATTTGCAATAGGAAATGGGAACTTAATATAATTCCTAACCTCTGCTTAACTCTTCAGGGAATACAGGTGTGATGATACAATGTCACTATAAATCCATACACTAAGCATTACCACAGTTATAGATGGATTTGTAATACTACACAAATTGTAAATAACAAACCTCCAGTTGAGGCCAGTCTGTGAGTTCCATAGGTTTACATACAATCTACTTAATACAACAGAATTAAGAATTTAAAAATTTTAAATCAATATAATTGCCATTCATCAGATAACAAAAGCTCCGCTGGGAGAAAATTGAAATAGTAAGCAGTAGCACAAAGCTACTATTCTTGTATATTTTTTCCTTTTTAGTTTTTTGGTTAAAAGTACTTATACTAATAAGTATGTCCAAGTATAGAACACAGACTAACCTCTAAGAACAAGTCCATCAGTTGGAATTCTTGGCTGATCCAGCCCGTTGCCGCACTCCATGTGTATCTGTCCATTCTGGCAGTAGTCCAGACTACCGAGGGCCTCAAATGTGGACGCTCCAGGCTTGCTCAGGTCGTTCACAAAGAAGTCTATGTGGAACTTAGTGGGATTCGTAGCGCCTAGTCGCACACCGCCAGGAAAGTCACCTTCCACGCGCGCTCCTAGCGGAATTATACGTATTTCCCTCACATAAACTGACTTCGGAAACTGCACCAAATCTAAATTAAGCTCCTGAAATAGGACATACAAATATTTAGGTAAATTTATCGCATAATACGGTAAACAGTCGCTATAAGCACAGTACGCATCTCGAAAATTACATGTTTTTCTGTACCTCACTGGTGTCGTGGGAGAATGTATCGAAAAACAAAAGATCTGGCTGTTCGTTTGCCGACATTATCGCTGATTTCTAGTCAGCCTTTTCCTGAATCTTTTGATTAAAACATTTTGCAATCGAACAAACATAAAATCGCGTCCACAGAGCACAGCAGAACACTATTTACCACAGAACACTATTACTCCTAGTCCTAGCGGAGCTATTACTCCACAACTCCACAGAGCATGTATGATCGCGTCGTCTGCTTTTTCTTTTTAGTTACTATACTCTATGGTCTGCTTTCGCCAGCGCGATCACAGATGTTCCTATAGCTATACCATAGTCTTTGATCACAGAGCATGAGCGCGACCGTAGGTTGAGAATGAACTAAGCGCGACATTGACATTGTTTTTTCCTATCTCAATGGAGCGTGATCGCCGGTGATCACAATAATAATGCAGTGTTGCCAATGCCCTTTTGTCAAAAGGTTACTTTTGAGAAAAGGGCATTGGCAACACTGTTTATTAGTCAAAAAGTAACATTTTGATGACAAAAGTAATATTTTATTTTCTAAGGAATATTTGTTTAAAAAGCTTAATAACTTCATTGTTGTACCTTTGGATCGGCCAAATAGTCGAAATCCGAAATAAAAAAAATACATTTTTTAATAAAATATGTAATTATTTCTTATTCTGTAATATAATTTAAAGAATATACTTTTTGAATAGAATATACTCGTTCTGCAAGTGCTTAAAACGGCGAAAGATATAAAATCATCGGTACGCTCGGCTACACATCAAGCTATACATAACCAGTTTAAGATGACTTCTGATTGTATGAAAAACCTATACAATGCGAGTTCTGTCAAAACTGGATATCTATAGCTCGATGCGTCGTCGCCGTGTGTATGTATGTACAGACGCCAGACGCCGCCTTGCGTCTGTACACAAGATATTTTCATAGATCGGTTAAACAAGTTTTGCCAACATAGTCTGCAACTGTCGTTCTTAAAATTTAAAATATTTTTCAAGTACGAAATGTAACGTAAAAGTAACATCTTGCGTCGTGTAACATGGAAGTAACATAACAGGGCCAGAAGCACTTCTAATGTTACAATAGTAACATTCTGGCATAAAGTGTGGTACGTTTTTAAGCATAACTTTGACGCATAGAAATTGTACTGTATCAGAGTAGGACGCCTTTATAGTCATGCTTAAAATTAGGTTTATAACTGGACTGCAGCAAACTCAGATTGACGTTTCCTTGACTGTTTTTCAATGTTGACATGACCAACGTTCAAGCAAGTTCAAAAATCTATTTTACTGTGTCTATAAAACTAAACGCAAAGTTATAAGAAAGAAGTACATACCTAATTAATTATAGTATAAGACATAGCCGTCCTTTTGGTAACTATCGCCGGGAAGGTTGATTCAGTATCTTGGTCTCCTCTGGTGAAAGTGATGACGGCCTGCCCGCATGTGGCTGGCCTATTATGACTATTATTGCCACTCAAAGACGAGTTATGGTTACAAAAACCGGCCAAGTGCGAGTCGGACTCGCACACGAAGGGTTCCGTACCATTATCTATAAAAATCACGTCTGTTGTATGGGAGCTCCCCTTACATATTTATTTTATTTTGTTTATAGTATTTGTTGTTATAGAGGCAACAGAAATACATAATTTGTGAAAATTTCAACTGTTTAGCTATTGCGGTTCTTGAGATACAGCCTGGTGACAGACAGACGGACGGACAGACAGCGAAGTCTTAGTAATAGGGTCCCGTTTTTACCCTTTGGGTACGGAACCCTAAAAATGAACAATGGCGCCGATTCCCTTGTTCAAAAACTAAACTAAATCTAAGTTCAGTGTATCTTTTTCTTTCTATTTCATTAGGAAAAGGACAGAAGATAAATATTAGTGTAGGCCTGTCAAATTAGTCAGCGCCTGACGTAAAGTGACGTTTTTTAGTAGCCAAAGTCCTGGTATAATTTTTCCACACGACTCGAGAATAACTTAATTGTAAGAATGGAAAGTTATTGTTATTTATTTTATACTAGTTTTTGCACACGGCTTCGCTTGCGTGGATGTCAGATTATCTATGTGTACCAATCTACCCATATTATGCGAATAAATGTTTTGATTCAAACGAGCACCACAGGAAAGCGCAAAGCGCGGACATACAGAAATAAGATCTTCAATATCCTACCTAATTATTATCTATGAATGAGATAACATCAAATAAAAAACAATCTTTAATAATCATTAGGTAGGTACCTACGCTTAGCAATTTCCTCAAGGATCCGTGCTTGGTCGTACCATGTTAGAGCTGATAAGTGTGTGCGTCAAAATATTATGAGGAAAAATAATAAATATAAGGTGACTGGCTGGTGATATTAGTACTTACTTAACAAAAATTATTTCGGTTTATAATTTGCATTGTATGTAAGTGGGCTACATAGGCATGATAGGTACGATACCTCTAATCAATGCAATTATTATGACACGAGTAGAACGGGCATTTGCCCGTTCTACTCCATTCCGTTCTACTGTCTGTGGGGTTTTTTAACCCCACAGACACTCTTATCAAAATGATGTGGGTACAAAATCTTGGTTATATCATTCATGTTGAAATTATGCATGTGAGAACGATAGAACGTTAAAAGCGTCCGTAATAAAAAGATAAAAAAATATACATTACGATACGTGTGACTTAAGTAGTCCATTTTTGCATGGCGTGAAATTAGTAAACTACTTATGTCTCACGTATCGTATACCTACTATTTCATAGCTCATGTGACCTAAACCAGCACTTAAGTCACGCATTTCTGTGTAAAACTACTCAAGTCACAGAATAGCGTGACCTAAGCGCGGGTTTGGGTCACACAGTGCTCTACAAACAGTTCAATTGTTAAATTAAATTAACAAAAGACGTAGCGGCTAAGAGATGACCAGCCGGTCGATTCTGTAAAAATCTCACCGTGAAAACTCAAGTGAAGTGAGCTTGTCAGTAGTTTCAATCCCTAGCATTATTTGGGATGACAGCTCACTCCACGCTCACTTCACCTAAGTTTTCACGGTGAGATAGTTACAGAATCGCACTGCTGTCCCTACTGACGGCGCCCGTTCACGAACATGACGCATGGATTATTACCCTTCGGGGACAATAGCAGCAAAAATCTTGTGAGTAACATCCTCCTTGATTTGTTTATCATTTGTATGCTGGGTTTTACCCTCTTACCTAGAATAATGCTCTATCTAGCAACGATGCTATACATTAGGCAGTTGCTACATGAACAACTTTCTTTGGTTTTCTGTAATAGGTACGTTTGTAAATACCATATTTATAGCCAACTACCTGTTGCCCGTGACTTTGCCTGCGTGTATTTGGTATTTCTTAAGTTTTAAAGACGAGCCAAGTGAAGCGCAAGGGCACTAACTACCTTTTCTCGCAGCACTTCGTCGTATTTTGGCCAAGCCATATATTTTGACTAAGGTGTAGAGTTTGCGAAGTTAGGCCAACACTTTGTGGTTTATTCCTGAAAGGTAGACAGAGTTACTTTCGCATTTATAATATTAGTATGGATCTGCGTGCTTTTGACCTCAAAATCAGATAAGTCATGAGACCGTCATTCTTAGCCCTGTAGGCTAATTCCCGTAATTAAAAACTTTTAAAATCTAATCGCAATCTCATCTCGGCGACGATCAATATCAAAAATGTAGGGAAATTAGAGGTATTTTTGACAGATTGAGACTGAGATCTGAACTGAGAGACTGTGAACGTTCTTAAAATAACGACAATTGCCCCTCAGCTGCAAGTTTATCGTTTATCTTCCTAAGGAAGTGCAATGAGTTGATGCAAATAAGGGAAACCTAGAAAATGAAACAGTGTTGCTAAAGCATATGTGTATTCTTTGTAATAGTATAAATTAATGAAAAACATTAGTATATTTTAGGTATTATCATGAAGCCTGACCAGCAGACTGTTGTTAATGACGTGATCAGCCGCAGCGCCTGATTACTTCAATAGCTAATGCCTACAACGTGAGATTCGTATACGAATCTCGAACGGAGGTAAGTACAGAAGAGAGGCGGAGGACAGGGTGTTGTGGCGCAGCCTGGGAGAGGCGTATGTCCAGCAGTGGACTGCGATAGGCTGAGTTGAAAAAAGAAGTCATGAGACGCGTCGTCGGTAACCACGTCGGTAAAACAATAAGTCATGAGACGCGTCGTCGGTAACTACGTCTGTAAAACAATAAGTCATGAGACGCGTCGTCGGTAACCAACGTCTGTAAAACAATAAGTCATGAGACGCGTCGTCGGTAACCAACGTCTGTAAAACAATAAGTCATGAGACGCGTCGTCGGTAACCAACGTCTGTAAAACAATAAGTCATGAGACGCGTCGTCGGTAACCACGTCTGTAAAACAATAAGTCATGAGACGCGTCGTCGGTAACCAACGTCTGTAAAACAATAAGTCATGAGACGCGTCGTCGGTAACCAACGTCTGTAAAACAATAAGTCATGAGACGCGTCGTCGGTAACCAACGTCTGTAAAACAATAAGTCATGAGACGCGTCGTCGGTAACCAACGTCTGTAAAACAATAAGTCATGAGACGCGTCGTCGGTAACCAACGTCTGTAAAACAATAAGTCATGAGACGCGTCGTCGGTAACCAACGTCTGTAAAACAATAAGTCATGAGACGCGTCGTCGGTAACCAACGTCTGTAAAACAATAAGGCATGAGACGCGTCGTCGGTAACCAACGTCTGTAAAACAATAAGTCATGAGACGCGTCGTCGGTAACCAACGTCTGTAAAACATCTATAGGTAAAGTCATGAATTCGTGCTTGAGGGGTCTTCTTGTTGCATATTTCTTTATTACCCTTGATATTATTATTTTTTTGTTCATTACTTTGAGGATATTCTTTATATGCATGGATCTATTAGAGCCTAGCTGTTTGGTGCTCTTGTAGAAATATTACCCACAGAACAGATAAACGAAAGAATACTCTTTTAACTGTTCAAACTCAAACTCAAATTCAAATAATTTATTTCAAGTAAACCAATTACAGGCACTTTTGAATTGTCAAACGGTCGGTCAGTCAGAAAGATGAAGCTAGTTGCCCATTCTAAAGCGTACGTACCTATGGAGAAGAACGGGCAAGAAACTCCACAGACACTCTTTTAAACCATAAAATTGTTACAAAATATTTGATTACTTCATTCTGTCATTCATTCATTCATCATTCGTTCTGTGACATTACCGGTAATTAATGGTGCACGTGTGTCGTGATGGCCCAGTAGTTACGGCATCGCATCTCATGCACGAGGGTATGGATTCAAATTCGGGCAAGTGCCAATGTCACTTTTATATCATACGTACTTTCCAAGTTTATCTTGAACATCACTGATATCGGTGAGGGAAAACATCCTAGTAGTCTAAATATTCCTTCACGTCAACAGCTGGATATCGAACTCACGACCTCACGCACGGCACTGTCCATGCATTGAGGTAAGCAGGACACGATTTATTAAGTTATTGGTTTGGTAGGAAACACTGAACATATATAATTGGAATGAGTTGTACCTACTGGGCATATCAGTCTCTAATTATCTTGGACTGCAATAAAATGAGTAACTTTATCAGTCGCCTACTAAATCTCTGAGGAAAAAAGAAGCTAATTCTAAAATGGTTTTAACTAAATAACTAAGACTTTGTGAAAAAATGTCGGTATGGTGTGTTATTATACAACATAAAACGTCGGTATGGTGTTTATTATACAAAATAAAATTTAAAAGTCGAGTGTATTATAAAAACATCTTATGTTACACGCTTTTGTATGGTGTTTACATTTTTATGCAGATATTTAATCATAGCTGTACATTCCTATGTGATCTTTATTTAAAAACTCTGTGTAAATATGTAAATGAAATGGCAGAAAAGCAAAGTACGACGATATCTTCTTTTATAAATATTTGTAACTTTGCAAAATAGGCTACCTTGGTTTCCCACTTTTGCCATACAGCTGGGTAATTGTGTAACACACTTTTTTTTGACAGTACAACAACATTCATTGCGTTATTTACGCTGTGGAACAGACAAATTTTTGGAACATATAAAGCAATGGTTTAGCAATATCCTTCAACTAGGGTGCTGTTCAAGGAAGTATTTAATGATTTCAGCTGGAAAGTGAATTACTTTTTCCCGCGTCATTCTATTAACCCTGTTACACATAGATTATGGTCTATCCGCAGCGTTCAACTTGAGGTGGAAGATGCCCGTCGCTGATTCTCATAGTTTATTACAATTTTCATCTTGATAATGAAAGGGATGTGCACGCACAGGGATCAGCAGTCGGGTCTGTACACTATCAGTGACATGACATCTCTGCTGATGCCGCAACACACGCTGCGAGTGATAAGGCAGAGTTGTTAACAAAACCGAAATGAAGTTTGTTGTTACCATAGTATGTTACAGGGATGTTGCTGGGCCTTGCATTGGGGTTTTTCTAATTATTTTTTTTTTCTCCTTCTCACAGGAATAGGATATAGAATGGATAATTAAAAGAAGTTAATTAGACTAATAACATCTACCAAAAATCACCTTAATTAAATAGCTAAGTTGGCATCATTTGTAGATCAAATCTTACGAAAAGTAGCTTCGCTAACGACCAAAATAATCGAAGCGAGCCCATGAGCGCTCGGGATCCAACTGTACAGGAGCTGTTATATTATGTGAAGAATTACAGAAATCACAGTCCACACACAGTCGGCAATGTGTACTTTGTGTACGAGTCATATCTCACCTGAAGCAATCAGAGACGCACGTCTATTGTAACAGCTATAAAGGTTTATGATCGCCCTCGTTATCCCCACAATGCTTCCTAAGCATGCGCCATGGTGGGCATGCAAGGCCCGTTGTTTTAACAGAGACGGCGAACCTTTTTCATATAATCGTTAATTAGACGAAAAAAAATAATAGTCAAGAGTTAAAGACGTGCCACCGATAGCGACAGAATTGTAGTAAAAGTTCAAGTCACAACAAATCCTTTTATTTTAATTTTCCCTTTTATTTGCGTAGACGTTTATTTGAAATTTTTTTTAATGGAAGATTTTCTACTTCCTGCCTGTAACCTGCCCTGCTTGCAGGGATAAGAAAGAGGCAAAATGAACGAATGGAAAGACGTGCTGCAGGTGCCTTACCGGCCCTTGCAGTACTGCAGGTGCCTTATCGGCCCCTGCAGTACTGCAGGTGCCTTACCGGTCCTTGCAGCACTGCAGGTGCCTTACCGGCCCCTGCAGTACTGCAGGTGCCTTAGCGGTCCTTGCAGTACTGCAGGTGCCTTACCAGTCCTTGCAGTACTGCAGGTGCCTTACCGGTCCTTGCAGTACTGCAGGTGCCTTACCGGTCCTTGCAGTACTGCAGGTGCCTTACCGGTCCTTGCAGTACTGCAGGTGCCTTACCGGTCCTTGCAGTACTGCAGGTGCCTTACCGGTCCTTGCAGTACTGCAGGTGCCTTACCGGTCCTTGCAGTACTGCAGGTGCCTTACCGGTCCTTGCAGTACTGCAGGTGCCTTACCGGTCCTTGCAGTACTGCAGGTGCCTTACCGGTCCTTGCAGTACTGCAGGTGCCTTACCGGTCCTGCCAGTGGAAAAATGCCTAATGCCGTCCTAGAATATTCTGTCTTTTTGGCTTTCCGTTCAGCCGTGTCTTTTGTCCAGACTTTTGGGCATAAGGGGATTTTTTTGACAGTAAAATTAAATGAGTATTGAAAAATGAGAGACTGGCTTTTATTGCAAATGTCCGGTTTCTTGTCAGGACTTTTCGAAAAGATAACCCTAGGTGTAGGGCTCCGCTACAGGGCTCGGGGCAGTCGGCAGTGTAGTGAGTCTGCTTACCCGCTACCGCCTACCTGCATCCCTGCGAGCCTGCGACCACCTGTGCGAGTTGTGGGGTTGCTAGCTTAGAACACAGTCGCGCGACTTGGGGAGTTTCATAGCGGGTGGTTGGTGATATGGTTTGTTTGTGGGATAGATTTTCTTTTTAGTTTTCATTTCATTTCCTGTCTTAGAAAGATTTTACATAAATTATTAAGTGATTTTCGAAAGTTATAAACGAAACAAGTAGGTAGGTACTTTGCATTGTGCATAGAAAGAAAAATATTTTTAACGCAAAATATTTCTTTATTTCGTTCTTTATATTAGATTGGTACAAACAAAGTCAACAGTTTCATAACTTAAGCAAGTGTGTAGCGTCTAATGCAACGGTTTAATTCTTTACCAATAACCTCTATGCAACTTTTGAGCAACCCCGACATAACAATGTAAAGTCAAAAATGCAATATTTACGCAATCTCGCGTGAAAAATACACCTTTTGTGCAATTTAGTGCCGTGGAGCTTGCCACCCTGCGTAGAGCGAGTGGTAGCCGGCCGGCGGCTACAGTCGCCAGTCCGCATCCATATCGAGTCCACGTCTGTCGTCGCGAAGTGCGCAACGACACGTCACCAAAACTTTCCAACCCGAACTAAACTTTCTTCACGTCCCACTAAACTAATATAAAATAATAACGCGAGTGTCCAATTTTTATTGATATTATTGTGAGTGTTTGTATAGTGTTGATGTGGTTTGAGGTGAAGTGAAGATGCGGAGCGCCTGGGAGGCGTTCTGCCTCCTGTTGCTGGCGGTTGCAGCCGCAGCACAGATCGACACGAGGCACTTATCAGGTCAGAATTTACAGAATTCCTTACATAAATATACAAACATACTTTTTTGCAAAAATAAAACAGACTGTACATAAAGCATATTGACTTAGTTTGAATTTAGAACGCAACTTTCAAAAAGTTTTTTTATTAATTTCTTTACTGCCTAGTTGTTCTATAATTTTAAAAACTACCGCGCAAATATATTCTGCACACGATTCTTTGAAAGAGAACCTGTAAATTGTTACAAGATTCGTAGGTAACGGTGAATGTCGGAGATATTTTGTCGTGATAGGCAACCTACTTGGCAACTTTTATCGAAACCGTTGTCTTCAGAAACCTAAAGCAGTTTAAAAAAAATATTCTATAGAAACTAGAACCAGTTTTAATAAATTTAATAGATTATATAATCAAATTTATGTACACGTAGATGAAGCAACGTAGGCAAATTATTCGTTTAAAAATACTTAAGCAGTCAGCCAGAGATCTCTTTTGAAAAATAAACAACTAATTTAAATAACAAGTTGAATTATTTCAATTAGTGTAGGTTGTTTTAATCTTGAAGTAAAATTAGATAGGTACTTATTTAATTCCACTTATCAAAATTCAATTTGATACACAGTTTTACATAAAAACTACAGTACATTCTTGAGACGAGCAATGTAAGTAGATGCCTACCTATCCACTATTCCACTTTAATTAATTAGGTAACACGTGTTTGATGGCTACTTACCAAATAAAGTAAGTAGGTCCCTACTTAGCTTCTCTTAAAAGAGACATGTAATTCTGTCGCATTTTTTAAGGAAGGTTCTATACACAAATCTGCCTACCCCATGTAACAGTCGTGAAGTTTCTATAATTAGCGATGTTGGCCGTACTAAACAACGGTGTGTTTGCATCACAAAAGCCATAGACAATGGTCTATGGTACGTGATCGTGGAATGAATGGCGCTGAATTGTGTTCGTTGAACTGCCGCGTTTTTTGTCCGCCATCTTTTGTGAATATTAAATAACTGTTCAAAGCCCCAAAATGTATGGTGCCCGTGGTATAGTGATATTTTTTGGCTGATGAAGCCCTGATTATTTACAAACAAGACGAGATAAAAAGTATTTCGACTCCCAAGAAGTTTGGCCGGTACTTTGTGTTATCAGTCCTTATCAAAACGGAAGAATTCTTGTTCCAAACCAAGTTAGGGTAGTAGGGTAAAATTATCTTATCACGAATTGTGATCATAACTTAAGAATTTTAATGACGGAATCAATCTCTTTCAAAAATTCCACTTCACTTGTTTAATTTAAATTACAATTAACACTAGTACAATAATGCTGGTTCTCAACTTACTAATCATGTTATTACTACAATAGCAACCGTCGAAAACACTTCAAAAAATGAAATTAAATAATTTGTAAAAAAAAGTAAAGTGTGCGCTCGTTGAAATCTTTTCCACTGCACTGCGTTTATTACGTTCAAGCATTGTTTTATTTATTTCACTTGAGTGTCAACGGAGAGGTTTCTCAATTATATGTATTCCTGGCATAGGGTAATTTCATATTATATTGTGTATATCTTTTGTTGAAGATCCTAAAAAAAATAAGGACTGTCACTGTCTTAGACGGCCGTAGAATTTACGAGAAGTTTACCTCATAGAATGCAGGTAATGGAATGGGAATGTACGTAATGTATTGAAAGACGGACAAAAAGTTTTGTTTGAAGTGTTTGAGATACCTTTGTCATGAAGTGGGACTATTCTGACAATACGCCACGATGTACAGAATATGTTATTGTAAATAATAAAACTGTAATTATGGCCACACTATTGAATTAGGTCTGTAATGATAGTGATGTTGAGATAATAAATAAATAAATAGATAAATAATATGGCTACTATCTTATTGATTCTTTTGAATTATGTTGAATTGATTTTGATCGTCATTTAGACTTTGTATGTACTTATAAAAACAAAACAATCAAAATCTGTTCAGCCGTTTGTTACCTACGATGCCGCAGAACAGACACACGGGTACACACGTTAAAATTCCACACCCCCTCTTTTTCCGTCGGGGGTAAAAAACAATGTACCTATCGAAAAGTATACTTAAATAATCAAAATGTCAAAATACCAGCTAATGCGAACACGATTGTACCCTCTAACCTCAAAATTCCCGACCTTTTGTCCAACCATACCATACACACCTTTTGTATAGCCCAAAGGTATTTTTCAAAGATCCAAATATCAAATGCACAATCAAAGTGCAATCTAAACGGATCTACCGTTTAATCCAAAGTGGTGTATAATTTGAGTGTCATTTTGCCACAAGCTACAGGGTCAGACCTATGTTCTTTTGAGGTCGTTGCTGGGATACGGGTTAATGACCCCAATGATGATGTCACGACCAAATTGGCCATTTGTTTTAGGGGCCTATTTCTTGAATCAGGTTTAATCCTATAGAGGTAGGTTTTTGGGCTATCATTGTGAAACCGGTTCAGGTAGATGTCAGAACCTTGGTGTTTAGGAGCAAAAATTTACGTGTTCTATTTGATCGTTTTAGTTCATAGTATTTTATCTTGTGCTGATTGCATTTTCGTGTTAAATCCTAAAATCGGATATATTTTGGTTAAAAAATGTAGTCGACAAAATAATACTTGCAAATTATTCCATCGTTTCTTGCATGTTCAGACTGAAAATGAGGTTAAGTTGTAGTTGTTTAGTATGTCATGAGATTTGAGTTTCTTTCCTATCTCATCTTATTCCGGAATTTAAGTAACTACCCCGGTGTAATCGGATTTCACTGAATTATAGGTCTGTAGTTTCAAGCAAGAAATCTTTGTTAGACATTCAAATCATGCCTGCAGTGCTATTAAAATAGCCAGAAAGATCCGTACAACGATACATAGATGTTTGGCAAACGAGACGTGCAAATCAGATTCAGACGCGACTCCAGGCGAATAAACCCACAAATTAAATCTGATGGCCCACAGCCACTACTGAGAGAGTCCGTACAATGTACTCACTATTGTCATGTACTAGAGACCAGTAAGTTAAATATACAGAAGTTCTAAGTGAAACTATGTACGGAATAAACCCTGGACGAAAAGTAGATATCATCCCAAACTGATATGAAAAATATGTTGAGATCGTGTGCAATGTGTTTAGTACTGTTCGACTAGTCACGAATGTAAAAAGGTGCCTTGTAGACGGCCCCTCCCCGGGCGGACGGGACGGGCGCTACTCTGTACTGTCAGCTAGGTCTTTCTTATACTGAGGCTTACTCTCAAAATCTCCAATAACCTCTCTTGAAAAGGCCGAAGAAGATATCGTAGTTAACAATCCAGTTTTTGCACGAACCTTCACCCTATCGCTGCACCGGTGACATTCGACTTGGTCATAATCATTAGGCCACGGCCAAGTTACTGGGTGAGTCTTCTGAATCTCCTCGTACTGTGGCGGGATGACGTCGCCACACAAACGTGAGTATCGCACCACTCGAGTAGTCCACAGCCGACGACATTGACCACCGGAAGACGCATCGTCGCGACGACGTGTTGTCCGCTCAATAAGTCACTTCCGGTAGTACGACCCAATGGGGCAGCGTCACAAACAAGATCATGCCTTACCGCTAAACAAATAAAGTCCTGTTCCGTCTGGATGCAATGTGTTTAGTCTCCAAAACGCTGATGCGTCTGAAATTTCATACGAGTTGCAATTGGAATGGGCACAAACGAATCTGTTGCTTAATGTACTAGGAGTAGAGTACAAAATTGCTTTTAGTTATTGAGAATTGCATTGCTGTGTGGTTGACCGCAATCCGGCGAATTTGGGTTACGTGGTTAGTACTTTTTTATTTACAATCGATTCTTTTTTGCTTTTTTGCGTTAATTGATTTCACGGTCGCCGCCTGATACCTCTCACCTGGTAAAAGTAGGCTTTGTAATAAAAAGTTCATGGTTCAAAGAGTTTTTTTTTCGTAGGAGGTTATTTTGGGAACAAACGTTTTGGCTTTTGGTAACAGCTTTTAAAGTCTAATCGAAAAGTTATCTTTTAAGCACACTTTCTGTTGTTATATCAAATTGCGTGGAAATACATAGGTAACGTTAAATCGAGTCGCTGATGATTGTGGTAAAACAACAGATACAAATCTTAGGCAAAATGAAAAAGCTCTAAGTAGTTCTAGTTTCATATTTTTAATGATCTCAGAAACAAAAATAACTACAGAAACGGAAAATAAAAACCACAATTGAAACATATTTGAGACCGAACAAACAAAATCGTTTCTCGCAGAGATAGCGAAATTAAAAAATAACTTCAAAAACTTTTACCTCGATGAGCGTTTTTTATGAAAAAGCTGTCGAAATCACAATAGACACGAACGGAGGCACTTTCTCCTGCGCCCATTGCGCTCACAAGCGAACGTAATCGCTTTTTTAGGAGTTCAACAACACGTCTACAGGTTCACAGATACACGGAGAATTTTGTTGTTTCAGACTTCCCAACAGAGCTACGAAAGTAGAAACTTAGGTGATTAGATGATTTTTATATCTGTTATACGTTCTGACTGGATTTATATTACCCGTTCTGATCGTATTGTCAGTTTGTCATGACGAAAGCACGTGTTTTATTACCTGATGTTGGAAGTGGATCTTCCCCGAGGACGAACTCAAAACGAACAGGTGTCTTATTGTTAAAACCGACGCGTAAATAGATAGCTACCTAATTTGATCTTCAAACTTAGAGGTTTCGAGTTTGCTACTGCACAAATGTTCTTTTAATAGGGAAATACTTTGTTTGTGTACTCCCTGAAAGATAGGTGATATTTTTGCCAATGCTATCAACCTTGCAGACCTTGGTCCTGTGATAAGTATCTCCACTTTCAATCAAAAATGGACAAAGTCGGAATGTCGGGACTCATCTCTTGTTGCGATAATTTCATAAGTTCGCCGTTTGTCGAAGACAACTTAAGACCACACCTCCACCTTTGCAATTTAATAACGTAACGATTTAGCCTGGTGCAGGTAATAAATCCATAGAGAGAAATGGATAGCTTAATGGTACATAAATGGCGTGCAATAGGTAAAGGCCTGCTAGGATTACCAACTCATTCTAATCTCTGTTATTCTTTTATGCATTTTTACATTGTAAGGCATCATGACGATTCTATTTGAAGTAAAATGGTGTACCTTGGAGAAAAACAATCAATTTCGGAGCCCTAACTTTAGAAGGCAGAAGTTTCATTCAATTGCATTTGACATACTTAGTATCAAATCCACCGACAGTTTCCGTTCCAACTTGTCAGCTTCATTCAATACAAGTCTATCTGTCACGACCAGCCCAATTAATTTCCACCAACTTTGTACAGATACAGACCGGTCCAAGATACTGAAGATTTTACATCAAATTACTACGTGTTCAAAACATTCTAAAGTGGTATCTAAACATGTGGCGTCTCGCTCTAGTCGCTCTTTCTTCGCACGAGTGAAAGGGAGGGAGAGTAGAACCAGTTTGGCAAGCATTCGCCTTGAACTTGTATAACCGCTAGGCCAAGTGTTACAGTCAACTTCACGTCCATAGGAACAATTAAACATGGATAGCGCCTTTATTTCGTAGCTGTAAGAGTGGTTTTCGTGGTTCAAGTGTTAGTATTTAATCTGTTGACCGTACCCGGCTGTGGGATAGTCCCTCCAGTTTGTGGGTTTACTTGCCCATTTGAGTTTTCTGACATTAAGTAGGTACCCAGTGAGTTGTAAGTTCGTCTGTTAGATTGTTGATCTGGAAGAGTTTCCAAGAAACTTCCAAAACGACCGAAGGCAGGAAAGAATGCCACAAGGTGTTGGTGATAAAAATACGTCAAAGATTGTGATTTGTCTTGGCAATCGATTTAAAATAATATATGAGGATCTTATTTGTTTTTCTGTCGTGACTACGTCAATAGGTTTTTTTTTATTCTTAAGATTGAGTAAGTAGGTATTCAAGATCATACTCGCAAAAACTAAACGTCATTTACTTTTCAAATAAGTCATTTTAATTTGGGGCTCAAAGTTCAACAATGTATTTATAATTAATTGTGTGTGCTATAAATTTTCCTAGACTCTACTTGTGAATATTTTGGAGACAAAGGCATTCTTCTACCAAAAGTTTCCTACATTCAAATTTACTTTCACTTCGTCGTCACAATAAAATTCTCGCCGGTATTTTTTCAGCCATTACGGCTGGTTTCTTCACTGAATTCAATTGGTTGGTTTCATGAAACTTTTGCATAACAGGAAGCGTGTTGGCGTCAATTAATTGAAAAGTTGTGATTTCATGCGCACGCGATTACGTCGCCGCGCCGACCAATCGCGTGCGTCCAAGATATTGGTAATTTGGTGATAGACTTTTAATGACGAGCTGTCAATTTTGATGGATGGGTGTCGGGCCATGTTTGAAGACAAGTGTCTGGAGGAGATTGGAGCATGGTTTTCGCAGTTTTTTGTGAATTTATGCTTTCAATAAAAGTTGGTTTTCCTGTCCTAATGTTATGATTGTCTTCAACTAAAAACATACAAACAGCATGAAAGTGTTGTTGTCCATGTCTATTGTGGTCGGGAAGCATTTGGGACTCGTTCTCTCAGTCTTGGTCTTGGTTTATCTTTGACGTAATCGTTAAAAGTATTTTGTTTATACATATATGTATAAAATGCAATAAAATTACCATTAGGTACATTTCCTACATACCGCACCACAATTTTATTGCACACGCGTGCACGAATAACCTTCAGCCACCATAAACATACAATAAAACCTTTTTATCAGTGCATTGTCAATGTCAAAAAACAGCCTCGCGATGAATGACGACCGCCTACCAATGCGCGGGCGCAAAAGAATGTCAACGCATTCCCCCACTTCGATCCCCCCTCTTATAATTGAAACATCACAATGTTTCACGTCTGTTGACGGGGGTATATGAAGCTAGTAGTTCGACATGCGAATGTGGACGGCAATGGATGAGAGGTGAAATGAAAGTGTTGTCAGAGTAGGTCATTGACTCGCATGCTTCGCTGGGTGTGGTGGAAAATCGTCGGCAGTTAGTAACCATGGCGGTGATAGGCTTTCAAGGGCAAGGGGTTAAGTTTGTATGCATCCTTCGCGGCTGCTAAACGTTCTAAATGATAATATGTTGCAAATCACTTTTCGACCTGGTTTATCTAAACTGGCCACGACGTCGACATCGTATTTTAATACCGAGTGTCATGATTTTACTGTACTTGACTTTTTACCGAGGGCAGAGATGTCTTTAATATTACTAAACTAAGTACTTTACTATGTATTTTATTATTTTTCCTCATCAAATTATTCAAAACGCATTCGAAGCATTTGTTTGATTTTGTGTCTAAGTATTGTATACTTAGACACACAATCAAACAAATGCTTCTACAATGTCGGTATTTACATCTAGTTTCTATTCTATTCTAATTTGGTTTTAAACTTTTTGACACACATTTACGTGGCTTTAAAATCCAACTCTTATTAATACCCCGAACATATTCCTGTGAAACTCATAAGAATCCACTTTCAGTCTAAAGTCGTTTCGGACTAACTAAATTAGCATACCTGTAGTAACCCTGTCTTGTCCACCTTTAAACCCTGTACATTACTGCTAGTACCTGTCAAAGAGTATGTTGTAGTGTCCACTGGTTTTCATGTAGGAGGAGAGAGTACGACCTAGCAAGTAGAAGGTATGCTAGACTTGACCTTTACTCAGAAATGTAATGAAAATTAAATGTTATGGAATGATATTATATTACATAGTTTGTATATGAAACATTATTACAAATCTTATGTTATTGTTATTCATTAATATTTTGGCAGAAGAGGCTTTCAAAACTGCAGCCCCACTCATTCACTTTCCTAGCATCCAAATGACTTCCAATCACCGTATTGGACTATCGTAAATCTCGATAACTACACCAGCATATAACCTTAGTTAACATAACTCGGAGCTCGCAGCCCCATAGTTAATAGTTCGACACTTAGTGAGGCAGGCTAATTTAACTTTGAAAGGGGTGATTGATGGAAAAAACTTTGCTCATTGAAAAAACTGGCTCAGTGGGCCGCCATTGTTGGCTCAAACTTGCGTAGGAGTTGAATATTACTGAGAAACCTTACAATGATTTAGATTGATTCAGAAAACTTCCACGCCACCGCGGATTTGAGAGGGAAAAATATTGCGTTCTTATCCAAGGGCGGCGTTTTAAGGAGTGGTAATGTCAGTATGATCTAATACGTATTAACTGACAGCAATCTGTTTATCCGATGTGGTGCTTTTGGCAGACAATGTTCTCTCCTGCAGCAAGAAGGTTTAACACCTGAATTTGTCTGGCATAAGACCGAGGTATATGCTTTTTAAAACAGAAGCCCTGTTCCCAGCGGTGGGATCACGGAAGATCATTCTGCATGATTTGTATGACTTAAAGGTTCTACTTAAGATGGTTTGTGCTGATATGCTTCTTTAGAAGTGTCTACTTGCTAATTACCACTAAATATTTATACGATACAAGTTGGTTGCTGTAGATTTCATTTAAGATATCACAGGAAAGCCTTTGTGTCTGCATCACACTGACCTGTGAATATAGTGCAAACTTCCTCGTTCTCCGATCGCGTCGATTCCGGTCACCGAGTCATGCGCCGTACAATCAGCCATGATGGCCGACCACGATTGTCTACTGCCGCCATTATCTTCACAATCATAATAACTATTTACTTTCCCATGTTTCCTGTATGCTTCTATAAAAATATGTGCCTTTTGTTTGGTGGTATTGTTATATCAAGTCAAGTATTGGTATTGTCTATTCAAGTTATGAGATGTATGTATCTTTTATCTTCTTGGTCTCCGGGGACTGTTCTACTGTAATATGATTATATATGACTGGCTGAAGATTTTCAGCCAGTTTAGAATGTTGGACTGAGAGAGAGATTTTTCAGAAAGGCGCGACGCGACGTTGTGACGGGATTTTGGTAGAGCAATTTCCATGAAGTTTTCATAGGAATTTGTTCTACTAGCGTCGTGTCGCGCCTGTCTGCGGAAGCCTTTTAACTTTCTTCTTTATGACTTATCTCCAAACAAAAGCGCCATGCGTCATTCGTGTTACCAATAACAAAACTAAAGACAGTGCCAGCCCTTTTCAACGCACAAACAACAGTCCATCATTACTATAATAGCGAGCGTCGCCGGCGCAATGGTATAGCGAATTAAAGAACTGTTAGCCGACCTTTGACACGCAGCTCGAGTGAGGCCAGAGAAACTCCTGCGCATGTAGGTACACTCCGTTTGAATAAATGGATGTTTATTGTTGTTTGTTTAGTCACGATAGGCGGGGATATGCGGTATGCCGTTAGGTAAAGAATAGAGTTGTTACCCATGCCGCCCATGGGGATATGTATCGGTATTTGTACAATGAAATTGGCTTATCACAGACCACTACGGGACATAAGCATTGCCCAAAATGTCTATCGGGCATCCGCTCGGTCATCCGCCTTTCCTATTCTCTTTGCCCCAGATGCTCCCATCATATTTCTTAAGATGTAGACTAAAGCCCACTTGCACAACAAATCACGTAGTTTAAGATTATTACATTTAAAACATCATTTTGTCTGTGTCATGTTTTAGGCCGATGTTTTAAACAGTGACTTGTGGTTAGGCGACCTAAATATACAACATCTTTTAACTTCCTAAATCTCAAAATACCTTTAATAAACACCATGTATATTATACAACGTGTTCACAAAGCGTGTCGTTGAATTATTTAAAACGCAAGTGGTTCCCGTACGGTGTGGCATTTAAGTTGCGGTCAAGATCGGTCACAATGTCTGTACGTCTGTAGCGGTTTAGGGTTGTGTTGTAGAAGGGTAATTTCTTCTTAAATAAATGGGAAGTGATCTGTGTGACTACGCTTACTAGGATTTTTGTTAACCATGAGCGCAGGGCATCAAGAAAGCTATTGCTTTTAGCTTTATGGTGCAGTATTTTGGTCAACAATCTTGCCAGCCAAAATCATTATCATCATCATTATCATTGGAGAGGTTGTCGTTGTTGAACCTTGAACTGGTTGACCTTGTTGTTGAACAAAGGTCGTTTGAACCTTGTCGTGGGATCTTATCATTTTATAGCCATCATTCTGGTCTTATTTGCTAATACATTTGCGCTTCTTAAAATATATATCTAGTTTTGTGAGGTTGGTAAATAACTACTCAGTCTCTTTTTAGTCTTTTCATCATTACTACTGAAAGTAAGTGACAAAAAATATCCAGTTTGTTTATCTCCTCAACTCTAGCTAACTCGATGATTGGCCAGCTTACGAGTAACTGCGCCATATTTATGAACAACAAATACATCGGTAGGTACATTATGTTCGTCTATGTATTAGCTATGGTTGTAATACGTGATTAGCATGGCTATACACGACGATGATGGGGTGTTGTGGTAACACGGATAATGATTTATAGAGCCCCCATGCTGTACTTATGAGGTTTTGATCATGTGTTATGCCACGTGTACATAATGGGCAATGCTGGCCACTTGGAACGTCATTAGAGACTGGTTTTTACCACATTGGATGGTCGTGTATCGAATATTAGTAGCACGTTTAAAAACAAGTGACGATTGTTGTTTGTCCAATGTCTGCTAGGCAAGGCCTTTGGTAGGATGTTGTTGCCTTTCGCCGCGTTAACACCCAGATAAAAGGCTCCCTGCAGACAGGCAACGCTAGTATAGTAGAAACATTTCTATGAAAAGTTCATGGAAATTGTTCTACCAGAATCACGTTATACCGTCGCGTCGCGCCTGTCTGCGGGGGGCTTTAAAACATGTATTCCACAAGTGGTGTCTACTGTTTTCGTTTATTGTTTACACCTCAAACAAGTTGTGAAGACTACTTGTATACTAAATTTAAAGAAAAAGTAAAAAAAAAGTGAACACAATAGTTAACAACATGTCTCTCCACACATCAATACATTCATGATACCTATATTACCTCTGTTTTTGAAAAGTCCCTTACAAGACTTGTTGAAAACAGGTATCACAACTTATATAAATGTGGGTGTAAACACCGTTTTATGAGTAGGACGAATTCAATGAACAAAAACATCGATGCCTCGTGAAAAGAACGTTGTTTGTTATTTTCTAAGAATCTTAGACTCCACGTGTATGAGTTATTATTGTCTATACTTAGGATAGTTGTGAAGAAAAATGGCGGCATCTTCCTTCACAACATTAGATAACTGCAATCAGGTTGAAAACTCTTGTGTCATTGTTAATTCCCTGAAGCAAGAATACTCAAAGATATAAAATAAACCTGAATTGTTATTAACAATAAAGAAAACTGCAATAATAACCACAGATAAAAATTTTCCAGTCCATAGAGAATCCACACATTTTTCTATATAAAATAATGACGCCAATTAATTTCCTTTGCAGTAATAGCAATTAATAGTTATTGTTTCATTCAGATAATAAAATATATATTGCAGTTATTCAAGGATCGTTACCTGTAAATATTAATTGTAGTGATCTAAGCCAAGAATAAATAATAGAAATGGAGACGATTGTTGTGATTTGTTGAACCTATAAATAGAATATTCTCGAAAGTTTATTGAGCAATTTTCCTGTTGACCCAATCTTACGCCATGTAAGATAGGCTTAATACTTACATATGTCCGTCATATACAGACTTCGTTTATTTTCGTGCATAGCACGCACATAAGTAAATACCAGATACAAAATCAACATAATCTTCAATATTCTATCAATCATGAAAATGGCAGATAAAGTGTCATGATGACGTGTGTATATTATTAGCGAACTAGTTCAATATTAGGTATCTATTGTTGTACATACATACATAAACTCACGCTTTTTCCAATGGGGGTAGGCAGAAATGCCAGAACGTCACCTGCTACGATCCTTAGGTAGGTACTCCTTGTGCGTCTCGCACGTCCCACGCGTGCGTCGCGCACGTCCCACGCGTGCGTCGCGCACGTCCCACGCGCCAGTTGCGAGTACTATGCACCTGCCCCTAATTGCGTAACACACTATCAATCACAATATCACAATCTGAATCATTTTGAAGGATATTTAAGCCTATTTGTTTCAACTTTTTCAAAATTGTAATCTAAATTATGAATCTTATGTAATTTTTGTATTGTATTGCACCTTTTAATTGGAATTATCTTTATATTGGAATTATCTTATATATTTAGTCCATTCGCATGTTTTATACATTTATTCCAGTTCACAGGGAAACCTATAATATTGGCCGTAAAAACTGTAACACGCATATTATTTTGTCAAATATTTTTATGTATCGCTGTTGGTTACCTAAATAAATAAATAGATATTGCTAATCCATTGCTTCATAATGTTCGAAAAAGTTGTCTGCTCAACAATGCAAACCACGCAATGAATTTTGTTGAACTGTCAAAATGAAAGCCATTCCCACTGATAACGTACGCAATTACCCCGCCGAAATAGGTCATTATATGTAGGTATGTCCTCCTAGAGCACAAGGTCACTATATGTATGTCCTCCTGGAGCGTTCCCTCCCGGCGTTTCTCCTCACATCTGCCTTGTAAATACCTTTTGTTAGTCGCCTTTCATTCATCCTCTCGACATGACCAAACCACAAATACTGTTGTTTTACTTGTTTATTAATTATAAACTTAGGGAACTATGTTACGAGCGTTTGAATATCTATCAAACTCAGGCTTCTCACCAATTAACGTCTGCTGCAAATACGATGAGCTGCCCAAAGTAACTAAGTTCAATATTAAGTTCTGACGTTAGGTTCGTTACCTAACCTAACAAAAAGGTATTATAACTTTCAAATAGCAAACATGATCTGGTCAATTAGAAAATAGTTTAACCTATCACGATTCTGCAGTTAACTTCGGTCTGTTCGTTACGAGTACCTGGTTCAGTAATAGTTCAACCTAAGTATACAATGGACAGTTTCGAGTTATTGAATGGGAAACAAGATATCTTTTTTGAAAATAATCATCACCTAATCATTATCTATAGCAGTCTGCACTGCTGGACATAGGCCTCTCCTATAGCACGCCATTAAGTTCGATTATATTATCGGTAACTCTCATAAAGCTGCTACCAGCCACCCTGCGATGGCCGTCGCTCCACCTAGCGTGAGGGCGTCCTATCCGCAGTTTGTCGTTTTTGTATTATTTTACTTACAGGTCAGGTCAGGTTTTTTCTTGGTGGTTTTTAATGTAACTTTATTAGTTTTAAATGCTCCTTTTTTAAGTATTTGTATTTCCAAAGTATTGTGTCCCAAATAAAATATTTTTCTTTCTTTCTTTCTTTGTACCCCCTTTTTTCTGTGTCTTTTCGTCTATTCTTTGTAAGTGTCCTGCTGCTGAAAGTACAAGTAACAAGATCAACTAACGTAACTATTCCAATTTGTAGCATTTTTTAAAGTTTCAAATGCTCACAGTACAAAATCGGATTTTTGGACTTATCATGTAATACCAGACACCACAGATATTAATTATTATGTAGCTGAACCGTGAGATTACCTCTATTACCTTACATCAAAACAATGCTACTTTAAGTGTGTTACATTAGTGTGCACAGGTGTCGAGTTTCAATAAATAACCTAATTCACTTTCAAAGGTACCTATGTGCTAACAACCTACCCATCTTGTTCCAAGCCGTGGTATGGCTGCTTGACCTTGCGCTCATCTGTCATTGGCGTAGTAGGTATTTATGTGCTCAAGTGTCAAATATGGATGACATGGTTTGTTTTAGGGACCGTTGCCATATTGTCACTGCCATCCATCATATTCCAAGCCGCGGTATTTGTGTATGCAAGTGTCGGGTCTCCATGGCGCGGGTTATTTTTTCTAAAGAAACAACTCGAACAGCTACCTACTTGTGTTGTGTTTTTAAAACGGCCTCCGTTCTAATAGGGCTGTTAGACGATCGATTTCAATAATTTACATAATTATTTAATTTACAAATCCAATATTTTATCGCGGGACCAGTTACAGAGTTCACTACTACTACTTAATATGTAACTGTAGATATCTACCCATTCTTTTCGACTTAATGTACCTAAATTATTAGATATGTTTTGAGGATATATAAATGTTATACGACGCCATTTTGTACTTCAGAAAAGACTTCCAGTCTAATAAATGTTTACCACTTCCTTCCTAGCTAAATAAAGAAAAAATTTAATTATAATTTAATTTTTTTAAATTAATTAAATTAAATTATTATAAAGCAGAGCCTGTGTGTATCGCAGACCGACACTAGATAATGACATAATAAGTTTCTCACCGTTCACAATAAAAAAAAATCTCACATAATAATAACATTTTTTTATTATCAAACTAAAACCACCTGCTAACAGCCGGGCAGCCCTAGACCGGCGCGCGCGCAGGCTGGCACGGCCCGGCACCGCTAATGCACGCGGATCATTGTCAACCGTCCATTGTGTGCAGGGCTATTGGCCACGCTGGCAGTATCACAACATTATTGCCGGGGTTTTCTCGAAAAATACCAAGTCTTGAGTCATCAGGATGATAATGCCAAAAACTGGGTGGCTTTCTGTATTTAGTTTCTGACTGAGGGAATATTTCAAGGAGTCTTCATATCATGAGTGAATAAATTACTTAATAGTCTGGAGACCCATATATTCCATTATCTCACCTTGTGGTACAGGTAAGAGTGTAGGTACACCATCGTCGACCATCATCATTATCATTAGCACCCTAATAGATAATACTACTTTGTTGGGCACTCGGAAGGACAATCCTTTTCATTTTGGCGTTTGCCAAGACTAGTCGTTGAGGAAATGCAGGCGTAAAACAATAAGTATTTAAACGTAACTAGTTTAACTTTAAGTAACAAATTGCAGCAGTTAGTTCAGTCACGGTAGTGTTCCTAACGCGGGTCGTGAGATGCTTTGTCAACAGATGAAACTGGGGCACGTGATGATAACTGATAAGGAGCTAACGACCCCTTTCCTCTGTTTATGGCTACTTTGTTTTAAAGATTCAAAAGATTAGTATGATGATCCTGGATGTTTATGGGACACTCTTTACCTGACGCGTAGATTGATCTAATACAAAGTTGATCAAGATTCGAACGTGGACACGTGGTTGTCGTAAATGCATGCATGCATATTGCCGGCTGCGCACTCGTAGTGATGCTTCGATGTCTCGTTCAAAATATCAACTTCTAAATGTCCAGTGCAAAACATAGGCCTTCCAAATTATCTCAATGAGGGCTACAAAGTAACAGCCAAAGGGGAAATCAAAGGAATGACAGACGGTGATCATTTCGATCGTTTGTTTTAATAGAGCCCCCGAGGTTGTAAATTCGTCAAAACCCAAAAGGAACTCAACAATGATCTACATGATATATTTCTTATTATCACTGTCTGGGGAAACCCACAAGTAGTTCTATGAAAAATGCGGTTCTGATATTACTGCCGTATCTAAAACAAATTCGCCATACATCGTTCACTGGAAGGAAGCACAATAAACGAACGGCTTCGTACTTTTTACCGGTAACCGAACTGCTTAAAGTAATATAAACAAAAATACACACAATGCGTTTTATTTAAAACACATGCATGTGTTTATAAACTGCAGAGTTATAACATCAGCAAATGTAACGTTGTGTTCGACCTAGTTCGCGGCACGTATCACGGTCACATTTAGGATGGGTGCGCACTTATGTTGCTGACTCAGCGGTTTGAGGTAATAGTCTGAGAAGTAGGAAGTAAGTTATTGTTGTTGTGGTTTCGATAGGAACTCTGAATACTTACTTACCTATTTCATATTTTTTGGACACTGAGATTTATCATGAGAAATGTTTTAATATGAATGTAGTTGTCTGTAATAGGGCCTGTAGTGGATGACCAAAGAAACGATGGTTTGATGGTGTGAAAGATGATGTCAGAAAGGGAGTTAGCACTGATATGAAGAGAGGCTGCGCGCACTCTTGGGTTAATTGGAATAAGGGCAGTATAGGCACAGATTACTAAATAGTTACGTATAGGATCACGGAATAGATGTATAGGATGATGGCCAATACTTAGAAACGGTTTTACCACAGTAGATTCTGCAGCATTGGCAAATGCTACATTATAATTTTATCACGAACGACCTTCTTTGATAACAAATCCAAACTTATTTTTAATCTGAAAGGTTTTTTTCTTGTTATTGGTTTTGAATTTTGAATCTAAAAGCGTCATGTTTTTTCGCTTGCCGATGTTTTTCATTTGAAGTTTATTTTGGACACAGGACGGAAGTCCATTATAATTTTTTTTTCCGCTTTGAACATATAATTTGCCACGATATTATCGATATGATATAACGGTTTGAACGACCGAGTTCCTTCGTTGTTCTACTTTATCCAAGGGTATGTTTGCATTGCTATTGATTATTCATTAGTTCTTATCGTTTCCTAAATTTTATTCCATTCTTCTTTTTGTAATAGGTTCCCGTAAATAAACGTATCACGTACAGCATTAACAGCTTGTCTCGAGGCAAGTCAATTTCTTCATTCAGATTTGGCATGTAATTTAACTTTTCTTCAGCCCTTTTGATATAAAAGATTCTGCCTGCGTTTCGGACTATCATTTTTCGTTATTTTCTGTAGATTTGTCCGAAGACTGTAGGCGGATCTTAAATTCGCCCCCACCGCTAGTCTGGGACCAGACGACTGCAAGCTTCCTGTTGGGATTCGAACCCAACGCTGGTGGTTTCTAGTATCAGCCAGCGAGGAGCCTACCGACTGCCAGCCTGGAGTCTAGGACCGGATTTGCGTATACATATTTAGTAGTTTTTTTTTATTTTTGTAGTTTCTAATGTAATATTTTGTTTAAAACAGTCATATAAATGGTTGCCTCGTTACCTGACCGATTGACTTGGTGAAAAGTTACACATTTAGGATTACTAGGTATATATTTATTTATTGCGGAAGTTATAGGAACGTTTGCAAACGTATCGTAATCGTAACCGACGCGTAATAGAGAAATTTACTTTAGGGCTCTAACACCAAGAACGTCGCGTCAGTTATAATTTAATATTTGTAAATATCACAAACTGTGCTGTGCCCCACATTAGGTTTTATTTACAATTTTTTTTAGTATTACAAAATTAAACGTGTACAAGTGAATATTTTTATTATTTCGCTACAATACCTATCATTGTTATAGAGTATTATCAAAAATATTTATACTGCTTGTAAATTATTGTCGTACCCAGATGTCGTGTATGTACTTTCAAAGAAGCTCCCTTAGTGAATAAATTAACACCCACTTAACTCAAAACATTTTCATTTGCACACAAAATGTCAAAATGTATTGTGTGGACGCAAAATGCCGGAATTGAGACACTCCATGGGAACAACAGCGAACCATAGACAATGACAGTGCGCTGTGCTGTTATTACTGACGAGTTATTTTCTGAAATGATTGTTCCACATTGACGTTGAGAATGAGATATGGCTATGATTCTATGAATAGTGGGACGATTAATGTAATTTTTTGGCATGATGGAGTAGATTTCCGAGCGGAAAACTACAGTTTTGCTTTAATGAGGTAGTTTTATATAAGTGATGAGTAGGTTTTAATAATAATAAACCTGTATTATCAGACAACAATGAATCCATACAGTGTGTTATGCTAGCATAAAATTATTATTGGGATACTAACATATTTTTTATGTTTTCTTTTACTGTATGGATTTACTGTGGTCTGATAATAAAGGTGTCTAAAGTCTGGTCGGCTGGTCTAGTTTAGGCACACTGCGATAATCTGTGGTAACAGTTTTGTGTAGTTGGATAAATCAATAACTTGATCTTTCGCTGTCATGTCAGGTGCCTTGACCATTACGATAATTTCTCAACTTACTTTCATTTCAGTAACCATCGATACTAAATTATATGTAACCATTAAAAATTATTAACTCAAAACCATGAACCATTCCAGCCGCAACAGCCGCACTTATCCTCGCAATAAATACAGCAGCTATAAGCAGAATGCAGCGGCTGCAAACGTAGCGCATTACAGTTATCAGCCGCTTGCAGCCGCTGCGTTCCCGTTTACCTTATGTAATTGGACTGTTTGTCTGCCGCTGAAGCTTTCAGAGGTTTTCATTGGCGGCAATTATTTTCATTGGGAGTTGTCATTTTGTTGAATTGTTGTGTTGAGTGAACTCTGTAATCCGTAGTACGTTCTAATTGCAGTTTTTTTCTTGCTGAAGGCTCTTTTCATTCATATTATTATCAATGGCTAGTAGTTGCTCATAGTTCTAACTTACTAGCTGTTGCTCGCGACTTTGCGTGTATTTCGTTTTTCATCTTTGTCCGGGTTGAAAAGTAGCCTATGCCCATTTTCAGGTCCTAGGCTACCTATTTATCTTTCGTAACTACGTTCAGCGGTTCAGGCGTGAAGGTGACAGACAGAAGTTATTTTTGCAATTGTAATAATATTAAGAAAATATGGATGTCATCACTAATGGGAACCCTGTGTTCGATTTCTATTCTGCCTTCACATACAGAATCTTGAGACAAATCCACATCTGCATAACAAATTAACATCTGTCCTGCCAATATATTCTGTAAAATTCTTACCTAAGTGAGCTTCTATTGAACTGTCATCCCATCCTCACTTCACCTAAGTTTTGACGGTGAGATGTTTCATAGAATAGCACTATTCCCCAACATAATACTGGAAACTGCGACTTTTGGATCCAGGACCTTCATGGCTTTTACAATATAAGCAATTTTTTTGACAACCTACATTCTTACTTACCCCACAATCAATAACAAGTTTGAAGGCACACACATGACTCATGAACACGAATACTCTAAACAAGTGAGGTACCTATTGTTATTGAAACACCTGGTTGTTATTTATTAAAATAAATAACTATTTTAATGTTAATTACGTGGCTGTTCCAATATAACCTCGTACAACCTTGAGGTTTAATAACCAGACTTGTTGAATGTTATGATACTAATGATACATACCTGAGGTGGTGCAATGTTATCCTCATGCTTTAATTATTTGAAGGTGTCTATTTCTCTTTTTTGCTTAGACATATATATTTACTAAGTATTTGAAAGACCCACAACACGTAATAATCATAAAACAAAACGTATAATCTTTAATGCATGTTGCTTTGAAACCCCGCATACCCAATCCATCATTCAACTTACGCTTTTGCGTTGCACTGCTGTACAAAATCCACACACTACACACATCCTTGAGATCCAGGCTGCGTCAGAGATATATGACAGAATTCGATAATCTTTAGATTATTTCTGCCATAAAGGAAATGTAAGTCTTTCTTGTTAATAAAGCGCATTGACACTATATTCCAATGACCTGAACGTCTACCTCCACCTTCTTTGGCCTCTCCTTTTCCAATTTCGCGGGTCGGTTTTCCCAATCATGCGACAGTTTTAGTGTTCAGTCTTGAGCGTCATCTTCTCTCTCATCTCTCATGTTCTGTTGGGCATCTACCACAACTAAATTAATTGATAATATACCTACTTAAATTTATAACCTGGGAGTTGGGACCTTATTAAATAGTTGCGGAAAATGATCGGGTTCACCGGCAGCGGACCGGAGCGGGTATCGGATGCCGGGCAGCTGCGCCGGACACTTGGTTACCGGCAGACGTATTCATTGATTGCGTTAGCCTTTTATTAGCTGCCCGACGGACTGGATACGATAGACTTTTGATTAGGTTCTGTTGCGAAAATTAATGGAGTTTCTATTTTATTACGTTCTGTGGGGTTCTCTGACTGGGGACTGGGCAAATGCGAAAAAGTCTAACAAAAAGATAAATACACTCGAGAGCAATGAATCCGGGTCACTTAAAGAATGTTAAAAATCTCGGAAACTAAAAATGATAGGTTAATGCAATAAATTGTATTTAATAGACAATGTAATACTCCTTAAATGAAAGTAAAAAAAATATGAGTCACCATACATTTTAGTAACACAAAATTACATAAAGAAAAAAACTGCTGATCTCTCCTTAAAACAAAAATAGGAAACATGAAATTTTTGAACTTTATTACGATTTTCTTGAATTTTAATACTTCGTATTGCCTCCTCGTGCTTCCATTACTGCGTTTACGCGGTTTGGCATGCTGTACACCAAGTTCCTTATACGATTTTGGGGAATATTCTCCCATTCCTCTGTGAGAGCAATTTTGAGCTCACGAAGCGTGATTGGGGGAGGGTTTCGTTGTTTTACGCATCTGCCTAGCTCGTCCCAAGCATGCTCGATCGGGTTGATATCCGGGCTGCGCGCTGGCCACTCCATACGAGTAATGTTCATCTCTTGAAGGTAGTCATTCACAATCCTACCTGTATGAGGTCGGGCATTGTCATGCATAAATATAGCATCCTCACCTAAATTGACCATAAATGGACCAACGTGATCATTGAGGATTTCTTCCACATATCTTACGCTAGTTAAAGAGCCGTTTTCTATGATCACCAGCTCTGTGCGACTTTCAGAAGAAATTCCGGCCCACACAAGTACAGACCCACCACCGTAGGCTACTTTTTCTTCGATGCATGCTTGCTTGAATCTTTCCCCTGGTCTTCGATACACTCTGTGTCTTCCATCGTGCTTGTAGAGCATAAATTTTGATTCGTCGGAGAACATAACTTTTGACCAATCTTCAATACTCCAATTTACGTGGCTCTGGGCATATCTTAGTCTTGAAATACGATGCCCACGCTCCAGTTTAGGGCCGTTTGCAGGTCTAAGGGGTTTTAAGTTAGATTCAGCAAGCCGACGTCTTACTGTTCATGCACTTGGGTTACTTCCTCCGAGGCGTCGAAACTGATTTGTGAGTTCAGTTCCTGTGAGAAAGCGATTTCGAAGCATGGTGTTCACCAAGTATCGGTCTTCTCGTGCTGTGGTACACCTGGTTCTGCCCGTTCCTGGTCTGCGTAGGTTAGAACCAGTTTCTTCGTAACGTCGGAGAACTCTTTGTACTGTTGACAGCGACACACCGACAGTCCTGGCTGTATCGCGCTGACTCCGGCCGGTTTCCAGCATTGTAAGTATTCTGGTGCATTCTTCAGGCGTAAGCGACATAATTTCAGCTTGAATAATGAATATAGAGCACTATCAACATGGTTTATGTACCCACATAAATGACAGATTACAAACAAAAGCAAAACCAAATGCTGTAATTTCGTAGTTCCATCTTCGAAAGTGGCCCTTTTTCAAATTTGATTTTTTTATGATATAACTTTACAATAACTAAGAAGTTTTAATAACTTCATTTAAGGAGTATTACATTGTCTATTAAATACAATTTATTGCATTAACCTAGCATTTTTAGTTTCCGAGATTTTTAGGATTCTTCAAGTGACCCGGATTCATTGCTCTCGAGTGTATATTAAATTGTCTGTGTGTTTTGCTCGTAAACTTTTTGTTAAAAATGGTGAAAGATTTTGAAGTTTGCAGTAATATTGCATGCACTGTCTACCACAATCTTCCTCTTTCCTGACACAATGATAAGGGCACCTGTCGTTACCTCTTTTTGTAAATTAATATTTATTTGTCATTATGTAACGACACGTAATCGTGTCGTTATCATTTTTGAACGAGGCTTTAATTCTGGATAATTTGTGAACAACTTAAAAGTGAATAGGTATACATTTATGTATAATCTACGTTTTACGATTTGTTACTGAACTCGTCGACTCATTACTAACTTTTTATCCAATAAGCTCCCAGTAGTTTGTAAGTGTTGTCCTGTCCCAGACCCAGGTGTGTTCAGTGCCCACAATACACACGCGAACGTGCCGCCCGCCCGTCGGCCAACATTTGTTACTATGAGCTCATTATTCTGTTCATCTAATTAGCTCTTAATCTTAATTACTTCTTAAGTCCCCAGTAGTGTGTAAGTGTGGTCGTGTCCCACTTCCCGGTGTGTCCACTGTATCCAGTGTCCACAACAGACGCGCGGACGTGCCGCCTGTGCGCTAACATTTGTGCGCCGCCGTTTGTGTTGCTCCTGTATTTGCGTATTATTTCAGCGAAATACAGCTTGCAGTGCCTGTAACTGCAGTTAAGGGAATCTAGGAGTGTTGTACTTGAATGTTGTGTTGTACTTGAATGTTTTTAATTCGGTTTTAGTAAATAGAATGGAAATAATTAGTTATATTTGTTTGCGTGCATTAAGTCTCACGCTTGTTTCCATTGTTAAAAGGAAAACAGATCGTTAGGAAAAAATCAGTTTAGGAAGAGTAAAGTAACTTGACAGGATAGATGTTTTACTATTCTCTTTTAAGTTTTTCTTTGTTGTTCTGAAGTTCATAGTACCGGTTCGGCTCAGGCCTTGTCCTAAACTATTTCAACTATAATTTAGCCTAGTACGGAACTATTAGGACATGTCCGAAAACTGCTTTAGGGTAAACTAAGGCTCTTTTGATAGTTTTGATACAAGATTGATTTTCCTGTAAGACGACCAGGAATCGTTCATCTTGCAATAAAACATTGCAATTATTCTAGTTATCCACGGAGGTTCCACGGAGGTTCAGGAAGTGATACCTCCCCCTTGATTTCTCCATTAAATTAGCATTGCAATCATAAGCAAGAATTGATTGCGTCGTACCATCATAATTAATAACGAATTAATTATTAATATTGCGTTTGCACACGTGTTTAGCATTCTTATGCGCAGGAGTGGAAATCTGTGCGATTTTCTTAGAAAATGCGATGAGTGGGAAGTTCAAGTTAATAGTTGTGGTTGTACATGGCTGATTGGTTGTCTTCACGCCTTTTGTTCCGTAGAGGGTAGGTAGGTAGCTATTCAAGCGGTTCCGTAAATATTTCCGTGCATTATTAAATATCGACAATAGAAATCAAGTATTTAATCGCAACATAAAATCAATCAGTGTTATACCTAAGTTTTATAAGAAACTCCTGTTAATAACTTTTTATACCCAATTTAAAACAGCAAGTCTTTCTCCAATATTTTTTTTTGCCTAATCATCGATTATTCAATCATCCAAACCAAACACAAAAAATACGTATAATAATAATAGCTACCTGTACCTTCCCTAATACCTACCCAAACAATTAATTGATTAATCCATTTCATCAATCAACCCAGCTTACCGGGCTCTTGGTCGGCCTATAAAGCCCTTACACACCAGCGAGCCAACAGCAGCCAAGCGATTTTAACCCAAGTACACACCGAGCCGATAACAGCAATTACTAGACGCCACTGAGCGCAGCAATTTGGCAACGAACAGTGCTGTAATTAAATGTTGCTAAGTAGTGTGCACCTAGCCGTATTGCCTATGAGAGGTTCTATTGCTCTTAAGATGGGACTAAGATGTTGCTTTCTGTTGTGCCAGTGTTATAGACAGTGTAGAACTGGGGTTATCATGTCAAGTAAACGCTACAGTTTAGTCTATGTCAGAATAAAAACACAGATTACAATTACAAACTAAGGGCTGATTTTTCAATAGTCAGATAACTTATATCTAAAGAATAAATATGACAGTTTGATATAATTTCTAAAAATGTTCTGACTTTTGAAAAATCAGGCCTAAGTTAACTATCGGTCAGATAGGACTTATGTATGATCATCATCATCATCGGCAATCTTGTTCCACCCACTGCTGAGCACAGGTCTCCTCTCTTTAGCGCCATGCTTCCCTGGTCTGTTCGAGTCTCATTCAGGTCTTCCCCGCGATCTTCTGTAGCTCGTCCACCCACCTGGCAATCGGACTGTTGCTATTAACCGGGCACAAATACAAACCCTACACTACTACAATAGGTTTCCTAATGTAAAAGCCTGATAACTCTGTACGACCCGGGTATTGAGCCCAGTATCCGGCTCCAGAGTAACGTTTGATACCCCAGACCAAAGTGTTTATTTTCACAGTATGTATGTAATTGATGTATTAATATTAAACGTCGGTTTTCAGTACAAATATAAAAGTAATCTGCAAAGGGTTTGATGTAAAATGTAAGGTACTCCGTATTCACTTCGGTGAGCCCAGGCGAGGTGCGGCGGGAGTGATGGCGTGTGGCGAAGAGCGTAATTACGCTGATGATTAATGGTATATTTATATGGAAGTTCAATGAATATTGTTCTTATTCTTGCAATGCTTGAATCTGAAATCTTTGTAGCCTTTTGTTAGTGACGTTTTTGATTCACCTTAATAAAAAAATAGCCGTGCCATAAATTTTGATCGCGTAGGTGTTACACTATTCTATGAAATAGCAGATTTTGTTTTGATAATCGACGAAAAATTTTCACGCTGTGCGACTAGAATCATGTGCTGAATAATGACTTATGCTTTATCAAGAAAACGAAAATGTATAAAATAAATTAAGAATTGGTCCTTTGGTCCAACTGCTTCTCTTCAAAATTCTTTGAATGCTGTACTCCTCTGTGTGTGGCACTGGACCCAACCCCAGTGCTTTGACCACCGATGCATGCTTATCCATACGATCAGGGTCCGATCCGTATTAATTCGGGGCACACAATCGCTTTTTTAATGTACAAACACGAAGCAGTGGGTTCACGAAAATTACAAATTCCTTTGTTAGAAAGTCTTTTGGGTGAAACTTTGATGAAAGGGCTTTGAATTTTGGTTCAGTGAAGGATCTTTTTCTTTCTTTTTTAATCTATTTATTTGGGTTTTGAAAGCCATATTTAGATTGGCATTGGATAGGCATTTGATTGAGTATTTAGATAGACTAACATCGTTTCTTGTATAGTGATGGTTGATTATTTAGCAAGTTGCCCCCACCGTCAGAAGTTTCTTAGAACTCAGAAGAACAAAATTTATTAGCTCTGTTCAGTCTTTGCAAGCCGTAGCCTAACGAAACCCAATTACTAACAGTTTGTTTAAAAAAATGAAAAAAAAATCTGTAAAATCAGCAAGAATCACAAATTGATAAAGCAAATCAGACTCTAATATCTCTTAGGTCATAAACATATATAATCTAGAATAAAATGCTTGGGTAATGTAAAAAAAAGGTCGGTAATTTTGCTTGAAAATAATATTTAAGTTACATTTAAGCCATTCGTTTAATAGTCTGTAGATATAATCTGAAAGCAACACTGTTTAACTTCGAACGTTCACTTTCGACCTGTACCTACTGTGACCCGACACTTGGCAATGTCACAAGTAAGTAATAATATTTACCTAAGAGTTTTTAAATAAATATTATTAATAGGTAATTAATTATTTTATTACAACTATTAATATTACTTTAGGCAGTTACCATGTAGATGAAGCTTTTAAGTTTACCACAGATGTCCACAAAAATAGTCAGTTACCTTTGAAACGAGATAATGGTTCCCGGAATCCGTGTTACTTTAATTAACTCATGTTTGTCAGAAACTACTCTCTGAATTCTCAATGTCCTGTTTGTGTTTGACACTTCCTCAAATGGACAGATTTGAGGTAACTGTTTAGAGGCAAAGACCTAGATAAACTTAGCACACAGCCGCAGCATCGATGTGATCGATGTAGATTACAAATAAATTGTATCAATACTTACGTATGCCACACGCCGTGCTCGATCGACTCGACCGGAAAACGCGTCACGGAAGAGTGGACCGGCTTCCGCTGCGCATGCGCATACGGACGAAAAAATTCAGTTAAACTCATGTTTGAAGCAAACAGGGCTCTAGAAAGTGCTTAGATAACTGATTGGTTAAGTAAAAGTGGTTAAGTAAATAAGTGTAACTCTAAATTTGGATTATACAAGAGTAGCTTCTGGTTTCTAGAACTTTCTTTAAACCTTTGGTTAATGAATCGGCGGTTAACTGTTGGTTTTGATCAACTTCACAATACAGAAAACGTGATTTTCAATTAGAATATTTATCTTTGCGAGGACGGGACGAGCTTGACGCCTAAATACAAGATTGATCCACACTAGCTATGACAGAGAGGAGTTGAAAGGAGAAAGGGAGGGCGCACCTGCAGTGGGACAACATAGGCTAACAATACATAAATAACATGTACCTACCTAGTTCTAATAAATAAATAATATTTACCTACCTAGTTCTAATAAATAAATAACATTTACCTACCTAGTTCTAATAAATAAATAACATTTACCTACAGTTCTAATAAAAGACATGTGATTAGTTTATTACTGGTAATCCGATTAATAATTCTGACAAAGGACCACTTTTAGAGAAAATGAATTAATCAGCATTCGCTTGTAGAACCTGACCTGGCTTTAAGCCATTGTAACACCTCTACAGCATGATGGAATGCAAATAAATATATGAATATGTCGACCCAAACAGAACTTGAAAGAAAACTACAACCACAACTTACTTACCTATTTATTCCTCTAATGAACAATGATTACAAGAAAAATCTTCCATATTCCATCACAATAAGACCTCATGTTCTTAATGTTCACATTGTGATATAAATCATGAAACAAGGCATATTGTTGAGCCTATCTTCCATCTTGTAATTACGGCGGCTGAATAGACAAGATTAATTACATATTATTATTAATGCTGTTCACTATTTACATAAGAATTAGTTGTTCAGCTGGGTTTCTTAAGAATGATGCCTTACATACTTTAATGGAGCTTAGTACAGGTTGCGTTAGAGTGGGCAACCCCCCCCCCCCCCGGTGGGTTCCCTCATTGTCGAGGCGGGGGGGCTCAGTAGCCGTGGTGGATTGGACCACGGTGAAGCTAAGAGGAACCCGAGGAGCGGCCGCTCGTCTAGGCTGTGCGGAAAAGCCGACGACGTAGCGGCCGGCGGGTAGGTTGCGGTGCCGCTTGGGCGACATCGCAGCCTACCTGAGGCGGGCCGCGATGTCCCCCGTGAGGGAGACATCGCGGCTGAGGATTGGAGGCCGCGGCGGGAGAGGAGTGTCGGTGATACGTTGCCGCTCCCCCTACCTTCCGCGGCCTTGACGGGGCCGCCACCGTTCGATGGCGGACGCGGTGGGGCCGCAGGGGAAGAGGAGTGTCGGTGTGTCGTTGCCGTTCTCCCTATCCTCTGCGGCCGTAGCCCCCCATCTTGGGGGGCATGCGGGGCCCGCCGTTCAGGCGGGCGTGGGGGCCAGCAGGCAACGGGTGCAGGGGCACCGTTGCCTGCATTGCACAGGCCTCCACCAGTGTTGGACGGGAATGGCTAGGTGCTCCCGGCCATTCCCATAGCCCCCCTGTGTGGGGGGCATGCGGGGCCCGCCATACCACCTAGGCGGGCATGCGCCGGGAGGGCTATGGAGGTAAAGGCTATGCCTATTCCCGTGGCCCTCCCATCACGGCGAATGAGGGAACACCGCTGAGTTTTAGTGGGTATACTGTCATTCCGACATGGAGTCCCACATACCCCGTCTCGTCCCCCGCGAGGCGGGCATGCATGAAGCATTTCTCAGCGACAAAAAGAAAAAAAAAAAGGGTTGGCAACCCTACTATATAACATAGTGTCCTGCTATTTTAGAGGCCTAAATACTATATTTCTTTAAAAAAATATAGGCGAAAGTAATATATTTTCATTTCAATACAAAATGGCGAGATGAGCGCCATATGGCCAGTATCAATCGCATAAAAACTGAATTAGTGGTATTTTGTAACCTTAATTTAGAATGTAATAAAAGTTATGAGACATTTAAAAAAAGCTAAATAATTACCAGATTACAAATATTTTTTTACACATACCTATTTTTTTACCTTCTGTTATATTTTTACATGCAATGGCTTAAATGGTATAAAAAAAAATTGGCAACCCTAGGACCAAAATAACTAGCACGATTGTTTTGGTCTTTAGTGTCGCGAGTCCCTTTTCATATCTAGATCATTAGCGACTCTATTTTACAAAATTAACCGTTTAATTTAATGTCTCATTAAATTGGAACTCTATTTTTATTAAGGGTTTTGCCTAAGATCTGATTTACAAAATTTTCTGGAATTACATTCGGAACTTGCGTGTATGCTAGATTAAATTAGGTATAATGTAATGTCAGCATTTGGATATAGTATTTTGTCAGCTTTTGGTCATTGTTCTATGTACTAGTTTTTATTTCTTTATCATTATCAAATGAACGTGTTAAAATTTAATTGTTTCTCGTTGAATATGCACCACATCAGTATTTGTTTCTGTAACTACCAACTCGGTAGCAATACAGCCATCACTACAAATGGAAGTTTTCAGTGGAATCCCTGAACATAAGCACACACCACCGGTGTTTCGGCATATAACCGCTATCCGGACTCGATAACCGTCCGACACATTAGCGAGGCGCGCCCCGGACGCCCGGACGCGGTCGGACTTTCCGTCCGCAGTCCACAGTGTCCGGAATGCTGTGTTTAATGTTAATGAGGATTTTGTAAAGTAATGCTAGATTTTTTGCATATCCGTTTTAGTATTGTATGTTGAATTGAATGAACTGGGTATTTTAGAAATCTGATGTATTTTGGAATTATGGGCCTCTGATTCTGAAATACCTCTGACTTGTACGCACAACGACATATCAAGCTATACATTTTCAGTAGAAGGTGACTTCTCATTGTAAGAAAAGCCTATACAATGCAAGGTCAGCTAAAACTGGAAATGTTATCATGTCTTGATATGTCGTGGTGTGTACGAGAGCTCCCTTGACAGTTTAACGGGTGATAGGAACTATTAACCGTCCTGACACGCTCATTTTACACTAAGACACAATTGTAACTCGTGATGACACTTTCTCGGGACGCAGTGCAGTGCAATACACCTTTAATAATGCTTTTACCTTAGCTTCGATAACACGCTACCCTGCACTACCATATTACCTTATCTCCACAAACAAACCTCTACGTATTATCGATACCTTAGCCACCAACATCGCGAGCAGGTTGAACAGTATCGGGTGTTAACCCTCGCCTGCCATTAGGTAGGCGGCGCACGACCCGGATGTGTCGGCGCTTGCTCCGCGGCGCGAACGGGTTACAAAGCGGAGCTAGTGTAACGTGTAGCTACATATTGCACCTGCTTGGCTGCTTCGAAAAATGTGTAGAGGATGAAAAAGTGGTGCAAATATTTTAAGAAAAGGAATGCTTTTTTTGATTGCGGACGATTTGACGTGAGTAGGATAGAACCGATTCCAACGAGCAAGTTACTGTGGCAGCCACACCATAAGCCTCTATACAGGGTGGCATGGACCGCGCAAACTGTACCCATGAATTTAGCACATGATTCTAGATCAGGGGGTCTAGAATCATGTGCTGAATTCATGGTATGGTATATAATAACCGTCAAAAATGTCTACGTTACGGAATGTAGAAATTTTTCGGCGGTTATTACTCGTATATCATGAACTGAATCCATGGTACCAGGTTGCGCGTCGAGGTCCCTGTCACCCTGTATCTGTATCTGTATCATATTTAGATATAGGTATAGATTATCTTTTCATTCTTACTAAATTTTAGAGTAAACCTAGATTTTAAACAATAAGTAACAGTACAAACAACACAATTCTGTTATACCACATATTACACTACTATAAATTACCTTATGGGTACATATATCTTACTACTAGCTGCGCCCCGCGGTTTCACCCGCGTAAGATTCGATCCCGTGGGAATTTCGGGATAAAAAGTATCCTATGTGTTATTCCTGGTTATAAACTACCTGTGTGCCAAATTTCATCCAAATCCGTTCAGTAGTTTTTGCGTGAAAGAGTAACAAACATCCATACATCCATACAAACTTTCGCATTTATAATATTAGTAGGATAACGGTTCATGTATTGTTATTATTCCACACTTTGTAATCCACATAACCCAGTTAGCACCAATAGCCCAGTAGTAATGGTCATCTAAGGCGCTACAGATCAAAACAACAAATATTGTGCACCATACAATGCGTTCATATTGCATTCAGATGCCAGTGCAATAATAGACAACACAATGACATGACCTCATAGACATCACTCAAATCTATTGATTGTTTTGTGTGTTGCGATGTAATCCCTGACCTACGGTACTGTAATCTATCATCGACCGCTAAGACAGTTAGCCTACCCAATACAATAGTACAAACAAAACAATTCCTACCGGCATGCTTGCACAATAATCACTTATCAACGACAATTGGAGAGATTACTCCGCTACCTCAAGGGGCGGCAGACGTGGAACTTAGGACCAGTCATCTGACGGTTTCCTCATCACAAACAAAGGAGCGACCTTGCGTCCCCAAGGCTGTAACCTGCATTTTTCCTTTACAATGAGTTTCTTGTTAAATTGCCTTGCAGTCACGTATTGGCTATACCGAGATTATATTTATGGGTAATATGTTCGTGACGATAGCAGGAATATTTTTCTGTTTAGGTTGATTTTATTATGCTGCTATGTTATAAGATATGGTCTGACAACCTGTTATTAAGTTAATTATTAACAAGCTTGTGTTTACTTGTTCTGCGGCGCTTTGTTTTAAAGATTCAACTTTGTACGTACTATGTTGTGTATATACTATCATAATCTATCAATCATTTCCTGATAGCAATCATTTCCTGATAGCAAAATGGTTTAGGAAAGTGATCTTCACAACAAATATAAGCTTTTCATGTATGGTGTGTAGCGCGGTATGAAAGGTGGGGACGAAGATACGCCACTAAATTAAAAATTCGATCAAATATTATATTCAATAGTTTAGTCACTATAGCTAGTCAAAGATTGGCCAAACCCATAGTTGGCCCACCACTACTACATATTTAGTTAGTTTGCACAAACTTAACTTCGACGCTAGGAATTATGTGATAGTTCCAAAATACTCTTATGCATTAGTCGTTTATGTCAGTGTTTTCATTCATTGTCGTATTGTTGTCTCCACATTGTATATGCCAGTTACCGTTTTATCAATTTTAATGTTAGTATTTGCCGAGAACCTGGATTCGATCCTAGGGTTTCCCGGAAAATCTCTTGGCCTCGGAGATGTAAGTCCAACGCGAGAAAATACGGTTCAAGGAAAGTTAGGTGTAAAATTGTATGATGTCCGCTTGAATTGAGGCAACGGACGATTCTGGTCTATAAATAGAATTACAGGCGGTATTTTCCCTGAAACGGATCGCACGTAATGCACCACTACCCCACATACAACTATTTTGTTCACCCAAACTAACCACTAACACATTTGTTCAACAATAATACAATATATTCACGCTCGCTCACTCGGGGGACCGGCAGCAAAGCCGCTATTATGCCACAACAAAGGAGGAACGTAAGAGGATTTAGGGGGACTCCTTCTACAATGGACCGTTAATGTTGCCAGATTATTAGCTTTTATCTTGTTGCAATATATTCGGTGTTCCTGTGTACTTGTATTTAGTGAGGACAGTTATGAGGCCAAAGTTTGGCCTGCCTTTGAAACTCTTTGACGATTTCCTTAATTCATGGCTCTATTTTACGAAACTATTTTTATCAAACGGACACAAATCGAGATTCCGGTTTGCTGGTGGAAAATTCCTAATGGAAAAACCGACTTTGACCGACCTGGGAAGTGGGAATTGAACTCAGGCCCCCCGCTCAGCATCCGTGCTTGCGACCACTAGACCAACGACGCGAATGTTTCTACTCCAAATAGTGTTTAAAATAAAGAGTTTCCTTTCCTTTATTCTCATTATAATATGGATATACCATCGTTAGCGCAATAATTAAATACTAGTCGATAATATTTGTATTACGTCATGTTTCACCTGGCACGTGGTGGTACAAGAAATCTTATCAGTAATCTGAACTATAAGTGAATACTAATAAAGTTTGTTTTTCTTTGCAGGTAATTGAACACGATTTCTTGGGATCCGCTATGGAAAGACTTGAAGGATTTATTCGAAGAAGGTAGATGTTATTATATACTTAGATATTTATTATTCTCAGTATGTTATTCTTGTTTTATGCCAAGTTATTATACTTAAGATTTTTCTAAGAATAACTGTTTGTGTTTACTTTAAAATGTTCCAAGAGAAGTTATCTTTTAAAACTTTAGTTTGTAAAGAGTCGAAGGTTTTCTGTATTCTGTTAATTATTTATATCTTTTGTTGGTTTATATATTAGTAAATAGTTGGAACTCGTTTGGGGAAATTTTATTAAATACGACTTGATTTTGCTATGAGTATCTTGTGTGTCGCATACAGGAGAAACTCCGACAGTAACCAGGACAGACAAACAAACAAACACAAACAAAATTATCAAAATCTTATCACTGTAAATAACCATATCCACTTGAAAAAATACATTTAAATTACGTTTTTAAACGTGGATTTCGTCCTCATTACAAGACAAAAATACATCGATTACTCAAAACCAGTTTAATCGTTTACAAGAATAGAAGCATACACGTACATACAATACATGCAGAGAGGAAAATGCATAACACTTCCTTTTGAATGTGACACAGTCGGATAGCATCGAGGAAAACCGGAAGTGTGCAGATTTATAGCTTCCTGTTAAAGAACAATTTACAGCATTTTAGTTGGAACCTCATTATATAGTCTTTCCCAATCGTTTCCATTTATATTTTGAAGGCGAGGATAATTTATTAAAACATTCTTGAGCGATTTTCCTAAAAAACCGTCAGTGGGTGCATGGGAATTCCATAGTTAGTAGCAATAAATAATAATTAGCTAGCTTGTAATTAAAAATAATGGTACCTATGTACATATTTTAGTTTACATTTAATTTATTTCAATTGTTCTCTGCTTTCATTAAAAATACATTTATTTCCGTTCACATGTCGAGGTCGTAAGTTTCACTCATAAATACAAATAATATGTTAGTTATTTTTAAAAGTATTTTTACAGGTAGGTTCTAAAATAACAACTAATAAATACGAGTACATAATCAATTTAAATGCATAAATTTAAAGCCCGGGGTCTGGTTCTGTGGCTGGTTCATGGCAACAGGCTCGCCCCCATTACATGGAACTTAAATGTGGGTGTACGTACACCTCTGCCCAACGCTTTGGGGAAACAAGGCGTGATGTTATGTTTTGTTAAATGATTTATATGTGCTTTTCTCCTCTTCTTAGACGTACAGGGGTCACTCAAAGTTACACGTGTTGTGATGCTTCGAATATAAAATTATCGCAGATCCCTTAGATCTGAAACTAAGCCTAGTAAGCCTTCAGAGCTGTGGAGGATTGAAGTTTATCCAAAGTTTGACAGCGATGTGACAGTTATAAGGGATTGTCAATTTGTCATCTACTGAGTATGGTGGAGTCTTGATGGATTGGAGACGCCTGTCATGTGGTAGGCGCTGGTCCAATGTGCGGTGGAAAGCGGGAACACGTCGCACTCTTATATTCCCAAAAAAAAAGGGGAGGTTAATAAAACAATCATTTTACATTTGGATCGGCTTCTTAGCTAGTTTAACTTTATTTTGTTAATTGTATGTTCTGATTGTCTACCAGCCTGTTCCAACCGACCAATTTTTATTTCTTTTCATTTTTAGGGTTCCGTAGTCAACAAGAACCCTTATAGTTTCGCCATGTCTGTCTGTCTGTCTGTCCGCGGTTTCGCTCAAAAACTATTGGTACTAGAAAGTTGTAATTTGGCATGAGTATACACGTTAGTGACGCCGAAAACGTGGTAAAATAAAATTTTGAAAAAAAACAATTATTTAGGGTACCTCCCCTACATGTAAAGTGCGGATGATAATTTTTTTTTCGTTTTTCCCATAGTGTGGGATATCGTTGGATAGGTCTTTCAAAAAATATTAGGGGTTTGGGAAGACCGTTTTTTGATTAAGTAAACCGTTCGTGAGTTATCAAGCTTTAAAGTTCTAATTTTCGTTAGAGTCAAGTGTCCCCCCCCCCCCCCCTCTACGAACTAAACGGTTGTAGTTAGAAATTCAAATGTCACGGCAGTAGTACCTATATATAACGAAGTTTAAAGGAAAACTATCACACTTAAGTGGGCTTTACAAGTTTACGAGTAATAGTCGACCAATTGTATTTAACTCGAAAATTTCGAACAACTCCATAGAAATGTCGATAGATGGCGCTAAGCGTCAGTTGTATCATAGTCGACTATTAGTTATTAGTAGTTAGTATTAATCGAGTACCTAGTTGTGTCGTAGTTGTGTTGTCGTCGTTGTGTTGTAGTTAGAGCATGGTACGAAACTATCGGTCAGCGAATACGACCCGCACTTGGCTGTTATAAAAACTACGGAACCCTACACTGCGCGTGGCCCGACACGTACTTGATCGGTTTTTTTTTATCTACCGAATCACAAAACGAGTTAGATATTTCAGTAGATTTGCTAATTTGGGATTCCATAAGACTTAGGCCGAGATCCATAAACGTCAATAACCGAATACTTAGGCATTATTCCTGTCACTGTCTCAAAACTGTGAAATTGGGACGGGACCAGTCTACAGTCCGACAGTGCGACAAATTATAGTATCTAATAAGGATCAAATTCGCATAACACTTATTCTTTTGTATGAAACTGACATGTGTCGAGAACGCATTCTTTCAGCGGCCGCTCTGTAAGTCAAAGCACATGCATGATGAATATAACGCGATGATTCTGGGTGCCTTGGGGTTGCCCGTTCTAATGTCACCACCAAATAATATCCTCCTCAATATTCGAACACAAATCTTCCCAAAAACACCAGTCTTTACCTTGCACCAGCGGCAGCGAGACACATCCTCTCCCAGTGATTAGTCCGTGGCGGCCATTATTTAAATTTGACGCCCCCTCCCCGCTCCGCCCTTGTCGCCGAGCCATCCTTCACCAAAAAGTGCGTATTGATTTAAGGAGATTAGGACTACTCACAGGCATTTAGGGTAACGTGCTGGAGTAGAAGGATTATTAATGGAAGTTGAAAATGGAAGTTAGAAATTACAGCTTCAAATATAAAATTACTCGTTGGTAGTTGAATTTGTATAATTTTAGGAAGTTCTGTAAATATAGCTTCTGCCCTCGACTTCGTCCGCGTGAAATGTGTTCCTCCTCCATGCCTCCTTTCGCCACCCCGTCGCATCGCACTGCCGCCCTCGCTGTGACTTCGTTTTCTTATCGTTCTTTCTGACATGTTTTCTTTGTGCTCGGCTCCCAAGGGTCCTACCGTGATGTTAATAATATTAATATATGAATAGCCTACCTATAGCCTTCCTGAACAATTCTTCTGCTTCTCGTATCAAATGCAAAAATTGATTTTCAAATCCGACTGGTAGTTTTACAGATTAGCGCGTTCAAACAAACTGTTCAGCATTATAATTAGTAGAGACAAGTTCGTAATATTTGATTGGGTGTCCAGTCTATTGCCTTTAGTAGTATGTTGGCTGTGAGACGGCACCTAGAAAGAACGTTAACGTATCATTTGGTTATTCAATTTATCATTTACATTAAATTTATTGAGACTTGCAAGCGATTCCCTGTGTGCTAGTGGAAAGTTCGAGGTGTTAATGCCCCCAGGTTGTAGGTGCTAACGATCTGTCGCACGCTATCATTTATCAACGAAATATATAAATTGATAAATGTATATTTTATACATATAAACAGCACCTAGACGGTAAACATTTATTCATTGTTGGCTGAAACAACATGCATCGTACAGAGGGAATGTGTTTTAACCTTTACCTACCTTAGCATGTAAACCGTTTTAGTTTCTGCACAGTAAAAACAAGAACTCTATTGATTATTTTAATGTATTTAGGGAAATTAATCGTTAAGCAAATTGACACCCTGCGTCAATTTACCGCGTTACACCCATTTTATACAACTGGCAAAGAATGATTGTTGTGATTTGAATATATGAACAATTTAAGATGGCAGGCAATTTGCTTAACCACTAATTTTCCTGACTTTACCTAGACCACCACATCTCTTCTCTTGGTACTTTCATCTTAACCTGCTAGGTCCTTACCACACACACGAGTCGAGGTTGTAATTATAATCACAATGAACCTCTTTGATGAAAACATTAGTTTCAAACTGACTCATTATAGACATGCACTATGAAAGACTAAGCCGGGATTTATTCCAACAGCGGCCACGTGTGAATAGGACGAACAATTCCGTACCACCGTACAATATTTAACACTACAATCTTTTTTACCGCCGTAAAGAACACGTTTCTCGTATGGATTATTTTTATTATTTGTTTTTATAGCGGCCATAGTAGATCACACTTTGTGAAGAAGAATTTTCGAGTGTCGACGTATTACGGTTCATAGTAATAGGGTCCCGTTGGCACCCTTTTGTGTTCGGAACACTAAGAAGTCGGTCAGTCTAGAGTAGACTTAAAGCACTATACATATTCCACAAACAACTGTCCAGTTTATTAGCAGAATTAACTTCTACAAGACATGAGCTAGTGAAGGGAAAGTAATTTTATGGGTCCCATAAAATAATAACAGGTGAAAACATGTACTATCGCTTTGTGTGCCGTAAAATTAATCTCATATAGAAAGTGCTTGAAGGGCGAGAGAGATGTGATAGTGAAAGAATGGGAAAGGTCAAAGTAACATAGTGGTAATAAAACTGTCTGATGAATTTGAGTACGATGCACCGAAACTTGACAGGAAATACGCTTTGTGAGTTCTGAGGATCTAGACAAGTAGCAATCGCTTTCAAAGCGTTTTGTAATTCTATAACGAATTTTAACAGGATTGACATTATTCGAATAAGAAAAGTATGACCTCAGAAAGTCTAGGCGAATTAAAAAAAATGAAATATTGAGATGAATCGTGAGAAATAAAGGTTTCTTCTACCTTTATTTCAAAGCTTCTACCTACCTATTGAAATTTTAAAGTGCAAGAAATTGTGAGTCAAAAGATGATCTCAGTGGGTGTTTAGTATTCTTCCAATGTTTCCAAGTATATGACCTTGTGCGGGGACAAATGTAATTCACCTGATAGGTAGCTGACTGCGTAGCTGTCTTGTGACATTTGTGAAAGTTTAAATATCAATCTTTTGTGGTAGTTGCGTCAATTTAGGAAAAACAAATTCATAATCTATAATGTAACCGGTGTAACGAAGATGTTCTTGTACAACGCTGCCGTTAACCTTTTTCGGGGAATACGTGATCGTGATAAACCAAATCCTCGGTCAGAATTTGGTTCTTTCATAAAAGTGCGTTCGTGAAATATTATCTTTAGAACTACAAAAGCTCCTTTACAAGCACTTCTTCGCAAATAAACGCCACTTTTCCCTTTATCTTCAAATATTAATTTACAATTCTTAGTAAACACTCAAACGCCTACAAACCTACTTGTTTTCGTCTACTCACAGACCTTCACCAGATAACGACACACACTCATCTATATTTAGCTCCAAATTAAGCCTGTTGCCGGATCGCGCTACTTCGAGTCTTGACAGCATCGGATTACACGTCTGCCCTGATTGATGGTCTGCGCCAGAATGGTGGATTGTTACACCACTCCTGAGGATTTTTGGAAACGTGCCTATTTGGCCAATCCGGAGGCTTGATGGAGTATGTGCTTTGAAAGTTCAAGAACGTTTGTCATTTAAATATTTCTCATCTGTTTGCTGATTGTGAAAACAGAGGCGTACAAAATTAAAAGTTTAATTTTCACTTCACGTTTAATTTACATCTTGAAGTAGTGTCGTGAGCTATCTGTTCATGATGAACTACCTACTCAGTCCAATCACGATTTAATGAAAGTGCTAAGGAGTTCAATAAGTAGGTATTATGTACGTGAAATCCAAGCGCTGAAGTGCATGTGCAAATTGTTCAGTTGGACCTTTTAGGACAACCTCGAGCTGTGTGTGTACACACACAAGCTACAACGCTTTGGAATGGGCAACTAGCTTCATCTTCTGACTGACTGATACCTTGACGATTCAAAAGTGCCTGTGGTTTATTTGAAATATATTTTTTGAGTTTAGTCTTTAGGGTTGTATTGTTGAGGGACAACTCATAGCTTCTTTCATGATATTCTCTGTTATCTGACTTTTCTGGAATCTCTACCAGATTGTTCGCAAACAGGTTGCAGGCAGATTATGTTCAGAGTAAGACTATCACTGCTAAGCTATACTATACTACACTATAGCTATACTTTTTTAAATTATCAGCACCTTTTTTCTTTCACAATAATTCACTATCACATGCCACACGTCACCGGCACATCTGCGACAAAGATGCGCGTAGGCACAAAGAGACAAGACACAAGAGGCACTGGCCGTCGACTCCGTACTCCGCTATGCAAACATCAGAGCCGCATTGTTTTGGGTCAATCACACGGCGCGGGCGCCGAATGCTAATCAAATAAAATGTACGTATGTCACGGGTTTTTGAGGTATTTATTTATGTTGTTTATAAGTAGAGGCAAATGTGGAAATTGCTTACTGAGCTGAGGTATTTTCTGCAAGTGAGACGAGAATTCTTTTGTAAACTGATCCCTTGTTTGAAAAGCTCAAGCAAGGGGGTCGAAGTAGCATGTTGAGCCGCAGGTTGCTGGCTCAATTCCGGATATACGTGAGTTTTACGATGTCATTCTATACGGAACATATAATTTGAGGCGCTGACCCAAGCTGAAGATAGACATGAAGAAAGCTACACACGAAACTTGACTTTCATCAATATTCTCCGTGTTACCAAAAGTCAAGGTCTGTTGAGATGTACTGGAATGACTATCATCTATTTCTGAACCAACCAGACTATGTTCCCTCACCCAGAAATCATTGGTATCCACCGCCATAGCCCGAGCCTCAATCAGAAACAATAGACCAATATAGAGAGCTCATCTTTAAATGGACCCTATTGATGGCGTCACGTTAATACCGGTCCTGCACCATATTGTATGGTAATGCAGAAAGATGAACTATTATGATTATTCTCTGTACATATCCGATGAGTAACTTTAAACCTTCACATTGTGTCGTGTGTCGTGGGAGGGGTGATAATAGTAGGAATGGTCATAAATTCCTGTTCTTTGCATTCTTTGTATTTCTAAATAGGACCACCCTGGAGAATTCAGCAAAAATATTGAGGTTTAAATGAACGAATCTCTACTGGCTCACCTATCCATAGACTGACCTCGGCCAGTGCTGCTTAACCTGTCAAATCGATCGATCTGTTCGTGATTGCCTATGTGTTTATTTTATATCTATGAGTTTATTTTACTTCTGTCCCTTTTGGTATTCCCTGAAGACTCCAGGTGTTACATCTAGGTGTACATAATTGAATCAGCGAGTGCGATTCCGCGTACAATTTAATTTCCGTGAACGTGAAGACATGACGCTGAGCGATTAGGTAGCCGCCCAGCTGTGTAATTGTGCAGTCTGGCTCGCGACTTGGCGCAGCACCACAGTGCAGGGACAGACACAAGGTACAGTCCTTGTAGGACATAAAAGCACAAGCTTGTCGCGCTAAATCTTCTGAACACAATGTTCAGTTAGAAGTGTTAGAACGAGTGAGAGCTTTTTCTTATACTTGTTAAATGATTGGGCTGTATGTAATTTGGTATGATTTTTGAATCGATGTGAAACCCAATGGAACTACTTTTTGGCTAAGAAGTTGGTTGTACGCACTGTGATTTCTCAGTTACCGTGCTTTATTTATTACTTGCCAGAATGATGTTCTTGTCCATCAGTAATAGTCAAAGATGCGCCCGAAACCGCATTTTGTTAAAACATGAGTTTGAGACTACTCAACTATTTTTTTTAAATTAAACTCATATTAGTCTAGTGGTTAGGAGTGGTCCTTCTATACCTTGTTATATCGTGGTAATTGTGCAGTCTGCTCAGAATCGGCGTATCAGTGATCAATGATTTGTATTACTACGCATAGTGAATCTATTTGGAGAGATGTTTTGTAGAGCCTGAAATAATCATTAATGACAGCTATTTTGAGCTACACTACGAGTACATGGAGCGTAGGACATAGTTCCAAGATCATTGATGATGATACACATGTCATCGGTATTAATTCTCTGGTTAATATTTTTCGAGATTTTGTACAAAACATTGTTACAGCTTTCCATGCACTTGCAGATAATAGCCGATTTAAGGCACCCGCAGACAGGTGCGACGTAACAGCGCGACGCGAATCTAGTAGAACAATTTCTATAAAAAGGTCATGGAAATTGTTCTACCAGAATCGCATCACACCGTCGTGTCACGCCTGTCTGCGGGAGCCTTTATTCTCAAAAAAATATGGTGAAGTGAGCTTGGAATAAGCTGCCGATAGTGTCAATATTTAGATATTGACACTATCGGCAGCTCCCACACACACCCACGAGCCAGTGAGGTTCCACCTAATATTAGTCTTAGGTGGAATGACAGCTCACTTCACTTAAGTTTTCACGGTGAGATTTTGCATAATAGATCGGTAGAACGTCCCTTCGATTATGATATACCAAATACTAAGGATAGGTAATCCCGAGAACCTATATTGAGCCTCTTAGTCATAGCTCCCACGAGAACACTAAGGATGTCTATCTTTAGATGACCACCCAACAATTCAATTATGTTCAATAGTCCAGTGTATAAGAATAATGTGTTTATTAGTCAGCTAGCCTCACTGGCTCGTGGGTGTGTGTGGGGGACTGTAATGGACCGTTTAAACTAAGACCTAGCGGCTATTTATAAAACTGTTTTCGTAAAAATAGATTAAGTCATTATTACTAGTAAGTTCGTAAGTTGTATACTAAATAGTTATTATGTGGGCTAGGATAATAGAATTAGAAGATTTGTCTAACTTTTAAGTTAAGAGAGAAGATAATTGTTTCACTATTTGTTCCTCTTTAAGCACACATTTCATCTAAATGCATAATAGCATAGCATAATCGAACCCACGGCCTACGATACATAGTCGCGGCTGTTACCACTGGGCCACTATCTAAATGCTATGAGGATATATTTTTGAGACGCTTCTTACTATCAGTATAGGCTGCAACTGTGTGTTCTTTAGTCTAAGATTAATTATTTTTGAAATATTCCTTTACCTACTTTTAGAAATCGAATCTCCATCTTGAAACATAATGACTATACTGTATATATTTTGATCTTTAAAAAAGATAGAATAATACTGAAACCTGTCATAAAACATAGTGGGTAGTATCAGTTACGGAGACAGCAGTAAAACCCAGGCGACGCCAACATCTGTCGACACTCGAGGGTGTCTGCGACCACTTCCTGAGCGATTGGAAACTGTAAAGATAAGTGGCTTCTCACTGCTTTTATTGTAGGGTTGAGGAGCTTCGAGTGGTATCACATGCTACCACACTTAAAGAAGCTAAGTCCAGGAAAAGTGAAATTAATTAGATTCTTTGCAAGATTAGATAAAATTTCCATTGAGTAGGTATAGGTAGGTACCCTATTATTTCGTACGGTTGGTTCCTGTTCCTGCCAAACAAGGCGTTCTCAGCCAGGAATTACATAACAGGCCCAATCCAATCGCTTAGAATGGTGATGAGGTATGGCTCATTTTCCTTTGACCTTTCACTGTAGTCATTCTGCCTACGGTCATAGGAAAATAATATGTTAGTTATGTATGTATTATTTTATATTAGTGGCTACAAGCCGCACCGGTCGATATATCAGGTTAAGTTACGCTTGTCGTGGTTGGGTCCGAGGATGGCTCCATCTTTACATACCAAGACCCCTCCGTGCCTCGGAAAGCACGTTGGTCTCGGCTGTATTCGTGGATGTTGGACAGTCGTTACGGGTCAGAAAGCCCGAAATTCTGATAAGTCTTACCAAGGGTGTCGTGTAACCAGTAAATAGGTTTTGGAGGATTATCGCTCTGTATAAAATACTGGTACTCAGCTGCATTCGGTTAGACTGGAAGCCGACCATAGTTGGGAAACTGCTTCTAAGATTATGATTATGTTTGTACCTAATAAAGCTATTACGTTTTAGGCAGCGTTGTTAAGAAATTAAGGGCTGATTTCTCAATCGACCGATAACTTTTATTCGTGGAATAAATTTGATGTTTGACAGTTTTTGTATGGTAGAACGTCAAAAATTCAAAATTATTCCTCCGATATAGTTATCGGGCGTTGTAAAAATAAGCCCTTAGTAATACATATAATTCGATACACCGAACACTTGTGACCCAGATAGTTTTACAAACTACAAATATGTAAATAGGTACTTACCACAAGTTACTGTATCAGGGATTTATGTATAAATCGGCTATACACTTCACATGACAGGTTGTAAAATTGAAGAAATACAATGGTTAATATTTCATACATTTGAAGTGTTAGGCAGTAGGTACTCAGGTTATTTATTATTTTAAAAGACAATATGAAAAAACCCAGTATATTCAAGAGTTCAAATCGATTGATAATGCATTTAAAATTCACTATTGACAAATAGATACCTATAGTAAAACAGATGACAGCACGAGACACGTCGTTACATCAAATAAATCTGTAACATTCTCTAAAAACTTTCTTATCGTGTATTGAATTACTTTCGTGTGCATCACATTTTATTCAGTTAATAAAAACAAATGAAACATTACGAGAACTGCGATTTCCAACAAATTATCTTACTTGTGTATAGGTAAATATTTTATGTCGATGGTGTTATTATGATTAGTTTAGTTGCCTACTGAAATATTATTTTCATCATATATACCATGAAACTTTCATCAAGTGAAGGGCTTCAACAAAGGGTCAAAGGCATGTTGTTGGAATCCAACGTAGAACCTTTGTGTAAGGTTCATAGAAAGGTATATAACGCCCAGATGGGTATGGTTAGCTAAGCTTAGTACAACAAGGGCATATTTTTAATTTTGTACGTTTCTCAAAAGTCTGGCTTGCGGCGTCCGTCGCCCACGTGGGAGTCGAGATTATCTCACGGGACCTTGCTACCGAGTACCGGGGTAACAAGTGGCCCATGTGCTTCCCCAGGGTGCCATATATGTCCTTGCCAAATTTTATCGAAATCAGTTAGTAGTAGCATACAGACAGAGTTATTTTTGAATTATTAAAATTATTTGTACGGATTATAATGCTGAAAGTAATTCAGTAATTAGCAATAAGTAATTCATGTGAAGAGAGGATTGGAAGGCCAAGCGCAATTCAACTTCTAATGACGCGACGACGCTCTGGTCGATTGATCAATGAGGTTAAGCGTCGTTCGTCTTGGATGGGTGACCGATCGGGATCGTTCCACCATCTGTCTACTCTCTTGCACGTGCCATTGATGAAAACTAAGACCATCTTTAATTTAAGGAAAAAAAGTAAAAGTTTCACCAGTCGAATTTGCTATGGTAAAACTTTTTACAGCGTTTCTTCTCAAACCATTTTTTTTAACAGCAAGTATTCATCATATTCAAATGAGTAGTATCCGACAATCTAACTGTACCACACAATTGAGAGATGAAAAGTTTCATTTTCCAGTTATATTGTGTAAAACACACAAAAATGTCGGCCTTAATCGAATATCCGTTTACAATAACCTAAAAAGTATTATATTACAATGGATAGTAACATTTAATTAATCCTTTAAACACATAATCACCATTTAATCCGTCGGTTACTGTCTGACGGCCTGTCTCCCACAACTTCAATGGCGATTGTTCTTCTGTCTCGCTCACGGTTCGCGTTTGTGTGGGTATGAAAGAGACGAGTGTGATGCAGTGAATCACGTTGCGCGTGCGCCGCGGACCGTTAACTGTGATTGCTGGTGGTTAAGTTGTAAGCTTGTAGCGGTGGCGGGGCTGATTACAGTTAATTGACAGTTTGATTGACTTTGTGTGTGGCAGGAAAGAACTAAATGTAACTGAACATGCTGTAACACACACTTCGCACGCAATTCCTAGTCGGTGGGTACGTACTTGAACTTCATTTTCTAAGTCTTGGACCAGGTGCAACATACCAGAAATGAGTTTCTGTTCCAGTTTCGAAGAATCTATCTATAATTATATCATAATTAATATGGCTGTGACCGGTGTCTACGAATTTTTGCTATGCCATGGTAGAGTGGACTGAAGTATAAACCGTGACGGTTCTATAAAATTTCGGCTGTTCAGTTGATACTGCAGCACATGCGCCTATCTCAAACAGAACCTTCTTGCTACACTTGCAAACGGCGTTACTCTTCGTCGACTGGTCCTTATAGACTAGTTTCATCCATGACTTTTGGCCAGGGGGGTTACCATAATCCCTAATAACAGGTCTGTACTAGACAAAAAGTCAAGTATCAACTTTTAACCGTCACCTTGACCTGCCCTGCACATCACCTTGACCTGCCCTGCACATCACCTTGACCTGCCCTGCACATCACCTGCTCTGCGAATGATTATGATAGTGGGTAGTATGTTGTCGCTATCACCTGCAACTTGGACATCTGTCGGTACCGTTACGACGTGTCGCTGGGCGACCGGCAGCTCAGCTTTTATTTGCTCTGGCTCGACTGCGGGTCAGCGATGTAGGTCACAGGCTGTTTGTCCAGTTGGTGATACTGCCTCAATTTGGTTGTTGCATGTGGTTAACTGGTTATGATTGTCAATGGGGATACGGCACGGCGGGATTGACGGCACGGTTGGCGCAGTGGTTAAGCGATTGACTGCTGCGCTGCGTGTCGCGGGTTCGATTCCCGCACGGAACAAATATTTGCATGACCTACATGTATTTGTTCCGAGTCTGGGTGTTTTTCTATCTATAATATGTATGTATTTACAAAAAAAAAAATGTATATAAGTAGCCATCTTGTTACCATAACACAAGCATTAGGTTGCTTAGCTTGGGAAAATGGTGCTGTGTGAAATGTCCAGGGATATTATTATTATTTATTATAATAAAATACCACTTTACACAAATACACGTGTATTTTCAGTTCGTTGACTTGTTTTTACGGTAGTTGGTCAAATATGGCGGTTGTACGGTCAGCCAGTCCAACCACAGTAACAATATTCAGAGGCATCCGGCAGGCCCTTATATCCTTTGTAGGATAATTAATAAATGAAATAATTACTGCATGGCTTGTAGTGTTATTAAATTACTGTATTTATTTATTTTACCTATTTGGTGTAGTTGAGGACCTATTCTGATTTTTGCTCTACTGTTTCGATTTGATTATTATCCAGACATTTATAAATAAATAGATTTTAGTGATAAAAAATATGATTTGGTTTGGTTTGTTAGTTACTAGTAGTCTCTGGTATGTCTAGTAGTCTCGTTATATGCTTTGGCTAGACCCACCCCGAGTATAATATCTACATTATATCACTACAGAAACATGGTTCATAGCTTAGGGCTCTAAACGCTTTCTTGAATAAACTGAACTCTTTATTGTTTTACCTGGTAACAACAAATTGTTTTATTTATTTTGTATTTCTTTGAATCGGGGATATTATCCTGCCAGAGAATAACCCGTAGTTCGCGAGACACCTCGAAGGTGAGGCATTGTTTCGTGTTCGTGTACTTACTTTATCATGTTCTATGATGTCTCTTATTTAATTAACGTCTAGATCTCACTTAGTGATGTTTCTGACGCAAATTAAATTATATCTGCGACATTTGTTCGTTTCTCTACATCACACAATAATTAATGTTCTGACGTTATTGGGAGATATTTATACTTTGCGTTCAGATTTCGATCTAATTAATTGAGATCCTCTCAGAGTAAGGGCAATTTATTTGTGATTTCGAAGATAATTACGGTGGCTGATTTGTATAGGTTCATTAAAACATTACTGGAGTAGATGACTCCTAGAGTGTCCTCGACGAATCGGCAAACTTGAAGGAGCGACTACCAGTAGAAGGGAGGGTCAGAATACTCAGTATGTACGCGAAAGGTCGAGAATTTGATGTGTTTGTGCAATTTGGGAGATTCTTGGAAGGACTTAGTGTGGGTATTCATTGAATGAAAGTGTGTACCTAATGAAATTTAGAGCAAAAGTTAAAAGACAGTTCTAGATTTGGACAGTTATGTTGCAAGTCACGGTAATTATTAATTAAACCTACATTAAAAGAGTAATCGAAATGGCTGCTCTCATTGTAATATATAATGTATAATCTCTCTATTATCGTCTCTACTTCCGGATTGTCCTCAAGGATGATTGATTGATACTTGAGTGTGAGGAGGCGGATTAGTTTACTCAATTAGGCAGTACTTATTAGTGGGAATCCTCCTAAACGTCTGTTCGACATTGTTTTACCTTAGTGATTAGTTCTGCGATCACAAAGTTGTGATCCGATTAGGTGATCGAACAAATTATTTTGTACACGAAGCTGTGTACATACTTGTGACCCGAAATGATCGTTAATTATGATCGAGTTTCAATAAATATAAATTGTGAATCGTGTGCCAAGTAGTGTCGGGGCAAACCTGAATATTTATAACAGCGATTAAAATACGATGAACCAAAAATTGATCCATTGATTGATTCAAATATATACAAGGTCTCTAGAAAGCGACTTTGGAACATCCGATTTCCGAGCTTTGTTCATTGTTAGTGCAAATTATGATTTACATTCATTCGGACGTAGCTTAAATCAAAATCAGACCACTAATTTCCGCGCTATTTAGTAACAAACAAACGGTCAGATTTATAGTATTAAATGATTAGAATAAGAAATATAGTGTTAACTTTCGCAGAGCCAAATCTAGACCGAATGTAATGGCTGTCTGATTTTTTCAGGTTTAGACCTTTGTTGCAGACCGATTTCGTTCCGCTGTAGTGAACGGTACATTTCTCATATTTTTTGTTACTTTCAGATCATTTCGAGCGTAAACTCTTGTAGTTACCGACTTTTTTGCGTTCACGGTAATCGGGACGGTTTCTTGACTATAATGATGATGACAGTATTATGATTGTAATCTAGTGTGCTGATTTGGGGAGAAAACGTTAAGTATTAGTACAGACTGTAATATGTATGTTAGATTATTCATATTTATAATGAGGCCAGAGTGGTAGGTACTGTGTTACCATACCATAACACTTGTAAAATGTATAGTGTATATGATAACTGAAAGACAGTGCAACATAGTTGGTGTATGTTAGTATGTACCATCTACGAGGCTGATAGTCATTTTATAACATGTAAAAACATGTCATTGTTTAAATTCAAACCTATGTTTTAAACAATTTACATACTATTATGGCGTATTATGATGGAATGTGTTGTGAATTAGGCACTAAAATATCTGTAACATCCTACTAATAATATTAGGTATTTAAACGTGAAAGTTTGTATGGATGGATGGATGGATGTTTGTTACTCTTTCACGCAAATACAACTAAACGGATTTGGATGAAATTTGGCACACAGATAGTTTATAACTAGGGTTCACTTTTTATCCCGATATTCCCACAGGATCGAAACTTATGCGGGTGAAACCGCGGCGCGCAGCTAGTTCTTTATTTTTACCATATTTTATCTAAACTAAAGAGAAAATATTAGGATTTTTATTTGTTTTTTACGTTTTCACGCTAAAACGGCTGAAAGGATTTGGATGAAATTTGGCACATGAGTAGACCACAACCTGGATTAGAACATGGGATACTTTTTATCCCGATATTCCTACGGGATCGAGATCCATGCGGGTGACATCGCGGGGCACAGTTAGTACACAAATAAAGATACTTAGGAACTTAATACAAGTTGCCCAAGAAAGGCGCCCAAAAGTCAAGTGCAAAGAGTGGAGTCGACCAGATGACGTCTCTTCACTAATTAAATAGAGAGGCGAGACTGACGCGCAATATTGTATTTTAAACCGGAGATTTAGTATGCAGCACGTGAATCATAGCTGGATACCGGATATTGCTGCTTTTAGCATTGAAAGATACAAAGCCCTAAACGTATATAAGTTTATATCAAGGCTTTGTCGTGTGCGATGTTACCTACGCCCACTGCGGGCTTATACTGTGACATCAACATCATCAACATCCCAGTTACCTTACCCCAATTTATTTACAAACGGAACAACATGTGTTTTCCTTTTTGTCTGACTCACGAATTCATTCGCTTCCTCCCTACAATCTGCTCTCATCCAAACTATAAATTAAACATCTTAATACAACAGTAACGGTAACCTTTCTTTCTACCATAATTGCAGTATTGTTTAAAGACAAAGAATGCGTTCTTATGCAAATAGGTACAGACAGATACTCAGTAATGTGAGCAAACTGTTTCTACTGATAACAAGTTTGTTTGTCTGTCTCTGTGTGTGTTTGTCTGTCTGATAACAGTCGTTTTTGTTCTCAGTAGATAGGGATAATTAGCTAGTTAAGTGATGATTCAGTATGCTTTGTAATAGTTTTTCATGATAAATGAGTTTAAAGAAAGTCAAATTATAATAAAAAAAATGATTCGTGAGGCAAGTGAGAGTAATGCCTTGTAAGCTAAGAGTCTATTGAGAACGAGAGAGATTATTAAAAAAGTCATCAATTAGAATCTAAAGACGTATTACTTGGGGATTAATTAAATCTCTCTTTTGCTTTCGGTTCGCTTGGGAATTATGGGGTAAAATGGAAATAGATTCACAATACTTTCTGTCGGTCTGTCATCATTCAAATCATTTGACTTTTTATTTTAATTAGACTAGGTAAGTCTAAAAAAAACAAAACAATCAAATGATTTACGGAAAATCGGATCAATCTCAGTCAACAACTTTGTAACATAGAAATTTTCATACTCCGGAACGTTTTCTACAATATATTTTGTTGTGAAAGTTACATCTGAGACGCGAGGAATTTCAGCAAACACGTGTGCACATACACACACACTCACATACATACAAGCTTCTAACACATAAGAAAATGGTGGTATCTAACGAGATGCTCGCGTGACCAGCGCTCGTCCACTAATGCTCATTAATTGCTTGCTAATTAAGGGTTGCATTCAAGACTTATATGATAGATATGGGGAAACCTGCCGGGTGTTCAAAATGACTGATCATTGTGGAGTAAATGACCGATCATTGAGAAGACTGGACGATGGAAGATATTCTGCGAATGGGTTCCGTAATTCTATTGCGAAATGTTCTGTATATCTGTATACCATGTTCCATCTGTTATACCTAGAAGTATTTTTGGTTATCATGATCAGTCCTAAAGTAGTCTGTTGATGAAAATCTTTACAGAAAATGCAGTAAAGGCCTTCTTCCTAAAAGATTTTCATAGCTAACTAAACCTCTGTTATTTCCCAATCAAAAACAAAAGGTCGCAAGGACTGGGAGCATCTAACACATGGTACACGTAATGTTGCAATACGTACAGTCAACAAAAGAGACAAGTATGCAAGGTCGTCGGATATAATGAAGTTTAGTAAGAAACCGATGGATGTTTTTGAATGAAATTTAGTTTGCTAAATGAACTGTTTGTTTTCTATTAATTAAATAAAATATCCGAAAACATCAATCCGTTTCTTACTAAACTTCAACTTTTTCCGACGACCCTGCATACTCATCTCTTTTGTTGACTGTACATAATTTTGAATTTTACAGCTTGTTCGTTGTGACTTGTAAGTAGTTCTCCGCCATTGTGCTTTCTTAATTTACATTTGATTGTCTGTTATCCTTTAAAATTATCCGAAATCATATTTCTATCGATCACCGTACCTACAACTGTTAACTGTCATATTGTTTATAAACTGCCTAGTGGGCCAGTGTGCCGGTGTGGCGGTGTCGGTGTGTCGGTGCGTCGCGTCGGTGTGTGTCGTTCCTTATTCATTCAGTTTTGGCTCAGTTTACTAATGTCTTTGTAAACATGACAAATGATTGAATTGCACGTTGTGATTGTGAATCAACTTTACGTTGTGAGTGGAAGTTGTTAGTAATACTGTGGCAGGTCGCAAGGCGCACTACAAGTAACTTTACTAGCGACTAATAGAAGCGACTAATAAAACAGATGATAAAATCAAAAGTGATAAATGTCTCAGGAATTAAGTCCGCCTTTGTACAGTATTTTTTTTACTTTGCATTAAGTCTAAATAAATAAATAATCTATTAAGAGTATGTATTCAATGGGCAAGGCACAAAAAGGACTACCCGTCTCTTTCTCAGGGCATCAAAAAGGGGCACTCACCTGCGTTGGTTACACAAAAAAGGAAACATTAGCCTTCAGTAACTACCTAGTAAACGTGTATCTGCACGCTGAAAAACCAGAAAAAAAGGTTCTAAGAAAAAGTAAGTTTATGAGGATAAATGAAAAGTAAACAGTTCTCCGAAAAAGTTAAACAATAATGAGAACAAACTTAATGACAAAAATTACAGTCACATCTTCTCAGTATTCCTCACTGTATCAATGCAAGCTTCGTGTTTAATAAGGATTTTTCCCATTCAATATTTATGGAGTGATGTCAACTCATGATGACTGTCATTGAACTGTCATTGACTTGTTACTTGATGTCATCATTTGTAAATGTAATCTAATATCGCGACATATTCGCCAAAAATGTAAACAAATACGAGTTTATCGAAAAAAAACTTTAATTTCTACATAATAAAGTTCAGTTTACACTACAGCTTCAAACATTTTTATAAGTTTTTCAATAGTGCTAGTCACTCTGAAATCAACTTAATTACCATAAAAAAAGAGCTGATATTTGTTTAACTTGAAATAACGCCAATTTGAAACAAATTTGAATATACGTTAATTAGAGTTTTTAGGAAAAGAACAATATTCGAGTCACGCTGATTTTAGAAGAAACCTGAAATGAATGTACAACTTTTTGTTGGAACTATATTTGCGACCAGCATGGTCTGTAATGGCGACCAACAAAGAAAACGTTGGTCGTTGAATTGAATTAATTATACTGTTATGCAAAATAAAACCATGCAAAAGATGGTGTCTCAATCTTAATATTATAAATGTGACAGTTTTTGTTGGATGTTTCACCTCATACATATATTATTCGGCAGCAGTAGTTCTATCTCTGTAGAGGTCACTGTTCAACTAAAAACCGGCGTGAGTTATAAGTTTATCTCAATACTTCACTCACGTTGTTATAAAGTTGCTGAACTTAAGATCGTATCATGCTCAAAAGTGGTGGCTTCTCGCAGGTTTTGCACGTAATGGAAACATGGGTAGAAGGGCCACTTGAACAAAAACACAAACAAGCAAGAAGGAAAACTTATTTGTTGTAATGCTGTTATGAATTTCCTTTGATTTCCAAGGCATTTTTGTGCCCAAACACAGTCCAACACTCGAGAAGGTAATGATAGTAGGCTATGAGGGTGAATGCAGTGCGGTGCAAGTTAGGCAAGCAACATAGGTCGTCCCCTTGTCTCTGAAGTTCTCAAGTATTGGCGCAGTGGGCTTAGCATGAATGCACAGAGTAAAAGTAACGTAAATACGAACGATTTTAGAGTTTGATTTGAGGACACTTGATAGCCCTCACTTAATACGCACTCTGTGTTTTGATTGAAGTTATCCTTTTGTTCTTGATCCGTGGTGTCTCCACTGTTGTCAGATTTTATGTGACGTGGTGTGCATGAAGCGTAACTCCGTGAAATAAAGACGCAGTGATACTGTATGCGCCGCCTGAGCATATTACAAGTTATGTTCGCCGACACTGTTAAAGAGGATGAGTTCTTTTAGTAGCTTCGTACTCTTTACGGGCTACGCGTGTTTTATGCTAGTGCTTAGCTTTATTTGAGCAATTTTGAGATCATTGCGAAGATTAGTGTTGCTTGAAAGAATTGTTCTGACGAGGGGTTCTTTGAATGATTTAGTTTGTCACGCACATCTGTTAGGATAGGTATCTAATGCCTGCTATATGAGTGACTTGAAAAGTTTCACGCAATACTGTTAGCGTAATACGCCAAATTGGGAGAACACAAAGTATTTGGGATTTATTATTAGGTTTTTCTCAGTGAATGGTATGGTTATGTAGGGCTGACTATGCCAATTTTCAACCTATTTTTACCCATCGTCCATGAATATCCAAAAGAACAAAAAACCGTCATAATCATAAAATCCGCAACGATTGTACCTTCTATCTGAAGCGGAGCAACTATCAATTGTATTTGAATACATCGCGCGATTCTTTGTGAGTAACTGCCGCGTGCAAGTGTACGAACTGTGCGAGCGTGCGAACCGTGCGAGTGCGAATATAATAGAGGTGCGAATGGGACGATTGTACTAGTGATGCATGGCTGCTGTGTGATGTACCGCAGTCATTTGTCATCGCTGTGTCAAGTGACCTGCTAGTGGCCAGGGGTCGGCAGAAGAACAGGTGGGATAGGTATTGAACATGTGCTTGGAGTAACGAACATTTTAGGAATTTGGGGTGTAAGGGAATATCATCGATTGTAACTAGCTCTATGTTTACTAATAATAAAGCTGAAGAGGTTATTTGTTTTTTTTTGTTTGAACGTGCTCTGCTGTGGAACTAACAGTCGGGTTTGAAAAAATATTTTTGCATTTATTAGCCCAATTCTCGAGGAAGGCTATTAGGATACTTTACATCACGCAAGGGCCCAAAAAAAAATTAAACATTTTGCGAAAACGTAGTAAGTAATAGCAAATTTCACGCGACGAAGTTGCGGGCAGAAGCAAGTTTTGAAATAAATATAATTTAGTTGTTGTAGTCCCGCGCGCTCCAGGAGAGCGCTGTCTGTTGACTTACATACTCGTACATAATATATAAGTATTTAACAGATTAAGATCAGGGTGTAGATACTTATGTATTAAAGGGAATCTAATTTATGAAGTCTGCTAGAATTCCTACTACCTACTTGGTTACCTAGCTAGTTGTAAGTTTTGATTTTGACTTCCCATACTCCAGAGAACTCGAGTATGTTTTATCCTGATGAGTTCGTCTTTGTCGCCTAACTTTCTTCACATTTTGTTACTTTTGGTATAACTTCTTGTTCTTGAAAATGTTGTATGAAACTATCTCAGGACAATGCTTTGTTGTTTCAATTTGAAGAACTTCTGGCTCGTCGTTTGATTCACATGCCTCATGCGATTTTATACCCTAGTCGGTCCTATTAAGATCTGTGTGAATTGTGTTTGTCAACTTGAATACAAGTTAATCCTGTGTTGTCGGTATGTACCAACATAATTGTTTAGTTTGGTGACGTAAGTGTTGGTATAATTAAATGTATTAACAGAAATGGTCAGTTGATAATGTATCTAAGTACTGAGATGACTTTGTTTTGAAGATGATCTCAGTGTTCAAATAATGTGGGTTATCGATTACATTCATCTCCCAGTTTAACACGATTTTTCTTCGTGTTCTGGTTTTGTTAAAACTTGATACCTTTTCAAAAACAAACTTATGTTTCTAAGACCATGAAAATGGATTCTAAAGTGCAGAAGAAGAAGTGCGGTCGACCCTTCCAACTCTGCCTTTTTAAACTTATTAGATTTTAACAGTTTTTGAATCCTCTCTCTTCAACTAAGAAGGTACACCTAGGCAAGCAGGATCTTCTGTGACTATACTATACAAAGTATTAATTGTGAAATATTTTCGCAAATAAACCCAATCATCTAATGGCTAGATCAGCGCCCTCTACCGCCAATTCAGCTAACTGCGCTAATGACAGCCGGTTCAATCAACACATTGTCAGTAACTAACTGATACGTCATCAATGCAATTAAACGAGAATGCTAAACAATGCAACATTTTAATGTGTGATTAACCTCTTGATTGCATCAGTAAGGGCCTATGCACACTGCCCTGTTGCACGCGCCGTCGAAAAGCGTAGCTATTCTCGCTGCAAACTCAACTAGCGCTGATTTTTCAAGCCAAAAAACGCGTCGATGACGCGCAGGCGACTCGCGTGACTTGGAACTCGCGTATAAACAACGCTACCCATTATTTTTCGAGCTTTTACAACGTGATTTTAGCAAAGGTAAGTCCTAAAGATTAACGACCTACAGTGATACAAGGAGCTTTTGGTAGGTGAATTTGTGAAATTGTGTTGAATAAAGAAAAATTACGGTGTTAGTTCTGATTTTGACCACGCGCCAAAAGATTCTTGTACCACTGTGTTAGATAGCTATGTCAAATTGACTTCTTCTACAGTCAACCATTGGTTCCTGTGTTCGATCCCCGTTGACTGAGCGTTGTTATTGAGTTTTTCCTTTGGGGAATTCTAATCGTCATGTAAATTGGGACTTAAACATCATGTTATTTATGAAAAATGCTCAACCCGGTGTTTTGATTTGTACCCGGTTAGTGAGAATTGGATTGCCGACTTTTATATCGGAGTTATTAATTATTGGCGCTATGTAGCAGTAATAACAGTAGGTAGGTACACCCACATTGCCTGGGTACTTTACTTCTGCCGATACTCCCTCGAGAAGTACCTGTGCAGTACTGCGTTAAGTAATGTTTAAGTTAAGTTCCCTAAATCTTCATGACATGTGTCAAAATATGACTAGTCTGTTATCTGTATCAACATGTTCTCAGTATTAGGTATGTGTTAAAAATTTAAAATACCTAAGACGTCATTATAATCGTGTTAACTGTGATCTGCTTTGTGTTCACTATTCATTGCTGACGGCTCATTGATTGAACGAGAGAATTCCGATGTTGCCATGCGATCCATGAAATTGAACTTTGATTCAATTCCGTATGTGTGTACGAGCGAAGTTCTATTATAGATTGATGTGAAAATGGAAACTACACCACTTAGCAACGTAAACCGCTGTCACCTAATAATAGCAGCTTTCTATCAGAAAGAATTTTCGTAATTGGATCAGTATTTCAGCCCAGTTGGTAGCAATAGGCTCACCGCCTTTTACATGGGACTTAAACGTAACCGGCGAAGTGTGGGAGTACTATAGGTAGCTACTCGCCCTCCTTACCCTTCAAGAAATACAGGCGTGATGTTATGGATCAGTATTTCCAGAGATAACCTATTAATAACATACAAACTAACTTAACAAACCACTTTACGTAAAACCTCTTTAAAATCTTCAGTTTATATTTCGGTGAATAAATTATTTTTAGGGCAGTTTGATAAGAAGGTAGGTTACTTAGTCAGTGTACGTTACTTAATTATTATTGTTAGTTTAAACTTATATATTAAGCCTTCAATTAACGAGAGCTGCTCCCAATAGTTATTTCTGTTAAAATAATTTAGGCTGCCCCCGATTTTAGTTTGTTTTGACTAAATAGTAAAATGTAAATTTAATTAATGTCCCACGTAATAATGATAAGCTTTTAAAGGCTTACAATAATTTCAATAGATTTATGTAAGTCTGTTAATAAAGGCCTTTGAATTTCACTGAAATTGCCGTAATTAACCAACATATGTAATTACATACAAGTACAGTACCACTTATTATAATCAGCCTATAATGTTCCCACTGCTGGGACACAGGCCTCCTCTGTGAGAGGGAGTGGGCCTTAATCCACCACGCGGACCCAGTGCGGGTTAATATATGTCACATGTCTTCGATTTTTTTGGTTCTAGGATATGCCGGTTTCCTCACGATGTTTTCCTTCACCGTTTAGAGAGCAGTGGTGATGAAATAATTTACACAAAGTAAAGCGCCTCTCTGGGTTCGAACCTACGACCTACAACTCGTAAGTCGCGGCTGTTACCACTGGGCCACCATGACTGTTACCACTGGGCCACCATGACTGTTACCACTGGGCCACCATGACTGTTACCACTGGGCCACCATGACTGTTACCACTGGGCCACCATGACTGTTACCACTGGGCCACCATGACTGTTACCACTGGGCCACCATGACTGTTACCACTGGGCCACCATGACTGTTACCACTGGGCCACCATGACTGCTCTAACCACTTCCATTACCTTATTCTTACCATTACTCAGTACCACTTACTAAGTCGCAAACAAGTGATATTTCAGCCACGTAAGACCTTTTAGCTTTGCCTCTTGAAGGCACAATGCCTCGATTACGAATGACACGTATTATGACCTTATTAGGTGAACATAGCCCACAATGAGATTATCCTCATCAACATAGCAGTCCACTGCTGGGCATAAGCCTATCGCTCACACGCCATTCAACTCGATTTTCGTTAACTCTCCTTCAGCTGCAACCAGCCACTCTGTGACAATCGTCACTCCACCTCGTCCTACCATACGTTTGCCGATTCGCAATCTCCACTCAAGAACACGTCTACCTATCGGTCATCGATTTTATGACTAATATGACCGGCCCATTTTCACCTCGGCTTGCTTATATTAACATATGAAAAAAATGTAAACACAAAATTCCGTATCATTCCCAAAAAAACACGAATTTAAAAACATCCCTATTAAAATATTAATAATGTTCTGTGCAACCCCCGCTTGCCGGTCCGGTGCGGTCCGGTGCGGTCCGGTGCGGTCCGGCGTGCTAATCGCCGTCTATTGACGCCCCTGTGCCTCTAATCGGATTGCCGATTTACCTGTTTCGGCGAAACGCGGATTATTAAAGGGTTAAATTATCGATTTGGAAAACAGACGAGAAAATTTATGGAGCGGAATATTCGTGAAAATATAGGGAAATTCATTTTGATACAATTTATGTTATATTATGGCTACATAGGCTTATATTATGCATGTATATTTTTTGAAAGGGTAGGCAGTGTGCTGTTGTACACCAATTAGGATTGATGCTGTGCAGATCCATTAAAAAGGGTCCAGGATCCATTTATCGGATACAATTATTTTTAAACTCTATGCTGATGCTTAATTATTTGTTACAGGTACGTTTACAATACTTGTTGCCATCAAAGGGGTTCCTACGGACATTACCTAGCGGAGACATGCTGGTATACATGCAATATAAGTCAACGACACAGATTGGTATGTAACTATCATAATCACATCGAAGCAACTTTTTACACCCACACAAACTTTCAATACTTATTTCCTTTCAAAGAGAATTTTTAAAATAAAACGTTTCTTCATACGAATTGCATTCTAAGCAGCCGTGTACTGCTGTAACTATTTCAGGACACTTGTCAATACATTAGCATTCTTATTGTGTGACTACTAAAGTCTATTTTCAATTGCAAATGCTATTGAGAATGGATTTTATTTTTGAAGTATCGCAGATTTTATTTGTGAATGTTCTAGTGGATTTCAACTGAAACTGAAGTACTGATGTGTTTCAATTACTTAGGCAAAAGCTTTTTATTGGCATATCAGAGGAAAAATATAGACTTTATTTATTGAGTACCTTCCTATGTTGTCAACAACGGTATACGCGTATTGGTTGTTTTAAAGGTACGATTTTTATTGAAACGCTTCAGAAAGGGAACGCACCCATTAATGTAAAATCCATTTATGTGAACAGTTATCTGCTGGCTATTTGCAATTCGCCTAATTAAATCCGCAAAATTGTTATGTTGTAGAGTAGTTCCAATACAACAAATACACATACAAATGTGGGTTACTTCAAGGCTGCTTTTTACACCATAATCTTGCTCTACTTTTTAACAGCCTTTACACTGGTCCTTGCCTCCTGCCTCCTGCCTCCTGCCTCCTAAGTCCTAGGACCAAATTCGACAACGCTAAGCTACTGTACACTTAAAATAAGATTTAAAGTTATACCAACATATAGGATCCTCTACGTCATTTAAACAGTCAATGAGCTCTGTGCTGCATCACAAACCTCAGCTAATCAGCGCTGGCAGTGATCGGGACATGCGAATGGATTCATTAGTATACGTTAGAGCAGTCAAGTTAAAAGCTTCCAAGTTAAAGTGCTGTGTTTTTTAGAAGTTACCTTTTTTTCTGAGTACTTTTCATGCATTGCATACATGATAGATTAGTTGTACTGTAAAAGTCTATGGCGACATAGGGAGTAGCTAAGTCATAGGGATCACGTTGACAAAGTTTGCGCACGATGTAGGTATGTAAAATTCACCAGTGATTCTGTATTGTTTTAAGCAAAATAAGACGTAATCCTAATAGATCAGTGCGCCGATTGAAGCTGCAGATTGATCATTATCGGTAACACTTTAATGAGTGCTTGGAGGTCTTCTAAAGGTTAATTTTAATTATGCTTTTGTCCTTTTTACTTGAATAAATAGATCTCATTTCGCTGCATATATTCAGTGTGTGTATGGAAGCTGTATCCAAATGCTGCTAACATTTTCTTATTAAATCTTTGTTTTCTTTTTTAATTACAGTGCAATGTTTCAGTACCCATTCAAACGATAAATAAAAATAACTGTCAGTGTCAAAGCTTACAATATGCAACATTCGCGAACAGACGCGACGTTTCATAGCGGCGCCACATGTCACTCTGCTGACACCCGGCTATAAAGTTGACGTGAGTGATACTACCGCTTTGCTTTTTATATTCGTTTTGAGTATTGCTTTAGCAGAGGTTAGGGATACAATTTATTTCGATGTGTCGGTTTTTATACAGAATTGACAAAAGAATAAAAATAATTTATTTGTAAAACATAGGTAATTTAATTATATACAAAGTTCTTAAAAATGAGTAGTGCGCCATATAGTGCGCTATGCTGGATGAAAATATGAGCTCAAACAACATTTTCTTTCGCTCTTTCCTTTTTGGTCTATTCTTGCCTACATCGTCGAAATCCTTGTACTTTGTATATCATGTTGTTGAAAGAAGCATTCTGTGGTTTCTAAAACCATTGATTTTGCTCTGTCCTGTCCTAGTTGAAACTAACGCAAAAGCAACCAAACATGGACACACACAACAACAGCAGCAGCAACAGCTAACAAGAACAGCAACAGCTGTAACAGCTTCTCAAACGTCGATCAAATTCCAGTCCTTATTCCACCTCGCCACAAATTGCCCAGCTCTATAAAATTCTGACATATACCTCACTTCTCGCTCACAAACTCTGTAATTTACGTAGCAAGCCTTCCTGACCGGTTCCATGTTAATTCTTCAAATTGCTCGGGCGGCCATCCAGGAGCAATTATGTCCATTTTGCTCTACAATCAAGATCTACCGCTTTTATACATTCTAGTTCCAAGTTTTTGCATCAGTAACTAACTAGCCTGGCTCGTAAAATGGAGGCGATTTTGTGAAAAAATTGACCGCGAAGTATATTTTAATTAATAGTAATGGTATGATTCCGCGTAGTTAGGATGACTTATGAACTTGGATGTTATATGTTGAATGTACTAACACTAGTGTTTAAGTTGTGTATGTAGGTATATACTAACAAATTGGATTTTATAATCTGAAATAAATGAATTGAATTGAATTGAATTATGACGTCACAGAATTTTATTTAATATCTTTCTGGTTCGTTTGACCTGATGCTTTTTTTTAGTATCAAGGATTGGCGTGATAACTAGAATATAGACTGAATTTGGTGGTTTACGAAAGCTTTGACTCAGTTCAATCAGCAATACGTTGTAAAAAAAACACTACTAAAACGTAAAGCTGGTATTCCATAAACGAATTCTAAATGTGGATGGATATGAACAAAACGCTTCGTTTGAGCAGCTTACTTACCTGTCAGGATTATCGAGTCAATTAGAGTCGAGTGTTTGAACCTCTGTTTTACCTTTTGTGGCTCCCGTGTCCACTCTGTGCGGGTTATTATGTTAGTGTGTGGAATAGACCCGGGTAAAACCGTATTTTCATCCGAAATCTATAGGTAAATTAATTAAAGATTATGTGTATATCGATTGCTAAAGAATTCTATAACATCACAAGTCTGAATTTCAATATACATTCTTGCGACTCAAAGGACGTTTTAAATTCCTGGTCCTTTAATACTTTATGATTTTTAATATCAAGCAGCTGCCTTACGTTAATCCCAGCCCTTTCCTTGCTTAGCAAACGCAATAGCCGATCATCGAACCGGCAATTAATAACGGCTTGCTCGTCACCCGCTTTACCTATTTGGCTATCTATTGCTGTATGCGGCTCTTGGGCCACGGGAATGTTTGTATGGGGCGTTTGATTACATGGGGCCAATTAACACCATTTCGGTTTAACGTCTCTAATCACTTTGGGGTCGTAGGACATGTATGTGGTTTTTGTATAATTTTCGTTTGCGTTTGTTGAGCAAGGTAAATAAGGGACACTTTGGAATCGAAATAACACTAGGTAATCCTTAATCAGTACAAACTTTATTGATTGAAAACATTTCCAATCATTAGTTTCACTTTCTGTTCGTCTTGTTAATAACTTATTTATCTTTCCATTGACCTTTGTCCACTTTTCAATTAAATGTGTATGCCCCTTGAAATAGTTAAGTGGCATTCAGCTCTATAACAACGTCCATTGAACTGATAGATTGTTAATAAATTAGTTATTAACAGTGTGAAAGGGCCGACTGATATGATTTATGCGACAATGGCAGCCAATTGTGGCGAGCTGTTCACGCACGGTTACTGTAATTGGTTGACGACGAATTTACCATAGAGCATTGTTCTACCATGAATATGGTGTTAATATATTCATAGATTTTTAGTTGAAATAAAACTGGCTTATTTGTGGTTCGGCGTCACGGTAGATCAAATTTGAACCTTACTCGTGGATCAATGCCACACGGCACGAAAATCCATCAGCCGAGAAAAAAGACAAATATTAGTCTTTCGAGTCGGGTCGTCTCCTCGCCGCAGTTGCTTGGTGGCGAAAATATTAAATCTATACTAATAATAAAGCAGAAGAGTTTGTTTGCTTGAATGCACTAATATCTGGAACTACAGGATTTGAAAAAAAAATAACATCACGCTAGGATCCTTAGGAGTCGCGCAAAAAGAAAAAAAGTCAGAACGAACGCTGCGATGCGACGGGGTGGGTTGGGGGTACAAAAAAAGTCAGAACGAACGCTGCGATGCGACGGGGTGGGTCGGGGGTACAAAAAAAGTCAGAATGAACGCTGCGATGCGACGGGGTGGGTCGGGGGTACAACGCTGCGATGCGACGGGGTGGGTCGGGGGTACAACGCTGCGATGCGACGGGGTGGGTTGGGGGTACAAAAAAGTCAGAACGAACGCTGCAATGCGACAGGGTGGGTCGGGGGTGCAACGAATTTCACGCGGACGAAGTCGCGGGCAGAAGCTCGTGTTACATAAGTAGATGTAGCTGGTAGCTACGTCGGCGGTGCTGTAGAGGGCAATGTACAACTAATCACTATTTCCACACAACCTCAAACGAATAAGCAGAAAATGAAAACCTCAATTCATTTCCTGAGAATTTTCAGCTCTGAACAATATTTACTTCTCCTTTTATCACCTATTGTTTTCCAAATACCTTTGCAGCACTTCAATCAAAAACTAACTTTGCCATCTAGAATTTAAAGTAGATTTTAGTAAAGTAGAAAGGTATATAGTGCTAAGCCCAATGGAGTTTATCAGAATGTAAACTAAGTTCTCGTGTCGATAAACACTATAAGCAGTTTACCGGGTGCCGAGAGTGTAAAACAGTTCTGTGTTTGCTACTCACAATTAGGTACAAGTTTGCCTTTAGTTGGCGCATACAATAACGAATTTACTGGGGATATTTCGTAGGGACGTGGCTTGACAGTCTTGGTTTAATAAAGGAATAGCTTGTGTGAAAAAAAAAACCTAAGTGTTCTGCTAATGAAATGAACGATCCCAATCTGTTTCCCAAGTGTAATTGAAAACGGATTTTTTCTCTAACCATTGGATCTATTGGCTCCACTCTCATCCATCCGATACGATCCATCACGATGTCATACAAACCCCGGAGCTATAAAAGGGATTAAATCTTAACACTCCATCAACATTTCCACGTTATTCCATTTATTTTGCCCACAGAGCGTTTTAACAAAACACTTTATTTAATTACTCGGAAAAAATAAAATATAATAGTAAAGTACGGTCCGTTTGTGCGCAATAAACCATTCAGATCGTCGCAGCCGCATCTCAATTGCATCTCCTTTTAAAAAACTTTTTAATTTAAGCGCTGCATCGCTTTCATGTGTTTTCTGTTGAAACGCTTTTTATGAGTAATATCACGATTTAATTATGCAAGAATACTGAGATTAAAGCATTTTAATGTTCAATGAATGCTAGATTTAGCTTTTTAATGAAGGCGTGAATGAGTATATAGTCTCGCAAGGCATAAACTTTCATTAAAATTATAAACATGACATGTAATTAGACCACATCTTTTTTAAAGAATATTTCTCTAGAATGACCCCTCGTATCACTTGCAATTTCTTTCACAATTCACAACAAGTGTCACTTGAGTATAATACTCACGATTCCCAATCTCTGCCAAAGTATAAGTCCAGTAACAACCCTCAAACCGCGGCTCCACTCGCCAAACCGAGTGCTGAGCCGATCCCGGGTTGGTCCCGGGCTGCGGTCTCCGGAATTAGCCGCCGTGTCCCGGGATTAGCTCGAGTGCACTGCATTAATTGAAGCACTAGCTACTTATTTAAAGAGATTTACGTGTCCGAAAATTTTGTTTCGAAGTTAAACTTTGTAGATTTACTGAGTAGGACCTAATTAATAGACATCACACTCTAAGTTTGTATTTTTGTTGTTATCTTGGGTACAGAAATGTTCAATTGAAAATTAATGATTCATAATAAAGCACAGTTAAGGACACTACATAGATATATGTAGTGTCCTTGGGGCCCTATAAGCACAGGTAGGAACCTTATTTTTTTTTTTAAATAAACACTTTATAGGATACCTGCTTAAACTTCACCAATATATACTGGATACAGAACCACAGACCAGAAAAGGATACAGCACAAAACTAAACGCAGGTTAAATGAAAAAGTTTAATCCCGTGTTTGCGAACTTCGGTCGGAAGGACCAACTATCTCACAGAACCGCAGATACACTTAACAAATCGAACAGTGCCTTGTCGCCGCCCGCTGCGGTGCCCCGGAATTAGTTCCCGCGTTCCCGGGGATACTCCACATTAGTGCTGGAGTTAGGGTCTTCATTATGCGACATTTTCAAGCTTAGGGAACGTACATGATCATTTTCACATGAAACGGCTTATTAACTATTTTGAGCTTTCCATATTTTTAAAGCTTCTGTCCGTTGACCTTTTTAGAGTGTAAATAAACCTTATATACTCGTACTTATTTGCTTCTGCACATGTCATGTGGTCGGGCCAACCTTTAAATTAACCCCTCTTCAGGTTCAGACTCCTAATATTTATTTTCTCAACTAACTCCTAAATTCCCATGTAGTTCTCTAATTTTAAACGTATTTACAGTTGTTTCAACGAAGGTTGTGGAACGAACTAAGGAGCGACCACAAACTTGACTGGACCCTTATAATTCAACCCGTTCTATGAACTGGGAGTACAGTAGTCACAGACTCACGGACTAACACAAAGTTTTTGTTCGTCAGTTTTTGCCACAACGCTGCCAAGTTACAAGTGGCTTCTTTGACAGTTCACGGTTTTTGCTTTCGGTTCCGTCGGCGAAGTTCGGCTGGACTCGGCCTTTTACAGGATTTAGACTTTGTTGGGGGTATTTCAGGACATTTCTGTTTTGTTGGGGTTGTAAGTTTATCTGACTTAGTTTGAAAGACATTTGTGTCAACAGTTGCTGTGGTTAAAAGCGTGACGTTACATTCACTTCCTGTTTTTTGGTCCATAAAATATAATATGAGAATTCTACGCCTAAGCGGAAGGAACAATTGTAATTGATTTAAAACTCCATTCTTATAATTTTGGCAAATACATATGTAGTTGATTGGAACTACACTTAATAATATGTCAATGTCAGTCTCTACTACTACTTTTAACAATATGTCAATGTCAATCGAGGCTCTGGTCCTCAAAAAATCCAGCTCAACTGCATGTTATCGTCATTAATTGCCCCCATAAAACTCTCGCCATGAACCGTCCCTTTCTTTCCCAAAGTAAAAGTAGCGGAATTATGGAAAAGAAAGAGTGAAATACATAAAGAACAAGTTTTCGAATGGTCCACAAAAAGGCAAAACTTTCACTGACACTTGGACCAGTTCTGTTCCGTACCGAATGTTTCTCATTTTGGTGCGGGAAGTAAAAATATTATTTTTGTTAATTCTGCGCTTGTTTTGTGGTGTGGATGAATTTGGTTTTTAACATGAGATAAGTAAACAGAACAATCATAATGATTATGATATAAGCAAAAATGTTGGTTTACAGAGATTGCCCTGTATAACTACATAAGTCCGCTGTACGTACGCATCAACCATCGTCGTTGAACTTAAGTAATTCAAATTAATTACTAATTTATTCTTCTAATGTACAAGGCCTTTAGATAGTGATCTCCATATTCAAATAAGTCCAAAAATAGCACACCTAGACTATCCAAGGACTTTAATTTCCCTTTTTATGGCACAGCCATCTTTAAAGTCAGTCTCTGCCCAGAAATAAAAAAAAGAAATGAAGTCAGTGAAATAAAGTACAGAACTTAATTATAGTATCCATCTGGTGTAGACCCAAGGACCAAAGATTAAACCGGCATTAAGGTCAGGTGGTCACCGCCTGACCTTCGGGAAACTTGCTAACTTCTACTGCTCAAGTTTTGTATCGAATAACGCTAGTTTGGAGTAAGTTAGGCGTGATGGCGGCAAGCCTATGGGGGAGAGTTTGTGAGACAAACCGAATAAGGAAAGAGGATTTCGGCTGATTGAATCTTGTTGAAGTATTTAATTATTTATGTAGATATTAACTATTTGCAATGGCAATTGCAATCTGAAATCACTGTATTTCATTGTCAGGTAATTTCTCAGGATTCTGTGTACCCAAAAATCATCAGTGTTCACTATCTTTTGCTGTTACTAAAGTCACTGTGCACAACATTTAACGAAAATATCTTTTAATCAATATTCTTATTTAGCTTAACACGTTCTTGAAGTATCAAACAAAATATACACCAATATCGAAATAAACATAGACCTCCACCGCACTGAATCAAATATAGAACAATTGTCCCTCAGAGCGACCAGCATGGTCCATTCTCACAAGTTTCACCCCCTCCCCCTCCATGACCACGAGCGGTAGTGACTTCAAACTGTGATTAGGGCAGTTTCATGCACGCGGCTTCGCTTAAACTTACATTAAGTGTCGGCAAAAGTTTGCCCTAGGTCTACTGTTGTTTATAGAGTGGTTGAGATTGGACTTGCATGTGAGGTCTCTCGCTTTTGTGGTCGGTGTATAACTAGCCTTCTTTGACTGGGAAATTGGGTTGGATTGTTAGATTTTCTGTGGTATAGTAATTAAGTATAGGTAAGTCAATGCATAAGTTTTTGGTCTTTATGATCGATGGTATCAACAGAAGGACTATTAAATGAATGACGACGCTTGGACAAGTTGTTTATTAATAAATATTATTATTACTTCTGTATTATAAAAAGCTCATTAACAACCAAGCCATTTAAGTATTTAAAACACATTCATCATAAAGCTACTTACTATCTTTTACATTACGACCAAAAAAAGTCCACATTAAAAAAAAAAAACAAGCAAAATCTAAACAAGGAAACCCTTAACGAAAACATAAAATGTAACATGGAAAACGAAAAAGTAGCAATAAAGCTAATTGCCAAGTAAGGGAGAGTAATCTCTCGCGAAGGTGAATTTTATCAAATCTGGGACGTTTAAACAATAATGAAATTGCCGTTGCAAAGCGTTGCCATTTGTGTCTGTCTGCTTACTGCGCTCATTTGCTAACTGCTTGAGAATAATTTAAAGTTGCCCAGGTTGAGGTCCGCGTACACTGCGGCGCTGACGTCTGTGAGTTGTGTTGGAGGCTTTGCTGTTGCGAATGAGTTTTTCTTTAAGTGCTCAAACACACGAGCGACATGCGTCAACGACGGCTGCCGAAAAGCGTGTCGGCGGCAGCCGTCGACGACGGGCTTCTACGGGTGTCGACGGCTGCCGTCGACGACGGGCGTCTACGGGTGTCGACGGCTGCCGTCGACGACGGGCGTCTACGGGTGTCGACGGCTGCCGTCGCAGGTTGCAGTGGCCTCTGCCGTTGACGCGTGTCGCTCGTGTGTTTGCACACTCAGTGGGAATCAAAAGGCGTAATAAAGGTTCTTGCTGGTCCTCTTTCATCTTATAGTGTGCTTTTATTTGCTTTAAAGCAGTTGTGTTTTATTAATTTCCGTTCACCATTTTTTTTCGAGAAGTTGTTTAAAAAGATAGCGGAAAGTTCTCGTATGGACTTGAGTCCAGGCTTCATACATGTCTGCTAGTCCTCCTTTATTTAAACAGCTCTGACCTGACGTTATTTCAACAACTATCTCAACTGCAAAAGTTTGTCCCCGCCACACACGGTATACCGACACGGTACGTTACACCACGGTGACCGCGAACCCTTACCTAAAGAACACCAATGAGCGACTGTAGTTTATTTAAATCGTATCGCAGCACAACGTAACGTCTCACTCGGGTTGTACCGAGTCTAAGTTTGACGACTAATTAACTGAATGTCACTGATTTATTTAAGCTCCAGTGTGTTTCACTTTAAATATCAAGGTGTTCAGGTGTTCAGTCAGGAGTGGTTTTAGCGGGTTCATGAGATATTGAATCTAACTGTGGATTAAAGAAAAAGAAAATGCGTAACAAAAAGAACAAGTTGTCAGTTGTTGACGACTGCAATGATAAATAATTTGATGATAGAGCTATGGCAATTGTGGTATCACGTAATACGATGTATTTACAAAATTCGGCCTGTAGTATCTATGCCCACAATAAAATATTCCAGTGTGGAAATTGCCATGACCTAAAATTCAGGCGCTTCAATTAAAAATGAAATTTCCCGTTATCAGATTCACGGGCTGGAAAAGCATCCGTCTTTATTAATAACCTGGAATTAATTTACTTTCCTGTACCTATAAGCATCTGTAAGAAATATCTGGAATTACTTATATTTCCCACTTTCTTCATCCTATGCTGAGCTCTATTAAATTTGAGCGCTCGAATAAATTTTATACGGAAACAAGCGATTACGAACTTTAAGAACTCGGGAATAAATATTAGAATAGTAAAATGGAAGTGCATAAACTATTTTTAAATATTTTCGAGGTAGATCCTACGTTAGAGTGATTGCTAAAAAATAACATACTTTTGTCTACTGACCGAAATGTAGGAGTAATCCAACACACAGCAAATATTTTAGTAAAAAATTGGTGTACGATACATAAAGACTGACGGGTTTTACTAATCTGTACTGGATGAGACAGTGTCAGTCATATACACTGTTAATAAAGATGACGGCAGTATGTTTATAGCTGTACAACATACTCTCAGTTTGGTCCTATGAGTCTACACTAAAGTGATGAAAGGACCACTTTACCAATTTCAGCTTCCACCAACATAACCCTCAGGTAACTCGCTTATCATCCCAGCACTAATGTGTACACAAATATTCAGTTAATTTGGCTAATATAATTACATTCCCTCCGCCATGCAGATCCGGCGCTGCATTACCATTGTTACGTCGACGTGATCCCTTCCCGCGTCAGATTTGTACCGCGCCTTTATATTCTGATTCGTTTACATTAAAATATAATTAGTGTTTTGGAAGTTTACTAGCAAGCCTGACTACACAGAACTAGTGGGTTATGGAGAATTATGGTCACTTTGGGAATAAATAGATTTTAAGTGAATCCCCGAAAGAAAATGGTCCCTCGCTCATTACAAAAAGGGCGTAACTAAGGTGCACACCTAAATGGTGCTATTCTTTTCTTCAGTTTTATGGATTTCCATACGGGACGTTATGTGACCATAAAAGCAACGGCTTTACCTGAAACCGCAAGATTTACCTCATACGTCCAATATGGCTAATTTAACTTCACGGACAGCTGCACAATGCAATCTTAACAGCAGTAAAGTAAACCGCTCCCCAAACTCTCGACCTGTGAACTTGTGACTCAACACACCGTGTCTCACACGTGCACTATGCAAAATGGCCGCCCCCCCTTGATAATAACTCTCCGTGAGTTCGCGTCTACTTGCCAACTTTGAGCCATGTGGGAAAGATTCTAAATTTTGTGAGTTACACCTCTGTTGGCGTAAAGGCTGTATAGGGACGTGTCTTTGCCGAAGTAACGTGAAAAAATTAAGTTGTCAGTTTTATGACAGGTTTGGGAGATGATAGGTTTTTAATGTAATATACATTATTTTGGTGAATAATTCTCGAGCGAAGGTTTTAGAAAAACATATTATTGTAAGAGAAAATGTGGAGAAAGAACTAGACTGATCGTTGACTTTCCCGGAGTTACTGCCGAAGCACTCAGCGAGGCAGTGATCCAGTGCTACACTCCTGATTTGTGGCAGATCCAGTTCAATCTTTTCACACTACATCCATTGATTCATTACTGCGAGAATTTTATATTTTGTTATTCTATTGCAAAGATTCGTCAAAGTAAGTAATCGAACACGAGAAAAAAACGCTAAATATTTCCATTCGTACCAAAGGACTAGCATTAAATACGGACGTGAAATGAACAGTCAACTCATAAAGCTTTCAAAAATAAAAATCAAAGGACTGCTATAACTTCTCTCCTTTCCATACAGCCTTTTAGTACTTTTTAGTGGTATAATACGACAAAATAGAAGCGTCGCTGCGTCGTCCGGTGTTGGCGGCGCTCAGCACCGTTTTCAATTAACTCGGCTTATATCTCCTGTGAGATACATTGGGAATCCCATTTGTGCATTCGTTATCCCGGTTTTTGTTGAGAATATCTCTTTATTGCTGTTTTCTGGCTGTGAGTTACTTTGAAGTGGACTGACGAGGGTTATTGTGTTGCTGAACTTGGACACTAATGTATAGAGTTTTCGATTGTGACTGTATTGTATTTTGTTCTAATTTTGATTGGGTTGATTTTGGTCCAATTTCTTTTTTAGTGTGGTTTATTTTTATAGTAATTCGATGATAGGTATTAGGAATTCCCAATTTTTTTTTTAAATTAATTTCAAGGTGATTGTCAGTTTCACAAAAACATATTTACGACAAAACAGATTACCTAACAATATATTCTTAATAACATCCTTGTCAATAAAGTCATCAATATTTTTGTTTTGATATAAAATAAACTAGCAGTTTCTGAGATTGCCCGGGATCAGGCTAAACAAGCTAGTAATATCCGGTGCTGAATGTTTACACGATGTTGAAAGAAAATCTAAATAAGAAGAACTGAAACAGATAGGTAGCAAAAACTAGACTTTGATGAAAGTTGTAAAATTGGAAACATCAGTAGCCAATGAAATTATTTAGCTTAAAAACTGGTCCTAATTAGCAGTAGCAGCCTGTGATTGTACCTGATTATGAATGTGGATATAGATCGTAATCGTAATAACAATTTTTATGACCTTATAAACGTTGAAATTGCTTCATTGAGGCCGCGGTATATCGTATGAAGGCATAAGAGAATGATGTTTCTGTTGCCGATTCTCCTGCCATACCTTAGCTGCTGTCTTTTATTAGTCCGAAGGGAGGGGAAAGGTGGCCGAAACCGCACATTACAACTCGATTTAGTAACCACATTTTAAAATTAATTATTTCGAAGGGATCTTCGGCCATCCTGCGGTTGGCTTGAACCTGTTTAAATAAATGTTATTACAAAATTTTTACTAATTCCTGGAAAACACGAGAACTTTGCTCCTTCATCATTATATTTAATTCTATCACGGCCGAGATTCTCAGCAAATATTTTCCCATTAAAATTGAAATGGGTTAGAATAATGAACTTCACAACTTGTGGGGATTTTAAGGTAATATCAATATTTTGAGTTCCGGTGAAAAACAAAAGTTCCCTGGCTTACAAGTTGAATTCATTTGCGATTTCGCAAAATGTTAAGAATAAGAAATCTTAAAGAAACAATATCGTAGTTGTAGAGAAAAAAAAAATTATTCATACGTCGCCCAAAAAACATACGTCGCTATCTTACACGTCGAATGTTATAGTTTTTAGCACTTTTAATTATTGTTGTGGCTTTTGCGATATTTTGCACCTACAGCTCCCTTTATTACTCTTACATTATAATTATAAACATATCCACTTATCCAGAAAATAAAGGACAAGACCAACACTTAAAAAAAAAACCAAGATGACATCCTGCAGTATCTTATAGCTAGTTTCTCAAATTTCTAGCTATAAGATACTACATGATGTCATCATCATATATATTAGGTAGAACATGGAGCACTATTATAAAAATAAAACATCTATAGGTATGTATACTTATTACCCATGTTTGCAAATGAATAAATGATTTGATTTGATTAGATTTTTGGAGATATTATGTAAAGAAAACTTTTCTTCCAATAAAATAGAGCGTAGAAAAACCTATTGGAACATGTCTTCCAAATCCCGGTTCACAGTTTGTAAGTCCCTCTCGTGTTCAAAGTATAAAATATATTTTTGCAGACAGCTCCTAATGCGAGTTCTATGTATGTAGCCGGCGCCGGCAGCGCAGTGCACCGACAAATGTACCAATAACTGTTCCTAAGGCTTTGTTTTTTGCGCTCTAGAACGTTTCCGTGTTCTTCTCGTTTTTTGGGGTCTGGATTGCAGCTTTCTGAGAGGGAAATAAAAGTAGTATTTTAATGTTGTCGTGGTAAATAGTAGTTAGGATGGCTTAGCATCTGGCAACGTTCAATTTTGTTCACTGAGTTGAGCTAACCGATTACTGAGAAATGCGTGCACTGACCTCAAAAGACCGTTCAGATGAAACGACTCTTAAGAAAGGTCGTCCTCTAGGATTGCATTGCTTGAGCCTATCAACGCAATACCACTACATATTTAAAACAGTTCTACTTAAGCCTCATGTGTCATGTGGTCTCAACTAACCCCCGTCAGTCTACCAACAGAAGATTATGTAAAAGTAAAACCAACCTACAATCCTCTTAGCTCCAACCTTTTTCGCTCATAGCTCAGCTTTTCAAAACAATAACATATCCCCGAATGTTCTCGAGCAATAATCCGCCAATAACGAGACAATACCGGCCGAACGTAACGAGAATGTAACAAATGGTTCAAATCTGTTACAGGTACGCTTCCAATGATACGTCATAAGTTTCATTACACACCCGATTTGTTACATCGCTCAGAGCACTTACGATGGTAAGTTTGTTTTATTATATGGTAGGTGTATTCGTTTATTATGATTTTGGGGGCTTTTAAGAGGCTCCAACAAGGTGGACCGATGGCTTTGTGAAGGCCGTAGGAATCCGCTGGATGCAAGCACAGACCGGTCGGTGTGGCGGTGCTTGGGAGAGGGCTATGTCTAGCAGTGGACATCGTTCGGCTGAAATGATGAATGATGAAGATGCTCGTACTGCCGTACTCAAAGGTTGGAATGGAACTTTTAAAAGTAGAGGAAATTGGTTTTGATTTTGTTTCCAGTCGAATCTGAAGTAAAAGCTGTGCTGTATTTCATTAGTTCAACTTCAAATCTTCATTAAAGACGAAGAAAGAAGAAACATCGCAATTTTGTCACATAACAAAACATAACCAGCCTATAATATTCCCAGTGCTGGGACACAGGCCTCCTCTCAGTACGGGTGGTAGATGCCACATGTCTTCGACTATTCTTCGATTTGTTTTTAGTTCTAGGACATGGGATTTTTACCTGACTAAAACCACCCCGGTGATCACCATCCGCACATAGGGGTGGTCCCGGTTCCTCTTAAAATACCAACCTTCGAACCTGCGACCTACAACCCGTAAGACGCAGCCATTCCCACTGGGCCACCACATATTTCACTAGTTTATCGAGTTGTTCTGAATATTTTAATCGACATGACGATGACATTCAGCATTGGATATACTTTCCTTAAGTCGACCTTATTTCTTTCATCTTCCATTACGTTTCTTCCTGAATTTCCTCAACAACTTGCAAATGTCAGTGATTCGGTAAGTCCCAGTAGATACTATGTTATCGGCTTAAGTATTATTGATATTGTCATTTTATTACTCGTGACGTCAGCAGCCCATTGCGTTTGTATTTATATTCTTTGGCGACATTTTTTTGAATTGATCCACAGTGATGTAGACTCTTTGTTCTCTCTTATCTTATCTTGAATATCGTAGTACCTATTGTAACATTTAGTAGGTAAACACAGGTAAATTAATTGCTAAGCAAATTAACTACCAACGTAAATTGTCCGCATATTCACATCTTTGTGAGTTGTATGAAATGAAATCATTTATTTTATGATACATAAAATAGATCCAACTTTGAATTAAATACATACAGGGTGACAAAGACATCGACGCGCAAACTATAACCATGAATTAAATAAATACAGGTTGACAGAGACATCGACGCGCAAACTATAACCATGAATTAAATAAATACAGGTTGACAGAGACATCGACGCGCAAACTATAACCATGAATTAAATAAATACAGGGTGACAGAGACATCGACGCGCAAACTATAACTATGAATTAAATAAATACAGGGTGACAGAGACATCGACGCGCAAACTATAACTATGAATTAGACATCGATGCGCAAACTATAACCACGAATTAGACATCGATGCGCAAACTATAACCACGAATTAAATAAATACAGGGTGACAGAGACATCGACGCGCAAACTATAACCATGAATTAAATAAATACAGGGTGACAGAGACATCGACGCGCAAACTATAACTATGAATTAAATAAATACAGGGTGACAGAGACATCGACGCGCAAACTATAACTATGAATTAGACATCGATGCGCAAACTATAACCACGAATTAGACATCGATGCGCAAACTATAACCACGAATTAAATAAATACAGGTTGACAGAGACATCGACGCGCAAACTATAACCATGAATTAAATAAATACAGGTTGACAGAGACATCGACGCGCAAGCTATAACCATGAGTTATTCAGAAAATGATTCTAGTCCCCCTAGCGTAGAAATGTTTCGTTGGTTATAAAAAAAAATATCTGTTGCTTCGTAGAAAAGTGTAGTTTTATAATTGGTCCGTGTTGGCTTTGATTCAATAAATATTATTATAAATCATCATTATTATTATCTCCTTTATTTGAATATAAACCATATAAATTATATTTTTAAATATTAGGATATAAAAAGTATAAAAACATTTAAAAATATAAAAAATAGTAGCCCACCGGTATCGGGAACAGGGTCCAAGCTACCGGTGGTCAGGGCTCCAGAGAGAGGAACCTCCTGACGATGCGAGCCGTGTCCAGAAGTACCGCTTTCTGAATCAAGCCCTTGATCCAGCTGCCCAACGAGAGCCTCCTCAGGTGTTGGTTGAGGCTCTTGGCTACTAAGCCATTGGCTGTCACGACTATCGGCACAATGATCGCTGAGTCCACATCCCACATGTCGACAACCTCGCGAGCCAAGTCAAGATACTTGATTTGTTTATCTTTCTCGGCTTTCACGAGGTTGTCATCATGCGGGATGGTTATGTCAATAATCATTGCGCGCCGCTCTGATCGATCCATCACCACTATATCAGGCTTATTAATATTATTATACCTCCGCGGTCAACATTTCAACCGACGAAAAATTTCCCAGGGTTGTTCTGTATCACAAACAATAATATAGTAAACAATATGTATAAATACTTAAAAATATGTTATAAGCAGTCGGTAATACAACATTAGGTAAATTATAGGTAATGGGCAAACTCGGCAAATGGACGTAAGGTCAATTTGCTTTACAATAAATTTCCCTGATTTTACATTCCTTAACAGCGTTCTCAAAATAATGCTTACAGTAAGAAAAGCAATTCTACACAACCTCTTGGGAGTCATACACAACTAATAGAATTTCTTACTGTTTGTAGTTTTATATCTATCATCTTGTTTTGCTGTTTGTTCTAGATTTTTATTGACGGGTTTTTTACTTATTATCGTATGATGTATGTCTTAGCTATTAGTCGTGTCTGGCGTCATACTGCCTACGTGATATCCGCCACCGAATTTTGGCATTGGTTTTATTAGTTGCCATTAAATTTTACAAAGTTTTTGTTGAGGTAAAATCTTCTTAGCAGACTTGAAAACAAGCGTATTTCATAATATTAATGAAGGTATTCAATATGTATTTTTGCAACACAGTAAAGGTCAATTATGCACTAGCGATGACATTTAGATGACTCATGGCTCATTGAAGAAACTTGCTACCTTCAAATACTGGTGTCTTTTTTGCTGTTACAAAATATGGTAAATAAATGTATTTACAATATTTTGATTTTACTGCTAAGAACCTGCAACCTACCTGTAAGATTAACAATAAAACAATTGTCATAGTATTGAATCATCTGCTAGCCATACGGCTCTTTTAAAATGCGTTAATATTACCTAGAAGAAGGTTTTGTAATTTTCTTCTGGGCAAGCGTGGTTAAAGCGGTGTCTATGGGCTACATAACATCATCATTGGCAGCCTTGTTCTTAGTATAGGCGTCCCCCCTTTTGAGCCAGGCTTCCCTGTTCTGTGCGAGTCTCATCTAAGTCTTACCCGCGGTCTTTTGGGTCATCCACTCATCTGGCTGTTAGTCTGCAAATGGGGTAAAGACTGCTTTTTCAACATCCTATGGTTCTAGTAAAACGATTGTGTGTACCCCTGGACCGTATGCTGCTATTGTCAAACAAACATATAGGTAATAAATTCATAACAAAAATAGTGCAAGGTGCCGTCCTGATACCATTGTTAGATTTCCTTGAGCGCGTGAGATTGCCGCTATTATTGTCTATGCCTTCTTGGGAATTTATATTATTAGCTAGGTATGTGCAGTTTGTTTATATGCGTAATGTTATGATGTAGAGACGTTGGAGATTATTTTTCCTTTAAAAGGCTATGTAATATGCGACTTACGAAAGTATGCTATGCTCATCATGCAGGCCAAAAGAGGAGATGTTACATTAATTTGACAAGAATAATAGGGAAAATAGAGGTGCAGATGAAGCCAAAATGATACCAACATTATCTACCTAAAATACCTCTCTCCTACCTTGCTGTGCCCTACAGGGTCCACCCACAATGATCGTGTCTTTGTAAATCTACTGCTACCTATTGAGTATATCTGCATTTTGTAATGGCGTATTTGAAGAAATATTCATTTTAGTTTCAGTCAGTAAGATTATAACAAAGCCACAAGCAACAATAGCCAGGAGTAAGGTTCAGCTTAAAATAACGTCGAGTCATCGAGTGCGTAAACACCGCTTATAAGCCAAATCGTCCAATAAAAATCCCAGCACAAACCTAATGTTTAAAACAAAAAGATTCCCGTACGAACTTTCGTGTAACGTTGTTGCCATTTTATGCAAAAAATCAAGTGTAGAACATAGTGCGGTAATCAAAGCGCTTGGCGCGCCATCGCACACTAGCGCCATTGTCGTTTTTATGGCAGCTTTCGGAATCACGGGCCGCATAATGGGTATGTAGGAAGGTGTACGTGTACGTTATGTTATTTTCTAAGTCAGTTCTAAAGACAATACTCTTTAGAACTGACTTTGAAAATAAATATAAGCCATTGTGCAACAGTACCTACCACTAAACTTGCTCAGTCCAAGTCTAAATAAGCGAGCTCATCTGACAACACCGGTTACCTTAACATAATCCGTTGAAATTCATATTTTGCGCCCACTTCCCCGCGCCAGGTATCACTCCATCCCGCTCGCACTGTCAAAGTGATTCAGTTAAAGTGAACTAAACTGTTGATGGACGTAGGCACTTTCTGCCACCGTTGTTGTTCCAGGCTATGCTTTTTTGGATATGGGGATCTTTGATATGCTTTCTAATAAATAATCCAAGATCTCTTAATTGCAAAACTATATTTAAAAAGAGTTCACTGAAAAAAAGAACAAAATATAATTGAGACCAATTTTCTGCTGTAAAGATGAACGCCTGAAGTAATATGGAGTAATACGCAGCGTCGCGTCTTACCAGAATATGCCTTCGACCAGAACAATCCCGAGAGTGTGTACCGTGCCTTTGTGATACGCGCATTGTAGTGTATCAGGTCCTAAAGTGCGCAAGTTTACCTAGCGTCCTAAGGCATAGTTCAAACACACGTGGCTTGAGAACTCTGAATTCATGATGGTTCATGAAATATCACGCCAGTTTCACACAACAAAAAGAAAGGCCTAGAGGTGTCTTATAAATATTTACACCCAGAATTTCTCCTATTAACCGGCACTAAACCAGGGTGGTTGCTGAGATTGATTTTATAATACACTGAAAAAAATCTCACACTGAGCACTCAGACTGCTACTGGGGATCGTACACAGGATTTCCCGCTCAGCAGTCGCGACTGTAACCACTAGACCAACGAAGCAGTCATTATAAAATTAAACTAAACTTCCATTCTACAGTTTCTTATGTGAGAAGCACGTGTTAATTAATTTCAACCTGACGATTTAATATAAGCACGTATCCTATGCTTAAACGTTCGTTAAGATTTCAGAAAATACAAAGCTTTTCCACGATCCTACACCGCGTAAGTATACGCTAAAATGGCGCTCCTTTGTGCTCCACACGTACCATCCCATCATACTAACTTATTTAGATCCATCCTGTAACGCTACAGGAAGATATAAAGCTTCACTAATTAACGCAGGTATTACATACTTTTATGAAGATTTTCCTACATTCAATTTTATTAATATTCCGCACAAGAAGCAATATGGCGTCTGTTTCTAGGAATACCGGTCCGTTTAGAACAGCCCCGGCGAGCTACGTTCTTTGCACAAGCACGTATCATAATAATTACTTAAAGTTAATGTTAACACGTATTGCATGTGCATTTTACAACCACGTACCTACCTGTGTAAAAGTTACAAGTTCGTGTAACACCGCCTACACGCGCCATCATCGCACTTTACGTATATTTTTCGGATTAAAAGTCCTCCCTGGAAACAGATGATGCTTATTTTATGTAAAAAAGAAAGTTGCAGTTTTAGTTTTTGATAATTGGCCCGAAGACACTTAGGCCTATTTATTATAGTTTCGGATTTGGTCACCTTGCTTACTTGTAAAATTCACCCTGTATCAACCAAATGGAAACTACGGTTAAACATAGAGCCTAGCTTTTACAATACGCTAATAAGAATTAAGGAGTAGTAGTAGTTCCTTGTAGTCTTCACATATAATTCCTCTATAGTCATATTAAGTAACTCGTTCAAGCAGAATTTCCTGAAAATATACCGAAAACACCACACCGTGGTCCTAGAATACGCGCCACCCGAACATTCCCGCGTGGCAGCACTACGACACAACGGCACAGCGGCACCACAGCACTACAGCCTTGCTTTGTACGGCACGTATCTAGTTATTTATGCCCTTTCAGCATTCTCTGAAGATGCACTTTTAAACCAGTCGCGTATCGAAGTTCTGTGCTCGTGGTTAATATCATATTACTTGCTGGAGGCATCTGTGCCGCCAAGCGCCTCGGAATTACTAATTTCTGATTCTGCTGCTGTGGATTTTATGAAAAATATGTTTAGCGGTTTTAGGTCATCGGTTTTAGGTCACCGATGACCTAATAGAATTTTAGGTCAGTTGAATAATATTCGTGGGTGAGGTGCTTTTTCTTTATTTTAAGGATGAAAACTGGGTTTCTGTGTAAGTTGTACTTATGCTCAAATTAAAAGGACATACTTAACTCTGATGAGAGCCGATATCTTTCAAAATGGTAAAAAAAACATTACTTCCTTTTGGGCTCCACCGCTGTCGGATAAAAGGGTGATTAGCACAGTTGATAAAAAAAGGTTTGAACCAATTAAGAATGAATTGAATGATTTTAAAACCTTTTTAAAATCTATATATATAAAAATCAATTGCTGTTCGTTAGTCTCGCTAAAACTCGAGAACGGCTGGGCCGATTTAGCTAATTTTGGTTTTGAAATGTTTGTCGTAGTCCAGGGAAGGTTTAAACGGTCAGAAAATATGGAAAAAGGAGTAGGGTAGGAGTAGGGTAGGAGTAGGGTAGGAGTAGGGTAGGAGTAGGGTAGGAGTAGGGTAGGAGTAGGGTAGGAGTAGGGTAGGAGTAGGGTAGGAGTAGGGTAGGAGTAGGGTAGGAGTAGGGTAGGAGTAGGGTAGGAGTAGGGTAGGAGTAGGGTAGGAGTAGGGTAGGAGTAGGGTAGGAGTAGGGTAGGAGTAGGGTAGGAGTAGGGTAGGAATAGGGTAGGAGTAGGGTAGGAGTAGGGTAGGAATAGGGTAGGAGTAGGGTAGGAGTAGGGTAGGAATAGGGTAGGAGTAGGGTAGGAGTAGGGTAGGAGTAGGGTAGGAGTAGGGTAGGAGTAGGGTAGGAGTAGGGTAGGAGTAGGGTAGGAGTAGGGTAGGAATAGGGTAGGAGTAGGGTAGGAGTAGGGTAGGAGTAGGGTAGGAGTAGGGTAGGAGTAGGGTAGGAGTAGGGTAGGAGTAGGGTAGGAGTAGGGTAGGAGTAGGGTAGGAGTAGGGTAGGAGTAGGGTAGGAGTAGGGTAGGAGTAGGGTAGGAGTAGGGTAGGAGTAGGGTAGGAGTAGGGTAGGAGTAGGGTAGGAGTAGGGTAGGAGTAGGGTAGGAGTAGGGTAGGAGTAGGGTAGGAGTAGGGTAGGAGTAGGGTAGGAGTAGGGTAGGAGTAGTGTAGGAGTAGGGTAGGGGGTAGCACTCCACGCGAACAAAGTAGCGCCGGGCAGCTAGAAATAATTTATATGGCAAAACAACGTTTGCCGGGTCAGCTAGTTACTTATAATTATATAACACCTCTTAGGGCCGACTTTTCAATCTTCAGATAACTTTTATACGAGCAATAAAAATTGTGGTTTGACAGCTTTTGAATAGGAAATATGTCAAACCGCTGTAGGTATTTATTATGCAGTTAGAAGTGATCTGACTATTGAAAAATTTGCGCTTAGACTAGAATATTTTAGAATGAGTGCGACAGCTGCATATTATGATCTTATAATGCTGATCTTATATGGTGGTGCAATTATTTTATTAATTTAACACAAAACTTCACCTAAATAACAACGAAATATGTATAGCCGAAAACTTCGAATCTTATCAACTATTCATATAATTAAATCTCAAAAATGTTTGCGAAATAAGCTGCTCTGCTCCGCGGAGGATGGTGAGTCGCTGAGTCGGTGCGTCGGTGACTGGTGCATTATGCGAGTGGAGCCGCTCGGGACTTGCTCTGTTTACTTAATGATCTGTTTAGCATTGCTCCTGCTTCAACTTTCAAATTTTTGGCATGAATTTATTATAACTTGCTAAGTTTCAAGGGATCTGTAGGGTATTATGTTCTTTAATGCATATCTCATTGCTGCTTTTACACGTAGAGATAAATAATCAAAGGGTAATACAATATCCTTCTATGTGAGACTCTCCTTTTAAATCCTTAAAGGAAGAGTCTCACAAGGGTGACAAATGGCTGGTTGGGCACAACTGGACATAGGTCTCGGTATGGCATACCCTAACATGACTTATTATTGGATCAGTCCAAGTTATTTCGAAGTGCAAAAAGTTGATACTTGTGCATAAACCTGATTATGGATGACTGATGATGATGCACCCAGAGCATTGATTCCACTAGACAAATCCAATGAATTCAGTCTCGTTATCTATTTACTCTAGTTTAAAAGTATATAGAGTTTTTCAGGTTATCAGGCCTGTACGCCACAGCTCCGCCTAGTTTTCAGCAGTAGGTACTATAAGCGTGACAGTGCCACAATCGCCCGGATGTGATTCGCCAATTTTTGCCATTTAAACGCTAACTCGTGACCATTTTCGTCCTATTATTTATTTTCAATGTCAATGATTGACCGTTTACGAATTTCAAGGTTACTTTGCAGACAAAACAAATGAAAAGCGAACACAGTCTGTTACGTGATTGTCGAAAGTAGACCTCTTTTACTAGTTCAACGAGAGGATTAGTTTTCGTGGTTTTACCCGACTGCAGTGAAGCTTAAAAGACCCTTCTTTTGAGCTTTTAATTTACAGTCCAAATGAAAATCTATGAATATTATTGCCGGTGATTTCTCCTACCTGGCATAATATTTTATTTTAATTATTTATTTTAAAGTCACTTTTACACAGTAAGCATATCATACTTTAAAAAAATCTAGATGGAGTCCAGATTTCCTACCTCAAGGTGAAATATCGTGTAAGGATTCTTACAGATATAAAAAAAAATCGATTCCAATCTAGTCTACAAACCGACCCACTTACCACCCCCCAGTCTAAACTTACAGAAGTTGCCTACATGCATTACAGCTGCAGGGTGATCTTACGATAGCATCTGCGATATGAGACGGGTTCCGCTGAAAAATGCGATGTTTCACCGGGATAACGTCGGGTGCAGGCTACTGTGTTAGTGCATTAGTGTAATGGAACCTACGAGCTCGGGGTGCAGGGCTGGCTGTTGTCTTATATTTCATTAGCCAAAATACATAGGTATTACTTTATTTATCTTTGATATTGCGTCGCTTTGTTCATCCCATCTGTGTGCGATTAATGTATTATTATTTATTATAATAGCTCCTGTCGACCACAGCCACACGTGGACTTTTATACATATTTGGCTACGGGATCTCCAGTGTACAGCACTGATTCTTACACCTTGTGCTTACTCTAACTTGCCTCAACACTGATGTAGCGTTACTGTATTCTGATTTTAAAGGCACAGATGCCAGAGTCCAATACAGGCACACGGAACGCAGCTTTCTCTCTAGAATTTGTAAGATATATTTGCAATGGTCTTGGTGTCCCTGGTGTCTTTTTACGTTACAACATCTTACTTACTTTCATGGATCGTAAACCAAATCGGGATGTAGCCATGTTCGGACAGCCCTGATATAAAATTCCTCCTGTATGCAGCCACTGTTCTTGGATTGCGTTTGTGGAGTATACAGCTTTTAAGTGGCGTGTTTCTTGAATTTTTGTGATTTATTCGTAACGACTGTCATGAGCACAGTGCTCTACATGGTTCTCAGGAGTTTGTGGCGGAAGCCATCTGTGTCTGCCTGTCCGTAGGTATTATAATTATCTATGTAGTGACTGACTTGGATGACAGCTGGTTTAACTTGTTTGAAGGCAGAAGTAGTTTCCTGTTTTATATTAGGTCCTTTTTTGTGTTGCTGCGAACTGATTTGAGCGATAGCCAGATAATGCGAACAAAAAGGTTCCCTGTTTTGAGATGAACACACGACACTACCCTACTAACGTTTTTGCTTATTGGTTATGTATGACTGCTTGTAAATGCTGAGTAATATAAAATCTAGCGCTGTTTTTGCGCATATAAGGTGAGAATGCAATACAATTTCCTCGTACATTGCACGTAATGATTGTGCTACATTAGTCAATCGTATCAAACTGTACTTTCTCTACATTACACAAAAACTATTGTATCGTTACCAAACATTGAGAATGCAAGCGATAATTAGTCAATTTACCGAACAGTCCGAAAAACTGTCCAACCGAATTAATTAATGAACCAAAACGTGTTAACACTGCCACAGGATAAGGACATGAATACAGAAGTACAACTCTATACAGTCCGCGATATGTGGCGTTGATTGGCTTGTTTTTGCGTTGTTGTGCCAAACCTAATCCCCCTTTTAGTACATGTTTGACTAACAAAATACCTTCGATGATCGAAAAGTAACGTATCGAGTTTGAGCGTCGTTTGTTGAGCTCCCTTTGACAAATAAAGTCACTGCAGAGCCCCAATTCTGTATGGTAATTTATTACCAGCGTAATCGTACAAACCACGTACGGTTGTTAAGGGTGGTATTTTGACAGTTGAAGCCACGCCAACTTCGCGTTCATTTCGCGCGGTTTCGTTAATTATGTCATAGAGAATACGTTATTTAGCAGATGTCGTGCTACGCTAAGGAATTGAATGGTTTCGAAGTAAGGAATCATTAAGTGGTCATAGTGAATTAGGGCCCAGATGTGTTTGCAGATTCATTTATTTATTCCAGCGATGTTGGCGCGTGCGACCTCTGTATGTTTCTACTCAGTGGCGCTGTGGGACTACGGCATGGATGTTTTATTTATTTATTTATAGTGAAAATTTATTCAATCAGCTTTTCCGTTCCGCGCGCACTTTATATTGTACTTTATTTTCATTTTGTGTTAACCTTATTATTTGCATTGTTAGCCGCATTTGGGCCACTTTCCGTAGCCACCGACCGTAGGATAGCGATGATAAGGGGTTTGTAATAACGTTTTTTTTACCATTTTGTTGAACTCTCGTTGGTGTAGTCCTCGCAAGCGCTACTGCCTCACCTCATGGTCCTGGGTTCGATCTGGGGATGTAACCCAGGACCATGAGGTGAGGTTGGGCAAAATGTTATAGTGTTTTCTATGGAATGTGTCAGTAGCTGCTAGAGTGTGGAGTAGTGCGCGGTTCATGGCAATACGCTCGTCCCCTATTACATGGGAAATAAACATAACTGGCGAAATTGGGTGTACCTACTATAGATACTTCTCTGCCTAATCCTTCGGGGAAACAAGGCGTGATGTTTTATTATATAATATGATGTTGTGTCAGTCGCTAAGTGACCTTATTTGAACCTTTTATTAAATGGTACGCACGTGAAATGAAGGAAACAGACTCGGAATTAATTATGAGCCGAAATATCGATAGTCCTTGTAAGTCTGGAGATTGTGCGCTCACCACATTAGCTGAATGTGAAAGAACTGACCTTGATACTAAAAATATATATTCTTAGCAGAAAAAATGTAATTGCTTGCCTACTTGACCACTTATTAGAATTTGTTATTACAGTGACGTGTTGTTACTATCGACAGCCTCGTGGGCGTAGTGCTCGTCAGCGCTACTGCTGAGGATGGGGTCTTGGGTTCAATTCCCAGGTCGGGCAAAGCGATATTGTGTTTTTCCGTCAGGAATTTCTCAGAATCAGCCCGGAGTATGTGTTTGTACCCGTTGATGGCAATAGGCTCACCTCCTAATTCCTGGAAATGTGGGTTACAGTAGGTACCCCTTTGGCTAACCCTCCGAAGAATACAAGCGTCATGTTATGTTATGTTTTATGTTGTTATAGTAATCAAAGTTTAGTATATCGTAAGTATATATAACAGCGTTTTTGTCAAAAGCAAATCCATAGCATTTCATTGAAGTACACTCCAATGATTTCCCAGCTCGTTATATTGAAATGTCCACAATAACAATTATTCAGAATGATGCCACTGGGTACATAGAAACAGAAGGTTTACTCTGCGCAACAACATGAAAGTCGTTTGAGACTGTGACATTTCAGCTACATATACATATTATCTCATTTAACCATTCACTGCATCGTAAGATGTTGCTGCTGTTGTTCTCATCGCAAATGATCGCCTTATGTTGCCACTGCTCAAGGAAGACACTGTCATCACATCACCCCTTATACCTTTTACAACTTCTATAACATGTTCTAAGTTCACTGTGATCCACCTTAGCCCTTATGATGTATCTGTCGCTAAGGTTAGTGTGTCGTGTATTGCATAATATTGCATCGCCACGTGGGTCATATGTTCGTCATATAGTCTGTGGTAGTGATTATTAGGCCACAACCCTCCACTGCTACTCTATATTTAATTCCCAATACCGGCGGCGGTGGGTACTTTTGATCTCCGTCACTTGATGACAATCAAAATATGGCTGTGCGGTTGAATTGTCCAAATGCAGCGGGGGTTAGGGTTGCTTCAGTATTTACTATAATATTTCAAAATAATAAAGGTTGTTAACAATCATTTATCATTTATCATTTATAACTACAAAAGTGAAATATCTATAATATAAATATCTATAATACTATTCGATGGTCCTGGTTCTTGGATTTGCCACAAAAGATCACATCAGATTTTGGTAATGTTTAGGGCTTTCACAGATTTTATGTGGGTTTCTATGGATTACATTATTAATTAATTAAAAACTAAGAATACCGTAAGACTTATTTAAAATACATAAGTTCGTGCGTTATAGATAGTTTAGTTTACATCGCATAAACTAGCTTAAATCGCGTGCATCTAACTAATATTCATGAAACTTAAACCTCTAAATTCCCACCGCGAGGCAACCCTACACAGATACCGACCAATTATCGTCCCGGGCCTTTCATCGCGCGACTATCGCGAATTTATTTCGCGCGGAAACGATTGCCCGTCGCGATTCCATGCGATTCCGTGCGATTCGATGCGATACGGCCGAATTTCGGACGAGCGCGTAATCGTCCGAAGAGCTACTCTTGTGAACGAGTTTATTATATTTCGCGTACGTTTGTTTTAGTTGGACGTAATTGGTTGGCAGTTGAGTGCGATGGAGTGGAATTATAGCGCTTGTGTGGCAGATAATGTGTTTTTGAATTAGTGTGTATTGAGCTCGAAATCGATTAGATAAAATACAGCCGTCCCAGGCTCATCAATTGTTGGGAGCATAATGCTTTTAGTAGCTTATTTTATTGTTATAAATCTCATCTTAGACTATCCTAAAAAACAATTTTCTAAGTGACTTTACATGGGGAGTCGGACTCGCTACGAATGTACTCATTGGCACTGGTAAGATAAGCTATTCTTTTAAAGCTCAAGCCCATACAAGATGAGAACATTTAAGTATTAATTTTTACGAAGCAGGTTAATGACCATCTCTTTGAATATCTACCATTGTATTGACTTGAGTCTATTGCCAAATCAATAATCATAAATATGCAAACTGTTAGTAAGTTTCATCATATATCATATTTACTTTCGCAATAATGACCCAGACGTCTTCGTTCACTCGTTCATTCCCTTCACTGAAGCACGTGTGAGTTCAAAGGGCATCTCTCGATGGAAAGTCATGGAATCATAGATATGGAAATGAGAGAAAACTGCCTCATAAAGAGCATCATCTAGTATTATGATAGTTAATTCTTTTCTCTTTGCTGACACATCTATGCTTTTAAATTGAAATTGTATGTGTCTCTTGTATGTCTGCTTTGTAAGTTTTCAAAGCTATAAACACCTTATGGATTATATTAATGGGGTACCGAGAAGTATAAACATTAAAAAAAAATTAAAACGTAGATTAAAAGCACTCGTAGTGGTCATAATAATAAAATAAACCACTTAAATGATATTTGAACAAACAAATCGATCGATATCACACAGATCATATGATAATGGACACATAGATTTTTATAATGTGCTCTTGTGAGCTACTGTAGGCTATAATAGCACTAACTTGAGACTAATGCTATCACTAGTAACGTAAGTAGCGCAAGTAGTGGGTACACCGCGGTGCGCATCGCGTGACGAAACAATCACACAAACCGAATTGAGGATGACCCGGAAACCTCCGCGACACGACTGCACCGCTGAGCAAGTTATAAGAGGCATTCGTTTTATACATGAAACTCTGGTAAATAACAGGTATCATTACCTTCCTCTCTGGGTGACGAAAGGTGTGAGGTGGACATTAATGACTGAATAACTAGGTAGGAGTACCACCAGTACTATGAGAAGGCGAACTTGACTGGTCATATTATCATCTGAAAGTGTTTGGAATGGAAATCCCTTTTCACTGATACATCGATTCGTTAGTTATGTTGCTTCTGCTTGAGGCTATGTCAAATAGGGTTCTCACTGTGACGATGATAACCACCACTGCCTTCCAACGAAATCTTGGGTCACTTTTATCAGCACAGCTTCAAGTTTCATTACATCTCCATCTTCACTGCACCTCGCTGCACGCTTGCACCTCGCGCCATTCTCTCCGTCGTCGTGTAGTATGCGCGCACGCACTCGTGGGAACACTTTCACTGCGCCACGCGAACCGCGATGAGCTGCTTTTTGTCAGACTGACCTGCTTTGTGAAACTGAGCCAGTTAGTGTTCCTGGATGCCTTTGTTTTGAAACCTATACCGGTTTTTGTTGCTTCGTTGTTTATATGCGGTTGGAAAGATTGGGAGCAAACTTTTGGAAGGGGAAATTATAGGAACTAGCAACTATCGTTTCGTTTTATTAACATAATTATGGAATCCAAGTATATTTTGCAAAAGTTTTAAGTTATTGCCAGCTAAATTTTAAGGGGTTTTAGATGTTTGAAACTAAAAGCTTTAATTTAATCTTTAAAGTAGATAACGTTTATAGATCTCAACTCAATCTGACCTCTACAAAAAGTTATTTATTTATATCAGAGCAAAATGCTCCAAAATGATACGCGAAAAGGTATTAAAACCCGCTCGAAAGCTCTCAGCTACTTCATATTTGCTTCCTAGACTCGTTATAACTGTACAAGCAGTAAACAGTACAAAAACGCCAATTTTAAACGCAAATCACTGGTTGGTATACCTAGAGCGTGGATACACAGAGTTTTGGGAAAATTACCAAAATCTTACTTTTGAGATAATTTGTGAAAGGTTAACGTTTTGTGAGAAGCTTTTGCCCAGCTGTGGGATGATGCAAGCTAACAGTAACAGTAACGACTTGTATGGAGACATCACAATGTTCAATCAACTGACATAAATTGGTGTAGAGATAAAAATACGGGTAGTCGGTAATTGTGGAGCGTCATAATTTGAAAAAGGAACGTAATTTTCTTTTGTTTGAAACAGCAGGACTATTTGTAATTACAGAACATGAACTTATCTTTATATGAGATGGTGAAATATTGTCTTATTGTCTTGGACAGTTCAAGTAATTAAGTTTTGCTTTTATAAAAGTGCGGCTAAAACAGTCGTTGCGTTGTTTTACGGTCGAGACAGATGCTACATCTAAATGGATTTCTTGAAGTTAACCTCGTTTTTCAAAACTCATATCTCAAATGCTGTAACTAAAGAAAATATGACTGCTAGATTTAGAATAAACTACGTAGCTCCTAAGTAAATATATTAAAGTTGTATAAACTGTATGTTTTTGGATCGTCCCACATATTGTAATAACATCTTCAAATAGCTATAAGTATAAGGTAGATGTTCTTTGTTATGTAGGTACTACTTTAATATAAAAAAGCCCTACAAATAATAATAACATCCTTTGATAAAAAAAAAGTTCATTAGAAAAAACAGTACTTATGTTAATTATTCCGCCTCATCAACAAGATAATCTACAGGCTATCTGCAAACTGGCCACTAGTCATCCAACTAGTCGGCCGACCGGTCGGACAACTCCCCAGGTCAACGAACCCTGCTAAATGTCATGAGAAGAACTCGGTAATACGTTCTAATGGCTCCCGATAGTGAAGCTGTGTTTATTGACGCTAACCAATCGATTAGAAGCCGAATGTTTTGTCTTGATTGGTGATGTACCGTTTTGATTTGAGGAGATATCAGATTTGTTCTGCCTTTAGTTTGACCTCAAACTAGTTGCCAAATGTGTAGGCATAATACTTATGTTATTATTATTGACCTGTAGGTATGTAAAGTTAGAGAAATTAATTGTTATGTCAATTTGCGATGTTATACCAATTTCATATGACTGTCAATGAATGACATTTGTGGTTTGAAAATACGAACAATTCTCTTAGTAATGAATTTCCCTAACTGTACCTACTTAAGAAGAAACTAAAGTCAAATCAATCTAATCTGAAATTAATAATCACGCTTCAGAGGCAAATTAATTCGCCTGTCGCGTCTGTGATATAATTACCCTTTTATATGTATAATTTATTGACTAGCGTTAACTACTTAGTGTGATTTTAATTAACACTATTATCATTCCATTCTTTCATAGAAAGTAGGCCACGAAGAGCTGCGATCCTGATACGATGTCTCATTATTCAAAATAAATTCTATTCAGCTCCATACCCCATCGCGCTACATGTTGATAAGTACTTAAGTTTTAAAACACTAATAAAAAAATAAAATTTTTACTGTTTACTAAAGATGTCTGAGTGAAACAAGATCGTTAAAACCTAACAAAATACCAAATAAAACATTAGCATAAAATTATGCTAATGTTTTATTTGGTATTTTGTTAGGTTTTAACGATTTTTTTTTTCATTTCAAGTTCTACTTATGCCTAAAGCGTGAACAATAGTGTATATTTACTTCAATATTAATAAAACACTTCACTAAAAAACCTGAATTTAAAATGATGTGCAGAGTTTTCACGAAAAAAGAGTCGTTTCGCTGCCATGTTCGTTTATAAACAGGGAAAACAAGTGAAAACGGACAGCAGCTATTTATAAAATCTGCTAAACGTTCCCCAGACGGCGAAGAAATACCACAAAAAGATTGAGTGTAGAAGATTTACTTCATGTCCAACCACACAGGCCGCAGACGGGTACTTATTCTGAGATGAAATCTTAGCACTGAAGTTGATGGTACAGAGGGTTTCGTACAAAGTCACAGATTGTGCTATCCATAATGGATTTTGTAGAGTAAACGCAGACGGCCGATATTTTACGGTTATTTTTCTTCTCATGTCGAATGTATTGTAAGTAAACGGCAGCCAAATAATAGAATCATGATATCGCTAAATTTCTCCAAAATGGTTTTGTAACTGCAATCCGTTGACGGCTTGAATTTTGAATTGGGTACCTAAAAGTCTATCTTTTGATTTGCTACTGTCTGAGTGAACTTGCGTTTTAGATGCGTCTTCGGCTAGTTACGTGAAGATGACCTTCTGTCCCTTTTCTCCTTCTGGAACTTACGGGTTCCCTGGAGTTAACAACAACGTTGCGAAAAAATCAAAGTTGCGTAAATGTCGTGATTTAGCGAGAGACGTCAAGGCACAGGCCTAAACTTTACTCGTTATCAAACGACGGGCATTTTGTGCAAAAATTATGTTCCTCTTTTTATTGAGTGCGTTTTACGTGTTTATCTCTATTCTAAAAGATGTTTTTTCCGGAGTCTTTTTTATTTTTATGCAAAAAACACATAATTAAGCGTAAACAGCAATATTGTTCTGATAAATTGTCAATCTGTTTAATTGTTCTGGAGAAAAGTAAACATTACTCAGCAAATTTTCTCTTTTTAGGACTTTTTACTATAGCTAATTCTCTATTCCATAAAGCTGTATGCCAAACCGCCCCATCACGCGACCACTGCCCACAACTACAGTCGTCTGACCAGATTCACGAGAACTCTAAACATTTGGCAACATGTTCTGTATATTTGGCGCCCAACATGGTACAATGTTTGTATATTTGGCGCCCAACGCGGGACTTGTTCACTCGCTAATATTCCCAAAATAAAGGCTCTCACCGACCGTATCGGCTGGGATCCGCAGCTGCGAACTTGTGTGAACAGTATTAGAGAACATAATAGTAGTTCTCAGCTATTTTGTTAGCTCTTCCTGCATTGTTCTGTGATGTTTATTGTGTAGTTCTACAGAGTTGTTGAATGTTATAGTTCTTTATAGCTTTGATAATCTTTATTGTGTACAAAACAAATAAGCTGAATTTTATTATACACATTTTGAGGATGAAAAATATCAGATTTAAGATATTTAGCTCAAATTAACAAAGGTATTGGCCTAGTTGAGTCTGAATAGTTAATGAAGCGTTACTAATTTATTAGTTGATACAATACTGCTGGTATTGTTTCGTCTTTAATATGAATGTGATTAATATTGCTTCATTAATCTCAGTGCTCGGTCTAACGATCTAATCTATTATACATTTTCAAATTCTACAATGGATTTACTGGATTTGCTACATCTATCAATCTTTTTAAAATTGCATCATCATCATTATCGCTTCTGACCACTGACATCCCCAATTCATTATTCTCCTGTAACATTTTCACCCCTTCTCCCTTTGCATTTGCAAAAGCAATTGAAAACTCCTATTAAGTGGTATTTTCTATAACCAGCGCGGAGTGGCTGTGACATTTCCATTAAATTTTGTCGGCTTCCCTCTGCATTATCTCGCCCATCAGCCTTTGTGCAGCATTCAATTCTTATTTGTACTCCGCTTAATGACTCACTCCCATTGTCAGATGAGTTAAGATGAAGGGTGGAATTTGGTGATTGTGTAATCTTGCTGTTCAATTTAGAGGCGTTTGATAATAATTTGAAAAGATTTTTTTTGTTTCTGGAGACCCCAACTAAGAAATTAATCACAAGTATCTTCAGTTCTCACAGATCTATTATCATGACTGTCATTTCGACGGTGACAAGTCGGAGTCTATTTTAAAACAAATAACATCAAACTTTTAAAATCCAGCTGATTTTTACTGCCCATTACTCCGCATATTTTTTCATGTTCTTAAACATTCAAATGGCTGACGCTAAGTAATTATGGCGCGTCATTAAAATGCACTTCATTACTGAATGCTAGCTTGAATTGAATCTATTAATTACTTAAACATGTACTTTTTGTTTCTTTATTCCTTACTTGTGGGTGAAAAGGTACCTTGTCGTTAATTCTAAGAACTGGTGACTGCATGGCTATAAAAAATACTTGAACAGTTGAGCTCACATCCTTCTATTCAATGCATGCAAAATAACAATGTTAGGTTAATTCATCATAATTTTTCTGAGATGATCGTTGGGTTTATTAGTTACAAGAAATAAAGATTTCAGCAAGTCTATTTTTCGTCAGCTAGAACAAATGTATATTTTTTTAACAGACAGGTATACACGTTTTTGTTTTGAAATCAAACAATATCCAGAAAATCAACTAATTACACAAATATTTAGAATTCTAGAAAATCTTTAAACTGATAGGTGCGTATTTCGTTTATTTCCAAATGATCAAGACAACGATGAGGCGAGAAATATCACAATCAATTACTTGTGTTAATGAATATAATCGAATCAGACGTCGGTCGGGCTTCCCAGACATCAATTCGTGTTAATGCTGATTGAATATTGATATCATTATTAAATACCTGACCTACACTTTACAGGCAGGAGTAGGCTGTTAGACCGTTTGCTTAGCTTTGGATCACTTGTGCCTGAGCCTCCTTAGGTTAGTGTTGAAGTTGAAACTCCTTGTCTCGTATTGGCACGAACCGTGTATGAAAATGAGAAAAGTAATCTCATACCGGATAAAAACAAAATGAGCAAGTCAGCGTCACGTCAGAGGAGTTGACTGGCTCTATTTAGTACCCACAATTTCAAATATTACCTTTCGCACAAGCTTATTTCGAATTTCAGTTTTAATTTACCTAGTTAATTTACCTATTGGTCATTCCGCTCTTTCATTAAACCCTAATTTCATAATATCCTAACCATATCTACTCAACAACAGCAATAATAATAATTCAAAATAGAATCTGTTGAAAACTGTGATTAAATTCCGGATTATTTACGTAATGTACAGCCAATTTATTCATGGTATTACAAACTTATTTTTGCGTTTCATAAAATGAAGGTTTTAATGTTTTTGTATGAAAAATGTTAGTTAAAAGGTTGTGAGGACGGTAAAATCGTGTTTGCGGGTGTGTAAACCTGCTGATTTGTCATTATGGCGGTGCCAGCCGGTGCCTTGCGCGCGCGCAGCTTGTCTAGCGTGTTGCCATCTCGCTCACATGCACCACGTGACACAACACCGGCGCACAACCTTGATCGACGAGCGTATGAACTTTTTATGTGTCTACAAAGTTCTGTGTTCAACGTGTTCAGAGGATTCCCAGAATTGAATTATGTGAGGTTTTGTGGTGGCATCGTTTTGAATTGTCCTTATGTTCTTGATTTGTTTCGAAGAAGTATTTGAGAAGCTTATTTTTTCGAAGTAAATTAAGATTACAATGCCAACATCAGTCTCTTATTTCCCTTTTTGTCTCAAGAGTTGGAAAATAATAGAACCTACCTCCTTATTGCCACTTGTCTCAGAAATTACGTTCCATCTGTTACACGAGATCGTAAAACGCACATCGTTGAAATGTTATTTCTTCTCGAAGTAGACAAAGGTCACCTGTCAAGTACAGTATAACGATCGGGGTATTTATACATTATAACATAGTTTGTGTCTATTAATGTGGGTAGTCTGGCGCTGGCCCGAAGCAGTCATTCCTGACAATACCCCACATCTGGATCGGTTTCTTCGAAAAATTGTTTATGGACCTCAAAACCAAATTATTTTTCATCACTCACAAGTGCATCCACTGATAGGGATACATTCAAAGAAGATTATGTAAAAAGTTCATTGCATTACTTTGTTTCTAGGATCGAATTATATTTTATAGCTTTTCACAGAAATGTTGTATGTAGTCTGTTTCAAGTTTATCCACCAGAATATCGAATTTCGTCGTTCTTATATCTGATACATTCCTCCAAAAAATAGAAATCCAAACTTTTCCATAAGGACCAAATGGCCGCCATTACAAAATATACCTAATAAACCTTAACTTGTTTCAAATGTCTGTCATCCCAAATGGCAATTAAACTAATGAAAACTTTTTTGTTTCAGGTACTTAGTCCGAAGTTCTTGCCATGGAGTCAGGGGTAAAAAAATTACGAATTCTGCCCAAAAGTAGGTACTACTGCGACAATCTGCATGAATAATAATTTTTGAATTATTTAAAATTTTAAACCGAGCCCTGTCTTGGCGGATTAAGGGGAAGTACCTTGATAATGACAGATCTACATAAATTTGCATTGAACGATACGATTTCTTTCGCATTATCCTTTGGGAATAAAGGTCTGAGTGTAAATCTCGGGTCGGAGCTCGTAGCGTTAACCATTGGCATTGTTATGAAGTATCTTTGTTTTTACAACGTACGATATTTTATTTTTTTGTTTACCAATTTGATAGGTATGTATATCGTACTTTTACTTGTTTTACCGTGAATCCTTTTACTTATTAACAGCAGATTTATCTTTAGTCAATATTAACAAGGTTTTAGCAACAAAAATATTCTGAAACAAAAAATACTAGTTCGCTTCAAAATACAAAGTTGACTACACAACAATGATAATATTTTCGCAACGTCGATGTAACTTGTGTACAAGCGCGGATCTCAATCATGGGAATGATGGAGTCATCGAATGTTTATTAATATTTATAACTGATAGGCACACAGTCAACATTATAAATGGATTTTTTCCGATAAACACATGATCAGTGTTATTTTGTACAAATCTATAAACTTGTATTTATGAATGGAAATGTTTTTTATAAGTGTTAGCTATTTGGTCACTTTACCACTGATTATTATCACAGGAAATCAATTAATCAAATAACAAAAACATAGCATCATGCAGCCCACTACAAGATTCCCAATTAAAATTACTTCAGAACACAACTTACACATCGTAATTCTCCGCGGCAAAAAACATGCCGTTCAAATAAAGTCGGCTGAAGCGCTGAACACCGCCGTAGGTGTGTAATAGTGTAAATATTCCGCAAACCTGCAGCGGTGAGCGGATCCAGGGATACAGTAGGTAAATATTTGATTTGTCCCGCGCTGTAACGCGCTGCGCAACTCAAATACGTGGTCCTGGGAGACTCGAGTGACAAGTGATGAGCGGGGGATAATTACGCGGTGCCATGTCGTGACATATTATGTATTGATGAATGATATAAGATAATGTGCACATGTATAACGATTGTTTTTAATTAAATATACTCAGAGCTCTATCAATATCTGATAGAGATTAGTTTAATTACTAAAGAATCTAATAATATATGACCATGACATTAAACATCTAATTTGATATCCGTTAATTCTAATAACAAAACATTGTAAGCGTGGCTTCTTCTGATAGACTACATAAACACTCATCTATTCAATAAAGTGCTTATTTTCATAGCCAAATCGCCTCAACTCTTCACTTGCACCACACAGCTAAATTATTTCGTAAATCACGTTATCCTATCGCCCGTGACTTGGGCCCGGTACACGCACTAATTATCTGCCTAATGTTGAGGGCAGTCGCGGTCAGCCTTTGAACTGACACGACCTAAACGTGTTTATCAAATACTAACTAATTCTTCATGTATTGGGCTACATCTGATACTGTCGGCGAGCGATTGACTTGGTTTTGTTGGTACAGTTTAGATTAGAAAGTGACTGACCTCATTCGTATGTTCTTTTCTTTGTCATTGATACGAAGATCTTCCCTGGCGCCAAGTGCACCTGAAGGCGACTTATTTGTATCTACTGGCATTTATTTTAGACCTACTTGTTTTTCTACGTCATAAAAATAACGTGTACTCCCTGTAGTAACGGATTAAAACAAATCATAGATTTAATTAATGCCACATTTATAAATTAATTTTGAATGTTAATAAATATCATTACAGTTTATAAAAACAATTCGTTAATTAGTTTGATAAATTCAACAATTAGTTACGGAAAACATATTCACTTTGATTACTATTTGACTAATTACGAGTATAATAAAATTGATGGCATACAGATATTAATCACGAATATTGATGTAACAGCAAATGATGTTCTCTATCGCTAAAGCTCATGACTCGGGCGATAAGTCCTGTACAAACATACTAATTACTGGTCTGCTGGTTCGCGGTTGGTCCTTTGAGCCGAGCGAGAGACCTTTTCTTGTGGCCAGATTTGTTTTATGAGTTTTTTATGGCACCATCAACGTAAAGAGGATTTTGTTAAATAACCAACTTTGTACGAGTACTGTAATGAGAGTTAGCGTTCCTGAAAGTGCTGAATTAGGGACAGTACTTCAATTTGATACTTTCGTACTTCGGCAGTTTCATTGCTATTTATACGTGTCAAGTAAGGTTTAAATAATACAATAAAATACAGCGTTTGGCGTTTGTAGTGTTAGAGTAATGTTGACGAGGGAAGATTCATTTATTTTACTAATGAAGCGATAGGGTCAGCATTTAGTGGGTGAAATATACGATACCTATCAGTTACAGTAGTAGTAAAGTATGTGTGCGCAAGGCTAGAGGTGAGTAAGTAAATTAAAAATATATAATTAACCAGCACACGGTTATTACACACCACCCTTACATATATTCTTCCCAACTACCCTCAAGTTCCAGCGCACATTTCCACCTCGACCCTCACACACCACCATCTCACAGAATAATGACATGATGAATAAAAGATACGATAGCTGACGTCACTCGCCATGACGCTCCGTCGGGCTGCTGATTGATTTAATTTCCGTTCTCTCGTCTTTTGTGCTTCTTCCTTAATGCCTATAGACAACCACTGAGATGCTTTTAGAGCTGAAGACGTCTTCCTTACGATGTATCTTGTAATAGGTTTGAAGTGATGGAAGGACTGGTAGAAGATTGTGTTTGAAGGAATTTTGGTCCTTAGTGAAACGTACAATAGGAGTACCAAACTGACAATTGCGACTTGTAATTTTTGAAGGACATGAGATCAATGGAAATATCTAATGAAAAGATATACAGGGTGGCAAGGACATCGACGCACAAACTATAACCATGAATTCAGCACATGATTCTAGACCCCCTAGCGTAGAAATTTTTCGTCGTTAATTAAAAAAAAAATTGCTCTTCCATATATTTTAACCGCGTAGGTATTGCACTTTTCTATAAAATGGCAATTTTTTTTTTGATAACCGACGAAAAATTCTACGCTAGGGGGTCTAGAATCATGTGCTGAATTCATGGTTACAGTTTATGCGTCGATGTCCCTGCCACCCTGTATACTTTATACTATGCTTTTAAACGATTTGATGTGTCAAAATGTTATGTATGATAGCACCCCAATATAGGATTTATTGAAGTCAAAAGTCAAATAATTTATTTCAAATAGGCACATAAAAGGCACTTTTGAACTTCAAACCGTATTTGATTTGGTCTCGTTATTGATCTTGTAAGACCAGTAGCATGCGGAAAGAATATTTACTGGTAGCAAAGCAACCACCCTATCTTAATTTTGTTACAACGAATGGGAAGCTGTAACCACCCTCCATAATATCAATTCACCTAAACACTCCACACAATTTTCCTTTTTATCATAAAACACCTTAATCACAATAACGCGTACATGTAAGTATTGCAGACGCGAATAATATTGTAATTTGTAGGAAAGTGTCGGCTGAATAGGTACCTTCACTCACGATGCTTTGTCGGATTCCTGCCTAACATTTTTAGAATATTTCCATCTTTTCAGCACTTTCTGGTAAAGTAATTGTATAAGAAGTACTAAGGTGTATGTAGCTACTGTCGAGATTTTTTTTGCTAAATCACGCGCTGGGTCCTGGTTCAGTTGGTGTTAATCTGATCAATATATTACATTTTGAAGCTTCGTTAAGAAATTTTGAAGATTCTTTAAAAATTCCTAGCTAAGGAGTTTATGGTAGGTACTCTACCTATTTGTTTAATCTGTGATCTAATGATCTTGCAAAGTCCTTGCTTGTTAAATTTATGTAAATGATTTGATATTTTTGGATTTGTATTAACAGATTTACTCTCCAATTCTAATCCAGATCATTTTTAAAATCATTTCAAAAGAAAAACCATCGTGAATCCGGAATGGTCGCTACAAGTACCTCTTACAACATTATATTTTTTTTTGTCCTAAATTTATTCCCGTTCACGAATCTTCGATTCGTTTAGGAGATATTTGATTTATGAAAACATCGAATTTATTTGTTGGCCCTTAGTTCAAGAAGACTGAAGCGACTGTCGAACCGGACTTTACGATATGAATTACTTCTATCGGAAAAATGGAAGTTGAAATCTGAGTCTGCGCGCTCAGGTTTCTCGAGTTCAGAATAACTCGTGAGATTTATGATAAAATTGGCGAAGAAATGAATATCACTTCTTGGAAAAAAATAAATTAAATATTTTCAATTGGGTTATTTTGTCCTTCGGTACGCAAAGAGATATTTGGAAATATTTAATTTATTTTTTATCTCTTTGCGTACCGAAGGACAAAATAACGCAATTGAAAATATTTAATTTATTTTTTTCCAATACGATATCAAATGATATCGTATTGTTTTTCCAATATTTTGCCATGTTCTTGGCTAGTTAAGTAACAATTGAGTTTTAACTATTGTTTACAAATCCCTTCAAAGTTCTAGAATGTTGTCATTGGCCCGTTTGTGACGGCGGGAAGCTGGTCTGATGACGGCAGCAATTGGATTGATTGGACATCCGCTGGGGGACGGACACTTCACACGACTCCGTTGAGGAAATCTTCGACTGGTCATTTCTCCTACTCTCCGGATTTCTAGATACAACTGACGCCCAAGTTTTTCCAGGTACTATATCTGCTTGCTTCAGGTAACCGAAGTTATATTCATTGCATGTTTGTATAGCCAGCATGCCGTAAGTTAGTTTTTGTTTACCTAATTTGAGTATCGATCATAAGTTCGAAAGTTCCGTCTCCAGAGGACCACAAATTCAAAATAAATACTTCTTTATTCCTGCCAAGATCAATTCGATGGTAAACAATTTCTAGGAAAATATTTATTTCCCGTAGTGTCTACAGGTTACGACTTCTGCAAACCTCTCAGTTCTTAGTTGGAATGGAATATTTTATTGTCGAATTAATTTTAAATTGTTTAATTTTGCCTGAATGTTGCATCAATATAAAATTCAATCGGAAGATGTGGTAAAGGTATCAATCAAATCAATAACTTCTTGATTTGTACGTAGCATTCGATTGATACTGTGGCACTAACGCATTAAGCATATGGGTATGCATGATGACATATCAAGCTATACATTTCCAGTATAGATAAGCTGACTTCTCATTGAAGCAAATACCTATACAATGCGAGGTCAGCGCCAACTGGAAATGTATGTATTGATGTTTCGTCGTGTGTACACCAATTTCTATAAATATCTGTCAGTAAGACACTCATCACTGAAAAACTAGGTTTGATACCTAGTTTTCAAGCGATGAGCGTCCGTTGAACATATACATACTAACAAACAAAATGAAGGTAGGTGTAGGACCCTTGAACCAAGATCTTCGATAACCTTCTCGCGTTAGATATTTATCACTGACAAGCGAGCCCGCGGTTTACGCCTAGCATTTCATATGGAAATTAACGTGCTTATAAATCACTCGGGTTGGCAGATTTTTCATTTGGCGTCTTCACGTAATCATGTGTTATCAGCCGAGAATTATGAGTGCGCGATCATTTTCAACGTGACGTTATGAAATTTAGAATGTTGGCTCCAATCTGTCATGGGATTTTTATTGGTTTTAGTTTCTTGGATGTTTTGTAGAGGAAGTTTCTATTAGGAGGGATAAAGTTTTAGAAATTCAAAGGTTTACACGCCATGATTGTACCCAATTTTTTTTTTTTTTTTTTTACAAATATTGGGAAAGAAACACTGAAAATACGTTAAAGGTTTTTTCTGTAAGTCGGGTCAGCAGAAATCTCTTCAAATAGAAGCACCAGATAAAGTTCCTCACGACACATTGAACGCCAAAATAGACATCCTTATTTATCATCGTACAACACAGTGTTAAATAGATACCAAACAATCCGGTAACATTGCGGCGTATCTTCAATTTGTCACGCACAGACACATTAGTCATGGCGCAATGTTGTGGAGGCTCACTTCAGCAAACAATACTATTGTGCGAAGATCTTTGTGGTACGAGCTGCTAAGACGCTTATGGCCATTATTTTGTATTATAAATGGAGTTAATGTTATACATGCGATTGTTATTGTGTCATATTAATGTTGTAAGTTTTCTTTGGTAGGGTATGGACAATGAAACCTAAATTATTTAAAGAAAATATTCCGTCTCTAAGGCTGGATTTAGTGTTACGCTGACGTGGGTCACGCGTACAAGGACGTTGACAATAAATGGACGTGTATAGTGTAGCACCGACGGTCAGCGAGCGCGACTGCGCGAGTCCTTATAAATCGGTGCGCGACCGATGTCAGCGCTGACCGTCGCCGTCGATCGAGCACTAAATCCAGTCTAAGAACCTATTTGTAATCCACTTTCTTCAAGTACATAGTATTAGGGATAATAGCATCTTAGTCTACTCGACCAATTTCTTTATTAAATTCCTTCAATATTTAGTCCAATTTCTTAGCCCATCTTCATACTAAGAGTAGTTGACTGTTCCAAACTCGAACTCATTTCATCTACGTCCTCACAGGGTACCGTTGAAGCGTAGCCAACGTCTCCCATCGTGTAAGTACATACCCATAACACTTACACCAGTCAGCTAAACATATTAATACGACGCAAGCAAATGGCGCGTGCACATCGCTGGCTATAACCCTTGTCTCCCTCCATGCCTGGGCGTCTAAACCGCAATGGATGACGCTCAGCAGTATCTTCGTCGCCCAGCTCTCAGATGCATCCTCCTTGATAACTGCAAGCAATTATCGTTTGGTTGTTTCCGAGACACTGCTGATCATTTTAGTGTTATTACGTGGGGAATGGAGCACTGTTTCATGTGGTTATGTGTTTATGGGGCAGTTAATTAGTTTGAATTTTATTGGAGAGTAGAGGGAAAATGTTTGTGCTACCTGCCTCGAGGGTTATCGAAGTTGGGCAGAGGTGTACCACCTTATTGATGTTCTTAAACAATAATACAGTAGTGAGATATTTTTTAATGGTCAAAATATATGAGAAATTTTTAATGGAAAAAGTTGGTACCGAAAATAAATCATTGTCTCTTTTAAAAATTGGATAGAAATTAACCAAGCAATTTGCCAGCAACCTTTGCAATTTTAACCGAAAGAACGGAAACAAACCATTAGGAATTCAGTAAGTAGCCTTTAATATCAAACCTCAGCGAAATAATTTCTTCCTTTCAACCTGTAAAAGCACAGTTAAACAGCTGAACTGACAATTTGAAAGCTAGTTAGTTCTGAGCAAACAGTTCATTTAATTAAGACGGTAGGACAGGCCGCGTCGAGTTATTTAGCTAGCTATTGAAACGAGCTTAGTCATGTGATTGAGACGCAAATGTTGGTATGATTAGATTGCAGTATTAAAATTGTAGATGAAACATTTGAGTTTTGGGTTGTCGCAAACGGTTGACCGAGTCCGGACGGATTATAATAAATGTCTTTTCTACGTTTCTTTTGCCTTCTGCTGACTGTTTTGTTTATTTCTGCTAGTTTCGTTTCCATAATGCTCGATGAATAGCCTGGTTTTGGTACTTTATAGGCTTTGGCTTTCGAATATCGACCTACCAGGGGGCCACCACCACCTCTTACAGCAGTATTATTTTAATCTTACTTCATTTTGGGAGAGAGATGGCGGTGTACAGGACTTTGTGATATCTCCATGCTAGAATTACTAGAGTTAATATCAGCGTTTGCCGGTGCGTTGTTAAATTCACACAGCTGGTAGGCATTTTCCGTCCAGGCTGTAAAAACCAATAATAATAATAATAATATCCCTGGACATTTCACACAGCACCATTTGTCCCAAGCTAAGCAACCTAATGCTGCAATCAATCATTAGTTCTATTAAATTCTGTAATAACGTTTCAGCAACAGAGTTAATAGGACCGTGGTTGAAACAACATCAATTAAATATTAAATTATTGATGTATCTGATGAAACATGTCAATTAATTACCTTGCTGCATTATTTATCAGCTGGTCATGTGGCTTGCTTTTGGTTGGGTTGTGGACAGGGGCTTGTTTGGCCGTGGTAGGGCTTACCCATGTAAGCATTGAACCGAAATCAAGCCAATACATTCAGGATGTTTTTCATCCTTCAAGTGAATATGAAAAACATAATGTTAATGTTGTAATAATATGAATAAATAAATGGTAAATAAATTGGCATAAGGACAAGAGATTGATGATCATGATTGTTTGGCTGCCGGTGCCGTTTCGAGTTAGGTGTAGAGACTGTTTTTTATTTTATTTTGATAGACGTCATTGGAAATAAGGTTTTTCCAATCGAATTTTGTCTCTTGTAACCTTTGTGGTTTTCTAAGTGGTTGACGTCAATAATGAAAGTAAATTAAAACACACATTTTCCTTAGTCCTAAAATGTTCCTGCAGTAACAACGGTGACAAAAATGTTACTCTACCAAAAGAGGAAATGTAAACAAAACTTAGAATAAAATTTCATTATTTACCGAAAAACTCGGGACAAACACGGGTACATACGTCCCACTCTCCTTTAGAAACACAACAAAAGTAGCGTCAACAAAAACTAGCTAAGGTTGAGAGCGCGGAAAAACGACAATTAAACGCGCTATTAACTTTTTATGCGGACCGTACCGCTGTCGCCACTTTTTGTTGGTCCGCCGACCGGTTCGTACGTACGCGCGTATTCAGTCCTATTTACAACGAGCTAATTGATAATTTTACGCTCATAACTTGACCAGTCAACCTTTTGTTATTTGAGGAGGAAAACTCCAGGACAAGGAGCTTGAATCATTAGCTTTTTTGTTTATGGGGAAACATGAAAATTGCGTCATTAGGTAAGTAGGTAAATTGGTAATGGTTGGAAGTTATAAATGATTAACTTGAAGCTGACTTGCAATAATTAAATTCTGCGGACAGCGTTCTTTGGTGGTCACACTCGTAAATTTTATTAAATTTGTTGGTCAACTGTCATACTTAGTTGGTATAATTCTTAGTTTACATTTAAGTGACTAACTAAACTAGTTGAGAATTTGATATACAATACAGACCAACCTCTCAGTACGTTGTGTTGTGTGGTAACCAACTTCCTTAATTTTTTTTCTAACCTTACTTAAGTTTTCCTTTTAAACGGGAAGTTACGAGACTCATGCATTTCCTTCCTTTCGATTTTTCCTACATTACTGTCGAGCTGTTTTAAACGTTATTTAACTTCCATTAGTTGATCTGGGGTGTGGAGGTCAGGTAGGCAGTTGCTCCTTGTAAAATACTGGTATCCGGTTAGACTGGAAGCTTATCCCAACATAGTTGGAAAAAAGGAAAGGCGGACAGATTTATTGATTTGATTAAAGTTCCTTAGGTTCTTCCTTTACTTTTCACCCTTACCCAAAAACACACGCCTCATAACTTTGTTCTACTCACAAATAGTTTTAAATTGCAAATGCAATTATTCGAACTGACCGCGTCGCGGCTATGCTATGCAAGTTTTAATTACCAACGCCTGCATAATTGCACGAATCGGAATGGAGTGCTCGTCTCGATGTGGGCGTGCTATACGGCGTGTTGTATATCGTAAGGGTGGATTTATTAATTATTGTATTCCTATGTTTTAATTAAGGGGTATTGTGTCTAGGGACGTCGGGACGGGGTTAGGGGTCATCAGTGACCCTCTGTAAGCATAACTTCCCATGTATGTGGTTTCACGTGACTTGGTTCGCTTAAGTTTCAACTTTGTTCCTATCAAATTCTTCCACCTTTTAGCTTCAGAACCTTCCTATTGATTGGGATTGAATATCAGCTATCATTCGCACATAACGAGCACGTCCGATGCACTACCTATAAAAAATAACAACGTTAGACAGAGATGCAGCTATTTAGGCTGCAGGACGTGTGAATGAAATGGAAGACGAGGGTGTTGAAGCTCAAATTGCGATGTTCCCACTGACATTACGAGACGGTGAAGCCGTCGGTTTTTATGTAATGAAAATGAGCTTGTGACATGAAATTTAATGAGGAATAATAATTTCACACTTTATTTGGAATGATGAGTTCGATGTACGAGGAAAGTAAAATCGAAAACTCACTTTTGGTAATGGTTTATTTTGTAGATATAAAGTATATGGTGTTGGCGTATACTAAGTAGCCTAGGTAGGGTCATTTATAATAAACAGTCCACTGCCAGACATGCCTAATGTCTAGCAGTGGACTGTTTATTATAAATTTAATCCAAAAATATGTATTTGGAACCTACATACATATGTCATATAGGCTGACAACACAGGATGCTTTCAAGTCCAACCAAAAAGTATTATCTAATATTTTAACTTTTTTAATATCTTGTAGCTATATTTATTACTGCTAAGTACCTATTAATAAAAAAATAAGGTAACATTCACGTTTCGTTAATACAGTGGAATTAAGGAAGTAACAAAAAGTTCTTCAGAAGGTTAATTTAATTAAAATCGCAGCCGACCATCGCATGGCTCGAGTTTTGGCAACTTTTCCTGTAACATGCACGGTTCACGGCTGTTGCTTTTATTTTATTAAAATCGGTTTTAATCGGTTCGAACAAAAAATTTAAAAGATAATAACGACCTTGAAAGTAAGAGTGGACAGTTTTCTTCTGAGTAAGCTCTTTCCATCTTCAAATTCAAGGTCTTTATAAGCTTGCGTCAACGGCAGAGGGAACTGCTGCTGTGTCGACTTGTGCAGTTGCCTCTGCCGTTGACGCGTGCCGCTCGTGTGTATAAGCACTTACAAAAGCCGGTTTTAAGCCTTTCCTTAGTATGTTCATTTCCTATAACACATATACGAGTAGAAGCGTGTCGGGGCCTACCCACCTCGCCACGTGGCACCAGACGTGATGGATGCGACACGACGGAGATTAGTGACGTGATGTTAGTAAATAACAACATTGGTGTCTCTGTGGATGGACCGTGTTGTATGCAAACTGTTTCTGGAATGAAAATGTTCATAATGCTGATTTTCAATATCATCACCCGCAATCTCTTTCGTCCTACTGCTGATCATAAGACACGTCCCTTACCTAATACACCAATATTTCTTCTTCTTGATCCAAATCGGCAGTCGAAAACATTGGCAGTGCTCATTTTCTCTAGGACAACAAAAACATGTACCTACTCGGATTTCCATCAGTTCCTCCATCAATACAACATTGCCTTCAAATGTGTATCGACCCTACTTTTTGTCCAGAAATGGCCTCCGAATAGCCTCGTAATATTGTGGAGAGGAAGGTAGTCGAATAATTCTTTTATATTCAAACAAGATCATTACTGTTGTCAATGGGTGACATAATTTATTTTACACCTCTTCACGAGCGCAAGCAAAAGACTGACAAAGAGGCAGTGAAAGAGCCCCTAAGGGTGGCTCAAGGCTATAAGCGAGGTTATAGAACCGCAAGTTGTTTGATGGGATTGGGGAGAAAACTAGGATTATAATTAGGAAATTGCAAGCAAAGACATCAGGTTGAGTCTAAACAAACTGAATAAATATACTGTTATTTATGTACTGTCGTTACACTTATACGCAAGTGCATTATATTGCTAATATTTTTTTTGTACCTACTACACGGGAATGCAGATAGAACATTAGTTCAAAGTTTCCAATTAAGAAGTTCATTTCGTATAATATGCGTTAGATGAAGGCCCTATACTTATCATTTCAGCTTTCCGCTGTCGCCTATCACTTAGCCAGAGCCCTGGTAGCGTAAGAGGGCGGAATAGTGTCCCATTGAGCGTAGGCCTCGCAGCACCAGCTCAATGAGCTCACTGCATCCTTTATATCTTGTCTACTACCGCTCACACTTACTTTTAGACAAAATCATATCAGAGGTTCTAGATGTTTCACTTTAAATATGCCCACCTATGCTATTATAAAGGATCTTTATCAAATAATATCTTCATTCTTAAATCATTCTGTAAGCTTTACTTACAACACCAAGAACTGTCAACTCGGACTCGAAGGACCAAAAATAAAACATTAGTTCTCAACACTCTGCCAGGATTACAAATAATTTATATTGAACTAACGAATGGGCTGTTTAACCGTATAAGATTATATTTATCAAGTTTTTACAGGATATCTACCCCTTTTAATCATATTTTTCTTTAACAAAGCCTTATAGATTATCTCTTTAACCATGAAACCTAGGACCATTAACAAACATCCCATTTAGTTCGTCTTTTCTTCCATCAACAGTAAATGGTCCTTAGGGAGCTTATAATACCATAGCTTGCTATCTAATGTTCCGGAAATCTTTTCATAAACGATACACAGTTCCTTTCAACATGTTTATGGGTCCCATAAGGAGGATTTTCTAAAGAGCGGTAAGATTAAAGTATTGCGGTGAGCAGGAATCAAGGGTTATGATCGTAGGTCTGCTTGGTGATGAATGTTATGTGTCATGAGTATGGGGTTTTAATAATTTATTTGATGGAGTTGTGCTTCTGTAGTTTGATTGATTGCATAGGTTAGGATAAACGAAGTGGTTTTTTACTTACTAATAATAAAAAAATAAGTTCTGAATTATTGACCTACACACATAGGCTAACATGCACTGCGACTGAACTATTGGGGTATAGAAACTAATCTTATACTATTGTCTAAAAATTCTATTTTACCATAGATCACACTGTCCTAATGTAACTTATGGCTGTGTCTACTAGTTCCATTTGAATACCGTTTGCGGTGAGAGCAAGTCCATTTAATCGCCTGATTTGGCACCGTTAACCAAGGCCAAACAAGTGCTTACTACATACTAACGTAACAAATAAAAGTTTAATGATACGATAGTCGAAGACACTACACAATCCCTTTACTAAATGAAAGGCAAAAGACCAATTTCCCACGAGCCGGCGCGTACGCACGGGTCAACGACCTCGCACCTCTGTAACCTAGCAACGGTACCCGAGCCTTCACCTCCTTGAACTATATTGCACACACAAAAATAGAACCTAATCTCTTTCAAACAACGTTCAATTTTCATCACATTAGGAATGCCATATCATGCGTAACTAAACCATCTGTGTTGATTTCTAGGACTCTATACATATTGGAACAAAGGTGGTATTTGCTTGTGTTTATATAGAGACCAGTCCATTGAGCAAATGCGTGATTGACAGAGATATAGTTTATGGTTTCACTTTATTGTTTTAGAGATGGATTGCGTTCGTGTTTCACGTACTCATTCATACGAAAATGGTCATATAGTGTATCAGTTAATTACGATAAATGATTTGGAAGTAATTAAGACCACTTTCCATCAAGGAATGAGAAACAACACAATACTTTGGTAAACTAGTTACTAACTATTAAGATTATCAACTTTCCTACTATTCTGGTCCTAGCCTGTATCAAGTAGCCCTTTACTAAACTATTCACTAACAAGGCTTGGCTTAAGTGTCTTTGAAGACTGTAGCTATATTAAAGCATTGATTGAGCTCCAATCAGCCAATAGATCTTGAGAAGCTCTGTAGCATAGTATGAGGCAATCTGTACCTTAGGACCAGTTTTAGTTGCAAACTCCGTGGAATCCTCCCTACCTACCTATAAATGTGTATTACTTGAATGGCATATATTTTTATACTCATAAAATTTCGGTATCGAAGGCCTTGTTTAGATCGTCTAGGATGCAAACTTGGCCACCTACTGGGTCCAAACAATATAATATTGGTGTACCGTCGTCGCGTCAAAACGAAAAAAAGAAAACTCATAAAATTACTTTGTTTAAGACACATTATCATATAGGTGTTGCTTGCTTGCCACTGAACTCAATATTTCTAGCTAAGTATCAAATTCGCTATTTTAACTAAAATAATAGTTTTTAAGGTTACGTACCCAAATCTATGAAATTTTCACAGAGTGTGTATTTCTATTGCCGCTATAACAAAAAAGAATAAAAATAAAACAATAGCTTAGTAAAGCTTAATAAGCCTGTAACGTACCCACTGCTGGGACACGGGCCTCCTCTCGGTGAGAGGGAGTGGGTGGGGTAGGTAATCCACCAGGCGGGCCCAGTGCGAGTTGGCGGATTTACAATTTTTAGTTCTAGGACATGTCGGTTTTCTCACGGTGTTTTCTTTTACCGTTTTGAGATCAGTGGTGATGAAATAATTTACACAAAGTTAACCGCCTTACTGGGTTCGAACCTACGACCTACAACATGAAAGTAGCGGCAAAAATAAAATAAAGTTAAAACTTTAAGGGGGTGTCTATAAGTAGATACCTACCGTTTTTGCCTTGTGCTACGGAACTCAGTCTGACCGACCTGGCCGGTTTTCTTAATTTTTGTCACTATGGGTCCAGATTCACACTTTTTCGGTATTCCTTTCAGTTCCCAGCTCATATGTTCATAATTAACATGTTTCATTCGCATGTAATGAGTTGATGACGTCATAACTCACGTGGATCTGAATATTATCATAAACGTGTTAACGTCAGCTCCGCGATTCATTAGCCACTTTAGTGGACTAAGAGAGTATGCACACTAGACAAATTAATGAACAACAGTTTTTTAGTTTACTGCTCACTTTTGGTTTATAAGAAACTCTTGTGCAAAATTTCATGCTTCTAAGCCCAGCGGCTTGGCTGTGTTTTCTGCTTGTGAATTTAACATTTTGTAGATCGTTTAATACCCCTATATACTTTTAGGGACAGTGTTTCGCTGGCACCCATTACTAAAGTGGTTGATTAATGGCGATTTTGAACGAAATGAGTGAGAGAGAGATTCTCTAGGTTGCAACTTTTCGAGGTACCTAAATGCAGAATGTAAAAGTACTCTCTAAGTAATCTGGTAATAAATTCATAGTTTCTGCTAAACATTAAATTGTTTTAACTAAACATTTTGTCTGTTGTCTTGTTTCGTTGGCTGCTACTTTTATCATCATCATTTCAGCCGAAAACTGCCCAGTACTCGACACAGGCTTCCCCCAAGTATCGCCACTTAGACCGGTTCTGTGCTCCTCGCATCCAGCCAAGTATATACTTTTGACGCCCTGTAACATGTCAAACATTTTTTTAGCAAAAAAATGTGTTCTATCTAATATTAGTCATATTTATTAGAAATTCTACATTACAATTTTATTCTTGTATCATTATTGCTTTAATTTCAGGATTTGATACGCATGTTAGTGTCAGGGCGAACAATACAGTTCTGCGTATTATCCGCCAGTTTCTTTTGTTTTGCTCGTGCAATTGACAGCTCGCAAGTACTTGTGGAGTTTAATGTTTATAGTTTTTCGACGGCACGGTTGGCGCAGTGGTTAAGCGATTGACCGCTGCGCTGCGTGTCAAAGGTTCGATTCCCGCACGAAACAAATATTTGTATGACCTACAATTAGTTGTTCCGGGTCTGGCTGTTTGTGTATGTGAGTTTATATGTCTGTAAACGCACCCACGACACAGGAGAAATTCCTAGTGTGGGGCAACGTAATTTTTTGTTTAAAAAAAAATATATCTTTGAAGGATAGACCACACCTCTGTTTAGCTTAGTTATATCACAATAAAGAACGTTTGCACTTTTAGTTCCTAAAGCCTATCGCATACTCATATCTAAACACCACAATTTTTGTTTCACTTGTCACAGCACGTCACGTATTCTCTATGTCTATCTCTCGCGAAATTGGCGTGATTAGCTAAAGAATTGATGGGGCTTCGAAGTAAATAATTATTGAGTGCTCATAGTGAATAAGTGCCCACAGATTAAGCTTTCATAATTCCCTTAATATTCTAAATGTTTTAGAGTTCGTCCCTCGGTCAGTGTGTAGTCAACACAACAGTGACGACAATTAGTGCGGCGTACCTACATTAGTTGTCGCGATGTCGCGTTGACGCGGCGACGTGTTCGCGACATCATTCACATCGCTCAGTGGTTGATAGCTGTACAACACTCCTACGAAGTATGGAGTCAGCAGAAACAGTTGAGCATCAATCATTGGGGTAAATGCTGAGGCATTTACCCCAATGGTATCATTGAATATGGGTAGTAATAAAAGCTCCGACAAAAAAAGAAAAATTGTCTTTTCTCAATATATTAAATCTACTGCCTAAAATACTAACTTTCCGACTACTTTTGTCCGAATAAAAATGACGAAACGACCGAATGAGATACAGAAATCTTCGAAAAATACACATGACTGTTTATTGCTATAATACTTTTCTACCAGCATAAATTACGTTCTACTGAAAACTATGCTTTGTAATTTTTATGTTTACTTGCCTACTATTAATTCATAAATTACCTTTCATATTTCATAGACTGTGGTGCTAGTGTGGTTTGGTTTTACATTCAAAATTATGTGGTCACAGTTCTAACCTAACCTAACCTAGCTTTTTCGATTTAAAAAAGATATATGCGTGTTACGTTGCAAATTTCACTAAACTAACTTTTCGGAAATTTAGTATTTTTTTCAGAAGTTTAGTATTTTTTTTTTGGAGTTTATTATTTGGAAGTATAGAATATTTTTCGTAGAATTAAAATCTGAATAAGCTTCATGTTTAATAATAATAATATCCCTGGACATTTCACACAGCACCATTTGTCCCAAGCTAAGCAACCTAAAGCTTGTGTTATGGTAACAAGATGGCTGATAAACTACTTATATACATTTTTTTTTTGTAAATACATACATATTATAGATAGAAAAACACCCAGACTCGGAACAAATACATGTAGGTCATACAAATATTTGTTCCGTGCGGGAATCGAACCCGCGACACGCAGCGCGTTTGTTTGTTAAATACAACATTTTTTGTCGGTTAATTTTGTATTAACTTTTCGGTAATTCATTTTAACACAGCTTAGTTAGTATTACAGTCAACCACAGATCGCTGGAAGTTAATTTGTTTTTCGGAAGCTTTATTATTTTCCATTGAATATACTGATCGGAATCGGAAAAAAATTGATAACCCACTCATAACCCGTTTTCTGTTGGTAACAATGGTGAATGCGGAATTGCAACACAGCATAATGTTGAATCGATTAAAATAATACAAATCCATTGATGATCTTCAACCGACGACTTATTGTTCAGTAAATTTTGTGTTGTTTCATAACTGCATCCCAATTTCTGTTTCTACGGATTTTACGCTTTAATTTAGGCATAATGTCCATTCCCAAATAGCCACAACATCCGCTTATCCGCCATTCAAAACGTATTCACATCAAACACCTAAAATCAACTAAACGCAGTTTAAAATCAAGATATCTGTATTTAAATGTAAATGCAGCTAATATTGATCTCGATTTATTCAAGATTTATTCGAGATAAACGAGTCGTGTTATGGTGGCATTAGCATAGCAGCTTAAGGGCCTTGGACCAGTCGTGCCTAACCAGCGCTTATCACGAACACCATGCTAAGGAATATGTTATGTACATATCAGATCTAATTCAGTAATCTATGGAATTATCGTAGAATTAATTATGCTTACCTACTCTATGATCATTATTTCTTTTTATTTCGTTAGAAAACTGGTCTTTAGGTACAGAGAGGACCAAGAAAATATGTTTATAAAAATGGACCACTTCAGTCATCGCCTTTAGCATCAAGATTAGTCCAGCTTACAACTTTAAATACTTAATCAAAATATAAAAAAAAAAAATACCTGCACGTTCCATCCACTACCAGTCATTATGAAAATAAAATGATCAAACCAAGTTTTTACGACTTGATATTTAAGCAAGGAAAACGTATTCATAACATTTTCCTTAGTGCTTGATTTTTTAATATTGCCTAAAACGCAAATAATAATTTGAACTGCTTATTAATATTTCAAGACATGACTCAGTAACCTCCAGACGTTGCACAACATAGCGAAATCTCTCACAATTGGTCTGGTCTTTTTGCCGACAGTTCTTGTTATATAAATGGTTGTAATAAGTGTTGATTCTCATGCTAATGTAATACTTGATGTAGCTGAAACATTTGTTTAAATAAATTCTTGCGATATTTTGTCTAATAAATTATAAGCAACGTCAGCACCTAATCTAATAAGCAGATCATGGTCGTCAACATTATTCTCTATGTCAACATTTAGTCAAATTTTTCTGCACATAAGTTTCTGCTTAAGTATGTCCCTAAAGCTAAAAACAATGCACGCAAAATCAGAAAATTATCACCCTCGAGAAAATTTTGCATTCGTATCTACAAAACACGGTACAAAACGTACGTTTGTACAAATTTACATATAAAATTATACTTCAAAGAATTTTTTCGACTTTTTCGTCAAAGCTTTCTGCGTGTCTTGAAATATACAATTACGAGAGCTTTTTGTCGATTATAATTAAAATGTACTTGGAGGATGTTTCGTTATTGCCATAAGTTCTCAAAAGTTTGCCTTGGTCCTTCAGTACGCAAATAGATAAGCATCTAGATCTTCAACTTGCTAAAATAGCTCAAAACAAATTTTGAATGACTGGTTTCTGATCTACGCATTTATATTTGTAAACTTTAACCTTTAACAAATAGCACAAAACGAAATCCATGTTTAGATCAATCATTGCTGCCACAATAGTAATAGCTTGTCCTGTCACAGGTAAACTCTTGCGCAGACACGCACACAAGTACCGTTAGTTCACACATGCACGTTAATTCAATAACTGTGACACCTGAGTATTGAAATGACACCCTTCCTTATCACACCAAAACCAACTTTAATATAACAGTTACAAAGTTGAATCTCGAACGATATAGCACTGAGTTTTGGTGTGTGAGTGCGAAGCTTATGTAAACCGGCCTCATGGTCATTCCTTTTTAGATCTTATCACACCAATTTTAAAGTTCATTTTCAGTGTACCCACACATGTCAATTCAAGTGCTGGTTTAGATCGGTCGCAAAAGATTTCCGACTTTATATAATGTATGGTAGGATTTGTTTTCGGTCGTGCAGTGATGTTACCGGTCCGTACCACTCGGTGCCAGGCGTCGTAAGAATGCGTTCGAACACCGAGTAGGTACAGTTACCTATCGTTCGTCTGTTTATAACAACTTGTTTGTCTATTTTTTTTAGTTAATTCTCGACCTTGGGAGATTCACTCATAATTTTTCTATCTGAACACTGATGTTTCTGCCAACCGGTTTTTTATTGGTTTATCACTATAGTTTTATACCTTGTCTTGTACCCATTAGATATAAACATTTTATTGGATAAGCATCTGACATCAAACACAGTGAACTTAGCTGATTCTCTAAGCGATTCAGAAAACATATAAAAGGCAGTTCTTCCTTTATTGACATCATTTCCATTTGTGGGTCTCTTCGGTATTTTTATCGCCAATTCTTGGGTCTTTATTTTTATTGGTCACATTTAAATTGGGCTTGACATTCAAAAAACCTGAATATTGAGTTTCGGGTCTCCCCGGTCAGTAATGTCCCACATTAGGCTGTTGACACACTTCTCAGCATCGATGGACTCTTTGAGCACGGTTAGGTATTTCATAAAGGTGACAGCTACATCCTTTTGGCTTTTCGCAGCGATTAATTTAGAATTTATTGTTATGTGTATTTTAATCATTTGAATTTGAACGTCGACAGAAACTTAATATAAGTTTCTGTCCTGTTGGGAAAATGCAAGCCACCTTATTTAATTGCTATCGTTTCATCTTCTTCTACAACAAAAGCAGTTGCATCACCAATTAATCTATTGACCATTTTAACAATGATTCCACTATTATCATAGTCACTCCACAAACAGATGGCTGTTTGTGGAGTGACTATGATTCCTTTTTCCCCTTCCCCGTCCCTCCTGCCTTTTGTTTCGTTGATATCATCTTCGCATGCAAACAGGACTCTGCCGATAGCTATCACTCTGTAGTCTGCCCTAACTCGAAGACGTAACATATTTACATATTCCGAAACTTGATTTCAATTAGTTGTGAGTACCATACTGTTTCTGAACGAACATCAAGTAAATTTAATTAACTGGAGAGGATAATTTATGCGAGTTTCGGAACCTCAACCCAGGGAGAACCCAGGGAGTGCCCTGGGGAACTCCACCGGAAGATTGACGTCGATACTTGCCTAAAAGTTATTGTTGATACGTTTAATGATCCTGTGTGTGAAGTATATTGTGATGTGGTACTAACAGGATGAATTTATTAAGATTATGAGACGCAATAGTCAATAATAAACCGACACTTTATGACAGATTCGCTGATTGCTTCATAGATTCGTCGGTCGTCTCAATGCAACAAAATTCCACATCTTCTATAAATATAACCTACTAAGGAAATAAACTAGCATGAAACATATCCGCAATCAACAATATACACTTATTCCAAATATATAAGGGACTCGACATAACACACTCACAATTCAAAATCAGTGCACACTTCATCAACCAAAAAACAATGTCACACTGGTAGACTGAATACAGTCTGCACCAATGTATTCAGAATATTAATGCAGACTGGCACTCCAAACGAAGCAGGAATTAGTCCTCTTCTAACCCTCGCCTTCTTGCTAATTGGACCGACAGACTTGTCCTAACTGGCTCCCTCCAGCCCGTCAAAGCCTGTTTGATACTGTATAGCCTTGATAGAATATTTCCTAGCCGAGATAAGGTTGCAGGCTTCAATACAGTTTATGTATTTTGGTACTATATTTTCTTCGTTATCAACATCAAAGAGTGTTTTATTCTATGCTAAAAGGACGTTCTGAGTCATTATTCTTTTCTGGTTGTTGCCATTTACGTAATTTACATAGTTTTTTCGATAAGATAAGATAATATTTATTTTGTAAAACATGAGTACAGTATAAAGGTCTTATAATTAATATGAAGTGGCTACATGTTCTGCCATTTATGGCATACAAAATTAGTTGTGCTAGACAATACAAAAACAAAAAGTACAAAAAGCAAAAGAGAAAAAAAAGAATTACAATATTAAATTGAAATAACAACGTCAAAATTTAAATTTCATTCCCAATTACAATGTTAAAATAGAAATTCAATTCAAAATACAATGTCAAAATTTAAATTTATTCTGAGTAAGATATACAGAAGAAAAAGTAAATCAAATTAATACGCACAGTCAGAATTTTTTACAAGCAAAATACTCGTATCGTTTAAAAGATCATCTACGCTGTTGTCGGCGACGAGACCCTATCTGGGTACCAGGGCGCAAGTAGTGGAGGGACCGCTACAAAGAAAACGTAATGTAAATAATTCTATGTTCATAGTTAAAACTTTAAAGAGATTTATTTTATGTTTTCTAGATTCTAATTAGTATTTGTTGTCGATATTTGTTATTAGATTTTGTATCTCGAACGGATAAGACTGTTTTGAAAGGATTCCAATAAGTAAAATTTTTGTTCATACATAATTACGTAACTTGGAAAATCACTTTTTTGTTTATGGGTAGATTTTAATAATTTTTGTTTTAAATGAAAGGTCTAGATATAAAACCTATAATACCGTTTGATTTATAAAAATCGGACCACGGGTTCCAAAGTTATAAAGAAATTTTTATAATCAAAATGTACCAAGTTGAGAATTTGAACAGTTTTTCTTCTAGGAACTTTTTATTGTGAATAATTAAGTTAATTATTAAGCTGTAATTAGGTTAAGGATTATGTAAGGAATATTATATGTGAAAATTGTAAGGAAATAATAAGGAAAAATAAATAAAACAAGGGCTTGACAGATTTCGGCTTAGCGAAAATCACGGTAAAAAAGGGCTCAAAATACACGGTCCGCCTTAAGGGAACTTAGGCCGGTATAAATAGAGCGCAGTTTTTGACGAAAAGTCCCCTCGCCCCCTTACGGGGGCGACGCGATCTCTACACACGAAAAGTCAGTCGCAGCTCAGCCGTCGAAGAGGCAACACTACAAGCAAGAAGCCGAAATCTGCAAGCAAATATCAACAAGAAAATCTTCTTTTATTCACCGCCTCTTCGCTGCCCGTCTCTAAGAAGCCCTTCCTAGTAATTGTACAGACTACGCATTCAGGGGTGCGTGGGACGTATGTTACCAGCGGAGTCACCCGACTCAGAAGTAGTACATCAGAGCATACGTCAAAACGTGGGAGACTGTCCCAGGTACGACCGTAGGTACTGGACGTACCCCGGTTGTCCGTTTCAATTGGTCCTTCGAGCGTCGGATCCCTGCAGAAGAAGCCAGAAGAAGCCAGAAGAGGCCAGAAGATAAGAAGACTGCAAGATGCCAGTAACCAGGTCACAGAAGGATGCCCCCTCACGCCCCCCGTCCCGTCCTACCAATGAGGACGCGACAGTCGAAGCGTCAGGGTCAGAAGGGGTCACGTCTGCGTCAGCGTCAGCATCAGCGTCATCAGAAGCTACAACAGCCTCATCGGGCACGAACACTTCTTCGGGTACAACGACAACGGAGGGGACCACGACAACAGAGACAACGGTTGAAACTGTGACCACGGCATCATCCAAGAAGGATGAACTGAAGAAGGATGCCAAACAGAAGGAAACGACTAAGAAGACCCCAGAAGATGTCCCGGAAAAGGGTGTTCGCAGTACAGCTGCAACCTTGAAGCCGAAGGGGGTCAGTCGTCGTGCCAGGTCTACGAAGACCACAAGCTCCTCGGCCAGAAGACGCGAGCTGGAAGCCAGAGAAGAATTAGCACGTCTGGAGCTGAAGCAAGCACAGGCTGCGGCGAAGCTAGCCCGTGTCAGACTGGAGAAGACACAATATGAAGATGAGGACTCCGTGGTTGATGATGAAGACCAGGAAGAAAGAACAGCACAGGTGCAGAACTGGATCGAGTCATCAGTACTGGAAGATAGCAACAAGGAACAACCAGAGCGACGAGGTCAACACACCACAGAAGAGCCACAGAAGATGAAGCCTGAAGAGAACTCTTCAACGAAAGGAGCTACGATCGAGATTCAAGCACTGGCGACTGCGTTGAAAGAAGCCTTTTCCACAAGAGGAGGACCAGCCGCACAGCCAAGCTACATCCACGAGCTACCCTACTTCGACGGCAACAGCAGCGAGTGGTTGGCCTTCAAGGTTGTCTATGAAGATACAGCACCGATGTTCAACGAAGTCCAGAATATGGCACGCCTAAGAAGAGCACTGAAGGGCAACGCAAGAGAAGCCATCAAGAGTCTGCTATACTCTGAAGCCTCTCCATCAGAAGTAATGCAAGCCCTCAGAAGAAGATACGGAAGACCTGATGCGCTGGTACTGGCAGAACTGGAGAAGGTCAAAACACTACCGAAGATTTCAGAAAATCCAAGAGACATCTGCATCTTCGCGAGCCAGATCAACAACAGCGTAGCAGCAATAAAAGGACTGAAGAAACCACAGTACCTGCATTCACCGGAGATGGTGAAACAGATCACAGAGAAGATGCCGACGGTTCTCAAGTTCCGATGGTACGACTTCACAGCAGCATCAGAAGAAGGCGACTTTTCCAACCTAACGCTGGTATCCAGGTTCCTAAACACAGAAGCAGACAAATGTGGAGCATTCGCAACATCAGAAGAGAAAAGCGGATTCAAGAAGACCAATCGTCAAGCAACGCATTCAACGAAGGAAGAGAACTTCAAAGAAAAGGATTCAAGACAACAAGAGAAGACCTGTCCCATGTGTGAGGGCGAACATTTTCTTGTCAGAAGTTCCAGAGGATGTCGGTGCAAGAACGGTGGGCGATGGTCAAGAAGAATCGCGTCTGCTTCAAATGTCTACAAGGAAAGCACAGGAAGGAGAGTTGCAGAAAACCACCATGCAAAGAATGCAAGAGGTGGCATCATCATCTGCTGCACGTCGAGTCAGAAGAAAGGACCTCGGAGGGAAGAAGAATTGAGACACCACAAGAAGAGAGAAGTGTTCCGGCATCAGTGAATGCAGTCAACAACGCAAGAGCATACCTGAAGATCGTTCCAGTAGAAGTCTTCGGGTCGAAAGGATCCAAAAGAATATTGGCCCTTATGGATGAAGGATCAACCGTGTCACTTCTGGATGAGAAGGTGGCACAAGAAGTCGGCGCTCGTGGAAACAAGGAGGAACTGGTCATCGAAACAGTGGGAGGCAGGCTGATAAGGAAAAAGGATTCTCAGATGCTGGACCTCACAGTGAAAGGAATCCATCAAGAAGTCAAGAAGACACTGAGGAGAGTCCGCACCATCGACGACCTAAAGCTTGCACCACAGTTCCTAGATAAGAAGAAGATTCAAGACTATCAACATTTGAAGAAGATCGCCGACTCTCTATATTATGAAGGGGAGTCACCACAACTGCTCATCGGTCAAGATAATTGGGAGTTAATCGTGACTCAAGAAGTGAAGAGAGGAAAACCAGGAGAACCAGTTGCTTCAAGAACAGGACTTGGATGGGTGCTCCACGGGTCAGACATCGGAGGTGCGAAACCGGTACACTTCCTGAACACATGTCTACATGTCAGCACACCAGAAGAAGAGATGCATCAAGCCATTAAGGATCACTTCGCGATCGAAGCACTTGGTGTGCAACCAAGAAGACCTACTACAGATGCAGAAGGAAGAGCACTCACCATCCTAGAAAAGACCTGCAGAAGACTCGAAGACGGTCGATTCGAAGCTGGACTTCTATGGAAGAACGAAGAAGAACAAATGCCAGAGAGCTACACGTCCGCCAGGAACCGATTAATCAACATCGAAAAGAAAATTGACAAGAATCCTGAATTGAAGGCAGAATACGGCAAGCAGATCCAGCACCTAATCGACAACAAGTACGCAGAAGAAGCACCTGATGAACAAGAAGACTCCAAGAAATTATGGTACCTCCCTCATTTCTCCGTGGTTCATCCATTAAAGAAGAAGATAAGGATAGTATTCGACGCTGCAGCCAAGTCAAAAGGAAGAAGCCTCAACGACGCTCTACTGCCTGGACCGGATCTACTACAGTCGCTCTTCGGTGTTCTACTAAGGTTTCGACAAGGACCCCTAGCGGTGGCAGCCGACATCAAGGAAATGTTTCTACAAGTTCGTATCAGGCCGGAAGACAGAAACAGCCTGAGGTTCCTGTGGCGTGGAGATCAGCGTGACGTATCGCCGAAGAAGTATAGGATGACATCGGTTATCTTCGGTGCAACATCATCTCCGAGCACAGCTATCTACGTGAAGAACCGAAACGCAGCGGACTACAAGGAACAGTATCCAGAGGCAACAAGGGCAGTCGAGCTGAACCACTACATGGACGACTACTTACACAGCTTCCATTCAGAAGAGGACTTCAGAAAAATAACAGCGCAGGTGGACTTCATACACAAGAAGGCAGGCTTCGAACTCAGAGGATGGGCATCAAACCAACCTGAGTTGCTGCAAGGCGTGAAGACTGAAACAACCGAGAAGACAGAAGTGGACCTTGGTGAGAAGGAAGAAAAGACACTGGGACTACGCTGGTTCACAGAAAGGGACTCCATCGGCTTCCGAGCAAACCTCCGGAACACTCCAGAAGAAGTAGCAAAGGGTTTCAAGGTGCCTACGAAGAGAGAAGTCACCAGCGCAGTGATGTCGACTTTCGACCCATTAGGATTAGCATCACCGGTCCTCGTCCAAGGAAAGAAGCTACTTCAGAATGTATGGCGAAGCGGCGTCGGTTGGGATGAAGAAATCGAAGAAAAGGAACACGAAGCTTGGAAAACATATCTAGAAAAGATGAAGCTACTACAAGATCTTCAGATCCCAAGATGTCTGGCGCCACATCGCACCGAGGGGGAGTTGCACACGTTCACAGATGCGAGCGAAACAGCGTATGCAACCACAGTCTACTGGCGAACAGAAGATACCAACGGAACATACCACGTCAGCTTGGTGGCAGCGAAGGTACGAGTGACGCCATTGAAGCCGGTATCGGTCCCAAGACTGGAGCTACAGGCAGCTCTCCTTGGAAGCAGATTAGCACGTGCAGTAGAAGAAGAAATGGATCTAAAGATTGTAAAGAAAACATTCTGGACAGACTCCAGCATCGTGCTCTCCTGGATCAAGACAGACCCGAGAACCTTCAAAACGTTCGTGGCTCACCGTCTAGCCGAAATAGAAGATCTCACCAGGCCTCAAGATTGGAGATGGGTGCCTACAGCACAGAACCCGGCAGATGATTCGACACGCGACGTACCAGAGAACTTCGACTGCAATCACCGATGGTACACCGGCCCAGAATTCTTAAGAAAAGAAGAAACCTACTGGCCTGAAGCAAGAACATTCAAGAAGGAAACCACCGGCGAAGAGAAGACAAAAGACGTCGCGACAACAGCCAGCATCACTCACCCATCGCCAGATCCTGAGAGGTTTTCATCATGGAAGAGACTTTGGCGAGCCACAGCAAGAGTACTGCAGTTCATACAACTCTGCAGAACAAAAGAAAAGGTCAATGTCAGCAAAGAAGATCCCGTCTGGAAAAACACGAAAGGAAAGAAGAAGAAAACTGTCGAGAAACGACAACAGTCTTCAAAGAAAATGGAAAGGAACTACGTACCGTTAAGCATAGACTTGCTGGAACAAGCTGAGACTTTGCTACTGAAAGGAAGTCAAGAGAGAAGCTTCAAAGAAGACATCAGACGTCTGGAACAAGGGAAGCAGCTAGAAGGAAGCAGCAAGTTGAAGAGGCTCGACGTGGTACTAGAAGAAGGTCTTCTGCGTTTGAAAGGAAGAATCGACGCAATACAGGGCGTAACCAGAGACTACAAACGTCCCATAGTGCTCGATAGCAAGGAGAAGATAACACAACTCATCATCGAAGAGTTCCACTGCCGTTTCAACCACGGAAACCACGCAACAGTGATGAACGAAGTAAGGCAACGCTTCTGGGTACTGGGACTGAGGTCAGCAATCAAATCAGTTCAGCATCAATGTCAGTGGTGCAAAACGAAGAAGGCAAGACCCCAAGAACTACCAACGGGCAACTTACCCAAAGAAAGATTGATGCACAGTAACCCTCCCTTTACGTGCACCGGGGTAGACTACTTCGGCCCAATGATGATCACCGTAGCAAGACGTCAAGAAAAGAGATGGGGTGCTCTATTCACATGCTTAACTACAAGAGCTGTGCACATTGAGCTCACTCCTTCCCTCTCCACCGACAGCATGATCATGGCGCTACGACGATTCGCCGCAAGAAGAGGAATGCCGAAGACCATCTACTCCGACAACGGAACCAACTTCGTCGGCGCAAGTAAAGAACTGAAAGAAGCATTAGACAACCTGAAGAAAGAAGACCTCACCTCAGAAGCAGAGAAGATCGGCGTGCGGTGGGTGTTCATCCCTCCTGGTGCGCCCAACATGGGAGGCGCATGGGAGCGTTTGGTGCGATCAATAAAAACCGCACTGAACGCCACGCTCAACGAAAAGCATCCACGAGAGGAGGTCTTACATACCCTCCTACTAGAGGCCGAGCACATAGTCAACTCTCGGCCTCTCACCCACCTCTCCGAGAACCCTGAGGAGGAGGCACTCACTCCAAATCACTTCCTCCTCGGGCGATCCTGCGGCGCAACGAGAATCGGCAGCTTCAAAGACGACGAGCTCGTGGGCAGGCACACCTGGAAGACAACGCAGCGACTTGCCGACCACTTTTGGCAACGTTGGCTGCGAGAATATCTGCCCACTCTGCTGCCAAGAAAAACGACGGGAAGGAGCAGCGCCACAGATCTGCACGTCGGGGACGTCGTCCTGATCGTCGATCACAGCCTACCAAGATGCACCTGGCCGCGCGGCAGAATTCAGCGGGTGTATCCGGGACCAGACGGGCGAACCAGAATCGTCGACATCGAGACACGAGGTGGAGTGCTGAGAAGACCCAGTTCGAGAGTGGTGCTGTTGGTGCCGGGAGTCTCGCCGAGCCAGGAGGACGGTGCTGCGCACGAGGGGGAGAATGTCGGCGACGAGACCCTATCTGGGTACCAGGGCGCAAGTAGTGGAGGGACCGCTACAAAGAAAACGTAATGTAAATAATTCTATGTTCATAGTTAAAACTTTAAAGAGATTTATTTTATGTTTTCTAGATTCTAATTAGTATTTGTTGTCGATATTTGTTATTAGATTTTGTATCTCGAACGGATAAGACTGTTTTGAAAGGATTCCAATAAGTAAAATTTTTGTTCATACATAATTACGTAACTTGGAAAATCACTTTTTTGTTTATGGGTAGATTTTAATAATTTTTGTTTTAAATGAAAGGTCTAGATATAAAACCTATAATACCGTTTGATTTATAAAAATCGGACCACGGGTTCCAAAGTTATAAAGAAATTTTTATAATCAAAATGTACCAAGTTGAGAATTTGAACAGTTTTTCTTCTAGGAACTTTTTATTGTGAATAATTAAGTTAATTATTAAGCTGTAATTAGGTTAAGGATTATGTAAGGAATATTATATGTGAAAATTGTAAGGAAATAATAAGGAAAAATAAATAAAACAAGGGCTTGACAGATTTCGGCTTAGCGAAAATCACGGTAAAAAAGGGCTCAAAATACACGGTCCGCCTTAAGGGAACTTAGGCCGGTATAAATAGAGCGCAGTTTTTGACGAAAAGTCAGTCGCAGCTCAGCCGTCGAAAAGGCAACACTACAAGCAAGAAGCCGAAATCTGCAAGCAAATATCAACAAGAAAATCTTCTTTTATTCACCGCCTCTTCGCTGCCCGTCTCTAAGAAGCCCTTCCTAGTAATTGTACAGACTACGCATTCAGGGGTGCGTGGGACGTATGTTACCAGCGGAGTCACCCGACTCAGAAGTAGTACATCAGAGCATACGTCAAAACGTGGGAGACTGTCCCAGGTACGACCGTAGGTACTGGACGTACCCCGGTTGTCCGTTTCAGCTGTAATAGCACTTTTCTATTAATAAACCCTGAAGGGACTTTTTAAATTTTAGAGGCATAGATTTAACACTATCTGGTATTTTATTGTAAATATTTGGAGCAATACCAAAGAATCTCTTTTTCAATAAAGCAGTTTTACACTGGTTTAAACGTAACAAATTCTCATATTGGGCACGAATAGGGGTTCTCTTAGATGCTTTTCTTTCAAGTTTTCTTTAAGAAATGCCATAATTCTACAGTGTGTGATGTATTTTTCGCATTGTAGGAAACAGTTTTTGTCATTTTCAATTGCAGACGCCAGATTTGTAGCAAGATTTTATATACCCCAACTTTGTTTGAGCAAACTTCTAATGATGTATATGGAAACCCTCGAAAGTGATGTCATGATCACCACCGTTATCGCCTCTAATAATAAGTAGTATAGGAAGTCTAGTAATCCTAGTGCTAATACTAATTAATTTCCTAGTTCCACGTTGGTCAATGAATGAGAACCAAACCTGTTACTATTATCACAACATTTGTGGTCCCAACAACCTGTTACCTGCATTACTTACCTACATACTTATATTATTATTATTTCTAACGCAATTTCTACATTTCACGCCTGTAGTTTTTCTAATTAAATCGCACTGAAAAGTGTTATATGTATAAACGACTGATACAATAGTTATAAAATTCTTTGTGTGAACTAATTAAATTTTTAAATTAATTACCTAATACTTACGAAGCAGTGATGTGATTAATTGATAAATGATTTTGTTACAGTAGGTTTGCACAAACACTTGCACGTCGTATTTAAAAAATTGGATGAGGTTTAGTAGGGTTGACTTGTTTACTTGTATTTGAGGTGTCTTAAGAAATGTTGCATTTTCAACTCTGATTTTTTTTAGGATCAACAGACTTTTGATCCGGGTTCAGTTGTTTGTTCATGTTAAAGTATCCATGATTGGTACAGGGAAAGTCCGTGTAGAGCAAAAGTTCGGGTCTTCCCAAAAACAGTAGTTCGCACTTTTATGCATTGAATAACAATTATTTTTTTTGCTGATTGCCACTTGTCATCTAGTTAATATCTTATTTGTAACTAAAATAAAACCCACACAAGCATTTTTATGTTAACTAATATTATATTTTTCCTTTTTCCAGGTACGCACCAAAATACCAAAATACAAGCATCCATCAGACGTCAGATTGGGTATTATAATGATTGTTTACTTAATTAATCGACTCGTATATGTAAACGATTGCTCAGGTAATAGTTTTTATTATACCTATCAAAAATACTGCTCAAGGTTTACCTTGTAAGTTGCATCTGCGGACCGGTCGGGGCCAGCTACGGGAATTAATTAAATACTAATTAAGCTTAGTAAGACTTACTTATTACTAATTTGCGTAAATTTTCAAGGAAAAAATACCTTACGAATCTCGTAAGGTAAGCAAATAAGATGATCCTACGGCCTACCATAGTATTTAGCCTTCTGCTTTACAGGCAAAGTGAACCTTGTGTGTGTGTGAGTGAGTCTTTTGGGATTTCCCAATAGCGACGCATTGCTAAGCAATTTGTAATGGTCACAGACGTTTGTTATGAAAAAGCAAGGCGATTCGTTTTCTGCGTACCTCGTAAAAGGCAACTAAAATACTAGCATATAAGTCATATAAGTCGAGCGATTACGAAGCAACATCAAACTGTCTGCTTATATTACCTACTCGTCGGTCAAGCGTGATGATTATAGCAGTTTCATTTACTTTTTGTTGTTTATTTTTAGGTCCTTTTAGATTAGATAAATAAAGTAACGAGCAATCAAAATAACACGTTTTCCTCTTTTACACAGGGGAGAAACCAACAACATCAGTTAATCTAAAAGGTAAAAATAAAACAATTATTTATTGTAGATTTGAATATTTTCCAAGCCATTTTCCTGTTGTAAAGTCCCTCGGATAAAAGGACCAAAGACCACACGGTCCTCACAGACAGTCGGTCGGTCAGGAGGTCGGTCTTTTGACATTACTGATAAGCGTAATTTAAAATAACCTACGAAAGGATAGAAGGGTGTCCTATGTCAAGCCATAATCCGAAGAATTAGATATGCCCGTTTTCACTAACTCTAGGTAGGCGACATCTAAATGTAATCCCTAAATATTATTGCACTGGTCGATTTTCAACTCTCTGCGCTAAGCTGAGCGTTTAAAATATAAACAGTGCGCTTTAGGCATTTTTTATTTAGGCATGAGTCTTCGATATTGCTGAAGACACAAAACTGCCACATTGACAGACAACGAGCGGTAACATATAGGAATCAGGCTCGAATGATTCTGTGTTATCCGTTTCTCGCAGTCACTCCAAGGTCATGTCGTTGGCATTCGTTCGGCGTCACCAGTTCAAGGACACATTACAGTGTCAAGGTCGCCGGAATATTTGCCAACTCGATCTCGATGTCGTAGCGATCGGAGTGTGCGTAAGTTGATTCGATTAATGGCTTGTTTGCGTTAGGGAAACATGGTTTTATAATTAAATTCTAATCAGGTATTATTTGTCGAGGATAGTTTAAAAATAAGAGGAATCATATACCTGATTTTATGATAGTTTTTATCTGAGTCCGTTTATTGCGGTTTTTGGGGAAAATAATTTAAAATTATCACTAGAATTATTTTAAGTTCGGTGTATTGCAGACCTTATTACTCTAGTTTTTTGGTAAACACGACAACGCGTAGACAACAGACTATAAATTATGTCATTTTCATTCTTATGAATTTCCTCTCCCAAAATTCCAAATAGGTTTCCCAACAATAACTGATAGCTACATAGTTAAGTGATTATTTTGCCGCCGTACATAATTTATGTAAAACTTGGTGTATTGTGTGAATGTCAACAGTTCCCGACCTTGCTCTTGACAATGACTGCTGGAACTAATTCTGTTTGAGCACTTCAACAGTGACAAATCGCGAATGTTCTTTAATGGCGTCGAAGTGATTCAAAAGTATGTCAGACTCAGTGTCATACTTTTGAATCACTTCGACGCCACACAGTTCTGACGCGAACTCCGTTAATTAGTATTGAATTTCTGATTTTGATCATCTACTTTTGCTGTTGACTGTACAACGCCATCTGTTGGTAGGCGATGGAACAAGGAAAAATGTTTTTCACTTAGTCATTGTTATTTCCAAAGATATCGGCAGAAAATGCTTCTGGTACTCTACTCATCTTGATGGGAAAGAAGAGTTGTCAAAATAAATTTTCCTAAGACAACATTAAATTGTTAGATTAAGGGCTGATTTTTCCAACGCCAGATAATTTTATCTGAGGAATTAAGTTGAATTTTTGACAGTTCTTTCATACAAAATCTGTCAGACGTCAATTTGAGTTCACGAATAAAAATTATCTGTTAATTGAGAAATCAGCCCTTAATTTGGGGTATAATTAAGGTCTTTTCATTATAGGTTATTATGTAATAGGACAATACAGTTTTTCATACAAAATACACTTTTACAATCACTAGGTAGGTCAATACCTAAGAAGAAAATCCGGGAAAAACACCACTTTATGGCATCAATATTCATAAGAAAAGTTTAACAATCACCTACTTTGACTCACCACGTATTATTATTAGTCCCACGATTATCTACATAACCACATTTCCACCAATCCAGCATCAGCGTAACAATGACAACCACTCCACCTCACACCTCAGATTTTCCGATCGCGACCGTAACCTCTGCCGACCCTTAATTTCCTGTAACGATGCTCGATATATCTCCGAGACCTTTATGGGATCCATTTGGACCTTCAGGGTCAACAGGTAGACCCCAATTTGTGGACGTAATGACGTGTTCCGGAGAGATGCTTCGTCGGTTTGATTCCTGAGTAGAGAAATTTATTTTAATGAGAAAGGTTGAGGTGAATATTTTTGACCTTTCGAAGGGCTTAAATGAATTTCAATGGTTTGTGAGATCTCTTTTTTTACCTGCGTCGCCGTCGGTTTCAATGCTTATCGGTATTTACGTTTATCGAGGTTTTGCGATAAATCAAATTAGGCTTCACTTGTCAAATCAGCTCCATTATGTGTAGCTAGCCAATATTTAACAATGCTGTTATTAATCTGTTCGAGTACATTGCTTGTAACTTTTATCGCATTCTTTGTAATTGTTGTGAGATTCTCAATTTGTTTAAATTCTTCGTCGAACAGATCGTGCATAGGTATCCATTGTAGTATCTAAACTAATATTATAAAGAGAACAGATAAGATTGTTTGTAAGTTGCAATTTCACGCTAAAACGGCTGAACAGATTTGGATAAAATTTGGCACATGGGTAGACCATGACGTGGATTAGAAGTTTAGAACATAAGATACTTTTGTCCCGATATTCCCACGAAATCGAGACATGCGGGTGACACCGAGAGGCGCAGCCAGTAATAAATGAAGTACAACATCGGAAATAACAAACAAGGATCTTTTACATTTGTTTAAATATTTAACTAATCTTTTCAAAGCACATTGCATGACAATAGATAAAAAGGTCACAATTATGAAGGAATACTGCACGAAAGTACACCCTTCGTGAATAATAATGGCGCTAAATTCAATTGTTCCTTTTGTAGTTTTCAAAGATTTTTTTCGTCACAAAGGTTACTTCGCGATTATTTAATTAACTGTAGATTATTTTTAAGAATCGTAGATATTACGGTTTTTAATACTAAAATAACAAAAATATATCCTAAATTAACTAAAACTATTTACAAACTAAAATATAGCGTCGAAAAATTCATCCGCATCGCTGTCGACTGGTAATGTACCCAAGACACTGGCGGCATTGCCACGTTGTATGGTAATGCTTAGCCTCTGGCCAAGGTAATAGCCAGCCCTTGGGTCATGGGAAGTGTCAACTAGTCTTTTCGAAATTTCCTTAAAAAGACCAAGCGCACTCGGGCCCCACGGCCCGAGGGTTTCAACCCCAAACGGCTCGAAAATATAATTATTAATAAGGTTATTATATTTACGCCGCTTGAGGTTTTCCGCAGCCGCAGTTCTTCAGCCGCAGTTCTTGGCAATGCCACAAGTGTCTTGGGTACATTACTAGGCGACAGTGATGCGGATGAATTTTTCGACGCTATATTTTAGTTTGTAAATAGTTTTAGTTAATTTAGGATATATTTTTGTTATTTTCAACATAATTTTAGATTCTTAATACTTTGGGATTATTTCTACTGCATAACATTAACTTCTAAGAGGCTGTCAAAATATTGTCTTTTGTTAAATGGCTCCTATTTATTCTGAGCTTAGTTTAAAATGAATACAATTAGTCTTTGTGCGTAATTTTCTTAAAGCTTTTCGGGTAACGAACTAAAATGTTTAATGTTTACTAATGTAGCAGTTATAAATGTTTTCCAAAATTGGTTGACATGTCTGGCCACCGTTTTTTCTCATACGAAAATCTACTATCTATTTTAATAATTTTTGATATCACAATCAAGATCTCTGGGATCAAAAGAAATATAGATATTTAATTCATAAATGAAAGAATAACCTAACCCCAGAAATAATTTTTTTTACTCTTCAAAGTTGCTAGCAAGTAAGTAATCTGTGCTAGGATCCACTTTGACTCCCAGGACCACGTCATTCATTTTCAAATCCCATTCAATCAAAATTCAAGCTTCATTCCACCTTCCAATTATCTTGCGCCATCTTACTTGGTCCGTCTCGTAGATAATTCAGGCTGCGCCGGAGATGACGTGGTCCCGGCAGTCCATTCCTCTAGGGATGCTGACTGGCTGCTACAGATCTCATATGCGATTAAAACGCTCGGTGATTGCGTTTTGGCATTTCGTATTAGGAGTTTGGTTCAGTTAATTCGACTGTTAATTGTCGAGCTTGTGTGATATGTTGTATGACTAGTGTTGATAATTTAAGTTTCTGGTTTCAATAATTTAGTTGTTGTATTCATCAAGAAAGAGCTTTGAATCAACATTGTTTTTCCAGAGCTGCTAAAGCTCCAAACATAGTTTCCAATAACTACGTAATGATCGAGTTCTCTGTTCCGAAATGGCTTTTACAATAATACAAAAATCAATTTACAGTTGCCTATTAAAAACTGCACATGAAAATTAATATTGAAAACAGACCAATACGCGAGTATTGTAAGCTGCGACAGTTGGAACGACGGCGGCCGTCAGTATATTAATCTGCGTACAAAAAGCAATATTTCAGTCCGTCGGCACTCGTAGATATCAGCATGGTATTGCCATGGTATTGCCGAATGACAATAACTCAGCTGCAGCGATGCTGTCCGATACAACATGCTGTTAACCGCTGCACTATGCTCTAGAGTCTAGAGACTATGGAAGGAATGGGTGGAAGGACAAAAAATGTTATGTTGAATAATTTTTGGTCCTTCCGTCCTTGATTCCTAAAGTATACAATAAGGATCTTCTGACTGCCGCCAACCAGTCAATTCCTAACATCACATAAATCAATATCTGGGTACTTTGAGACCATAAAAATGCTTTTAAATCTTTAACGAGTTTATGGTTTTCCATTTGTTTGTTGATATCGTTGTTTAATAAACCGTGGACATGTTCGAGATTGTTTTCCTATCGCCGTCTCAAGTACCTCCTACTGAGAAGTGTGTCAAGGATTATTTTTATGCGTCAATTGATTCAGTCGAGGTAATTGATTTTTCGTTTGTTGGTACTTCAGTTACTTTGAATAGTAAATACAGTTAGGTACAGTTGGTGCGGAACGGGAATTGCGTATTATTTTCACGCACTTCGACTGTAGATTTTTATCTATACTATCTATGAAAATAAGTTTACATACCTCCTTGCTCCTATTTTATGAGAGGACTTTATAGCTTTCTCAGCACCTCTAAAAGAAACATATAAGAAAAGCGTTTATTGGCATAAATACAAATAAAACACCTTAAAAAATACATAATATACCAAAAGGGCATCAGTTCAGTACTATATCAATTTGCAACACTTAGTTGGTACTATTACCACCTGAAGCTGATTGTCAGCTGCAGTCCACGAGGGCTCATCCCGTCGTCATTGTTTTGTAACAATGACGTAATAAGACGGGATGAGCCACCAGATTTTACGCAACAGTTCCTTCCAGCCTCCAACCTCTATGTCCGGATGTTAGACGCATCTGCAGCAGATTTATACGCGGCACGGCTCCCGGCGGATGCGGTACTAATGCACTTTTCTTACTACCCGCACTTTTTGTGAGCAGCTAAGAAAATGATTTATGGTTTAATGTACTGAGGATTCCGTTTCGTGTTTGGCTTAGATAGTGGAGTGAGATATGAAGAAATAAGGTCAAATTGAAAAATCCTTCGGTTCTTTGGTAGCGGGAGCAAGCACACTGGTCCTTTTTGGTAAAAAAATGACTTTTATAAAAAATACCCATTGACTATTCTTCTTAATAATGTTGAAATATCTCTTAATAATGTTTGTAGTGCGTACTAAAATGACGAGATGTAACCATCAAAGTTGAAGTAAGGGACACTTGCTACTTGTTAACCGGACTAACCAAATCAGAGAAGGTGTTACCTACAAAAGGCCAACACAAGCAGCATGACACATATGCTTATAAAACTATTAACCCCATACAAACAAGTATGATTCAGCAAGGAGTTGCACGACAAACATCGCGACGCCATATTGAGACGCAATTCCTCGAGACACTCGGAACAGGACAATTTTAAAAATTGCGCGCCGCCGCCGCACCGCATTTTGTTAACATTTTCTTCATGGATGGGTTTTAATATTCGCTCCTTGTGCTTGAAGGGCAGTAGACTTAGTGACTATGGGAAAGCGGACGAGAAAAGGAATTGTTTTATTTTTATTAGGGGAAAGGCCTGTTGGGATCGGCTTCCAGTCTCACCAGATGCAGCTGAATAGCAGTTTTACACGAAGCGACTGCCTATCTGACCTCGAAGACCCAGTTATTGGGTAACACGATACCCCTTGGTAAGATAGGTTGTCAGACGTTATATTTTATCTGACTACCCGTAACGACTGTCAATAATTTTACCAGGACAGGAATAATTTGGCCAGGACCAACGGTTTAGCGGGCTTTCTGAGGCACGGAGTGGTTTTGATATGTAATGGATGGTCACCCATCCACGAACTGACTGCGGCAAGCGAAGCTTAGCCTTCGACCGACCCGGACAGCCGCAAGCTGTTATCATTTAGCCACGAAGACCACTGCATAATACATAGTAGGTAGTACAATAATAAAAGCCAAAGAAAAATTAATTATTGTCCAATTACCTATACAAGTACTAATTATGAAGCGATAGAAAGCCTGGCAATTAGTGAATATAACTTATTGTTTTGTTGTTTACAAAGATATTAATATGACAGGTTATTAAATAACGCTTACACCTACTTTTTAATAAAATAAAGTGAAGAAGTTTCCCAAGAACTAGAATTCAATAACACTTATTTATTTAGCGAGAACAAATGATCAATTATAGTGATAAAAAAATAAAATTCTGCCATTATGAGATTGTGGATACTGATGTTTTCCCAGAAATTCTTTAGAAAATTGATGAGTAGGAGTCTTCTTTAGTTTTATATTCCTAGAATCGAAAGGAAGCAATTTATTCATAAACTGGTATAGAATATTTACAACGCTAATAGACTTATCAATTAGTCTACACAAATCGCTGTCGCTTATGAGAGGTTACCCGCTGTCGCTTATTACAGTGTTTCGTCCGCGACATAGCCGTGTCTTGTCGACTCGTTCGTAAAGCCATTCCGCTCACTGCGACGCTATGCATTGTGCATTCTTTTGTCCTGTCATTCATTACCATGTCACCGTGCTTACTATGGAATGCTTAATGGGAAATTCCGAGAGTTTTTCTAACACCTTTCGTATTAACCTACTTGGCGTATGATTACAAATATTGAATCCTGATAGCATTGTGCCATTGTAGGCAAATTGACTTTCATTGTAATAAATCGCATGGTTTCGTAAGTTGTGTGACTAATATCCCTTTTCACTAACCCTAGTTGACACCTAAATAAATGACGAACTAAAATCCAAGTGTAACAATATTTAGGCGTTCATAAGTCTTAGATAGAGTTTATCCTATTCTGGCCTTTATCTGTTTGCTTAACAAAATACACTCGAGAGCAATGAATCCGGGTCACTTAAAGAATGTTAAAAATCTCGGAAACTAAAAATGATAGGTTAATGCAATAAATTGTATTTAATAGACAATGTAATACTCCTTAAATGAAAGTAAAAAAAATATGAGTCACCATACATTTTATTAACACAAAATTACATAAAGAAAAAAACTGCTGATCTCTCCTTAAAACAAAAATAGGAAACATGAAATTTTTGAACTTTATTACGATTTTCTTGAATTTTAATACTTCGTATTGCCTCCTCGTGCTTCCATTACTGCGTTTACGCGGTTTGGCATGCTGTACACCAAGTTCCTTATACGATTTTGGGGAATATTCTCCCATTCCTCTGTGAGAGCAATTTTGAGCTCACGAAGCGTGATTGGGGGAGGGTTTCGTTGTTTTACGCATCTGCCTAGCTCGTCCCAAGCATGCTCGATCGGGTTGATATCCGGGCTGCGCGCTGGCCACTCCATACGAGTAATGTTCATCTCTTGAAGGTAGTCATTCACAATCCTACCTGTATGAGGTCGGGCATTGTCATGCATAAATATAGCATCCTCACCTAAATTGACCATAAATGGACCAACGTGATCATTGAGGATTTCTTCCACATATCTTACGCTAGTTAAAGAGCCGTTTTCTATGATTACCAGCTCTGTGCGACTTTCAGAAGAAATTCCGGCCCACACAAGTACAGACCCACCACCGTAGGCTACTTTTTCTTCGATGCATGCTTGCTTGAATCTTTCCCCTGGTCTTCGATACACTCTGTGTCTTCCATCGTGCTTGTAGAGCATAAATTTTGATTCGTCGGAGAACATAACTTTTGACCAATCTTCAATACTCCAATTTACGTGGCTCTGGGCATATCTTAGTCTTGAAATACGATGCCCACGCTCCAGTTTAGGGCCGTTTGCAGGTCTAAGGGGTTTTAAGTTAGATTCAGCAAGCCGACGTCTTACTGTCCATGCACTTGGGTTACTTCCTCCGAGGCGTCGAAACTGATTTGTGAGTTCAGTTCCTGTGAGAAAGCGATTTCGAAGCATGGTGTTCACCAAGTATCGGTCTTCTCGTGCTGTGGTCCACCTGGTTCTGCCCGTTCCTGGTCTGCGTAGGTTAGAACCAGTTTCTTCGTAACGTCGGAGAACTCTTTGTACTGTTGACAGCGACACACCGACAGTCCTGGCTGTATCGCGCTGACTCCGGCCGGTTTCCAGCATTGTAAGTATTCTGGTGCATTCTTCAGGCGTAAGCGACATAATTTCAGCTTGAATAATGAATATAGAGCACTATCAACATGGTTTATGTACCCACATAAATGACAGATTACAAACAAAAGCAAAACCAAATGCTGTAATTTCGTAGTTCCATCTTCGAAAGTGGCCCTTTTTCAAATTTGATTTTTTTATGATATAACTTTACAATAACTAAGAAGTTTTAATAACTTCATTTAAGGAGTATTACATTGTCTATTAAATACAATTTATTGCATTAACCTAGCATTTTTAGTTTCCGAGATTTTTAGGATTCTTCAAGTGACCCGGATTCATTGCTCTCGAGTGTACATATGTATAAACAGCTTTTAATTTTTCTTGATAATTAATTCCCGGATTTCCTTTGCAATGTCAAACATCGCTCTCGCTCATGTTCTCGCTGCTGTTCATGACTGTGGTCCAACCCCTTTTTAAGACATATTCGGAATAAGCCCCGCTTCTGACAGCGGGTAGCGGGTGCAACGCATTCTTCTGTCGCGTCACTCATTACCATAACTCCGAAGTAATGGAAATTCCTAACTATTCTCTGATTGACGGAGCGGAAAATATTGTTTGAAGTATGTTTTATATTTTCTGTATGAATTCTTGACAAGCGTGTAACTAATAAAATAGGTTATAGGATGAAACAAGACTTTTTCCTGTTGGTGCTATGATTATTCTAATATAGTCCATTTTTGGTCCTTGTGGGTATCATCATTCTGATCACTAAGAGCACTGGGTGGTGGTCAATACTCAAGTGGGTACCTTAAACACATCTGTATTAGTTTACAAGTGAAAGATCTATGTGCCTACCCATACCAACAGTATGCTAATCATTCGAAACAAAGAAACATCATATTTCCCACATAAAAGGGAATCAAGTTGTAGCAAATAGACGACGCAAACGATGTCCCAAGTGTTTTTCATATTATAAGTTCCTACTGAGAGTCGACATAATCATTATTACATTAAGTTTATGGTGTTATATGACTGTCACTATTCTATCCATCCCCTAAGGACCAATATTTCACGGTCACCTCTAACCTGTTTACCGGCTACACGACAGTAATCGTCGTATTTATCGCGATATTTATCGGTAATTGATACAGCAGCCAGCTTCCGCTCACGTGTACAGATGACACGGACGAGAGTCGCTTCCTGTTCCCATTGTGTTAAGATTTGCTATTTATATTGCTGGTTACCTACTTGTGAAATTGCCTGTGATGACGTAAAATAAGTATTGATACCACATTTCTTATTATAATATTGTATCGCAGCCCATAAAAGCATCTTCCTTCTTGGTCCTTGACTATTCAAAACTGCCTGTAGGTAATTGTTTTTTTGCAAAATAAAACTCAAATTCACAGCATTTAATTATGCTTTGACTTATGCCAAAAATGAATGTTAATAAGACCTTTTCTTACCGAAATGAAAGACTCAATACTCAATATCTTCATTGTTATGTGTATTGTTGTGTGTTGCGGTTATTTGGAAACTGTATAATTTAGATCACTATGGAGCCTGTAGGGTACATCAAAAGGGTAGAAGAGTTTGGTGTTGTGGGAAAAAGTTTTAGCTCACATATTATAATCAAAGTCAGGAATTGCGAATAAGATACTAACATTTCGCTTATCTATTGATGTATGTATATAATTGTTTATCTACTAAATGTACTTAAATATTTTAGATTATTTTGTATATACATGTACTATAATTCTGAACTATAAGACAGACATTCTAAATATATAAGACAGAAAGATATCCACTGAAAATTGTTATAAATAAGGAATTTAACCGTACTGATGGTCTACTATGTATGAGATTCACACAGACTCGGGAAGCATGGCACAAAGGGATGGAGGCCTATACACTTGGCAGTGGGTGGAACAAGGATGCCGATGATGATGGTCTGCTTGATAATATGCCTGAGTATTTTGGATGATATCTCTAGTGTGCGGTCCTATTTCCTATCCCAACAATTCTGAACACTGCCCTTAAAATTCTACGTAGGTACAAACAAAATTCATAATTTTCTTCAGCCACAACCTGACAGTCTCACGGGAAACCCTATCAAGGCGCAGTATAGCGTGATGAGTGTGATGAGTGCTATCATACAATCACGCTAATTTGCTATGATTGCATCTATTATTATTTGCCGTCACGCTCGCTGATCAAGGACGTGCATTATGAAGCTATGGCATGGTATAAGATATTAGCTATTGTCGTGGAAATTTTCCTTCAAAATAGGTATGCTTTTCATTTTCATGCACTGTAATTTAAAGTGCAATGCAAACTAGGTAGGATTTTGTGTTTTGTTCAGCTAGTTTCGCAGGTCATTTATATCAGATGATTTAAATCTTCTGACATCTATTTGGTATCAAGGACTATATTTGGTGATCCTTGGGTACGAATCTCCTAAAAAAGCATATTAAATCACCAGATAATACCCTAATAAACAAATGCAGACAAAAGCAGTACCGATTAATCACAGACAAGAATTAACGTTGCAGCCGCATCGAATGTAACGCGGCGCGGATAATGGCGCGTGCGTCGGAGCGGAAGTGACGTCGACGTGTGACGTAGCGCCAGCTCATTTCCGGTCGGGCGTCAATACCCGCGAGTGATTACCCGAGCCTGATTTACTCGCAGCTCTTATTGGAAAGGCTGTGGTGATTGACGGTAGATGGCGTTACTTTGATCTGGCAGGGCAAAAATGGAAACATTTTATTTAAATAAAGACTTAAAAAAGGACAGTTTAAGTGGTTCATTCATTTAAATAAAATATTGACTCAAGACGACAACAAAGACCGTTTAATGAAACTCCAGCAGTCCACAACTAAAACAAGTCATAAAAAAGGTGATAACACGAGATAAGTGCGCGCACAATGTTAGTGTCTCCACATAAACACGTAGGCACATAGGTAAATCATCCGGGCAACATAAGTTGCCGAGGTGCATTTATAAAAGGCACAATTTCGTGAGCTCACGTACCCTCGTATATTGTGCCGTGTATTGAATAACGTGCAGGGACGGAGCCGGGATGGCCCATGCATATTTCAAGACTGATTTTGGGGATAGGACCAGGGGTTTGGCGGTAGTGTGGCTAAGTAATGTGTGAGCTCGGCGCGCTACAGATTTTAGAAAATCCTCTATTTTTCCTAAAATACAGAATGTTCGCGGAAAATGCCTCTCATACTTCTAATACTACACTACGCTGATCTCTGTAAAATTCATGACCTACAGACGTTACTAAACGTCACGATCTACAATCCTGTTATAACATTACAGTAGTAATCATATTCCTACACCCTAACTACATAATATTTAACAGTTTCATTAGAACTGGTTCAAAACCTGTAATCCATCCCTGTTCCGTTATTGTCTGGGGCCGGACCGAGACGAATAGTTGTTATAAACTCAGTCGGACTGTAACGTCACCTTAGTTTATTTGCTCCGTGACAAATGTGTGTTTCTGTCTCACTTGTTGCGCCTGTCCTTGTTACTTTACACTATTTATCTGACTTACTAGTCTTTTCCAAAAGGAGGTCAGTCATGTTTTGTCTTTTTTTAAATTTCGGCTCAAAGGACCAACTTTTTATTATATTACCAAAATGTCAGTTTCGTCATATTTAGAGTTTATTTTAATTAAAGACTAATGAACGAGTGCACCAAAATTAAAGAAAACATTTATCGGAAATCAAACTAATTAATTAATCTGACTTTACCCCGCCTGACTTAATAGAATCTCCATTCTATCTAACATAGAGGTATTACAATAAGGGTTCGAAACAACTCTGTCCAAATTCACAAACTTCAGACGGATTAACTAATGGGGATTTTCTGCCTAATGAACAAATTACACTCCATTATTCAACGAGATCCCTAATATATTCGATCCACGAAGGAATTTCACGCGTCACAATACATTGAAGAGTTTATAGAACTATCTAAATCATTTACCAGTATAAGATGTAATGGATTTGAAAGTAGAGAAAAGTTGGTGTAAATAAAGGTTGTCTTCAGCAGCCCCTTGTTGTGTAAGTCGCAACAAACAATCGTAGATAACTCGAACCGACTCGTCACTACGTGCTATTGCATTAGGATTTCCAGTAAACTTCTAAATTCTCTATGAACTTGTCTAAAAGCTTGGAAACTAAATATTGCAGTTGGAATTGAATTGCACTTCTCTTAACAGTCCATTAACAATACCAACTTCTATAATATATGGCTAATGTTGTTACATTAAATTACGTAAATTGTAAATATATCGACGGGCTTACTACACTAGTTTGAAGGGTAGAAATCGAATGATAAATGAGGACTTTGGACAAAACAGCTTGGTAAACTTCTCATATTCCATAAAAACGCCATCAATAAAAAACATACACTATACAGATCAATATCCACTGTGTTTTTCTCAAGGTATACTTCCCACGGCTCACACCTCCAAAACATCAATGGACCTAAAACAAAGCCGTCCAACCACACCTCAGTTTGATAGCATGTGTCAGCTTGGATACCTGTCTGATTTGCATGATAAACCATTGAAGCCAAGCCAGAACAATGGCTGTCGATGTGATACCACTGCTTTGGGGAATAGCGATATGATCCTAATATGGAGGTGAGACCCGGAGGTGTGCGGAAATAGATGCTTTCAGGAAGTTTTGTGCTGATTATGGTAGTCGTACTCCTCGGGGTGAATATAAAAGCTTTACATCTAATAACTTACATTCCAGTTGCTGACTTACTTTTCCGTACTATTATGTTTTCACATACTTACTACGAAATGATAAAATGATACTGTTGTCATATTTGTAACACAACTCAAATCAAATCATTCATTTACTCTTATCCCCTTGTTATTTTTCTTTCCTCATCGCGAAAAGTTGACTCAAACCAGAGTCGACTCGACTTTAAAGACGAAAAATATATCCTGCAATTTCCTCGCTCATCCCGCCAAATATTTGCGAACAATTAACAATCGGGTGCTCGCAAATAGAACAATATCTTTGGCAAATAGAGCCGTATCTCAAGTGAGATAACTGGATCCGTGGAGTGCAACGTGCCACCGGAAGTGTACGTGTCCATTGTCCGCTTCCGGCGCCCCGGGGCCTTTGTTTGTCAGTTTTGTGTTGTCCTGTGCTGAGAGGGATTTGATGAAGTTAAAAGGTGATAAAATAATTTTATTGCTGCTTTATTTCTTCCTTGTTAGACGGTTTACGATCTGTCGTCAAGTGTACGATCGATTTGTTCATTTAAGTCATGGTGAAGTTTTTGGTCCTAAGGGTCGCGACTGACACCGACTGATGATCTCTCTCTTAATATGAAATTACATGTTGATACTTATGTAACAGTTTTCAACTACTGGTTACTTACACACCTTTTATTGAATTAGTTGTAAAGTATTGCCAAAAAAACTCTTAACCAAACTATCAAATTTTTCCATAAAGAAGAGTGTGAAACCCGCAAACAATGGAGCTGCATCACGGCACGCTGCTCCCAAGTGGGTCAACAGCGTACTAACTTAGACCACCTGTCGTGGTCAGAATGCTAAACAAGACTCAGCTCAAAACGTAGGCCACGCAGATTTGTACCTACTTGATAGCTCAACGTGGGCTCAACATCTGACTGAGACAGCACCAGACACCAGGAGGGGTCTAAATGAGAACGTAAACAGTAGCAACGATTTTAAAATTAGGGTAGTCAATGTCGTACAGGAAGAATCTCAAACACACGTGGTAGATACCGAAAATAGAGTTAATGTATCAATTAGCAAGTGTGTGTAGCCTGTGTAGGTGAGCCTTAATGATGGGGAAATAAAATATATAAGCTAGTTATTGGCATGAACGAAGTGAGAGATTTCATTGTCCAATAAGCAACGTCTTGTGGGTGTTTTCAGAAAAGTTTGTATTCTAAGAAGAATACAATCAGAATCGGGGCCACGGAGGCAGTGATTAATAAATTGGTTATGGATTATTCTGAACACAGAATTCGACCGGTCACAATAAAAAATAATCGTATGAACTAGGCTGTATGTTACTTTTTAACCTACTATCTAATATAAAGTACTCCAGCCATCTATTCCACCCAGCAGGAAGTCACTCCCCAGACTCAACACGAACTTAGAATGATGTCTAAACGAACAGTCTGCCCAGACTCTAGACCTACACCGCTCCAATTTTATCCAATTTAAACTTCCTGGAAGCCATCGCATTAAGTTATATACAGAAAAGAAGTATAGATTATAATCTGATTTGCATCCTAAGGTTAGCGCTCGTTCAGTTATTCAATAAGCCTTTCAAATTTAGTTTTGGTAACCAAATCGGATAGAAAAGTGTGAATACTGTAATCCTGAAGAGGGTGTTTCGTGGTATAGAATATTTGGGAGTGATTTTAGATGGTTTAATGTTTGTTCAGTTCTATTCTTTCATACTTCAGTTTAGGTCATGGAAGGGGGGTTCGTGGCTAAGTAATAACAGCCGCACGGGTCGATCGGTCAGATTAAGCTACGCTTGCCATGAACGGTCCGTGGATGGGTGACCATCTTTACATACCGAAACCCCTCCGTGCCTCGGAAAGCACGTTAAACCGTTGGTCCCAGCTATCATACGTCATCGATAGATCTTTGACAGTCGTTATGGGTCGTCAGAAGCCCGATAGTCTGACAACCAGTCTTACCAAGGGGTATCGTGTTACCCAGTAACTGGGTTGTGGAGGTCAGATAGGCAGTCGCTCCATGTAAAATACTGGTACTCAGCTGCATCCGGTTAGACTGGAAGCCGACCAACAACACAGTTGGGAAAATAGAATAGAATAGAATACGGACGGCACAGTTGGCGCAGTGGTTAAGCGATTGACTGCTGCGCTGCGTGTCGCGGGTTCGATTCCCGCACGGAACAAATATTTGTATGACCTACATGTATTTGTTCCGAGTCTGGGTGTTTTTCTATCAATAATATGTATGTATTTACAAAAAAAAAAATGTATATAAGTAGTTTATCAGCCATCTTGTTACCATAACACAAGCATTAGGTTGCTTAGCTTGGGACAAATGGTGCTGTGTGAAATGTCCAGGGATTTATTTTATTTATTTAATAATTTTTTTCATATAATTAAAATCCATATCCATACCATGCTAGGCAGATTGACTTCAGTTTAGATCATATTGGGCATAAGCCCACATTCGCACGGACGTAAAAATATCGCGCACTGGATTTTCGACTCTCGGTGTTGAGCCGAGCATTGAGAATCCAACAGACCACATACCAGCATGCCAAAAAAAACACTGTTGAGTTTTCAACTCTCGGCGCTAAGCACTGCGTTGAAAATTCAGTCCGCAAACTCAATGCGGGAAAAACGCGTCCGTGGTTACTTTATAATATATCATTGTAAAGCACGTTATTTTTTGTAAATTTGTGTCATTTGAGCTGCGCCTGTCCAGACCAGTTTTTACGTCAATCGCTTTTCATTTAATAATAAAATATTCATAAACAATCTTTATCACTTGACTGTCAACAAGAAACATAATGAAATAAAACAGAAAACTGTATTCTTATGAAATTACAAAGAAACGAATCATGATGACACATGTAGACACGAAGATTTAATAGATATGGATATCTTATGTCTTTGTTAATTATGTAAGAAACTATTCTAAAATATTTAAAAAAGTCTGCACTGATGCTAAATCTAACTTAATAAGTAACAAAATTAGTAGTACCTTTCTTTGGTATTGTTCGTCGAATCGTCGAGCTCGTTAAGTTTTGAGTTGAGCTGCACGATTTCTGACAAATGCGTGCACTGGCTGGACAGGTCCTCTCAATCTGTGTGGTTCTTTCCTCAAAAGACCATATCAGACATCGACCTGCATGGTCTTCATATGATCTGACCAAGATTATGTCTGGACTTTAAAAGAGACTGTGACCTCTGAGTTTGTTTCGGCCTTTCTTCTCAGAGTAGTCAGATAGGAAACGCCGACCTCATCTAGTTTTAAAATATGATTGACGTGTAAAAGTGTTTGTACAAACCTACTTACAAAAATAAAATCATTTATCATTTAGTATGTCTAATAATAAAATAAAAGCTGTGTGGCAGGTAATTCACAAAAAAACTGGGAATACAAAACATCGAGATCAGAATGAGTCCCTAAAAATTGATAATGAAACCATTTCAGATAAGTTACAAGTTGCTGAGACACTAGAAAATTTCTTTACCAATATCCCAATAGAGGTTACGAAATCACCTATATTAGCTGAATCTCTTCTTAAAGAAAACTTTAATAAGGATATTCCAAGCTTTAAATTCAAGCCCATTTTCATTGCCACAATTAAAAAAGCATTTAAAAATCTTTTATTTCATAGGAAAGTGCAATACCTACGCGGTCAAAATGTATGGAACAGCAATATTTTTTTTTAATAACCGAAAACTTTCGACGCTATGGGGTCTAAACTCATGTGCTGAATTCATGGTTACAGTTTGTGCGTCGATGTCCCTGCCACCCTGTATACAGACAATTTTAGTTTCAACTCTTTATTAGTGGGTTGTAATGGCAGTCATGTCACTTGGTTTTAATAGGTTTTTATATTATATTATGTGTCCTTTTGATGGATTTTTCTATATTTTGTAAATGTGAGGACTTTGTAGGCCTTGTAGACTTTAGATCTGTAGACCATTTTTTATTTTATCAAGGCCTTGGTACTTGTTAACAGGCCTACGCTGTCCTCCCCTACCTAATTTGAAAACATTGTGAAAGCCAATTATTTTTAAAAGAGTAACCGTGGAGTTTCTTGCTGGCTCTTCTCCATAGGAAACGACCAATTGGAACCGTGCACCTAGCTTCTGACGTTTCATAAGTGCCCATGTTGGTTTATGTGAAATAAAATATTTTGATTTTGATACTGTGAGGGATCGACGTGGGAGTAAAAGGCGTATTTTGTTAATAGGATAACTATTTCTAAATAAAACTACTTAGTTTTCATCTAGACGGGCCCCGTCAGCTCTCCCACAGACTTTCTACTCTTTTCTATCATCTTCATACATAAATGTATAAAAGTTTATATCTTTCCATCTCTCTCTACCAACAGGACTTCTATCTGGTGAAATGTGGTTTTACCTCTGCCTAACCCTTCGGGGAATACAGGCATGGTATTATGATATATTTATAATTATGCCATTAACTTATAACATTGGTGGAGGTCCGTTGGGAAAGCCATACAGATAAAGCCTCCACAATTAAATACTCAACACGTATGAAACAAATTTTTCGTTCACTACCACCCCCCAAAACTATCTACGTCTCATATCGTATCGCCCCTTGCAATCACTCATCCTTTAATCAATGCAACGTTAATCCGTGCAGCACGAGCGGCGCGGGCGCCAGTATTAAAGTTGATACTTGTTTAGGTGCCGACAGCGGCTTACGGCTAAATTATGGCCGCTTTTGTTTCTGGTCGAATTTTTAATATCTCCGGGATCCCGGGTCTGTGTTGTGTCCCGGGGCCTTTATGTTTCGTTATCCGAGGTTTATATTAAGCCCAGGTAAGTTAGTAGTATTAAGATCTTAGATATTGTTCGGGCAATGTTGTGACAATTTTGTTAGAAATACATTAATATTGGTTAGAGCCTGCTGTGGTTCGGAAGTGGTCCGGGAGGTGATACAACCTCATGTTAGGTACCTTTGTCGAACTAATCAGCTAGTTTTGCGGTTGCTAATGAGATCATAGTTCCTGGCCCTTTGGTTGATATCTATTGCAAAGAAAAAAAATCATTTGTAATAAATCTTCTTACCCCTACTTGCGCCTTACGTAGTATACTCCAAAACTACATCAACACCAACATTCTTACAAAAAGGAAAATATTCTTACCATCATAAAAATGATTTAAGCGGGTTACGTCAAACCCTTAAATTTTACGACGGACCGAAGTTCGATTCCCGGGCGACGCTAAAATGTAATGTACAGATATAAGGGAAATAGTCTGCGTTCGTAAACGACAGGTGTTCTCTGTGTTCGTTATTTTCGAAGCAAAACGTTTAACTATAGCCGCTGAGACGAGGTTTTATGAAAAAACTTCGCTCGACCGAGAGATGTTCGTTTAATAACGCCATCTAGCGGCATTTTCTTGAACTATGTTAATGTATGCCACAAATTATTGGTTTTTGTTTGCAATTTGCTTGTATCTGAAGCATAAATATTGTTTGGATGTACAAGACTAAGGAAGTGCGATATTACAATGCCAAAGTATTTAGCCTTAAAGCGAAGGTGCAAGACCGTGGAGTTCTTAAATAAACAACACTGGTAGTACCTAACTACAAAACGACACAAACACAAATAAATAAGTATTGTGTTGGGTTCTGAATACATAGCCTCGTCACTTCCCCTGGGCGTCGTGAGAGCCGATAAAGATGGAAGATCCACACAAATCTTACGACGGAGATATATCACTGAGAAACTTCCGTGTTGTACAAAGGTTTAGGATATGAGACAACACACACTCTTTTCGATCCTTTCATAGTCCACTGCTGGACATCTTTATATCCAGCACTACTCGCAGAAAGTAGAAACTATGTTTAGAACGCGAACCTCTTTCCAACCGCTCCCGCCACAATCCACGCGCTTCTGGCGGAAACGCCTCTCACTCCCACCCGGCAAATTAGAGCGAGTCGAAGTTTCTAGGATAATCTAGTACTCTTCCTTACAAAACATGCGACGCGCGCCCCTTTTTGACAGACGTGCGACGTCCGTTAACTGGGAGCTGCGCACCGAAAGCGTACATATTTTACTAATCTGTATCTTCTACTCAAAACCCTATTGTTTACGACATATATCATTGTGTGAATGTTAAAAGTACCTATATATTTTGTGAATTCCCTGAAAGGCGGTTGGAAAAATATGGAACTCTTTTTATTTTCTTATTTGAGAAAAGCTTTATTTAGATAGTGTTACCTTTTCTAAAACAAGTTGTTTATTTTCTCCTGTAAATAAAGTGTAAAAACATCGTTGGAAAAAAGGGTGGTTGCCAAGAAATATCTTAGCCAGCTTTACGTGCTGCGATTTTTATAATAACTTTTACTATGACGTCGGCAACATGTACAGCGATCCGGTCACTGACAGTTAGATTCAAAAGGACCGCTGAACTAGTGGTTTGAGTAAAAAAGATGAGTATTTTGTCAAGGAGGTGGCCGCGACAGCGGAGCGGATATGAATGTGTGATAATTGTTTGCTGTGATGTATGTGTGTATATGACACATGCTAGCAATAACATAATGATAGGTCATCTATGAGATTTCATCAGAACTGCCTATCAGAAGAAGTGACAAAAAAAGTCTATTGACCAATTGCGATTATTATTTTGCTCTAAGTTAGGATTGAGCTTGTCACCTCGTATTGTGTAGACTGGATCTTCGTATCTATACGTTCAGTGGTAATCGCCGGAAGCGAGTGTAATGTTAATTATTTTATAAGAACTAAGGATTAAAGGATCCGATTCACAGTTCAAATACATATGTATATAATTAGCTTACTTTTATGGAACATGGAAATTACAATGAAATACACACATATCTCATTATTGTAAGTTCTCTCAATTTGGAAGTCACGAGTTTGGATTACCTACTTTTATTATAATCTGCGTAAAATTGGAAATATTCGTGGTCTGGTACCACGAATATTTCCACCATTGCGTTGGAATTTTTCGTCGGTTATTATTTATTTTTTTATTAGCTGTTCAGTTCATTTTGACCACGTAGGTGTTGCACTTTTCTAAACGCAGTTTTTGTTTTTGATAACTGGCGAAAAATTATACCCGGGGTCTTGAACCATGTGCTGAACTCATGGTTACAGTTTGCGCGTGTCGTGTGCGATGTTCCTGGGCCCCAAGTCTGCTAATTTACAAATGCTTCAATTGAATCTCAATTGCATCTCGATTGAATAGTTTGGCACATTTGGTATTCTACTACTTATTTAAGACCAATGGTGTTCCATTGACATATTATCGAACTGCCACTCAATCGCCATTGAACAATTCGCTATTCTGCTCTTCAATCGTGTCACAGTTGTGTCTCGATCTTACAATTATTGGTAGTCCGCTCGTTATTTGACATTTATGTGAATCGTCTCTTAATGGCAATCTTACCATTGAAGTACAATTCAACCACAATAGATCGTTACGCGTAGCGTTTAAATTGTCGTATGATTTTAGTAATTTAAAATAAGAATGAGGCCATCACCAAGTTTACGTTGGCGAATTTTGGCTTTAGCCAATTCTAATGATCGCCGTCGATGACAGCGATCATTAGAATTGGCTCGTCGCAAATCCCGAGCTACAATGTAGGCTCAATGTAGATCCGTTTCGTGATTTACCTGAGTCAGAATTTATCAAAACGTTCCGACTCGGAAAAGAACAAGCGAAGGCGCTTTGTGAAAAGTTAACTCCACTTCTTCAACAACAAGGGCGTAAGGATGCAATATCACCTAATTTTAAGGTTAGTAAAGTGGCTGCGCTTCCAGAAAGTCTAATAGGCCTTCAATTTGTAGGACACTCATATTACTGGTCAGTCCGCCTAAAAGAGTTACACAATAAGTAAGTATATAACTGTTTATTGCCTCGTAATAATTGCAGTCAACGAATTTGAATTAACTTTAACAAAGATTTTAAGTATTTAATTTGTCATTTTGCAAATACTTACTCGTTTTTAACTTTTAAAAACATTTTAAAAGTACTGTCTAAGAAAATTGAAAACACAATCAACAGTCACTTGACATTTTGACAAGTTGGTTGAATTGAAAGTGACATTTCCGTGACAGCATCAAATTTTTTACTTTGGCAACACAGTCCCCGTATTATAAGTAATGTTTTTTACAACATTTGGTCTTATTCTATCGAGAAGGCATTTCATTATAAACAATATATTTATTATGAGTCGTAATTCAATCGCAGAAATGAAAAAAAACCTTTATTTAAATTAAATTATGACTCATTCATTCATTCAGTATCGTGGTAGATTTTAATAGGCAACACCGCGAAATTTTCAACTGACACCATTGCAATCCAATTACGATTCTCTATTACAATTCAATTGACACCATATTTAAGTTTTAGCAGAATACGCATTTTGTCCCTATGATAATTGAATTATAATTGACTCTCGATTGAATCGTAATAGTGGGACATGTCATTGAAATTAGCAGACTTGGGGCCTTGCCACCCTGTATTAAAAATTATGCATTTTAAACTTAAACTGGCTAGTACTAGAGAATATTATATGATTATTTCCAATTAACCAACTCAGACTGCCCCATTTAAAAGGACAATGTCCTCTACTAAAATCTATAAAGAGAATAAATTGGGAAAATGAAAAATTCCGAATTTTCACGAAATATGCGAGCCCTACATTCTTTGGCACACACATTACAAGTCTGACACTGAAGCTATTGAAAATAGACGTAAAAGTCATTACGCCATATAATTGCTTCCCGGCTCCTCTTTGTTGGTGAGTTGCTGTAACCTGTAGGTTCCCGCAAATTACCAGCGGTAACAGTTACGAGTTGCTAGCCGTTTATTGGAAACGTGCTGTTCAATAGAGCTCGAAGATTTCCGCCATTTAATTATTTTGAATAGAGTTCGAATGGGTGAGTGGGGCGCGCCGCTTTTTGGGTCGTTTGGCTTATTTTGTTTTGAATGAAATACGAGTAAGTGGCTCCGGGACTTTATGTCGCGGCTACTCACGAACTAGAACTCTGGTCTGGATATTGGCTCATTTATGTGATAGGAACAGTTCATTGCGTGTCATGTTCCGTATGTTCATTGAGTGTCATATTCCGTATGTTCATTGAGTGTCATGTTCCGTATGTTCATTGAGTGTCATGTTCCGTATGTTCAAGTGATAGGAACAGTTCATTGAGTGTCATGTTCCGTATGTTCAAGTGATAGGAACAGTTCATTGAGTGTCATGTTCCGTATGTTCAAGTGGTATGTTCAATTAAGTTTTCCGTGCTGCGTTAATGAAAAAAATAGAAACTTATAGTGGCTCCTCAGAAAATCAAAGTCAAATCGTTTAAATCAATGATTTAAGTAGACCGTTAAAAGGATTTTAAGTTTCAAAGGCCCTTTTGAACGTCAGAAACCTTTGTTTACACAAGCCGATTTGTGTAAATCCAAGTCTACACTACAAAATTATTTAGCAGATATACCTTCCCAATATAGCCCGAACCCGTCCACTTTGGTCCAATACAAACACGTATAATATTGGAGAGGCCCTTTAATTTGATCAGCTTACTCCCTTAAGCAAATATCTTCATTTACAATGGAAACTAGCAGCCGGCAGCCGGCGGCCACGCGGCCCCAACATTCATTATTAACGATATGAAAATGCAGGTGATCTGCATTGTGGATCCCTGCTTATTACCATTTGTAGATGTAATTGTTTGCTAGCCATTTGAGCTAGCCAATATTAATGTGTTTAAACTTTACTAGATATCGGAGGGCTTAATCAGGCGTGTTAGAGAAAGGTTAATTGTTTTCTAGCATAGAATAGGCTACGGGTCATTTATCTTTCTTCAACTATAGTTAACGACTAGGACGAGTTTTCTCAGCTCAACTTAGCATTGTTACATAAAAGGTGCTGGTATTCAGTTCTTGCACTAAAAAGAGAGTTGTAGTAAAGAAGACGCTGTATGCCACCTTCTGTTCTTACCTGCTAGTTCTGCTACCCATTATTAGTATCCCTAAAAATTCTAGCATAAGGGAGTTTTCAACCATCCTTCCAATTCGGTGCACCATGAGAAATAATTAATTTATATGTTGAGAATAGCTTGACCGAAGTCTTTAAATGTGCCAAAACTTACTATACAAATAGAAACTTACTCTTGCATCACAAAGTGCAAGTGTTCGGTGCCGGATGTTCTCTAGGCGCTCTACCGCGCTATAGAGAGCGATATACAGCGATGTAGCGCGATATAGAGCGATGTAGCGACGGCTCTACAAATACATTACCATTTAATTGTCACTGCTACGTCTTGCCTCAGTTTTGTTGATTGCATCGCAGAATAACTTAGTTTAAAGTTCTTTGGTTTAGCATGAGTTTGTTTGTTTAGGTTTCACGAAGATACGACGTTGGATTGTTAATATTGAATATAATTTCAAGGGACTGTTTTCTATTGACCGTAGGTTTTGAAATGCGAATGAATTAACTTCATTTGTCAAGTAAAAATAATAAAGTAAAAAAAGTACATCTATTGGATCTCCAGTGGAACCCGCAAGTCAGCAGAATTATCGATCGTTTTTTGTAAAATATTCCTAAATTTCGAATAGTTAGAATAGAATACTCTTGACACCACATAAACACACCATACACCCTTAACTTAACTTGTACACCATATAAATTACAGACTTATACATATATAGAAATTTTAAAATGGGCGGTCTTATCGCTAAGAGCGATCTTTCACAGACAACCTTTGGATGGACTAAAAAGGGGAAGGAGAGACAAATACTTTTAGTTACTTCTTATTCATACCTATCTGCTCACAAATGAAGCCTAGACTTACGAATAACTTTAAGCATTATAAATGTAACTCCAAAACAAGCCTGAAATTAGCTTTCGGCAAATACTGTCTGACTTAATGTAGGTATTTTCCAAAACAATTCTTGTCCCATTCAGACCATAATAGTTACAAAAGCTTTCAATGTCGGTATCCAGGGATCCAACCAATCCCGACAGCGCAAGATATACTAAGTTATAATTAAGTACAAAGCTAAGAACACACTAATTACAGACAATGGTAGCACCACAAAATACATGGACAGAAGGTCGGTTCCTACGACCAAACAGTCGTGGACACATAAATAGATACGCGCCTACGTACAGCAAGTGCACTTGCGATTTGCATTCATTTGACATATATGTCCAATTTACATGATTCCAGTAGAAGCAATGATTGGAAAAGTGTAGAAAAATTTATCTAGTCCAGTCCAACACCGGATTGATTCATTGGATGGCTTGCTAAGCTAAAATAATATAAACCGGGCCTTAGTTTGAGATCGCTGTCTCACAGTTATGAGCATAAATACCTGACACTTATGCAAAATATTTAATCGATTTTCTAGGAAAATAACGACTGAACTTTGAGAAAAGACATGTTTGATAATACTATGGTTTCGAAAATACTATGTTCGTAACACCATATTTCTATCAAAATGTGATAGGATTTTTTGGGCCCACTGCAGAAAGTCGCTTTTGAATCTGACCCCTGTGATTCGTGTGCGAGCGTAATCGCTCGTTGTATAAACCTTACCGTCTGTATCTGTCTGTCCTGTGGCAGCAGTGCACGCGGTTGATTGTGTTACCGTTTAACTTATACTTAGGTAACTTAACTCGATGAGGCGAGCGCAGGCAATAACTTAGTATTAAGCGTACATACTCGTATGTGCTCGCACAGCTTAGCTGGGAATAGTATTGCGATCTTGAACTGTAATGCCCATAGGTTTAATTTCCCGTATGTGTGTATTTTGGGAGTTATCTTGAAAACTACTTACTTGGTATGGTTTTTGACTTCTACACTACTCAATAGTTGGCTAAATGGAGTCGATTCATGTATAAATATAGGGCTGGCGGTAATCACAAATAGATGAATATTCTATTTTGTGAGTGCATTTGCTGCTGGCGCAGGATCTCAACAAGAACGCCATTGGGTGCTGTCGGAATAAACACTGGTTTAAGACAATGGCTACCGAAATTAATTAAAGACTAGTCAAGATCCCGGAAAATTGGAAACTTGGAATAAGGTACCTATCTAATTAGTGACAGAAACGGCAATCACGAATTCACTTTAAATCAACAAAACATTTTTCGATTTAAAACAACCCCATTTAAATTCACCTCCATTAAGGAAAAAAACAACAAAAATAAGTGGCTCCAACTAGATATCGATCTAGCCCACCGAGTCGTTTGCAACAGAACCGTTTGAGGCGAGCATCGAATCCCGGACGATCCCTGCCGGCCTCGTAAGCCGACAACAGACACGCTAAGCCTCACTAAATTACTCGACGGCAAGTTTAAATTGCATTGGTTTGCCATTCTAGACCTGAACCCAGGATATTGATTGAGAGAAGGTTTCACTGTCAGGATTTTAGTGTAGTTGTAGTTTTACAGATAAGTAAATGTATCGTTTAGCTATGTCAGCAAATGATAAAGAATTGCACTTGTGATTTCAATATACGGGCAATTTAAAACGAAAAAAAGGAGTCGCGTGACACCCTCGTCTGACACTCGTGACACCCTCGTCTGACACTCGTGATACCCTCGTCTGACACTCGTGACATTGTAGTCTGGAACACGAGACACTATCGTTTGACACTAGTGTCATTCTAGTCTGGAACTCGTGACGCCCTCGTCTGACACTCGTGACATTATCGTCTGACACTCGTGACATTCTAGTTTGGAACTTGTGACACTATCGTCTGACACTCGTGATAATGTTGGCTGACACTATGGACATCCTCGTGTGACACTCATGACACTCTCGTCTGATACTCGTGACAACCTCATCTGACACTCATGACATCCTCGTGACACGTAACCTACGTGAGTATTACGAGGATGTTATTAGTGTATAAAGTGAATCCAAGTGTGTGTGAGTAAGCCCATTCAATACTCTTTATCAAACATCCCTTTTTTCTTCGTTTCACAGATTATAATCAAAGAAAAATATTTGTAAGCGTTGAATGTACTCATCGTATGAAGCACATTAGTTCTTGGTCGACTGGTCTGAGCGAGACGTTGGCATTGACACGTTTGCACCTAAATAATGTGATACAAAATGTAACGTGGAAAAAGGTGTACAAAATGTTTTTTTTTGTGCCCAAGTGAAACATTTAATAAAGCTTTTATTACAAAAGCTTTTAGCTTTTAAAAAAGCTTTTACTTATAAACAATGATTGTATTGGCAGCACACACGAAATAATTGAATAAGCACTTTCTTATTGCATGCTTCCTACCTGCCACATTTGATAGAATCGTATGTCGAACGGCTTCATATATTACTTTCAACTTTTTCGGTTTACTATTAGAGAAATTGAGAAAATATTTTCGTAAAAAAAATCTCTCTTACGAAAAATATTATGCTAATAGCTTGCTAGTAAATTGTGATACCATTTTTAAACATCATCATTATAGTCAAGTAATTATCTAGGTATATTAAAAACACCTTACGATTGCTTTAGAAACCTCTAAATTCTCTCTCAAAACTAAAATTACAGTTTCCTAAAATCAAATGGCAGTACCAAATTCAAACTCGACAATATTCCATCAAATTGTCGCAGCATATCCGTCCTTATCACTAAGCAAGCGCTTTATCTGCAATCTCGGCGTCTAAGCTATAAATTCGTTAGTTCTCGCACGTTCCAGAAAGTTCTCGACTTGTCTGGAACTAGTTGCGAGTGGATCACGGCGCGTCAGACAGGAGCAACTTGCTAATGCTATGCGCTCGGAACAGTCGCGCTTCGGACTGACGCCTGAATTTATATTGTTGCCAAGTTATTGTATGCTGATTGCAGTTCTTGACAGTATTTGTATGTACCTACCATCCATTCAAATAGATATAGAAATGGGGGAGATTATCTATACTGGAGAGATTATGGTTGCTTTAGATCTTGGAAATGTGTTTGGGAATCCTTCTTAAATTTATAGACAGTATTTTTACATGAACCGACTGCCTATCTGACCTCCACAACCCAGTTACTGGGTAATAGATACCCCTTGGTAAGACTGGTTGTTAGATTTATGACAGCGCAAATCACACGTAAGATTTTCTATTTTCAAGGCAACTTGATGCCACTAACCTAATTAGTAAAAATTCTGGCTTGCTTCCTTTGTTTGAGGGTAAAGGAACTAAATTATAGTTAAAGAGATATTTAGTTAGGGACATGTCACACTCATTACATTGTGTTGCCAAGTTTTGGGTGTCTAATTAGGATAACGAACTCAATTAACAAATGGATAAAGTATCCTCTTTTGCTTATTAAATTCTATGTAGAACCTTCATAATAATTTATAACTCACATGACAAACTTAGACCTTGTAGAAAAACAACAAGGAATTTTCCCGGTTTCATCGCAATTCCAGTGTCTGCGGCATAGCGGGATAGTCTAGCAACTTTTCATTACCTGCACAGACTACAAATGATACTCTTTTCACCGGTGTTGCCAACTTATTGCTTGCTAAACAACTAACTTATTTCTGCACCAAACTAAAAATAGGATTGTCGTGACGTCATTAAACTTGGCGCTGGCGACGGTGGCGACAATAATAGGAGTTTGTTGAGTGAGGTGCGCCAACTAATGTTATCAGCGAACTTGGACGTGCTCTGCCGTGTGTCGTTATAAATATAATGAGTGGCAATCAATTGTTGGGCTATGTTTTAAAAGCACATACGATGCATGTTGCATAGGAAAACTGGAGTACTTACAGCAAGTCAATGCCCGTAATTAAAAACATTCAAAAGCTAGTCACAATCTCATCTCAGCGATAATCAATATCAAAAAGTTGTCAAAAATGTAGGGAAATTAGAGGTATTTTTGACAGCTTGAGACTAAGATCAGACTGTGAACGTTCTTAAAATTATGAGAATTGCGTCGAGGTAGCATGAAGGAAATACATATTAAACATAATAGAAGCAAACCAATTTGCTATGTACATCCTAAAATACTGATTAGGTTTATCTACATTTAAGAATTTAGAATCACTCATCTTCAAGTTAGAAATTCCAACCTCATTAACAAAATAATATAATCCAGGTGTAGTAATCCAAACAGTAACGTTTGGATTACTACAACTGGATCATATTATTTTGTTAATGAGGTTGGAATTTCTTGGGACCCAAATCCAATAGTAAGATAATCCGCATTATTGGGGTATTCATCATAATTTGCTGTCAATGAGCCCGATGAGATAAAGGAAAATGATGCCCTTACCGCCTCCGGAACACATCAGAAGAAAATAATCATTTACTTACAGAAAACCAACTCCGCGCGGCTAACAACCAATTTTAATGAACTGAAGTCAAACATCTTTTGCGTTGACGTTTGGTTCGGCTTTAAGTGTATATTGGTTTTTATTTCAATGCAATCACTATCTATGACAGCTGTAGAGCTTAGTTAGATACAACTCACAGCATAAAGAACATCAAAATGATGAAACAACCCTGAGGACACGTTTATTTGACGATGAAACCTTTGCTCATAGGTACGTTTTTCTAGTTCTACTTTTAATTTGTATTGTACAAAGGTAGGTTGAAATCAACCAAGGGTAAGGTAGTTTATAACCAACCTACCTTACCTACTCATACACATCTACTCATTCAATACAAATATTCGATTGGCTAGTAAATGATTCAATGGGTCTTCTGAATAAACTTCTTTATGTTATTCTATTAAGCTGGTTATTTATCTCGTCAGCGTCGCTTCGTAATCTGGGTTAAACGTTTCATTAATTCGTCTTCTATTGTTCCAGGTAAATTATTAATATTCTAACTTGGACCGTTATTCTGGTGCTTACGTCGATTTCCTCTTGGTAAGTAGACCTTGGCGCTTATTGATATGAGGAGTAACAGCAGAAATACGACGTATAATGTGTTGAATTTCATGTAATATATGAAACTTTTGAAGTACTACTAATTCTTCAGCTTTTCTTTAACAACATGTAACTTTTCCCTAGAAGCAAGGAGAAACTACCTTACCTACCTTGTAATAAAGAATGATAATAAAGATAGATAAATTGTGTTTAAAACTTGAACACTTTCTAATTAATGACAAATCGTGATTAAAGAAGTGTTAATGAGCGCTGTCGCTCCGCTCGCTGCTTTGTTAGCTCGACACCGCAGGCTGATTGCTTGCGGCGAATGGGGACTGACACATACCTGATACGCTATTTATTCCCCGTTTTATAGTAAAAAAAACATTAAAGAAAAAGAAGACCTTTAGAGCATGTAGCATTAATTCTTATGAAGTAGGTATTCTAATGTCCAATTATTATGTAAAAAAATACATGACTATGTACAGGGTATGTTGTGTATGTTGGAAAGGCATTTTACATAAGAGGGTGACTTGCCCATTCCAGAATAAAGTTTCCTGAGGAGAAGAATAGGCAAGATTTTTTCTCATAAGAAAACGTTTTACAATTATTAGATTAGAAAAGATCACTTCCAGTAATGGCCGCCACATTATCAGTAATAATGCGGAATGTGGATAACCACCGATCCTTTCGTTTGTAAATGTGCTAATGGGTGAGGATTCATAGTCTTGATGTCTTTAGAGCCGCGACGATGTTGGCACATAACAGAACTGAAACATACCGATTTTTTTGGTTGTTACACAAAATATGGTAATACAAAATAAAGAAAGATATTAACCAGCGTTATTTGGTAGAGAAATAGTTCAGTATTTAACAATGCAAAAACATGAAAAGCAATAAAGATTTGCATTGGACTTTTGGAAAAACGTCATGTCGTTTCGCCCAATAATAAAGTTACGCTGTTGAACCATCAACACAATTGTTTCACAGACTCCAACACTTGATCAATAGTCCCTATATCACAATAAACAAAAAGTTTACAAGCCACTCGGGCACTCGGCCACGCTTTTAACAATGTTACGCCATAAAGGTCGAATCTATAGTCCTGTCCTGACTATAGATGGGTATCGATGTCGAAAGCGAGCGATAAAATGTCGGCAGGTGATTGTCTATCGGTAGCACTTTGAGCAATTTGTCGGGGCATGCGCAGGACTACGCGCTTTGGAACTGGAAATTGACTTTGAGGCTAAAAGTTGATTGAAAGTGCTGCCTTTGTTGTTAAGAAGCAAGGGGAATCTGAATTGTGAGCTGTAAAGAGTTTTAAAATCACTTCTTGTCTGTCTTGAAAAATATTTGTGTTTTTTTAACGCTCGACCAAGTGTACTTAGCATTTAGGACGGTACTGACACACACTGAATTGCTCTTTGAGAGCTTAAAGGGCAATTTCAAGTTAGGCTTATTTTTCCTTAACTTATGATCTGCAGTTAGAAATACTTTCGTTATTCATGTAATTTCAAACCCAAATTCTCCGTACTTAAAAACACATTTCATAAAACGATATACATTATGTCTGCTATAGACATCTGTACATCTGTCTGTCTGTCGATGGCACTTCGAGCAATTTGCCCAAGAGTTCTGGAAGTACCGGAGCCATTAACTGCCTCTCCACACCTTCCACTCTTGACACGATTTTGACGTTCACAAAAATGTACCAACTCAGATAATTTTTGAAAACGTTAACTGACTAAAATTAAGTTATTTGGTAGGACTCTGTAGGTCCGTGGTAGCGAAAATATAAAACAAACATGACATCTTATTATTTGATAAATAACAACTTTCTTGGTGTTTCGGACTCCCAATAGTTATTAGGTACAATTGCTACGCGAAAAAGCAACATAAAAATGAAATAGTCACAAGTCATAATTATGAAAACCAAAGGAATTAACAAAAATGTGATTGCTAAAAGTCAATCAAAAGCTCTTGGTGCTATATTCAAAAATAACTACATACATACTCGTATGTCCCACAAACCTGATGTAAACATTTCATTCTTTGGTAACGATAAAACTTTTTCCCGGAAAATATTCTGACATTCCCTTGTGGTGTAATAAAATCTAAATTTCTCATATTAATGCGTGATTTAAAGGCTGCTAGAAGTAGCGTTAAATTAAAACGTAGGCCACGAGTCACGCGGGGAGCGGTAGATGCGTCATAGTCGTGCGCGAGGGCAACAAGGACCAACATAATGTAACATTGAACAGTGATTACGTAAAATTAAAAGACTGCAATTAAAGTTAGCGAACTTTAAGTATCTAGCTTAAAGTGAAACTAGAAGACCTGAACTGCTGACTGAAAGATTGATCTTGCAATATTGGGGCAGTGAGCAAGCAAGCAAAGTTTTAATGTACCATAATTGGTAGTCAAATGCTTATTTTGGTAAACGTGTAGGGTAAAGTTATATTTTATACAATGACTAGCTGCGCCCCGCGGTTTCACCCGCATAAGTTTCGATTACGTGGGAATATCAGGATTAAAAGTACCCTATATGTTTATCCTGGTTAAAAATCACCTGTGTGCCAAATTTCATCCAAATCCGTTCAGTAATTTTTGCGCGAAACAGTAACAAACATCCATCCATCACATACAAACTTTCACGTTTATAATATTAGTATAGGATTAGAACTTGCTGCTGCAAGGTTAGAAATGATAGAATGTTTCCATCAGTAGGTACCTATGTCAATTAGTGGTTATTTTTCGATCCTTCTAGGCTGAAACACTTTTAATATGTACAGGCTTTTAAAAACAGTCTTGAAAATAAATTATAACCATCTATCCCTTTAACGCCATGTCTTCACACACCTGTACATATTTAAAATGGCGTTGGTAATCAATCACTTGGTGAATCGATGGCATTTCTATGTTAAATCGTTTTGGGGCGACCCGTTCGGTTATGAACGAAATAGAGGCTTTAGTGTTTACTAACCTTCGTCTGCCCGCCAGTCGAAACGAGATGTTGATGGTGAATGGATGATTGGGCCGATTAGGGGTCAATATTATAATTATTGTATGATGACGGTTAATGTCCGGAGGTGACAATCTTGGTCACTCAATTGCGGACTTGAAAGTCCTTATTTATAGTGCGGCATTGTGACCACCAGTGAACTCTGAAACCCTGTGCTTGATGACTAAGATTTGGTGTGCCAGGGACATAAGGAAAGGAAGGATTTATGTTTATGTGGTTAATGGATTACCTCCATCTAGGTATTATGTCGATTGTACTACAAAAGCGTAGATAATTCACTAACGTGATAGACGAAAAATTTAAAATAGTTGGTCTTTTGATAGTTTTAGGAATTAGAAGGAACCCTTTATTACCCGTTCAGTCATACCTGCAACGAAAAGTCACATAAATGTTCCACAGCATCCATAAAAGCAATGAATGTGACTTTTGTAAGTAGTAGTTCTTGCAGATGGATGTTATTACACGAGTCACATTCGTTTTAGCTTTACCTTCCGTAAGTAGAACAATGGATAAATTTCCTGGAAAAAAGATTATATATCACGACTATAATTCAGTACCTGACCGTCTTACATTCTATGCATAACGGAACAGGGTTTTCATAATATTTACTATTCCATTTACTTGTTAAAAATCTTAAATTCCCTGACAGACAATGTATTACGAACAACCTAAACCGTAGGTTCTAGAAGCATGAAATTCTGCCCAGAGTTCTTTATACATATAGCGAAAGTGAAAACTAAGGAAGCATTTTTAGAAAAATGTATCCTGAAGCTGCGCTTCGCAGTTTCACCCGCATAAGTCTCGATCCGTGGGAATATCGGGATAAAAAGTATTGTATGTCTTAATTTAGATCATGGTCTACAAATGTGTCAATTATTATTGTCATCCAAATCCGTTCAGCCCTATTAGCGTGAAAGTAATAATATATTCGCGTAACAAACAAAAGCCTAATCTTTTCTCTTTATACTTACTTTAGAAAAGGGTTAAATAGGGGATGAAAGTTTACATAGAAGTTCGTCATTCTTGCGGCTGGGAAACCCCATCTGGCTCACGGCTTGTACAGTAACTAATTAACTACGAAGGCTCCAAGTGGCAATAGGACCGAAGCGCGCCAAGTTGCGTCGAGTTGATAAGCAGCCGCACGAGCGTGATCGCTTAGTCCTAATTTTATTAAACCAAGGAGCTGCCGGTCTAGTCTGCACAAATGTTACCAGTCAGTAGTGAGAACTGCACCAGGTGGAATAACAGCTCACTTCACCTATGTTTTCACTGTGAGATTTTTTATTTTTTTTTATAGAATAGCACTATTACTGTGGTGTATGAATATAAATGTTGATGGATGGAGAGAGAGAGGTATGATATGAGAGAGAAGGAAGTAAAGGATAGCCTGACGGTTGACAAAGGAGCATGGAAGAAGAAAACGTGTTGCGCCGACCACAAGTAACATGGGACCAGGGCTCGGAGCTGAGCACTAAGTACTGTCGTGTCACTGTTCGACTGGGTCTGTTGATATTCACGCGTTGTACATCTTCCTTTATTTCCTGGTGCGTGCACTAATTGTATCATGTGTATCACTTACACCTTTATTTTGTCTTCATCAATATTAAGTGTGTCTCTTTAAGTGTATTATTCTTCGTGTGTTTTCTTATGATAATGGTTTCCTAGAGAAATCTACGTCCGTTTGAATAATTCGAAGAGGAGCAATCGTCTCTAATGTCCTCAGTCATGATAAAGAATAATGATTTATGTTCAGTTTAGAAGCAAGGTTTATTCTTTGGGTATTCCTGATACTACCTATTAAACACCATAATTAATTCAAACAATAAATGCAGTGGGACCATAAACTATATTAATAACTCCCTCTCTTTAAAACACATAAAAACTTCCTTAATTAATATCAATTTAAAACTTCCAGCTAAGTACCGCTTTGTTTCAAAACTCGTGATTATTAAGTTCAAAGTTAGCTGAATTTTTCAGGTGCAAACTTCGCTCGGGAGTTAAACTCTAGGTCTGAACTTAGCCTGTAGTTGTGCCTAAGCACTGTTGACTAAGTTTTAAGAACAAAGACTGCTAGAGCCGCGGATAATGCCAACTAAACAAAACTAATCAGTTCACTTCAAGCGATTTATTGCTTTAAATTTTATATAATTGTCTAGAGCTGTGTTTTCAATTGGCTTAAAAGATTCTTTTTCGGTAAAAATACGCAAAACGTGTGCAAGAATCTTAATCCACTAAACGAATATTGTGCGCTTTCATTAAAACAAATCTCGTCCGATTTAATACTATCCTTCTTCATTACTCGTTCCAATGTTAAATAGCTTCATTACGTTCAAAATTATGCTGCGTTCAGACGACGCTAGTTAAGATCATAACACTAAGTTGTAAGCTGTAGGTAAACAGCAGCGTTACTGGCGTCAATCGGTCGTAACTCGCGAGCCGAAGGCCCGTATAAATCTCTGCGTAACTGCTACAGACCCGCGGGGCCGATTTGATGTGCGTTTGTTTTGCTGGCAGGGGAGTAGACGAGACAGTACTAAGATGCAGGTTTGTTTTTAAAGGCAAAAAGTTGTTTTACGGTGACACGGTTTAAATAGATTAATAAGTCTGATCACATAGCTTTAGACTTTGAACAAATACTTATTAGTCTGAATATATCTGTCAGAACGCCCAGTACTACATTCAGAAAAACAAATATTTTATGTTTAATAATAAAAACTCAACAAAAAGTTTTTTGAACAGCTTATGGTAGAAACTTTTATATTTATAACCAGATTCACAAATAAAATATTTATTTGTACATAATTTTGGGTATAAAATATAATATTCCATTTGGAACTTCTGAAATATCTTAAATATTCAATGCTTTACATTAACTGTCTTTTATAACTTTATAAGTCATCAACCGGATAGAATGAATTGAAACAGTTATAATAGGACAGTTATATGCAAACCCAGCTATTCCAGTGTTTGACTGGTTTGCTGATATTATGTAACTGCTATTAATAGAGCATTACTAGATAATCTACCGTACTTTCCTGCTAAAATAACGTTAGTAATGTGGCACAGTTAGAATTTCAATAGGAATTTTTGCCCTTTGTTCTACGACCGATGCAATGTACGGAAGTTGAATGATGCATACATAGGCGTTTTTATTAATGATCATATCTAGTTAAAACGTACAATACTACTAAATGAAATTACTCGAAGATTCCTATCTAGTTGACAGCGTCAGACTGTCTAATTAGTAGATCCTATTCCAGTGCAGTGGCGTATGTGAACACAGCATAGAGAATTTCAATGAGAAACCCTTTGGTCGAGGCGGAGGCTGCGCGGGGCGAATCCTAATGAAACTGCTTTGTTGTTTATCGTATACGAATCGAATGTATCGCCGACGGACGGGCGCTGCGATCTCACGTGAATTACGGTTCACTCGGTAAACGGTTCAAATGTTCACGTTTTGTTTACTTTCAGCTGTCTTAGCTTGTTTGTGTTAGTTTGGTCTTTTGAGGCTAGTTGCTTGCGGCAGTCTTTTCTAAATGATTATATTTTACGAAATAATAGTATTGTGATTCTTTGAATAAAAATGATTGGAGTCGGTTACCCCTAAGGTTGTTTACTCCTTCAAACTTATAGTCTATTATAAAAGCGCGATTATGACGAAATGAGTCAGGATCTCACGACTCGATTGAAAATCAATTTAATATCGAATGCTGAACTTTCCATTAATATTCGACATTTTGATTAGCACTCGAGTCTCGACACCTCTTCCGCTCCTATGCGATCTGATTGGCTCGCCACTCCTCAACCAATTTTATTAAAAAGAAGATGGAGTCTTAGATAAAGCTGTATAAAACTGCCATCAATGCCCAGTCCGAGAAAGAAACGTTGCATTTTATATATGTAGGGGACACGGGGGAAAACCGATGATAGTGTGGGAATAGTTCACTAGATAGCGCAAATATTTTAAATCCGGCGAGTTTCGAACTCGTTTCCGAAGTTGGCCGAAGTTCTACGGACTTTGCCGAAGTATGTCCGACGAAGCACACTTAATTCTTAACAGGGTGAACCAATTAAAGTGTTTCTTGCGGACTGACACGGACAACAAAGAAGGATTTCCTTAGAACGGATTATTGTAGTCGTGAAGTTTTTTTAATACGATCTTAGGATTGTAGACGAAGTTTTACTTTCTTGCTTTGTATAAACATGTTTACTTCCTCAGAAACCTTTTGCACCTTAGTCCTTTGAGTGCTCTATTGAAAATCCATTGTGTTATTGCCTTTGTAGTTCCTAAATCTACGTGGATTTAAGTTAGGATTGCTACGATCAATTCTACGTAAAAAATCTGAGCACTTGTTTGAGATTTCCTTTATGTACGCAACGAAATAAAATATATTTCAATACAGTAACGTGTTGCCTCGAATCCGCCTTCTCTACCTATTTCGACAAGCAATGTGTTCCTTTAACAGAATCGTACCATTCCCATATAAAGACAGCGAGTCTTACTGTTCTATAACAATGTTGAAATTTCTGTAAATCTTATTAACATTCCTGTTGTAAATCTCCTAAGTGTGGTTACTCAACTTTTTATTTTAACGACTGCCACTAGGTAGGGCTACACTCAGCTTAGTCTGAGAGTTATCTTTTTTATACCAGGCATAAATACTTGGCTCATTATACTTCATTTAATATGGCGGTCGTTAACCGATTATTACCTACAATTTTGTAAGTTAGCTATAACGTTGACTTTGTATGTTTTAGTTACTTTGAGAAATTAAACGAAGTTCTTAATCAGGAGTCAATCACGACTAGATGTCATGTCTCCAGGCTGGCTCGGAAATTAATGTTTCATGTGACTTTTAAGTTGACGGAAACTTGACTCGATAAGTACATGTTTAAGACACATATCGTGACGTGAAAGTTAATTACATATTTGTCAATATGTCGAATCGATCAAACTTTTCTGTCAAAGAAAATAGCGGCCTACCAAAACACAGAACCGTGCTGATTGGAAAACAAGGATCTGAACGCAACAGTGGGATGTTATGGACTAAAAGTAAAGCTGCTAACACACTGAAACAAATTCTCCTCAATCATCTAGGCACACGCCTTCTCTCTTGAGAGGGACATAAACGCATATAATTATATTCTCTACTATAACTTAAGTTTTAAATTACAAAACTGCTGAAGCCACCATTTCTCCGTGTACAACTGTCCTCTGTTAGTTTTTCCCACAATCATCATACACATGCTGGTAATGGCGCCTCCAATATATTTCCAACTTCATTCGTGCTTGCGACGACACGCGAAATATTTCAAGAGTGGTTGAGTTATGCCGCATCTCCCCCTCTCCTGCTAAATGAGTTAGTTCGAAGTATGACGCGTTGGTACCGAGATGGTACCGGGCTGGTACTTCGGTACATTTAGTACCAACTTGGTTGTGGTTCGTCGAACCGTTCTGTTGTTTAAGTAAATGAGTGGAATGTAATGGTGATTATATTTTTATGTGAGCGTCTTTATGAAAGTGTCTAGCATTAAGTATGGAGAAATGCTTATCATTCTGGGATTCTGCCGTTTTGCCAAAATTTCACTACCCAAACAAATTTTAGCAACCTTTTTTTATACCAATGCAATGTTTGGAATGATTTTAGTACGCACATTTTCATTTGGTCAAATTTTTACTTGGCAGATTATTATTAAGGAAAATGTCATTTAGGCATTTGGTCTTTAATCAAATGATTCATTATAACAAACAATCTTTAGACAATAAACGTTTGGTCAAATGATTTGTTATGGCAAAAAATATAAAGGCAAAATAAGTTTTTTTTGGTATTATATAATTAAAAAATGCAATTTTATTTTAATATAATCATTTGTTTAATACAAGATGTTTGAAACTTACAATTTAATTTTTTTTGCAATGGACATTAGCAATTTAATTTCGGAGAATTCAGACTTGTGTTGCAGAATTAGATTACTTCTGTCGTTTTTATCCAATTTTTTTTTCTTTTTTTGTGGTGGTACACCTAACTAGTAGTAGTAGTAACCGAACTAGTTAGACGAGGTTAATTTAAACAAAATGGTTAGGTTAGGTTAAAACTGTGACCATGACCTGTGACCCAGAAACGACTAGTTTATATAGAAAAAAAACATGGAAAAAAACAGGCTACCCGAAAGTGAACTTAGACAAGATAAATTATTTAAAAAAATGCTACACCGAAAAAAAATTATACCAACAGAATAGTTGATATTAATATTACTTGTTTAGAATTTATATTACCTGTTTAGAATTTGTCCCAAGTGGAAAAACACCCTTGTAATAAAACGTCTTCAAAGTTAGAAATAGTAAATTGAAAACTGACGATACTAAATATTTGGCAAATTTAATTTTGCCTAAAATGAGTTATTCCAACTGAAATATCCGACTACATGAAAATTGGTAAAAGTACTAGTTGGTAAACAAGTCATTGTATAAACGTTCACTTGCCAAACATTCGGTTTGCGTTACGATTATTTGTGAAGAGATTTTTTGCTTAGTAATAATTTGGCAAATGAAATTATGCGGAAAACTTTCTGGGAAGTGATAATTTGGTAATTTCTTTTCGATGAAACAAGGGAGACCCTATCATTCTACTCTTCTTTTCATGTTGTATTTTGTTGTTTGTATATCTTACTAAGTTCAAACAATGTTAGAACTACGATACAATAAGCACAAAAGTTGGTCTGTGATTTTTTTTAGATGACAGAAAGGACAATGACCAAAAGTCGTACCAAAAAATCTCATGCATCAAGATCAAAATATTATACTTAGTAATTATTTTCATACTTTTTTGCGACATTACGCGTCGGGTATTTGATTTTTGAACAGGGAATTTTATTTTAAGTAAAAAAGTGTTGATGTTGTTTTATTCCCTTTACATGACGTTCCGTCTTTCAAAAAACATGTAAATAAATTATACTTTGCCGATTCTACATTAATTAAAAATAACTAGAATAAAATAGAATATTTTTTTTTATTTAAACGAGTATAATTTTTTTAGAGCAATAATGGCTGTTCGTGTATGATATGTCAAACAAAATAAAGTACCTACAGTGCGACATAAAAGAGTAGAAAATAAATGAGGGCGGCCGACCCAGTTGATCTTGATACTTAACTCATATTATTTTTATTTATTAGCTTTAAATAATGAGTAAATATTTTATATACCTAACTCCTTATGGTTATTAATCAAATGCTTTCAAAAATTTCGCATAGATAGATTAGATTGGCTTGGTAGATTTGGTATGTAGTAGTAATAAAACAACAACTCCACTCAAATATAAACTTAATATGTATTAAATAAAATAGGGACGCCCCTTTCCATGTTTAGCTGGTGTCGAGAATTTTTCCACCGTTTTCCATGTCATGTTGCACGATTCTGCGCACTGTGCTTACAGAAACCCCTAAAACAAACAAAGCATGGTATTAACATAAAATATGGATACAACGTTAAATGAGTGACCTTTACATAATATTATATTTCTTTTAATTTTATAACCAACCACTGTCAGCCTGACGGAAGAATTCCCTCGGATTTTTTTTTAATAAAGTGATTTTTTTTTAAATTTATTATTCCTTACATTAATAGTCTGTTGTTTCAACGAATATGGTAGGAAGCCAAAAAAATATTTCGTAATACAATAAATTACATTAATTTGTTTTGCCTTACTTTCAACGTTGTTTAGTCGCGCTATAATTAAAATGGTATTTGTTTATCTTAGCATAACCTCAAAAATGGTAGACAAATGATTTGTAAATAATATTTAGTTTGCTTTTGCTCTCTGGATGTATTAATCGTATGTAATCAACGGTTGGTGCAACTTTCAATCGTGACTTACCAGTAAAATCTACGAAATCTGTACGTTTGTAAATATCTTCAAAGTTGGCAAGCAGCTTTCCAGCTTATAATTCTGTTATACACCGCATGAAAACATTACAAATTATTTCAAAGGCCACCACGAATGACCTTATTCATGATATATCATGGTTTTCCAGTCGACACTCAGAAATAACACACAACACCAATATTCTAACGCAAAACGAAACTGACTGAGAAGATTGACAGCTCAAGTACTCATTTTAGGTGTTGCCACAAAATGAAAACAACTTAGTTCCTTAACATATAATTTTTTCCTAATAAAAATTTTAAAAACAAAGTTTGACTTTGATGCAGCATGGTACGGGATTCCATACATCCATGAGCATTATCCTTTCTATCATTCGGATTCGAACCTTTAAATTTACCACAACACGTACAGAACTTTGTTAACCTTGCAAATACGCTGAGTAATACTAAAGATAGCATCAACTATCCCATCATTCACCGCCCCCATAACACGGGGGTATAAATTTTCCTCCCCATAGAATATATTAAACTCCCCATTTCCGATCCATACCCACATAACCTCATAAATATTGCTCAGGCCATATTTTTGCTCAACTCTATCTGTTCGAGACACAGTTTCACACTCAATTAGTTGCTCCAGATATGCTTTTGATATTGTTAAGTACAAAGAAAATTAATTTATGTTGTTTTCTTTGCCAAGCGTGTGATATTGCTCAGATGATGCTAGCAACACAAAATTTACATGTAAGATGTGGGTGTACCTACACCTCTGCCCAACCGTTCGGGGAAAACAGGCGTGATGTTATGTATGTGTCTAAGGCCGAAATAATCGGCCACCAGTTACTATATTATATGTATAGAGCAATTATGGCTATTTCCCCCTCTTTCTCACAGCTTGTCTACTGCTGGAAATATGCCTCTCCGAAGTTGCACCACAACACCCATGCATCAAGTAACCCAAAGTATTTAAAACCCACAATTCACTGCCGTATCCCCAAAGTTAATAATGCATACTGGGCCGACATAATTCTTGGGCTCACACACGACACGACCGGACTGCGCGCAAGCACACTACGTCACGAAGGCATGCTCTGGATAACATACTGGCGAGTTGGTCACACGTTTATCTACTAGAACAAATATACAAGCATTTACTCTCTGCTGCTACAGACAGCCTTAACAAGATGATAACATCGACACAAATTAAATATTTGTTTTTATTTATATTTTTGAGTAGAGTCGATATTCACAGTGTTAACACTAGAAATAAGGACATACTACGTGCCCTCTTTCACCGGCTTCATAAGTTTCATAACTCAGTTTGTTGGGCTTGGTATAACCTTTTATAACAAGATACCCACCCTCTTCTTTGCTAGACTTGCCTTTTAATGCGTTTAAAGCTCAAGTAAAATCCAACCTTTGTTCAAAGGCATACTATTCCATCAACGACTACTTACACGATAAGAATAGTTGGTCGCCCTAATTAACTCAAGACAATGTTTATGTTCTTTCTCCAGAATTAGCTTACTGACAGGTTATTGTTATTAGTATTAACTTATTTATTTATTTTACTTCGATGGTCCTAGTTTATCATTTGTGACTTCAAGTGACAGCTATGTGAACAGAACCCAGCAATGCAAAAATATGTAAGCTGTAGCTGCCCTTTATGAATGGAGGCCTTTATTTAGGTAGTAAATTTTTATTTACATTTTTATTTTAATTAATTCGTTTTTAGCTGGAGTACGTATAGTTTTTATTATATTTGTAGGTATATTGGCGTGGCTACCTGACATATGGCAAATAATTTAATTTTATGTTCTGTGTCTTGTAATGTTAATTGCTTAAAATAGGTACCTAGTATTGTATATAATCAAGTACTGAACAGACAGCTGTGCTGCTGGGGAGTTTGTTGCGCCACTTCATCTTCCCAGCGATAGCACTAAGTAGGGATGAAGGGCGGGCGTTTTTGGGGGACTGTCTTTTGTAATTTTGACGTTCGAAAAGAAGGCTGATTCTCAGCCTAATTTGAATAAATGATTTTCATTTGTTTTCATTTGACTTGTGCTTCACTGCAAAACAGTGGTGAATACACATGTACGAATACTAGCTATAAAAGCTCTTTAAAAAAAATTAAACTCACGTTCATACTTGCCAGATTTTGCACCACCATTTTCGCACGCAAACGTAATTTTTCAATATTTTGAAGGTTAAATGAAATCAAAATTCAAAAAGTCTGAACGAAATAACTTCAAAATACAATAGTGTAGTTTAGTGTCCAACGTATTTTATTTGAAGCTTTCTTAGTGGCGGGCAGCTTGGACGTCGGTGTCGGCTGTGTTCTTACTCCGTCTGTCTGCCCACTTCGAAGTGATCCGATAAAGTATGACTGACTGACTCGGTTACGAGTTTTTATGTTTTCTTCTTTCCTGTTTGTAAGGAAATGGTGCTGATAATTATTGGTATTTTAGTGCGGTTCTATTTATTCTATTAGGTTTAAAATTAAAAAGAAAAGTAGAAAGGAAAAGCATTTATCGGGACTAGCACTGGAAAATACAAACAAAATAATATACTCGTATTGCAAATTATAATAATAATACCGTTCCGCGAAAAATAGGAGCAGTTTTCAAACTTCAATTTCAAACAGAAAATAATTTCTTAAGACAAGTACTGCATTCCGTTATCTCAGCTTATAGCTTTCAACCCAAAAAAACTAAGTGGATACCTAGAGAACATCAACCCAATAAAACTAACATACGTTTTACGACACCTACGACCATACGCGGTTTCCTTTAGGTACGACAACATGGCTCTTAGACTTCAATCCAATTTTATAAGAGGCCCATAATCTTGACGACTATGTTGATCCCCAGCTTAAGAACCTATTACATAGTAACAAATATCAGGGAAGGCTTGTAACACGCTTGTAACGCGCTAGTAACACACTTGTAACGCTGCAATATCGCGCAGGCAATCTTCTTTTATACTCTAGAGCACGATTTAATGTCATTAACGTTAGCTAAATGTGTCTCTAGACATGATAGTTTAATTTCTCGTCGTATGTAGAACAGATATTTAAAAATGCGTAAAATTCATTTGGATACAGAAGAGTTTGGTTTTTTTGTAAGACTTTGTTGTTAAAAGTTGTCTAATCTATTTTAGTATTTCGCGTAATATAAAATTGTTTCCCATTCTGATGACCTACTTGCGTACCCAACCAGCCAGGTTAATATCAATCTAAACGTCGGCTTGGGAAAACATCGGAATATTTTTGTGACTGGCACATTAGGCTTAACTGTAGCTTAACTGTCAGAGAATATAAGAAAGATTTTATTGTCACTCACATTTAAAATCCTTATTTCATATTAAATGCTTACTTTATACAAGTGGTGGCCCAGCGGTAGCGGCCTCGACTTCCGAGTTGAAGCTCGTGGGTACGAACCTAGGGGCACTTTACTTTGTGTCATTTATTTCATCACCATTGCTCTCAAAACGGTGAAGAAAAACATCGTGAGGAAACCGGCATGTCCTAGAACAAAAAAATTAGAAGAGATGTGACATCTACCAAAACAAATTAGGCCCGCGTTTTGGATGGCGGCCCACTCCCTCTCACGGAGAAGAGTCTGTGTCCCAGCAGTGGGATCGTTATAGGCTGATTATTCTACTTTATACCTACAATATTTAATATTGGCGCCTGTTATCTGCAAATCCTCTCATCATCATCAAAACAAATGCGGCCCGAAAGGCCAAACCATATTACTGGTCCTTACATCCGAAGCCCCGGAAACTTAGCCTGCGATCCAGGAAGCTATTCCGTCATATAATAGCTGTGATATCGGCCAGTCTCAAACGTACACGGCTCAATTATAGACGCCTCGCCTCGCGGGACGAGCCAGCGATTGCTTTCGACGAGGCTTAGACGGGAAATTTCCTATTTGTACTATTTCAAAGAGAAGAAGATTGTGACTTTACTTCAGTGCCTTTTTTTGTAAGGATTGATTGACTGCCATTAGACTTATTCTTATTTAGCTTACTTTTCGAATGGTACATAATGGTGCTTTATATACTCACCTGTATGTGCAAAGGAGTTATAAAAATAAGCAGAGCCTCAACCAGTAGTTACCACAAGAGTGATATTTGCACGTACCCGACATAATCAACGCCTCGATGTTCATTGATTGAATGTACACCTACCTATACGATTTAAAATTCTATAGTAATCTACAAAAAAACAATCCTTTAATGACACAAGATGCAGTCAGAAACTCCTCGTTTCCTTTGCTAATTAAGTCTCTCCTAGCGACAAAAGACGTCTGCAATCAAGACATTCCTAAACCCAGTTTAAAATAATTGCTGGTGAGCAAAATATTCTAATATAACGGAGGGTATTATGTTTTTACGGTGTCTATCCATCGTCGCGTTTAATTTAGATGGCGTTCGGTGCACTCTCATAAAAATGTAAATAGCTGTCGACGAGGCACAGGCAGTGATGCTAATTATTGCGAATGCCCAGTCCTGTGTTTTTAGTTTTAAAACTTGGCGTTTTGCTGCTATTTAGCGTGGAGGGACAAAATACGAGCATTTGTTTTTAGTTTTATTTTCGTTTATGGTTTGGTAAACTTTCTGTTAAATATTCGTGCAACATCTTTCTTTTATCACTTTTTGAATATCATAAACATGTTTTAATTAAGCTTTTAACAACACTATCCCTAAAACGAGCCCAAATAGTTCAGTAACTGTAAACGCGACGCCACCGATAATTTTGTAAGGAAATTGTAACAGCGTACCTACTTGAACTAAACAACTATCCTGATGACTAATGGCTTCCAAGAACCACCTAAGGGCCTAGTTAACTATTCACTTCAATATATCGTCATTATCGTAAAGCCACATATAATTAAGTCATTCAGCCGCAGCACATACGCGATGTTTCACAATCACTCTAAAATGTTGCATACATTATTTAGGGCCACGAATAATGTATGTCTGTAGAGCGAAATTATGGCTGAGTACTAATAACAGTATGTAAACGTAATGGTGCTGCGCAATTGAAATATCGATTGCTACGGTATACGTATACCGAATTAGGATAGTCCTCATCGTTAACGTAGAAATTGTTGTTTCGATAAAAGCTATTGCATTGCCTTCTTTACGTAAGCAATTTCTTGCACATTTCTACGGCTTTTAAAAGTTTGTTTTGACTCGAAGATAGGTATATCTAATGTCTCTATTTAACTATCGCAGCTTTTACTGGTGTATACAGCAAATAGTCCTGTATAATAAACATTTTTAACATTCGCCCCAAAAGCCCAACGGTCCTTGGATACAAGATCTCGTGCATTTTGTAGCAAGTCAACAAAGTCACATTGTAATGTCGTCCCGCTTGTCACGCGGCCGTGGCGTGGCGGTGGCGTGGCTGTGGAACAAGCGTGCCGGTAATTGCACGGCCTCGCTTATGACGTCATCGCCTCGCGGGCTCGAGGCGGCCTCGCATACAACGCGCTCCTATTTTAAAATGCGGTGCCTCGAAAAATGCTGGAGTGTGGTTACGGCTTTATGCAGATATGCTGATGAGATAGTTTAAGCTTACTCCAGAATAGAGATGCGTCGATGTCTTTGACAGGTGTTGGAGGTTTCGATGAGAGTATAAAAGCTGTCTGAAAAGTCTCCTATTACAGGAAACTTGATAGTTGCTTGGTGGTTGTTGTTCTTGATAATGGAGAAGATTGTTGAGATATTTAGTTAATATTTTCCAGCTAAAATCTAGTTTACGGAAAAGTAAATAACAGATCCATGATATGAACTTAGGCAGAAGTTTAAAATACCGAACATAAAACAGTACCTAAGCAAACCGCCTGATATTGACAGGTAAGGGAAACTCAGTATCGTCTGGTCGCTTACAAGCACAGAACAATCTACATAATATAATTAGAACGCCTCGCCAGTCCCGAATTGATAAAACGTACCCTTTTTTAGCAAAAAAGCGCCGATTCTCGGGAAACACGGAATTTTCCAATAGAATTTAAAGTGGATTTCGGTACCCAATTCATTAGTGTGGTCGGACCTTTCGGTAACATGTACCTACTGCGTACGTACGATTTGTGAATGTATTAGCTCTGTACGGTATGTTTATTGGAATTGCTCTGATTGGTGCTGCGGACGGTCGAAGAGTGCACCAGTTTTTTCGTATATGCTCGAGAAAAGCGAGTGAAGTGGTCACGGGTTCCTAGAAGAGCGGCGACTGCACTTAATGGCCGTTGTGACAGCTGTCATGAAAATGATGATCTGAAATCGTTAGATGCACACTACCGCGATTCTGTGCCGTGTTGTTACCTCTGACACACAATGACGCAGTGTCTTGACTTGACTGTCATGGAAACGCTATATTTTAGAATGTGTGAGCTCACTCTTATCAGTATGGACACTTTTTAGCGTGACTAAGTGCGGTGAGAACAAATCTAGCGATTTAAATCTTTGGGCAGCGAAGTTCGACATAATGTCAAATACTGGTGTAATTGACAGATTTTCATGACGGCCGGTACAATATGACAGAACTGCTATTCTAGGACACAAAAGCTATCTTTAAGGACTTTCACTGACCGTCTTTTTTCTCATACTTTCTCTCATATTGAGTTTTTTATTTATAGACAATAACAATTTACAAGATAACACTAAAATAACAAAAATATATCCTAAATTAACTAAAACTATTTACAAACTAAAATATAGCGTCGAAAAATTCATGACTACTTTGTCTATAAGTAAGGTTTAATCAGTAAAAAAATTGAGAGTATGAATATTGCACCTCTTCCAGTAGCTAAAATATTAGAACTTACATAGCAATCAACATTTTTTTTTCTCCCAGAATCATAATTTGAAATACAAAACCGTTTTTCTCAGAAAATCCAGAATGGTTGTATGGTTAACCCTTACGATCCTTATGATGGCTTCAATACCTAGCGATATGCTCCCGAGCCTGCAGGTCAGGGCCCATCTACTTGGAACTAACTACAAACCGTACTTAGCATGAGCCTATACCTATTTGCGGTTAAATCGAGCCGTATGTTAGGAAAATCTTTTTAGCAGAAATGGGAGATAAAAAGGAGGAGCATTTAGGTTAGCATCTGAGGCTCATGTTGGAATATTTTGACCATATTTATTAGCTTAGCGGCTTAGCTACAGTCAGACTTAATATTAGTAGGTAAAGAATTTCCTTGTAAATGGTAAAGATTTCTGTTGTGTGTTTAAAAGGCGGTGATCTGTAAGTTTTATGAGGAGTAAGTTTTTCAATCAGTGTTAGTTGTAACTGTAGCAACCACTAATTTACTGTTTAATTTACTGACTTTGGCCCATTATAATTTACTACGAATAAATAAAAATCTTTATTGATACAATCTTTATTGATACATCAAATTGATATAATCATTACATAACTAACAATTTTTTGTTCCAAACCTATCTAATGAAAATGTAAATAAAAGGATCAGACAACGTACCTGTGGATGCTAACTTGTATTGACACAAACAAATTGAGTGCTTTGATTTGACTATTTGAATATTTACACCGAAATTCTAATTTTAAATCACCTTAAAGATGTTTTTCATTTGACAATATTGAGGTTAATATTGTGATTTTTCATTTACAATTTTATCATATTATCAAAATAATTAAAATGTTGGAAAAGGGGTTGAGAATTACTAATTCTAAGTAAGTGATTGCATAATAATTTAACCTGAACAGGGTTTGTTTACAATTTGATCAGATACTTTTGGAACAGACAGTAGTATAAATTCAAAAGCAGTATTTGTTAGCAGCACCCATGGGTATTTGTTTACAACTGCCGGAACATAAAGCGTCTCCTCCAGACCTAATGTTGCGGAAACATCGAACAGTTACTGATCTGCTCAGCCCTCTTTATCGTCTCCGTGATATCGTTCGTTATTATCATTTTGTGCTTAATAAACGTTATTTAGAAGGCAGTCGAGGGCCGTGTTTTTTAAATGTTTTATGAATATACAATTTGCATTTGGAGGGATTAATACCTACCGATTTTTGATAAGAATCAAAACACGGACACAGTTCGAATGCTATAACATATAAATGAGATTTAATAATATTCCAAGATGGCTACGAAAATAGATAACTTTTCCTAGTACCTCACTAAAATAGCAGTGAAAATATTCCATCGCATCAAAAGTGTAATTTGGTCCTCAGGGTCGGTATTATGACTGCTCTCAAATTGCGGCAGCTTGAGACGCGTCGAGTGTCCGGCGTATTGCGTCTTGTTGCACTTTCATGTCTTTTACTATCTAAGAACGTATTGTTGGGAGACTTTTGCCCGTAATTGAAAGACATCTTTTGAGATCACTGACGGCGACTAGTAATGAATTAAACTCCATTTTTGTTTAAGTTCAAGCAACAATTCACTAAAGATATTCATGAAATTCAACACTTTATAAATTCTGAAACCAAAAGTGCCCGAGGTTTTATTTATAAAATATATTATTATGCACAGGTCCGACTGTCAGGTAATGTTATTCTCAATTTTGTTTCAGGTACGTGCCACAGAGTCACAGTTTACGGTCAAATAATTTAAAGGACTAGCCACGGCGAATATGTAAATATCATGTGCTTTAATATTCATTTTATTTACAATTTCTGACAGCGACAGCCAAATGGAAGGTTCCAAGAATATTCTGGAATGTTTGGAGTACTAATTTGCTGGTCCTAAGTTACGCGGCGTAAACATAATATTATTGTTGTACTGAAACATTCACAAGTTGCTGACATTTTATCTCTATTGCGATCATTTTAAACTGTTTTAGTTTTGCTGAAATAAGCGTAAATATTTTCTGCAAATAAAAATTTTGCACAATTTAAGGTGGAACATAAAAATTGGATTTCCATAAAAACTGTATTTGAGAAGCGATAAAGGACCATCCAGAGGATGTATTAAATTATTTTAATGTTAGGCTTTAGAGTGAATATTATTTAATGAATAGAGCTCGATACACGAGGACGCCTGTGGTAGATTGTGACATATTTTCAGACTAATTTCAATGAATTGGAACTTATATAAACCCACTGAAAGTGAAACTTCAACTGAGCCCCCAAAACGATTTTTATTACGCTCCTGCAGGCAATTCTAGGTAAATATCTGCAATTGACAATGATTTAACAATGTGGAACAATAGCTGCCATCATACGTACTCATTCAATCCATATCTGAAAACGAGAGGAGATTAGGACGTTATTATGAAGTGAGGAGACGCGGCTAATTCGACGCCGTCGTTAATATTGAACGCTGCCATTCCGCCTTAACGCAAGGATTTGAATGCTTGATTATTTGCTTATTAATTAACCAGGACGGTATTCTTCAGACTTTGCGACGAGTTAATCTGCCAGACTGTAGCCATTGTGAAGTTGAGCCGGGATTTCTAAAGAAAAAGTTGCTGTTAATATTAAGTGCTATTTGATTTCAATTTCGTGTCGCGAAGTAAAGAGTTTGAAAGACAAAATGATGAAATGCCGGCGACGCTAGTTGATAACTTACAAGTTTTAAAGAAGGCTTGCTAAACCGATCATCAAGAAATCGATAATGTATTGTAGTGTACGCTCCTGTATTACGGAATTTGTACTGGCAAGTTTTTGCGGAGAAGGAAAAACCATATGATTTGGATAAATGGAAATACGTCGGAAAATTGTTGCTATTACCGAGCGGCTCGTAATCCGATTCCGAACGAAGATTTTCGTCAGCATATTTTTTCTACATCTACATTAAAGCTTCATCACGGAATATATTTGATGAAGTAGTAACTAAAGCTAAGAAGAAAAATATTCAATAAAAAAATTGGAAGCTGAAGTCGCAAAATGTTTTAATGAAAACATTGTTTCACAAATATTTATATCCCCTGTTGTCAACACGCCTCGTCTGAACAAATCGAGTTTGGTCCTTTTATTCTCATAATACTCCATGTACCTACCTATCACAAAATTATAAAGTTACGTTGACGAAGCAAAAATAAATTCAATTTCACGAGGAAATTGCTTATGAAATTGTGTAATTATATTAAAATTTGTCTCGGCACGTCGCTCGGTGCGTGAGACAGACGCTGCTTTTAAATATTAAGTAGGATCATCGGGTTTCGCATAAAACTAGGATTTTACGTTCCTCTTAGATTATTAAGAGCTGCAACAAGGGTTGAATGACTCGTAAAATGTTTTACATACATTTTAGCAATACGGAGAGGGTGACATTTAGGATTTGTAACGAGCGTCGTTGTGTGGAGGTAAACATTCATATAATTTCCTCTATGCTAAAAGAATTCCCTTGATTTACAGGTTGCCCTCAATGATCAATTAATAAGAAAATATATTAAAAAAAGTAGTAAATAAGTAACAAGATCAAAAGGCTAAGAACCAATTGTAACAAGAAAACGAATTAAGAGCTCAATGATCAAACAAAATCAAAACAACGTAAACAAAAGCTCAAGTCAGTGCCATCTTTAATTCCTGGATTATCACGAGGCGCATTCGATCTCGCGACTCCGTGGGATTAGATTAAAATTAAATTGTCTTCCGATTCCTTTGGCTTAAAGCATAACTCTTTAATCTTCGCCAGGTGACGTCCTAATTCCTAGCGTCATTTTAAAACTCCCTTTTTGTTTTACGTATGTTTAGAAATACAAAACACCTACTGTATACAACTGAAATACTTACAGAAGGGATGAGCTTCGAGCTTCTGTGTTACTTTTTAATGTTTTCATCAATCTAATATTCTTGACAGTTCTGCGTTTAATACTTATTTATAGAAATGAACGTAACATTACAGTTTTATTAAATTGTTGTGGTTTTAACACAGCTCTTTAGCTTTATGTTAATGTAATCTTTCGTGAAAACGTTAACGTGGACATTGAACATGTAAGATGCACCCAAGTCCGAGCCAAAGATGTGAAGTGGACCAAAGTCCAAGCCTTATTTAGATTTTCCGAAAAGATCAAACAATTTAAGATTAATAACAGTGGCTCCAAAAGCTTAGTCAAAACAGAAAATAAACCCGTTTTTAATAAAGTTTGATATTAGAGCGATGGCGTATGTTTCCAGGACGGACGGGACGCATGAAGCCTCGCCTGCCAAAGCAATTCCTTAAAAAGATTCGCTTCAAAGGTACGTCAGTAGAGGGCGCTTCTAGGACCGTGTTTGTGTTCTTTTCTTTTTAGCTCGCCTTTGTAGTTCGTACTGTTCACTGTACTTGTATCGGGCTGTATTTTTATGCGATGCGATTTTGTTTATTATGTATTTGCGTAGTTGTTTTATCTAGGTATGCTTACTGTTTTATTTTTTAATACCTCATGAGTATATTTTTGTACTTTTTCTTATTTAGTGTTTGGTCTTGCTCTTTTTATTCTATTTTTTAATATTTAAGTACTGTCTGCAAATAAAACAGTTTATCGTCTATCTTCCACATCCACAGCGTTAATATTACTATCCCAGAAAATTGTTTGAGTATTTCTAATCCTGTTTGATGAACTGCCCGCAAAAAAAATCGAAGTTGATGTGTTGGAAGTTGGAAGTAAAGGTTTGAATAATTCAATATGGCCTTTTGGCAGCTGCACATACATTCGAATGCTGCGGGTTTTCCCAACTTCCGGACATCAGCACTTTTGTCTGTTAGTTTTCTATCTCCATACAAATGAGTTTCATTCCCAACTTCCACTGTTTCTCTAGTTTGGAATACTTTAATATTATTTCTATGTTATTATGTGTTGTGTTGTGTTGTAGATTGCGTGTGTGACCTCTATCTATTTCTGTGTGTGTAGATTAAATCTTAATTCTAGATTTTTTGGTATTTTTTTATAATTATTTATTAAAACATTTAACTGCGGGATCTTACGCTATAAACGTCACTACTTTAATATTATTCTTATCTTTTGAATTTCAGGTACTAAATTCTTTCATTTTCTCACTTAACAAACAATCAACAAAGTAGAAAAAAACCACATTAATTTGTATTTTTTCATTGTAGATATTATCGTCGCGTTAAGCAATTTATCACCGAAACAAAATATTACTCTAAGACTTTACGATTTATGGGGTGGAAATGTGTCGTAATTTATGCAGACCTTAGGGCCTGGCTTATCTTCGGACCTCACGTAATCGCCACATAATAAACTGTTACTTTTGGGGGATCGCTCCTTTTGTTCCCTATCGCTAAGACTTGTTACTCATTGTTAGTGTCCGCGCATTGGCCTCACAGTGAGCTTGAATGCGAGAACATGCTTTGGGTTTTTCATTTGAACGAAATTATTTCGCAAAATTCAATGAAATATTTTTTAGTTTGAAACAGTCCTGAGTGATTCATTTATATTATTCGTATGTCGCTGCATTTAAAACCAAACTCAACAACTGTCATTCATACTATAAAAAATACCACATTGCATTATTCTGATGAAACATACATTTCCCCACAATCACAACTCGCAAACACAGGAACTCACTAGCATACATTAAAAATATATCGCTGGTTACTACAAAGTCAATTTGGTGAGCACTATGAGCGGCGAGAGGGTTAACTCGGTGAGCAAATATTGTTGGTCCCATCGACGGCACGGAGCCGGACCGTGTCGAGGCCGCACGGTTTGCCGGTCATCAGCTATGTATGACATTTTGGACGCTAAGAGATTTACCGTCGAGTCGAATACTTAATTTGAATTAAAACATAACTGAGAATGGAAAGGAAATTATTAAAAAAGAAATAATGGGAAACTTCTGTTCCATCAGAATCATTTAATATTTCGATAAAAGTTGAAACGCAATCATTCATAACTACTTTTTAAAACCCACAGATTATTCCTGGGACACCCATAATACCCCTTTCACCATGGAGAAAAGTCCATATTTATTCCAAATTATGTAACCGAACTTCCAATTATTAAAGAGATACATATATTTCCCCAAAATACTTAAACGTCCATGTTTGCAGTACACAAACAAGGCAGCCGGGACATTTCAACTGCCTTTATAAATACGTAGACGAGAATAAATAGAGCATGCGTAATAAATGGGAAGGGCTCAGTCGTTGCATCCGACCAGCGCAAGTGGTGAGCGACGACTGTTTCATAGGAGACACGGAAAAGACAGATGCTTTGGCAAATGGTATGAATATTATTTACCTAGGAATATGTTTCAATGTTTGAACGCATACCTACTGGATATTAAAGTTCATATTTCAATCTATATCACCTAGAACATTTTCATTTAATGCCTAAGAGAAATTTTCCCTGCCATCTTTTTTCCAAAAATGACTGTAAAGGTTTAAAATTGTCTGATTTGGAATGCCCCCCATAAAAAATCTAAAACACCTACATAAAATGTTCTATTCCTATGCACTTAATACATACCCTGTAAGTCACATCATCCTAGTCAAGATATATGGGGGTGATCTAAATACTTTTTATGGCTGTTCTCTCGTTCAAGAGCCCTCACTTAATATACGACGATGGGTTGGTTCAGTCGAGTTATGGGCTTAAATGTCGCCCATAATAGATTGAAATTGACACTTTTATTGATGGGCCCTTTTCAATTTTACATTACCACCCCATTGAGGGCAGGTAAATGGAAGTCCAATGACCGGTAATGATGATAGAACTGTTCCGATGTTTGTGTCCTTGTTAAGTGGGCTATGATTTACTAAGAATGACTTGTACATTCATCAAGTATTCATGTTTGTAAAATTGTATTACAATGCAAAACGAATTCCAATAACACACGTCATGCTTTATCTATGTGTTTTATTTGGATTGGTGACCAGTTTCCCAAATCATTAATATGAATTTTACAACCGATTGCATTAAATTGTTCAAAGAAATCCCCACAAAGTGAGTCGTTCCTTCCAATTATTCGTCCACATCGATAGCTTCTTATTGTCCGACTATTTGGAAACGATTCCATGCGCTGACATTTTTAACCGTTCATTAAAAATGTAAAACCTGGCGCAGACGGAACTGGTCGGTTTGTCAACATTTGTAATTTAAAGTTTGTTAATAAATGCTTCTGTGCTGTTTGCTGCGGCCATCGCGACTCATTTTAATTAATCAAACGTTTTGCAATCAGCATCTACTCATAGTACGAACGCTCATATTTTATTTGGTGTTGGTTTTGATGAATAGTATGAAGTTCATACAAACCTTACCAAAAATTAATTGCACAATATTACAGGATTTTAAATTCGTGTTTGTTCTTAGTTTTAACAATGTGTGTAGCGTAACTATAATTTTTAATATTTTGAGGTTATATTTTTTGAATCCTTTCATCTCGTGCCCACTCCTTACAAAGCTTCTTTCTTTGCAGCGTCAAAGTTTTCAAGAGTTTACTTTCAAGATTCTTACGTGTCAGGCGACGTGTCGGGCGACGTGTCGGGCGACGTGTCGGGCGAACGTTCTCGAAGACACAACACACTTCAAGTCTAGATATTCCTATACTTGCTTTTAAAGCACTCTCAGATGACATTTACTGACATCTTTAGCATTCCCCATGACTTTCTTAAGCCAAGTGGCAAATAAATGTGGTCCTTTAAAACTCAATTTGCTAGACGTAACATTATGATGACTCTGTTAGAAAGTGAGTGACGAGCAGGTTTTAATGCAGTGGTTTTTATTAACTTCATCTAACTTTGGCACCACTGACAATTTGGAACAGCAGACCAATATGCTAACAAAATGACAGAAAGTCAGACTGAGTTTACTTTTGTTACATCTTTTAGAAATAAGAGCTAAACTGTCACTAATGAGACAGTATTAATTTTTCTATTTTTTAATAAGCTTCCCTAACAGACGAGGAGAGTTTTCTCTTCTAATCTATAAACGTCAATTTTACTACTAAGTCGAAAATGTTTTTTCCTATGGACATCTATGGAGAGTTTAAACAAGTTTAAACTCTCTTTGGCAGTAAATCAACAAATTTTTCTATGCTGTGGCGTCGAGCTATTAAATGAGTGATTCAATTTGTGATCGATGAGCGAACTTGACTCGGCGTCTCCGCAGATCGAATTATCGCGAGACGAGACGCCTGATATCATTAACTTATGACACGGCTCCAAAGTCTTTGAGAACGAATTTTAAAATGGAGTACCTACTCACTGATAGAGTAGAATGTAATTAGTAAGATTAATGTCAACTTTCCTTGCGTTATTTTTCTCGTGAACAAAAACAAATGAGAACTGGAAATACAGTGCTAATCTAACTTTAACGAGCACCAAAATCTAAATAAAAACGAATCTCCGCCCAAACAAAATAGAAAGTCGTGTCTGCTCATCAAACGCATATTCATTTAGAATGTAAATTCACTGGAAATATCAATGTGTATGAATCAAAAACAAAAATTGAAAAGCGCCATCCCGTCATCCCGTCACGTTAGCTTTGACACCCGCCTAACTACTGTAATGCGAATTACGTTCGTCGTCGCTTTCAACACGTGATTTACAAAAGAAATACTGCCTCTCTTTCTTCCACGCTTCTTTTGGTATATGGCCATCTCTGTCTCATATAGCGTGCGACACAGAGCCGGTGTTTGTGTAACGAAATTTAAAAACAATCCCCACGAGACGCGCGCAGCAATTTATTTTGTTGTCTACGAGATTGTTTCACCACTCTCTTTGTGCGCCAGACGGTGTAATGTACGAGAGACCGCGGTGTCGCGAATATGATTCAATATTTACATATGTCAAATAAACGCCAATCAGATGTCGTATCGCGTAGTTTCAATATTCTGAGATGCTTCAAACAAATATATTTTTGCAGTTGCAACTGTGTTATTCGCTATCAGAAAATCATAATTAAACTAAATAAGTAATAAATATGGCGGTTTGACAGCTTTTGTATAGAAAATATGTCAAACTGTCATATTTATTCTTCAAATAAAATTATCAGACTGTTGTAAAATCAGCCATAATAAAATAAATATTTCGTCCTCAAATAAATTAAAGCCGACGATTTCGTGTCGCTGCCCTTATGTATCTTTTGTATTTATTTAATTGGAAATCTTTTGAACAAGGATCATACGTGAGAGGTCCTTTGAGTATTGACAGATTCAACTCCATTGTAAAATATATCCCTTTTAACTTTTATCTCATCGGCTCCGCTACATTTTCCTGTGAGTACCACCCTCTCTCAGCTTGCTGAACAACGAAATCATAACTCGGCCGCACTCGAGCGGATTGAAAACACAGATAACGCTGACATCTCCGGCTGCCACCTGATAAAACCCCGGCGACGAGTCCCGAGACTGATCTGGCGGATTTTTCACATTTTCATATATTTTTCTCTAAAATGAGCCTCTGCGGACGTCTGCAGCCATGAACTTTGTAATGAGATTGACCCTGGATTGAACTTGAACCTTTTTGCTAGGTGGGCATTACCAAATTACAGTAGTATAGGTACATTTTGTAATACTGCTCATATTTTACATACACGGTATTTGAATGGAATCAACACAGTCCATAATATTCTCCACAAAATGTGTTATGTAAAGGTAATTGTCCCATTATGTAACCTAATAAGAAAGGTTCTCGAGTCCCATACTGGGCGCCATTTACGTTGTCAACAATTTTGTGCGTCAGAATGCTCCAATAACCAATTATGTGTTGAATTTTCAAAATTACCTTTCAAATTTATATGTAAGACCTTAATACGAAAATAATGAGAGTGTCCTAGAACGAAGCGCTGGTACCACGTTGGGCGCCATTACTTCTCATTCTTATATTATTATGGCGGTGCAACATGAGTAACGCAACCAGCGCTACTTATTTCTCATTTATTGGAGTGAGTTATTTCTGCATTCCCCTTTTCGTTGTCTTTCATGTTATGAGTATATATTCAACGGAGATGTTGAATTTCTTTTCTTTGAGTGTTCTGCTGTTACATAAAAACAAAAGTTAAGTATGGAATATTACCAAAATGTTATAGCATTTTAGGTATTTCTAAGTTTTATATTATATTTTTCACCTCGAGGTCTATTATTCTCAATTACGCAAACCTTTATTACCATCACGTTCATTCTTTCTTATCTTTCCTGAGAGAACTTCTGCAGAGCGTATAACTAGCCAGCAAGATGGCGCGAGCTTCTGGCGCGAAACGACACTCGGAAATTAGGTGCTCTATTACTGTCCTTATCTCGGCCACCTGAGAGCCCACGATACTCCGCCAGAGATATATGTATACTGCTTTATAAACACCCAGCGCTGGGCAATTCGAATGGAGTGCAAAATTAAGGTCAATGACAATATTGAATCGTCAAAGTAATTAGGTGTCATTTTGTGGGCGAATTTCTTGGATTTAGGTGAGGTCAGGGTTGGATTGAGAGTTACATTTCTGTTACTGCCAACCGTATTTAAATTTATGTTGCAAATAAATTAGAATGACGTCAGGCTATAGGTATCTATATTGTTAAATACTAAAACTAGAAACAAGAATTTTCTTTCTGAAGCCTAAACTATCATAGTGAAAATGTATTAGTTCTCTCCTTCATATAAACAAAACTACGAAACTCATATAATTAAAACTTTATTTCCGCAAACATTCCAGTAATAACAGAATTTAAATTTAAAACTAGCAGAACAAAAGTATTTACTTAACACCAGCTTTTTAATCTACCCGCGAATGGACGGATATAAATTAAAAGGAATGAACTCTTTAAACGTGGTGTATTTATTTTTGGTGCGGTTGAAAATCACGGCGATATCGCGCCGGCGAACAATCGCACATAAATTAGCATCCTTGCCGGCAACGCGCGACGCTTGCTGGCTGGCGGGCGCGGCGCGAGCTACAAGCGATGGAGATCATCCTTCATTGCTAACAGAGAAAAATTCTTAAAAAAAGGCTTACTTCATAAATGTTATTTTAACTCTTTCGACGTTAGTAATCCTTCAATTAAGTAACCATTGAACAATTTGAACCTTCCTCGATTTTGGATAGTCAGTATTGATTAATCATGTTCATCTGGTTTTAAACTAGTTTAGCTTTTGATAACACGGCTCGTGACTAAATAATAACAGCCGCACGGGTCGATCCAAAGTTACGCTACGCTTGCCGACGTCGGTCCATGGATCCGTGGATGAGTGACCTTCCAGTAGGTACATTATATCGAGACCCCTCCGTGCTTCGAAAAGCACGTGAAACCGTTGGTCCCGGGTGTCATTTGTACATATTTGGCAGTCGTTACGGGTAGTTAGAAGCCCGAAAGTCTGACAACCAGTCTTACCAAGGGGTATCGTATTACCCAGTAACTGGGTTGTGGCGGTCAGATAGGCAGTTGCTCCTTGTAAAATACTGGTATTCGGCTGCATCTGGTTAGACTTGAAGCCGACTTTAACATAGTGGGGAAAAGGCTATGCAGATGATAAGCTTTCGATAACATGTTAAGCCATAATGATGGGTACATTACCTGCAGTTTACTTAAGACCAAGTCAGTAACCAAAGACATATGTAGGTACACCCAGGTTGCGCGAATATCTTCTAGAGTTATCTGAAGCCGAGTCTGAATCGATGAAATCACGTCTTTAAGTACAAGTAGGTACCAGGGCAATGAGCATCTATAGGTGTCTTCTGCTGCCCCGCATCGAGCACTTATCTATAGGTGTCTTCTGCTGCCCCGCATCGAGCACGTATCTATAGGTGTCTTCTGCTGCTCCGCATCGAGCACTTATCTTTTACAGCTGCATTTACGACAACACGATAAGCAGCTATGATTTTCTTTACATTCATGTCTGTTTATACATAGTAAACATTTTGCACAAACTCACGCATTTTTCCCATGGGAGTAGGCAGAAATTACACAACTCCGCCTGCTATGATCAATGACCGACCGATCGACTGTTCACACATAATACCGCTTTTAGTAGTGATATATCACTACTAAAAGCGGTATTATGTGTGATTCGTTTCTTGCAATTTCATTCTTGCCTGTAATTTTTTTTCATAGGCCTATTGACTAAATTGCTTACAAACTCATCGTATAAAAATCGCAAAAACTTATTTTTTCCATCTTGAAAATCAATCGGCCTACTTGTTATTTCGCGCGCTTGGCGAAAACTCTTCAAGTCGGTCCAACACATTAAAGTCATCAAAGACTATAATATCAGTAATAACCCTTCGCCCTTGTACCATCTGGTAATAACGAGTGCAGGCCGGAAGTGCGTCAGCGCGGAAGCCAGTAACGCTTCCCGCGTTTCCAGAACTTCCGCCAACATGGCGGAGCTCCGGAGGCTCGATGCGCCGCCCTCAGGCTTTTACTTCGAAAATGTGCTGAAATGCTGTCAATGTGTTAGGAATTTGGTGCCTCTATAAATTCTAAATCCAGGGCACCCAGGATTTTTCGGAAAACGGCGCAATCCAGCCGAAAACTCGTGTTTTAATCTTGCTACACTTTTTATAGTAAACTCGTTAACTGCGGTACAGTAGCATCGCTTTTTAACCTCAACTTTTAACGGTACAATACGATCCTATTTATTTAAGAACCAATTCAACTAAAGATAGTTAGAAGTAAACCATTGAAAACTATTGCTCTTTTGGAAAACGTGTACACTAAGATAGTAAAATTATTCATAGAAAATTTTAATTAATTCGTATAAATAGGAACGCTCTCGACTTCGTCTCAAGCCTTGGATAGCGGTGATCTTCCCCACCACCTGTGGCGCGCTTCGCTCCTTAATGTTTATATGCCTCATTTATCAACCCGACGACTACCTCGCCATCAACCACTTAGCTTCATATACCGCTGCTGTCTACAGGATACGTGTTTTTGACAGTTCACGGAAATATGTACGAGAATGCTCAACATTTAGAATGAATGAAAGTTGGTAAAATCCTTTTATTTTTAACGGTAGGTTCGTTTATTTTAGAAGCATTTTGAATTCTCGAGCCAATGCTCAAGCCAGTCTTTCCAAGAAATATGTGAAGAAACTGAAGCAGAGACGCGGCAGTTATTGACTGCCGCGTCTCTGCCTAGGGACCTGAAACGAATTGACCACTTCTACAATCTTTCCAGTTTTTATTTCTTGGTCCATACGGTACTTGGAATATATTTCTCGAAAATATGATTCTTTAGCGTTCAATAGTTTCAAATATTGGCAGTAAGATCAACGTCATAGCTTCAAATAAAAATAGAATTTGAATTTTGTGTATTTGCAAATCTAGTCTTGATTTGAAGTAGATGTCGAATGCCTTCCAAACTTCCACAAATAAATAACACAGAAAGAGCTAACGCAACATCTCAAAAACAATCCAAACCCCTTGAAACAAAGCCAACAGTTGCCGCTCATTACAGAAACAAAGCCAACAGTTGCCGCTCATTACAGAAAGAGCATAAAGCGAGGATTCAATGCGATAGGAATCGGGAGCTCACTGCTCAGGGACTCGCCATTAAGTGCAAAGTGGTAATTAGAGTCTCCGCCGCGATTCTTATCGGTGGCCACTGCAGTTCCACTTAAAAGGATTATTCAATCGAGGGATATAATTAGGAACAGTTTTAGAAGTCGAAAGTTCCGCTTCTTGTTGCCTCGTTGAAGGTCCAAGAGGATTGTTTGGAAGAACGTGTTTCACAACTTTTTGAGATATTTGATTAAGAGCGGGAGGAATCTTCCATGGGCACATTTCCATGGGCACATAAAGATCTTAGCGACACCTCAGGTGCATGGTTTCATTAAAAGTCCAAAAGGATCTGTAGTAATTTTCTCGCTAAATTAAACGTTACTAGCAGAAGTATAAAAGGTAAGCAGAAGTGTCTATTGACAAGAAATACGCCGTAATAACCTTCTGCGTTTAATAGGCTACGTACAAAAATATACTAACGTCGCGTCGTCGTGCAGTTTATAATTTTCATATGGTTGCATTTAAACTTATCCAATTAGCCATAAAATCTATTTCTATTTAACCTTCAAGCTATAATCAAATCCTAAAGTACTTATTCCATTTTTGTATCTAATTCGTAATGATTTGTATCAGTTACGATTGTTGGCTCATTTCGGACTACCGTCTTTAATTGTATTTTGCTTCATCGCCCACTCGTTGACCTCGCCAACTATCTCCGTCTGTCAGTTTAATTAATGTTTCTAAAGAGAGCTTAGAATCTTTGTGTGTCAAATTGTTAGGAGCTGAATTAGTACTTCTAGGTTAACTACCTCGGTGATACTCGGAAATACACCTTACTGCTCAAGGATTACGTTCTTTTTACTTCAGCAAGTTTGGAATGTAAAAGCCATTAATGGCACTTTACGGTTTCAAGTTTTAACCATAACATTATAATAGCTCTATTTGTGTCGTAAACTGAAAAACTTGAACTTTCTATTTCCTTGAGTTTCGATAAAGTAATATCTAAAGGGGCTCCTTCCTCTTCTTTGTCGTATCGATAGGGCTCCTGACATTACAATGTTTCACTGGAGCCATATCACCTATTATAAATACATATTTGAAAAAATTAAAAGGTTGTTCAGGTTGTTGTTGTTCATTTTCAGCTACAGAAAAATATTTCTGCAACAGGAATCAGCAATAAGAGCATTTCTAAAGTAAGAAAATAATTTAAAAGTAAAATTGCAGTTAATTCTTTCATGGAATAAAAATACCAGATTCCGAAGTTTTTTCCATGTTCAGTGAAACTGAACATGGAAAAAAAACACAAAAACAAAAGAATATGGAAAAGTTGTTTGAGATTTACCACTTGGTATTTTTATTTCCTTTGAAAGTGGAAGTAGACCCAGCGCCTACCGGAAAAATCGATTCATATTTTCTATTCAAATATCTATTCTGTATAAGGCATTTGGTAGGATTATAGAGGGTAGTATTGGAGAACAGATAATATATTTGGCAACACTGACGCAATAAAATAGCCTAAAGATGACGTAAACACGTAATAAAAAGTTTGATTTCTCACTCGTAAAACCGTTTAACGTGACGAACATTTGTTCAGCAACTTTTAAGGAATTTCTAAAAATATGATGTTAATACATATTAACGAACGAAGAATCGGGAAGGCGATAACGATATTTAAATATCACCCATCTCAGTTCTTTAGTTTTGAACAGGAAATCCTTGAGAAGATAATGTATTATCTGATTGGCTACTGGAAAAGGAAAGCTTTGGTTGTGGGTATTTAGTACTTCCAAAGCTCGCCATTTTCCAGCTTAGTTAGGAGCGCTGGACAATAGAAAATCCCTTTGTCAACTTCAGAATTTGCATGGGATCATAGATGGTTGGAAAAACTAGAGGTATCCTCTGATTTCCATAAAGTTTGATATTTTAGAATCTACATATCCAAAAACCCTTATTCAAATGCGCACTAGTATCTAAATTGCAACAATCTACCTGACTTGTCGAGTTCAGATTCGATTTACATCTTTACCAAACTCAATAGACGGGACACATAAAGTCAACTAAACCATTCACACTCCTTTAAACTTACATAAAACTATTTGAAGTCCTCGCTCATCAAAATTGACAGCCCTATTTCTGTGTAAATTTACAGAAAAAACAACCTTATGTGCATACAAAGAGAGTTTATTCAACTTGTAAGTGATAGTTGTATAGGGTCGTGACGCTCGTCAATCCGTGTCGTTCATTCGTTCACATAGAGTCGTTCATCGGTCTGTTGAATAAAAGATGGCAATGGTCCCGCCAAGCTAACGAGCCAGTAAAATGGCGGTGTTAAGGTAAATAGACACTACTTACATTGATACTCGTCTTATTGAATTAATGGCGAGTTAGTTTGTGTCTAGATAACTAGGGAATGGCTGGAGGCATCTGTCATTTAGTAAGGATACAATTATTTGTTATGTGGATATAATTATTTCCAGCGAAAGAACTTATTATGCAAAACAATCTTAGGGTGATTATAATGAGCAATTAGTAACTTAAATTGTCCTTATAACTAAATGAGAGGTTTACATCGTAAACTAAGATCAAAGAGCGAAAGTATTCCTCTTTATGAAAGATGAGACTTTTATTATAGATGGCATATGTATAAACTATGTAATGTATGTTGTCATAAGGAAACATTTATTGCTATACATTTCCTTAGAAAAATGGGAACACGTCAGTATCATGTCTAATTTACTCCAAATAAAGTCTGTTCTTTGACTCCGAATGCTACAACTTACCAATTTGGCCGACCATGTGTCATAATTGTGTACCGCATTACACACTTTATTGCTTTCATGTCGGTACGTGAGCCTGCGTACGTGCGCCGGGTACGTTTCATTACGTCAGGTAACCACGATTGATATGTATTAGTAATGTTTTTTCTTTCGCGCCAAAGTTTCGGCTACCCCATTTTCTTGGGGAAATTCTGCTGTTATGTGATATAGGACGTGCTTAGGAAACTTACTCGCTGTTACTTCAATTGGGTTATTCATAGTATATGCTACGATAATACAATTTTCTTGGTCCCACGTTGGGCGCCAATGAAAAGCTTTACTAATCTACCTACCCGCAAAAAATCCATTGCAAAATTAAATCAGCGCAATGAAATTCATTTAACTGGAAGACAACTCTGCGACGTTACAAGGAAGACGGTAAAGAAGTTAATTTTCAAGTTCTCTGAGGGGCGGAATTGTTTCAGTATAAATGTCGGGCTCGGGTTCGGTCCGACCTGAGAGCAATAATGGCTGTGTTAGCCGAGACCTGTTTTAATAACGATATTTTACACGTTATTTTCAAAAGACATTGTGTTCAGGTTTAAATTTCGGTGTACTGCGGCATGGCGAATGTTTTCACATTTGCATAATTTGTATACCTTTGAGGTTTTTTTGGAGAATGTACTTAATGTCGGTAAATATTTAAAGCTTATTCAATATGAATAAATAACAAACACCATATTTAACTTTGTATGTAAACTTTTTTACAGAGAGAGTACCAACAAATATAGGACGGACCATTCCACATAAATCACTGACCTAATCCTGAAATACCGGAGCCTTTGTAGACTTTTTGTATCTTTTTAAAACACGCGTTTTAAAAACCGTTAGAAAATGTTACTGGTTGTAAATCAATCGGTGTTTTCTCCGTTCTAAATTCAAATCTGCGTGGCGCGCGAATAGCGTGAGATTGGCGCCTTTTTTCAACGTTGGTCGCGCCGCCACTGCTGAGTCGACTTATGTATAAACCTTTGCGGACGTGTGCGGTACGCGTAGATTTACATATATATTTGTTATAACGAATTGCATTTCTCTAATATAAGAAAAATAACGGTCAGTAAGAAGCGTTTATTAATCAGAAAGATAGCTACAAAGTTATGTAGGTATAACTATAATCAAATTAGGTCAATTATTGTTACTTCTTTAAATCGATAGTAATATAATGTTTAAATAATCAACCGTTTCCCCTTTTTTCTTTTTTTTTGTTTATCAAAGTACCCCAAAGTGATCTTAAAAAAAATACAATCAAATAACAAGCAATATTTTAACCAATAATTAAATGCCTGGAAATAATGTTTTACCAACATTATTTCCAAATTAATACCGATTACACATAAACCAAATGGAGGATCACGGAGAGGTGTTGCTTCGACGACTCAGCGTGGTAAACTAGTGCGCACGCCTCCCAGCCAGTAGTCTTTTAAAGATGGCTGTCTTCGCGCGCCCCTCCTAACCTCTGACGACGTTCCGATTCACGTTTGACACAATTGCCAGCGACAAAAATAAGTGCGACAACATCCGGCTATCCTGCTCACGCGTTCGTCCTCGAACAGCGTTTTGGTCCAATGTAGAAGCTGGAAAACATTAAAGAACAATATCAGTTTAAGCCGAGTATTACCTCTACACAGGTGAACTGCTTTAACTGTAGATAAGGTGTTCGACAGATTAGAGCATGGCATGCCATCGACGATTAACATGCTCCAATTGTATGTGGTTTGAACTAGATCAATGTTCACTTAGTATCGATCTAGTTGTGTATCACCACGTGTAGTATGTAGCTTGAACTAGACCAATGTTCACTTAGTATCGATCTAGTTGTGTATCACTACATATACTACAACAGCGTTCACCAAGGATGCCTGTTGGTTCCAAGACCGAACACCCTATATACAACCATGTTTAAAGCGAATGCATTGGACCACATAACCGATAAAGGCAGAAATTTCGGTCAGTAGGTCATCTTAGGGACAGAGTTAAAACAAAAACTGTATGCTATTATTATAAAATTACCAAAATGCTATGTATACCTATGTATCCTTGACAACATCTGGTACTTCAGCAACGCGGATCCAGGGCTTCATATTCTCCACACAAGCAATACCATCGTACTTTTTGGAAGATCTTTCAGCTCCTCTCATGTCCGCCACTTGATATCTATCGTGCCCCAGGATGTTCGTCACTTGAAAGGGCCCCTTGTATAGAGGCAGTAGCTTAGTGCTTTGACCATCATTTGTGTGACTCGGAATTTTGAGTACCACTAAGTCTCCAACCTTGTAAATAGGGGCCTCTTTTCTTTTAGAGTCGAAGGATGCCTTTTGTCGTTCTGCACTACTACTTATATTCGCGTCGACCGTATTCCTCAACGCAGTAACGTCAATGAAATGCTCATTATTATCATCAGTGATCGCGTCATTATTCATTCGAATTCTGAATCCAAAAAATACCTCACTTGGCACGGCAGACGTGGTTTTATTAATAGTGCTATTAATTCCTTGTTGTATGCTAGTTATGTGCTGATCCCATTTATTATTATCAGTATCCGCACTCATACTACGTAATGCTTCTAAAATTGTTTGATTATAGCGCTCGACTTGGCCATTTGAGCGCGGAACAGCAGTTGCAATGATATGCAGCCTAATATTTTTATTATTGCAATAAGTAGTGAATAGTTTGGATGTGAAAGCACTACCTGCATCACAAACCAGGCGTTTTGGATTACCGAATACTTTAAATATCTTATTTAACTCATTCGTGACAAGTTTGCTTTTTGTGTTTTTTACAGCCGAGATAAAAACGAATTTGGTAAAAGAGTCAACTATAACTAACAGGTAACTGTTTTTCTGTGTAGTTTTAACAAATGGACCAAGGTGATCGACGTGAAGTGTGTGGAATGGCCTAGCGAATTTCGGAATTGGGTACAACTTTCCTGGTTTTTTACCGTGAATGTTTTTGTAGTAGATACAATTCAAGCAGTTTTTTATGTATTTTGAAACGGTTTTCTTTAAACGAGGGAACCAATATTTCGATTTAATCCTTTCAATAGTTTTATCTACTGCGAAATGCCCTACATCATCATGGTTAGCGCGAATTACATACCATATACATTTCTTTGGTACTAACCAACGCCTGCCAAATTCAGTTCTACGGTAAACTTTGTTTCCCAATAATTCATATACATTAAATAAATGTTTATTCGTCTCGGCCTCGCCTGACTGTAATATGTCTCTAATACTACATATACTAGGGTCTTGCAACTGGACCGCTAGCAACCAATCGCCTTCAGTAATTGTGTTGACACTTTCTACTTTATCAGTTACATTGTTGCAAGTAACGATAGGGTTCCTACTTAATGCGTCAACGTGTTGCATCTGCGACCCGGCCCTGTGAACTACTTCAAACGTAAAATCCTGTGTATATAATACCCATCTACTTATTCGTGGAATTATCTCTTTTTTACTTAATGCGTGTCGTACTGCATTGCAATCTGTTGTAATTTTAAAACTCGTCCCTAATAAATAATGCCTAAATTTTTGTAAAGCTGTGATAATTGCTAAAAGCTCCTATTCGAAGGAGTGATATTTCTTTTCATCATTACTTGTCTGACGACTATAAAAGTACACAGGTTTTTCGCCGTTTTTAGTTAGCTGTGTCAAGATACATCCTATGCCATCACGACTGGCATCTGAGTATAAATTTATGGGTAATTTAGGGTCAAAGACGCTGAGTACTGCATTCTCAATCAATGCATCTTTAACCCGTGCTACAGCCTGATCTTGTTGTTGGCCCCATTGCCAGATTGCACCCTTTTTCAATAAACTAGTCAATGGCTTACAGAGAAGCGCACAATTCTTAATGAATTTCCTAAAATAATTAATCAAGCCTAAAAATTGTCTTAATTGATGAACTGACTTTGGGATTGGGTATTTTGAAATAGCCTCTAGTTTTCGGGAGCTTGGACTGATGCCTTGTTCGGCAATATCATAGCCTAAAAAGGTAATTCGGTCTTTGAAAAAGAAGCATTTGTCTAAGTTGATAGTCAACCCATTCTTGACAAAAATATCTAAAACCTTTTCTAAGCAACTCATATTCTCTTCTATGGTTTTCGTAGCTATGAGAATATCATCCATATAACAAATTACACTTCCAAAACGTAGATTGCCCAAAACGGTATTCATTAGTCTTTGAAAAACAGCTGGCCCATTACATACTCCAAAAGGCATTCTCAAAAATTCAAAATGGCCATCACTTGTTATGAACGCAGTTTTGTGCACATCGTCAGATTTGATGCTTATTTGATGATAACCACTTTTTAGGTCAAGTGAAGTATAGAATTTACAACCCTGTAATCTGTCAATGAGGTCCTCTATCATGGGCATTGGGTATTTTTCTTTAACAGTGATTTTATTTAGCTGCCTATAGTCTACGCATAGCCTCTTAGCCCCAGATGCTTTGTCAACTAAAAGAGCTGGGCTAGCATACGCAGAACTACTGTTTTGGATAATTCCATTTTTTAAAAGGTCATCTATCAATTCACGCATGATAGCTCTTTCAGACTCTGACATCCTATACGGCCGTTGGTAAATAGGCTTATTAGATGTTAGTTGTATTTCCAATTCTACGCAAGAAGTTTTTCCTAAATTAGATAAATCTTGAGCAAAAGATTGAGGGTATTTTAATAGTATGTTATCTAATTCCAGTTGGTATTCACGTGGTACATTATTAGTAACATTAATACTACACACATTCAATGATTGAACCGATTGAAAAGTTAAAGTTTCTCCGACACGAATATACATTATATTTTTGTCTTCAGTAAAATTCCTCCCTATTAAAATGTCACAGCCAGATAGAGCATCAATAACGTACAACGTAATAACTAATTCCACAGAATCGACTTTAAACTTAACTGAGACAGCCCTAGTTACTGTAGCTGATAAATCATTAGTAAATCCCACTAAGTTAATAGGTTTATTCAAAGAAAAAGGTTGCAATTTAAATTGGTTTACTAACGCAGATGTAATTAAAGAGCAATCACTACCCATATCAAAAAATGCGTTACATTCCTCATTGTTTATAAAAACTGGTTTGTAAAACTTTTGTTTTAGTTTTGGATCAGAAATCATTTTCACCTCAACATTTTTCTCGACCTTAAGCTTTGACTTGGAGTGACAGGCCACCTCTAAATGCCCTAACCTTTTGCAGAAGGTACACCTCACATCATCTTTGATGGTACAATTATTTCTTCTGTGGCCTGCCTCTCCACATCGGTAACAGGTATTTAGTACATTATTATTATTGACTGAAGGTTCAACTTTGGTGTCAGATTTAGTCGTTGTATTTTGATGCCCGGATTGCAACGGTCGAGAAGAATGTTTTGGTGGCAACGCGTATCTTGAAGAGACTTCATTAACCGCGGGCGAATGGATTTTGCCGTGTAGAAATGAGGCTAAATCCTCACAGTACCTAAAATTGCCTGCTTCAGCAGCTATACTAATGTTCTTGTCACCTATTGAACCTACTATTATGGATATTATATCTCGTTCTCGAAAACTTAACTGCAAGCGATCTATTTTAGACTTTTGTTTAAAAAAAAATCGTATAAAGATTGATTTGCTACAGGTTTTGTATCAATTAATTCTTTAAGAGATCTAAACATATCACTTCTTACTTGAAACGTATCTGACAATGTTTCGCGCCATTGCTTCCACTTCCACGTGGTCCACCTGGTTTCATTTTTTTGCAAAGCGTCTAGCCAAGTTTTCGCGGTATTACGTAATTTTTGAAGCGCCTGATACTTAAGCATATTATCGGACCATCCAAACGCACGAGAATTCGCCTCAACAACATTAATCCACATATCTACATTGTCTATAAGTGGGTCAAATTCGGGAATCACTGATGATAATATGACACTCTGACTCACGGTTTGCGGATCCTTACGGCGGCGTCGCTTTTTGCGCCTCCGGTCATTTGCACTACTGCTGCTGCTTGAGTTGGAGGTCGACGTACTTGAACTCGTCGATGACTCCCTTCTTGATCTTCGTTTGCGGCTGCGCGGCATGTTTGTGAGCGTAGTAGGTACGTATCCCACTTCTGATATAAGAAAAATAACGGTCAGTAAATCATAAGAAGCGTTTATTAATCAGAAAGATAGCTACAAAGTTATGTAGGTATAACTATAATCAAATTAGGTCAATTATTGTTACTTCTTTAAATCGATAGTAATATAATGTTTAAATAATCAACCGTTTCCCCTTTTTTCTTTTTTTTTGTTTATCAAAGTACCCCAAAGTGATCTTAAAAAAAATACAATCAAATAACAAGCAATATTTTAACCAATAATTAAATGCCTGGAAATAATGTTTTACCAACATTATTTCCAAATTAATACCGATTACACATAAACCAAATGGAGGATCACGGAGAGGTGTTGCTTCGACGACTCAGCGTGGTAAACTAGTGCGCACGCCTCCCAGCCAGTAGTCTTTTAAAGATGGCTGTCTTCGCGCGCCCCTCCTAACCTCTGACGACGTTCCGATTCACGTTTGACACAATTGCCAGCGACAAAAATAAGTGCGACAACACTAAGAGGGATATTTAATTAGAAATATTTTATTATGAGGGACGTTTAATTTTCCGATGCCGTTTCCTAAATCCACTATGAATACTCGTATGAAAGCTTTGTTTCTGCTGTCAAAATGTCGGGACCAATAACGCTTATTAACAATTCATCATTATTTTCCTATTATAATTTTGATGCTTTAAATTGTTATGGATAAATATGACAAAAATCCTGTATATTATTTCTCTTTTGAGAGGTACATCGATAAACAACGTTCTTCACCGTTTTCCCGCCTTTCCACTCCAGGTCGGCCATTATTATTCCCTCAACGCGTTCCGTTACACGCACTAAGCAGTATCATGTTCACTTTATAAGCCTCGTAAAGCGTCTGCTTCAGGAAAATGCTGTTACACTCAACTTTTAAGTTAAATATTTGTGGTTTCAGCAGTTATTAAGTAAAGTCTCGCGGAGTTTTATGTACAGCAATAAGATGGTGAAGATGCTGAATAAGTTGAAAGATTGAAGTGTGTTTTCACATTGGTGTCTCTACGTAGGTACCACTGTTATGACTATGCTGTAGTATCTTTGTTTATTAATGAACACCACATTGTATAACATTACAGACCAGTCTGTAATGTTATACTATATTTTTCTTCAGAAATTCTTTCCCAGACCCAGGTCTGGGAAAGAATTTCTGAAGAAAAATTACTTGACTCAGAAAAATATAGATCTACTTAGATAAGTAAAAGGTATACTAGAGTGGGATAATCATACATTGAGTCTCTGGCCAGATTTTACAAATGTAATGTTAAATTAATTTCCGGGCCTACAAAACTCCGAAAAATCTTCGGACGTACGGATCTCTTACAAAGGTAGTGAGTTTGTAAGAAATCTTCAACTTTGTTATCTTCAAGTTAATTTCCTCTTAATGTCGGAGAAATCTTATAATAATTTAGACGGTTTATGTTCCTCTCGCAAAGTAGATTATTGTCTGTGTCGTAAACATTATATTTTTATTTCTTGTTTTGAGTGCTTATGTCTCAATGAAATTATCTTTATCATTAACCTTAAGTATTTATTAATTTTGCAAGAAGACGCTCTAGTTTACGATTTTTGTTGTAAATGAATGAACGGAACTCGAAAGTGAATCAACAAAATGTTAGTTACAGATTTAAATAAGTAATAATGACCTTACTAAATGTAGGTAGTATTAGTCGCCATGATAGGATCACTGTACAATTTTCATATAATTTTGTGACATCATAAAATACATTATTTTTGTTTTATAAACTGCCAACATTTTCAAAAGGATTACCTACGCATTCATTAAACACATAAAGCATTATAATTCCCATGCAAAAACTATAATATTGCAGCTGGCAATACCACCAGTGTAGCCATTTAATTACCAATCATGTTTCCATAATCGCTGCCCTAAGCCGATATTAAAACCACCAATTTGCAAACCGTATTTCGTAGTGTAGTATAGGCATACTGTACACGCTTCACCGTTTGTGTAGGTAGCTACTTACCGAACTATGTTTCAAAATAAATCTAATCTATCATTTTTAACTGCGTTCAACTCGCCACCACCGAAAACAATAACAATCTCTAAAACACTAAACACATACTACTTACTTTAAAGTACACCCACATCCCTCTCCCCTCCTCGCTCTCTCTACCGTGGCGCCCCTTACCAGCGCTGCACCTCACGTGAGCTTGTTAGTTCCGGTAAATCGACACTCGCATTAATTAATAGCAGCGTTGTTTCCATCGGCGATGAGCGAGGAATTATCTGTTCCGCGCCGGGAATGCCAAAATGTGGGTAGTCGGGAAATAACCGACAGCAGTTGTGCGGTATTTCAATCTAACTGCGATTATAAATGCAAGGTAGTTTTGAGTTGGTCATTGCAGTAGAATTTTTGGATAAAAAACACCACATTTTTTTGTTGGCGAGGTTTTTTCAAGTCTAATGTTAGCTCAGTAAATATAATAGTAGGTAAGTGTTTCGACCGAATCGACCACGTTATCCTATTACGGAAGTTATAGGGCATCGGTATACGCGGGGACTTACTCAGATGGTTTTCCTCTTACATAGAAAACAGGTCACAAGCTGTGGTACTGTATAACTATATATCTAGCTGGGTTTATATTTAGTCCACAGCGGAGTCCCCCAAGGTTCGTTGCTCGGTCCGTTATTATTTATCTTCTATGTAAACAACATCGACTCCTGTCTGACCTCATCAAAATTATTGTGCTTCGCCGGCGGTATGAAAATTTACGCTACCATATCATCGACAGCGGACATGACAGCAATTCAAACTGACTTACAGTGTTTTGAAGTGTACTGCCAAAAAAGTAAGCTTCATCTCAATCCCAAAAAATGCTCAGTTGTAACGTATTCCCGTGGACGATCAGTCCTAACTCCTGGCCACAACATATACTCTTGGAGGCCATATATTACCTTGATGTAGTACTATTCGTGATCTGGGGGTTCATCACGATTCCAAACTTATTTTTGATAAGCATGTTGAAACCATCGTCGCTAAAGCCTCAAAATCCCTTGGTTTCATAATGAGATTATCCAAGTGCTTCACGCAAGCTAAAACGTTAAAAATCCTATACTGCACTTTTGATAGAAGCCATCTGAAATATGGAGTCCATGCTATCACAAATATATAGTATTGAGCGCGTACAAAAAAGATTTATATAATTTTTATGCTTTCACCAGAGGGTACCGTATCAATCAGTTAACTATCTCAATCTCTGTAAAAATATCATATCTTACCATTGAGTAATCGACGCGAGATCTCTGACTGTATATTTTTGTTGAAGATGGTTCGAGGTGACATAAATTGTTCTGATATTTTGTCAACTTTCTACTTCAACGTTCCAAGCAAATCCAAACGGTTCGATCTACCATTACGGGTGCCATTTGCAACTACTAACTACAGACAAAATTCGTACGTTGTGCGTGTAAGTAGGTATTTTAATAAGGTGTGCAAACAGTTCGACTATGATCTTTTTAATACGAGTGTGACCTCAGCAAAAAAGTGTTTAGCAATGAATTTCTTTAAAGATTGAATTCTTCAGACTTAGTTTTCTTTTTATTTTCTTTTTTTTTTTAATTGAATTTTTAACATCTTGGTTTGATGGCAAATAATATTAGCCGCAGTTATATTAGTTTTTACATATTTTAGGTGATGATCTACTTGCAAATTTTTATTTTTGTATATATAGTACCTATATATCTTTTTGGCAATATTTGCAATGTGTATATTTTGTTCCACATTACTTTTATACCAGACAAGCTCTAGACGTGAAGACCTGTAATTGGCTGTCAGATCATCATACTGTTATTTATCACTATTGTATTTAGCTGTAAGTCTTCCAAAGTCCTTAAATAAATAAATAAATGAATAAATAACTAGTTAAATAGAAAACCTCATAAAAAACTTCACTTTAAGTGTATTCGTTCAATTTCAAGTTCCACGAACTCTGCGCAATTTTTAACCACGAGTAATGTTCTCGTGTGTATATTATTGTAGGATGAAAGCTTATTTTATGGCGATGAATAGAAGTGAAAATGTGTGTCAATATCATTAACGTAATCTGAAAACTCGGGCAAATCTTATTTATTCAACACATGTAAGCCACAAACTTACTTTTTTGTCTTTATTTAAACTTTTTGCCACATAAAAGCGGAATGTCCGCTTGCCTTAACACATCCAGCCAAGCAATTAGTTCAACCAGTTTTCAGGCCGGCTAAAGTAGACTCATTTTTCATGGGGTACTGTTTAAAATGTTACAATAAAATACTTCCCCATATAATTGAACAGAATGAAACGAAATTTAAATCTTGTACATACTATAAAGCTACCATTTACTGGGTACGTCTTTCATTGACTTGAATGTGCCCTGGCGGCTGAGAGTATGTCATGCTCACTCAAATGTCTCGCTGATGGTGGCGCATGTGTTGAATCATTTAGCTCCCTTCAAAATGGTTGAGCTGAATGTTGCTAATCCATACGTCATGTTCGTGAACGGGCGCCGTCAGTAGGGACTGGGCCATCTCTTTGCTGCCATGGCTTATTGAATTTAATTTAATTTGAATTGTTTTTTTTTAATTTTTTTTTTACTTTTCATTACGGACGCTTTTAACGTTATGCATCGTTCTCAAATGCATAATTTCTAACATGAATGATGTAACCAATACTTTTTAACCATATTATTTTGATTTAAAAGAGTGTCCATGGAGTTTCTTGCCCGTTCTTCTCCATAGGTACCTACTACGCTTTGGAATGAGCAACTAGCTTCATTTTTCTGACTGACCGACCCCTTTTTTTTTGCGGATGGGAAATCATCAAATGACCCCTCCCGCTCTGGGTGGAGCGGAAGGGAGTGTCAGACTCTTACTGACTAAAACCCACCCGTGTTCCTTCCTTAGCTCTTTATGTTCCAGGGCAGCGGTAACCCTTTCGGGCGATCCCGCTATCCAACTGACCGACCCCTTGACAATTCAAAAGTGCCTGTAATTGGTTTAATAATTTATTGAAATAAATACTTTGAGTTTTGATCTATTCTATTAAAATATCATCGTGAAAACTTAGGTAAAGTGAGCTGTCATTAGTGTCAATCCCCAGCATCAGGTGGAATGACAGCTCTTTTCAAGTTCAGTACACCTAAGTTTTCACGGTGAGATTTATACAGAATAGATCGGATGTAAAGTAATTAAGGAACCATTATGTTATGTGGAGCTTTTAAAGTTTCTTGAAGTCAATAGTTCTACACAGCTAGTAAGATTGAATAAATTTATTTATTTTTATTTATTTAATATAGGTATTAATTTTCCTCTTTGTAGTTTTTATGGCCATTACTAAATGGGAAAGTTTCTATCTCATTGTATCAAATAACCGAATAACTTGACAAAGGACGAACTCAGATAAAACGGATTTTACAGTTCTTGTCTTCAAAAGTCCTCTAATTCTGTTCTCAACATTTAACTTTGCAATATTTGACCACAATTAAGTTTCCTTGGGAACAAGGACTTGTCAAAAGTTTCGCCGTTAATTGGTGATAACTTTGGATCACTAAGATTTATGGGGGACGGAGATCATTTTGAAAGTGCCATGCGGGGATAAGAAGTGCGTTCGAGAATAAAACAAATGAAACTAAAACAATTGATGTACCTATTAATCTAAAGGATAATGAGAGTTACAATTATAATAAACCCCTATTTACATTCCCAAACAGACATTTATTGCTTTAATTATTCCCTTGCGTTGTAGTCGGAAGCTAGACACGATTTTTGCTTAATATTTCCTAACCTAACCACGGCCGTGACAACTTTACGCACCTGTACCGAAAACGTTCATATTCAGAAAACACCGATGTGTATCCACGGTCCCCATACATCCGTCGCGACGATCACGTGCGGCGCGTAACTCCATTCTGACGGTAACACGACAAATTGACGTAAGCTGATTACATTACCTGAGCATCCGGTGTAAGGCGTAAGGCGTGCGTGTCGCGGCAGATACGCGACTTGTCGTGCGACTGATAAAATGTGATCGTTTGGGAAGTGTTTGTTTTGAGAAAGTGCTTATTTTATGTAAAATGTAGATTGCTGTTTTGTGTGCTGTGTTTTTTTAAATATTTGTTTTCTCTTAATTACAAAATACCTTTTAATAACGTAATTTGTAATGTGTACGTTATTGTTTAGTAGCCATCAAGATGTGCTATACGTAACCATTATGTTGTTTTACATTTCTAGTTTTAATTAGGACATCAACAATAATTATAAGTGTTAAATTATAAAATGTTTTACCATTTTTTTTCATCGTCATAACATTAAGAAATATTCCTAACACTGTTTATTTTCCCCAGGCGACACAATATGTCCGAGTGGCATGTTCAGGTGTCCAGAGGGCAAGTGCATACCAGCACTGTGGGTGTGCAACTACCAGCGCGACTGCGAGAAGGGCGAGGACGAGTTCCAGTCGTGCCGTAAGTACACAGCCTTATTTTATTAGCCCTATAGCGGTTTGGTATAGGATGTTATTCTTATAGCTGAATACCATTTTTTTTGGTTATTAAGTTAGTAAGTATGGTTATTTTACTGAGAAATAGTTATAAATTTAAGACGGTTATAAATTTGAGCCACTAACATCAGTTTCGAAAGTGGTTTCCACTAGTTATAATAACTTTGACATAGAATGTCGTGTTTATTTGAAAAGTTTATAAACTTTGAAAATTAATGTCAGGAGAATTCTCTAATTATTTTAATTATCCTCTAAACTTCCAGAGTATCGTACAATACTGATAAATAAACTAAAAGTGGCCGATGTGTAAGCTTAGGAGGAAACACTTATTAACAATTTCTTCCTTCAACTGAATTATCCGTGTCCCTCACTTCGCCCACGTGATCACGTGTCCCTCATACCGGCACGTCTTAAGTTCAGTCGCGTGTTATTGTCGGAACTAGGTAGGTCCCCATGGCCGGCTATGTGCAAGTGAATCTAGAACGTGACTGAAAATTCTTGATCAGTCTAAATATATAAAAGACCTAAATAAACCTATGTCTCGATTCGTGCCGGGTGCGTGTTCACCGATAAGATTTTAGAATAAAACAATAAAATCAAGGGCATTATCTACTGCGGAGAGCAAGCTGATATTAAAGCTTGAAAGCCAGTTGCACCGCTGGAAAATAGCCTCTTCTCATATAGAAAATGCAGATCACCACGTATGGTAACCCGTTTTGAAGGCTGCTTCATCACCTAATGTAATATCTGGCACAATTTCCTAGAATAAATGCAAGTCCTTTTGCTTTCCGTAAACAAAGACCATTTCCAGGTCTTAATCGCACCGAACGTCTGATCTTAGATGTAAATATCTGAGCTATTTTTATTACCCTCGCCAATTTAAATAGACTTTTTAATCTTCGACCCTTTTACTTTGAAAAGTCTCAGCCCCTTGGGTGAGTGCGCCCATTCCACCCCCTCCGCCTTCCCCCCTTAACGTGAACTGCACATCGCACCCTCGACACACAGACCTTTGATTACGACTTCGAAATATTATTAAAATGTTAGTCAGGAATACCTTCATTAATTACTGATGTATTAAAGATGGAAAATTAAACACTTTTCCGTTGCAATTTAATGGATGTACCTAAAGCAGGAAAATAATTTGTAAAAATTAGCGCCTTTTCTGTTTTAATCACAATCTAAATGAACATATACAGAACTATACAATGAATTACATTGATTTATTAAAAAACTCAACCGGATTCTGAAGTATAGCTAATTATTTAACAAATTACAAATTAAAGTCGTTCTTCGAGACTGTCTGTGCGACCGCGTTGTTCTTCTAAACTGCGCAACGGAATTTGATGCGGTTTTCACCACCATTTACCATTCCGGGAGGTTTATGTGTTTACTACATTAATATTTAACCTATAGAATAAACAAATCAGCATGTAGTAAAAACCTGGCGAAGCTGGGGCGGCTCGCTAGTTTCTCATAAATGAATTATAACAATACAGTCTACATAATTGAATCGTCAGTCACCAAATACAATTTCAGGTGTACAACTGCTTTACATTGGACGTGTTCACAAAGACGTGTTCGTCAATGGAGCACGTCACGCTGCGCTGTAGCCATCAATAATCACGCTGTTAGAATTAACTTGTTGCGCGATCAGTTGCACACAGGTTTGGGCAGCGTGACAGTTGATAGGTACATACTAGCTAGAACATTACCGACTTACCGTTATTGCAACTTTTTATTTATTTATTTAAGGATTACCAATGACAGATACGTTACAATTCTCTTCTACAATATTAAAACGTATAAGTTTATTATACACTATACTGAAAATTAAATACACTTGCGTTGTAATAAGATCACAATCACAAATAAGTTCTATAATTTGGAAATGAAAAGGGACTATTTTGAAGCAACAAGACGTGACATTAAACAATAATTAACTTTTGCACTACACAACTGAGTAAGGTGGGAAGAAAATTGTTTATTTCCGACGTGACCGGTTGCTATACTGTTAACTGTAAGCTAACTGTAAAACCGCATAGATAATAATATTAGTTAGTAACCACGCTATGAAAATCCAACACTTGGCTGTATCAGCGCCAACCATGTAATTACGCCATTTGAATCATTAATGCCGCAATTAATCAATTCACGGCACGAATATTTGCGTGTGTTCTAACAGCGTGACAGTTGTCACTGCGGTCGCTGTTATTAGCTATTGCAATGTTAGAGCTTTGTTATCTATATTTATTATGGTTTACGGTGTTACTCATGTGAATATTCAGATTTTTCGACTTTTAATGTCTCACAAAAGTTATTAATAATAAAAAAAATCATTCATAAGGACCATGTACATTTGAACCCCAATGACTCTTAGAAACCTTATTCTTATTGAAGCTCAAAATTACTCAAAGCCATAATAATTAATTTCCACGCTATTTTTGTGCTACAGACTAAATAAAACCAAACTAAACGTACACTTTGCACAAAACTAAAGACTGAAAGAATACTGTCTTATAGCTTTGCACCTTTTCAAGTATGCGACAACGTTATTTGAGCGTGTTTGTACAACTAGTCAGGCTATAAATAATCACGCTGTTAGAACAATCCTTAGTCACGCTGCGTATTAATTCGCGTCACGATCACTCGCGTGCCCCGGACGTGCATCCGAATTGTTGGTATTTGTACATCTGGTGTAAAACAACACGCATATTTTGTTTTATGTGTACAAGTACGACTGGATAGATAGAGAATTGAGGTTGTTGTGAACTAGGTGGTTTAACGGGTAATGTCTGTTGATTGTCTGGCAGCTCTTGTTCTTTAGGCGTGTTTTGACAGACAAAAAACACACCAAGGAATTCTTCACCGACACGCTGAAAGTAATGTTCAAAGTTTTTAGTTAGACAAATATCATTTAGAGATTATTTTTCATTGAGTCACCAAGTCAAATATATTTAGTTCACAAAAAAAAAGTATGTATTCGTAGCCAAAATAATCGACTGTATCTATTTTAAACCAAGCTCAGTTTACTTAAAGCTCGAAATCGACACATTACTCACTTAATCTTGACCATACAAAACACCCATCTATCGACCTATCCATCGTCCCGTCCATCGACATCGGCGTCCATCGTCTAACATCCACGATATCGTACATTTATAACAACAACGATGACATTTTTCAGACTTTTTGCCTTTTGTCGCTGTTTGACAAAGAGGCGAAGTGATATGCTTTGGCGGAACGTATAGATGGGAGCGATGGGGGATTGTGTCTTGACTCTGGCGACACAGACACGTGTGTGCTTTTATGTTAGGAAAGTGATAGGTGATGCAAGACGCGTTGACACACTTGCATTGGGACATAAATGGCTAGCCTAATTTATATATATCTTTTGACGATGACGTCAAAGACTAATTTAACACGTTGACTGCCAACCTACGAGTATACTCGTAGTACAAGATCTGGGCCCCACTGCCAACTACGAGTATTCTCGTAGTTGATTGTATGCGATTTCTAACGAATTCTAGACAAGTGGCAGTGAAAGGAGGGCGGGGTTACATTATTTGGCATTTGAAGTAAAACATTATTTAATCAGAAAAAATAGTTTAATAGAATTTTTTTTGGGTACATCACTCTGAAATCAAAAAGGAGTGATACATTTTAAAACAATTTTCTACGCATAAGGCAGGTTTTTCAGGACATACCGGACAGTAATAAATTGTTTCTTTGCGTTTTTTTTTTCTTTTGTGCATACACGACACGGTTTCGTCGGTCTCTGTTTTTTTTTGTGTGAGTGGTAGAAGCTCTAAATTATGTAGTACTTGTAATCTTGTACGTGATGACTATACTTTGCAAATGTTTCGCCTAAAAGATGTCTTATGAAGTTATGACTTCATCTTTGAACGAAAGGGCATCTAATTTCTTTTCCGGAGGAAGGTTGGCTTGTTGGTTATAGATCATGCAGGCGTTGTGAATGTAGATTTCAAAAATGTGTATCGCTAGTTTTTTGTACCAAAACAACGTCTTTCTAAGAGCTGAGTAATATGACAGCATTTGGTCTGAAAGATCGATCCCGGACATTCCCTTGTTGTAATATCTAACCACATTAGGTTTCATCGAAACCTTACCGATTTTGTTTGACACAGGAACCAGAATAGATTTATGCATATTAGAAATACACAAAACTTCCCTCTTACCATTCCAGATACACACCTAAACCTTATCAGTTCTCTTTGTAATCATTTGAGCTTTTTTCAGTTTGGTGCTCAACAGAGTTTTAGGGTTACCTTTGCGATTTTATTGTCAAATTATCTACGACTATACTCGTAGATTGGCAATAGGTAATAAAAATCCTATCTCATTGCCATACTACGAGTTAACTCGTAGTTTGAACTAGGTTCCACTGCCAACTACGAGTATACTCGTACCTACCATTTTGTATGGTGGCAATGGGCATAAAAAAAAGTTACTACGAGTATACTCGTATGGCAGCCAACGTGTTAAAGACCCAGAGATACCGGTAGGATATGGAGTACCCGAGAGGCTAACAACATATCTAGCTTTTAATTTGAAACTGTACATGAATCTGGGGAACACAGATTTCCACACGTCACAAAGTCAAAAAAACTTATTTATCTTGTTTTCCGTCGTCGCATAGCGAGTGTCGCCCGCTACGATATATCTCTTGCACAGTTTTCACGTGCTGCTGTCGTTACAGCTAGTAGATATATGTATACGTAGGTACTCGTAATGGATGGGTGACAGTGTGCTTAACTGATAGATTAATGGTAAGTGGACTCGATTCCGTCTTTATTATGGTTGAGATTTTACTGGTTTAAGTCATAATAAGTAAACAGTAACTCTAAACACACAAGAGTCACAAACTCACGTAAACATATTATAGAAATAGCACCCAAATAGAAGGCAGACCTCTCTGCCAGCGCACCATTTATAATGCCTACTTAGAACTAAACTTCCAAGACCACTGTTTTGTAAACATCAAAGTATTTCCGTATTTTTTTGCAAAACTAAGTTTGACTGAAGAACTATATGAGCACATTGGATAACAAGTTTAATCAACCAACTAAAACACTAACTTAATCTCTGTCAATCTCACAGTCAGCATTCTTAGATCTGCACAAAGCAAGCCATTTCCCGCGCCAGTGTTGCCAACCTAAGGATTTGGCGTAACATTGAGCACATCAACATTAAGTGGGCGACATTTGGCATTTGCCTGCCTAAGGAGGTGGACGCGAGCCAGCGCAGATCGCTATCGGAAACAATTTAAAATAAATCACATATTTACGAGAGCACAGATAAGTATATATTTATGTGGCAGAATGGAAGGTTTCCTTTGTTGCATCTGCGCTTTTATTCTTTAATAGTAGGTAGACGCAATAGCCGATTTTCTAGGAAACGACAATATTTTACATATTTTATAGTACAATTTGTATTGCACATGACCATATTGAGCAGGTCCAGTGGAAACAATATTGATTGGATAGAGTGGACTAAACGGCATAAAGCTGGTATAATGTTGAAGCTTATTATCGTTAATCACCCAAATAATCCAATTATTAAATTCTCTTGCAAAAGCATCTGTTCCCTCTTAATTCAAACTCTCCAATTCAGAAAAAAACCTCCAGAGAATGCAAAAAGAGATCATAATTAACAACAACACGGCGATGATAATTGGCATTCACGGACAGACTCAACGCAATAAACGCGCGACTGTGTCTCCGACTCAATCAATCAGATCGTACAGCGAGAGGCTCACTCGGTGCAAATAATTGTCGACACGTAAAGCACGCTGATCATTTGCGACTAATCGACAAGACTCAAAACTGGTGTCGTAAATGCTCTTCAAGTTATTATTTATTAAAATTTTACGCACAAAGGCAGACTTAATGCCTGAGGCATTTTCTACCAGTCAACCTCTGTTTAGTGGTTAGTAGTCATAATCTTGGTTACAAATAGTTTTAATAAAAAAACTTATGTAGTGCTAACTTTTGTCAAATGATTCTCTTTCGCTGTATAAGAACATACCATTACGATGCACTGCGATATTTACAGACTGGATTAATTAACATTTCTTCGTACTACCTATTTTTCGCAAGTATTTTCTTGTACAGTCCGGAAAATTAATTGTTTAGCAGATTGACAATTAACCGTGTTATAGCCGTGACAGCTGTGATTTGCATTAACGGATTATTTAAATTTACAGTCTCAACTATCAGCTGAAAGTGTTGTTAAATTGATAAGAACATTGGATCTAATCAATGTAACAACACTTTAGTAACACTAACATTTAGATTCCCAGTTTTTCCGAGATAGTTATTGAAAGTCGCGTCGCCAATCCGCCAGTGAGCAGCAAGTTTTCCTCGTTACTGCATGTGAGTAATGGCGGTGCAGTTTTTCGCGTCCATCTGTAGATTTCCCGGGTGAACGGATAGTTGACTACGGCGCCGGCAGTTAGTTAACTACTGCTGACACAGTACGTACGGTTGTACTGCACTTTTATTATAACTTGGAGGAGAACGTGACAACTGCCGTTTGTTATCATGTACAAAACTAAACTTTTGTCTGCTGAAATGGAGTTTATACAAAGAAATGTCAGTGAAGGTTTTTTTGAGATATTTCTTTGTTCATCTTTACTATTAACAACCACACATTACGATTGTAATAGTTACTAAGTGGCTAGGTACCACAATTTTTGAGTTTTCACTTTTCATAATTTATTTCAATCTTCCTTGGCATGTCAAATGCCACGATGCGATAACACTCGAACACCGAGCGCGCGTAGGACTGGCGTAGCACTGGAGTAGCGTTTCGTAGCGTTTCGTAGCACATTCGTAGAGTATTCGCTACGACGCTTGGCCATCCGGTTATTCCTAGCCTATTCTCGTAATATAAAATGTTCAAAATCTAGTTGCAGTCTCATCTCGGTGACAAACAAATGTCAAAAACTTGTCAAAATGTAGAAGAAATTAGAGGTATTTTTGACAGATTGAGACAGATCAGAGGGGTAATTCTCGTAATTTTAAGAACGTTCACAGTCTGATCTCAGTCTCAATCTGTTAAAAATACCTACATTTTTCCCTACTTTTTTGACAAGTTTTTGACATTGATTGTCGCTGAGATGAGACTGCAACTAGATTTTTTAATTACGGGAATTGGCCTTCTGACTGTAAACGTTCTTAAAATTACGAGAATTACCCCTCAGGGAGTTCTGAATTTGTTTGATATTTTATTTATATCATATATTTTATTTTTCCCCTTATCGTGCGAGTAAACTTTGATAGAATTATCAATTCTTAAGTCCAAACATTAGTTTAGTTAGACAGTTTAATAGTAGCTCTGCATTGTTAGACTCGCATAAAATCTGAATAATATAACGCTTGGACTTTAAAAGAGATCATGACCTCTGAGTGAGTTTGTTTCGGCATTTCTATTCAGGGATCAGGCAGCTAGGAAACGCCGGTGTCATATTATAGTTTTAAAATATTGACCAACAAATCTACTCACAGAAATAAACAGCACTTCATTTCAATAACATTAATTCTCCTAAATTCAATACTAACAATGTAACTGCAATCTAAACATATTTTTGTAATTGTAGGTTAAACCTGTCGTGTCAGTCACTCAGTCCCGAGCACGTCCTCTGTGCACAGTGTGCCGCGACGTGCGCTACACAGAACTCACGACAATTTGATCATTTTCCAGCTACAGTTGTTTAATCTTATGAGTCCCTAGCTTAGTATTGTGACATGACGTACCTGTGTATTCTGTCTTGTACAGTCAAACGTATGTGTATGGTAACAATTTGATTTTGACAGCGCCTTTATTTCGCAGCAGTAAGGGCGGTTTTGGTAGTTCAAGTATTACTTGGTTACTACTGACATGCGGTAGAGATACATGCGGCATAGGTACAGATACAGAGCGCTGTGCTCTGTACTGTGTCATCAAATATGCTTTTGTGTGTTTGATCGCAATTTCAATTTCATATTTAGTTCTAGTAATTAGTTTTAGATTGAAAATTGAATGTGTGGTAATGCATGTATTTTTTTATAGTAAGCTAACTTTGTCACGTTTTAAGTATCACCCCGAGCAAAATATGACTTAAATCTTTGTATTTCATTCTTCTGACAAAGCTACAATAATAAAACATTGACAACTAATAACTCAATCACTCAACAATTTATCAAACCAATCAGAATCAGAACTTATTTGCTTCGAATGTAGGTACAGGTATAAGATGTTATAAGTACATAAATGAATGAGATCGGCTACAATCTACCTTACTAATTAATAATACAAAGTTAAATTGCGAGGCGCAAATCTGCAGGATACAATAATAACGGGCTCATTTGGATACAAGCGTCCCAATCAAACTATTTGAGCATTTGAGTGGAAACTCGATTTGCACCTCGGCCTCAATTATAGGCGGGTTATACACTCGCCGCTTCGGAACGCCTCTGAGACGCCTCGAGGCGGAAGGTCGAGTGCCTCGCCAAGAGACGGACAAAAAGAAGGCTTAATCACTAATAACATGTTGGAAACAAGACGTGACATTTAAAATGTAAGAAAAACAGCGTGAAATAATTTTAAGGGGTGAGAGGAGCCAGGCTTAACGTGCTTTCCGAGATACGGAGAGGTCTTGGTATGTAAAGATGGTGCAGCTTAACCTGATCGATCGACCCATGCGGGTGTTATTACTTAGTCACAAGCCCCTCAAGTGCACATGCTATAATTATTATGACGAGTTACCTCATTGCTCATTAATAAGATTGCTCTAAAAACTATCTCCTACCTTTTTGTTGCAAAGTTTTTCGCGCACAAAATGAAATGAACTTGCTGCTCCTTCCTCTTATTACCTGCGTCTTGATTGATACCCCGCGCTGATTGCAGGAACCTTCTTCTAACGACCGGATTGATCGGTTTGAGATTGTAACCTTTGTAAGACATTCCTTTGGTGAGTTAGGCTGCTCGAAGTGTCGCTCTGTGAATGAAGTGTGTGTGTATTGTAATAACTTTGTTATCTTTAAATATTATTTATTTCTAAACTTTACGTAGAGAAGATGCGTTTCAAATGTGTATGATTTCGACGTAAATAAATGAAATTAGTGACTTATTTATACCTGTATATTTACCATCCATTTCTTTGTTTCCAGCGCCTCCAGAATGCGATGCCGGCCAGCTGACCTGCGGTCAGTACGTGTGGAACAAGACGTACTGCATCCCGCCGCACTACCGCTGCGACATGCAGGTGGATTGCGTCGACGGCACCGATGAGGCGGACTGCAGTGAGTACTCCTCTTTATAACAGTGCCGAATTATTATAGGATGGTGTGGTAGTGACATGAGTAGTCATATTTCAGCGCGTATGAAACTATGACCGGTGCAAGATATATATAGCTTGGCAGTACACAAGCTGGTCACGGTAGCTTCAATTCTCGTACGGAACAAATACTTGATAATGCAATTAACTTGGTCTGAGAGCTCATGTGTTATTTGTGTCTGTATGCTATAAACACAACAGTGGAATGAATTTTATGTTAGGATCTTAATTTGGTTTACTTAAGTGAAACATTACCAGGATGTTGGCATAGGTGATGTTGACTAAAATTAAATAATTCATCAGAGACAAAATAAAAACTTCCCAAACTAGTCAGTAGTATAATAACGTTGCCTGTGTTACATCTATATTGCATTGTCTAAGCCTTTATGTAGTCGCTAGTCGCTACATGCTACCAGCATTGTATGTACCGGATTAGGGATATACGAGTATCACGTGTAGCTATGTACGTATGTCCGTGCATTCTCGTCAATATCTTGACCAACAATAGGGATTAGTGCTGCAGACATTATTGTAGACTAGCTGTTGCCTGCGATTTCGTCTGCGTCATGATTTTAAATATGCAGGCTTAAAATAGCCTGACCTTTTGTTGCGAGTTAATTGCATAGCAATAAAAAAGGTTAATTTTGACAATTCAACAACATTCATTGCATTATTTATGTTGCTGAGCATGAGCAGACAAGTTTTTCGAACATATGAAGCAATGGTTTAGCAATATCCTTCAAAATGATTCAGATTGAGATTGATAGTGTGTTTCGCAAGTAGGGTGTTGATCCCACTACCTATCTGTCAAAGATAACAATTGGTTCAGTGGTGAGTAGTTAACAGACAGATTTACTTTCACATTTCTAATAGTAGTATGGATTGTGCTACTTTACATTATAATCCTGGTCTTGATAATTAAGTTCAGAAAGCTTTTATGCTTTTGTTGTTGTTTCTTGTGAAGTCGAGCTTTACTTAAGTTTGAGGCGGTGCTTTACTCAGGTTTGAAGCTTGAATTCTTCAAACTAGGCTAGAACTGATCATTATGAACTCGTTTATCACAATCATAAACAAATTTCACAACAAAGTTCAACATAGGCCTATGTAGTATGTTAAGCTTTTTTAAGGCAGTGGATCTAAAAAATGTGGAACTAAATGAAAGGACCCAACTATTTCTTAAAAGTTTCTGTACAATACCTTTTCAGTCAGTTCATTACCATAAAATAAGTTGAGAAGTTGAAAACCTGAATCTCATCTTCTCAATCTCTCAATCTCTTCTCAATCATCTTCTCAATCTCTTCTCAATCGTATCTTTATAATGGAGGTTTCTTGTCGTAAATAATACAACTGTAATAAAAAACTAATAAAATAATACACAAAATAATTGATCAGTGTACATCAGAAAGTTAGACAGCACGCGGCCCGGATACGAATCGAATCGTATTAAAAGTTGGAACTAGTTTACGTGTGCGATTGCGAACCGGACCGGATCGTCCCGTGCGGATCGCAGTGTGTCATCTAACGCAATTTATTGTGGATAGGAATATGGTTCAAACTATAATTATATAGTTTGTTATAGCTCGAAACGGGAATTTGATACTGACGTGTTAAAAAAAATTGTGTCGGCATTTTGCCCTCTGTATGCTGAAATTTAAAAATTTCGATTTATAAAATACGACTGACATTTAGTACGGTACCTACCCAAAAGGAATTGATTAAAAAAAAAAAAAAATACAAGAAGTGACAGTTTAACATCATACACTGGTTGAAATGTAACTCTGTCTATAATCTCAGATGTGACGCAATGTCTTACACTGCATGCAAAGTGAACCACCGCGCGAGTGTGTTGTGTTTGCGCCAAATATTTCAAGGACCACAGCACCATATTACTATTTCCCTGAGGACGCTCGTGTCTCACACGCTTTACACAACCCGCACTTATTGCGCCCGCTTTGAAGGTTACAAGAAAAATATTTTCATTCGCATTCCGCGTGTACTCGTACGTACCACCCATTACCGAGCAATACTTAAATAAACATGGCACCGAAATACACCGTCCTATTTCTTTTAAAGAGAACTCTTGTAAACGAAGTACCGCGGCCAATTTGTTTAGAACTCCTTCACCCCCTTTCGCGGGAGTGTCGGGGGTGAAAGAGGGGTAACTGTCTGAGATTCCAGGGGTCTTAGTTAATTGGTCGCAAGTGCGGAAAGTCCCAACAAGTGGGCAAGTTTTAATGGTGTGGAAATTGCGTTTTTGTTTGGTGTTCGTATCTGTGATGTGCCTGTTTTCATGTAAATCTGTTGTGTCTTAAGTTTTTAGATGAAGTTGCGATATCCGGGAAAAGGCTCGATGGATTTTCTCGCAATTAATATTAGGGATTTGTCGACATTAGTAATGTCAATCAAACTGTCTGTGTTTTCAAACCGTTTATCACCCAGACAATCCATCAAGCTATTTCTAGACTGCACAAAAAACATGAAATCCTTCATATTCTTGCCTCCATTCCTCATTCTCTTACAAATACAAAGTCTGCCAGTTTCAACATTTCAAGGCAAGGATATAAAACTTGACGTCCAGTTTTTCTTCAGTTAACATAATAGCGTCTATTAAGGCAGTGCATTTGAATAAAGTTTTAAAAGCAAAGTGCTCCATGGCGGTGATTCCGCTCGACTTACTCTCAGCTGCAACTTCCTCGTTGCCATGGTAATTAACCCTCCTATCCCCCCCTCCCCCCGGCCCCTTCCGTTTGCTGGCAGACCTTGATCAACACCATAAGAAGTTGTTGAATTTCTGCTTAAGACATTACGGGATGAGCTTGTAGATAGCTTATGTTAGGGATGTCTGTTTCTTTATTTTATCTTGTAAAATCTCATTTGTAACGAAGTATCTGGCGTTAGGTACTGAGCTACGCCAGACTCTGTTATGAAAATCAGGTTGTTGGTTTATACTTCACATACCTAACAAACATCGAAATACAGATTTAATTTATAATCGTTGATTTAAAGCCATAAGATTTCTAAAATAATCAGATCTAACAGAAATGGTGTTGTGAGGTTCCACCAAATTGTAGCATTATCTTCATGACAAATTCAAAAAGTTTCATCGCTACAAAAATTCGTCGCAACATCTTCTCAAAGTATTATTACATCTGTAGACAGACTCAACTTCTTATAATAAGCTTACATCGCAATTTTTAAGTCTCAGATCTACGTTGAGACGTTGAGCAAAGTTGCCAGCGCAGTAAACTGTGTTGCCAGCCTCAAGTCCCAATGTGAAAGTTTTAATAGACCGCGATTATTACATCTTTCTTTTTTGGACACTCGTGAAGTTTCTCTATGGTACGGTGCTTTGTAAAACGTAAACATTTCACACTGATGGACATTTATGGAGGGAAGTTAAGTTGGTTTATGGATTGTTAAAGATTTTTATTGGATATAAATTACGTGGCTTATATTGTATCTTTTTATATTATTTTGTGTGCTTTGTTATGTACATCTTCAGTTTGTGCTTAGGTAATTGTGGTTTCGGTGTAGTGGAAGAATTCAGCATACCTACTTAAATAATAATAAAACTAGAGTAACTTTCACATCATCTCAGATTATTTAAGTAGAGTAAGATGTCAAAGGGCCCAGCACACACGATTTGTTTTGTATTTTGCAGTGTATTTTCAAGTTTTGCACCGCCAGACTATGGTCGTTATCATAAATATCGTTTGCTGCTTTTCCTCTTCTCTAAATCAAGAAGGAGAACCACTTACTTAAATTTGGCGAAGTATAGAAATAGTCCTTGAAATCAATCATAATACTTGGTTTTCCATTCAAAATCTTGGAGTTCTATAACTTTCCTGTCTAGTTTTATGTTAACTATAGTTTTAGGCTCAGATCAACTGACTACATTACTTATGTCCATACTTACCGGAACCACGTCTCCACTAAGTGTAGACACGACTAACAACTGGTTTGATCAGGAAATCCTTTGAGCATATTATTGGGTTGTACGGCTGCTGGCTGAAGCTTTAATTTCCTTTGGAAATGAGAATATCCGGTCACGATAAGATAGTTCGATATTTTTTGATGGAATGATTCCCACGATTTTAAAGTAGCGAAAATTAGGACGTGAAGAATAAATATATTCAAACATTTGCCGTATACTTTGGAATCGCCCCCGATTAGATCCGAACACACAAAACTCCGCAGGCTCGGTAGTGGGTCGCATTGGACTCCAGAATGACGTCATTATACGACACCCTAAATTTATTAGGTAAGTATTTATTACGCTATCAAACATTGTTTTTTGTAATTGTTATTTGTTTTTTTTTTTTTGTTAAGCTGACAGACACTCGTAAGAGTGTGTGTCAGATGTAAGAGTTGAACAAAAATCTCAACAGCTCGCAAGCTTTTCTTATAAGATCCATGATTGTGTATAAATGCGATAATTTCCATTTTGATGTCAGTGGCGGTCGCGGCTGAAAACCACAAAAATTTAGAATTTCAGACATCGAAACTCCAGCTGCAAGCAGTGATTAACACATCATTTCATTATTTGACGAATTCATCCATTGTTCACGTTATATTAGTAGTGGTACACAATGAAGTTTTTTTTTATCCAATGTCAAAGTTTCTCGCCAAGCGTGCGTATTTATATTTTTGACAAATCTAAACACACACATGTGGTCGAAAAACATGGAAATTCTCAAATCGTTTACTGTGTGGCGCTATTAGATATTTTAAATATATACCTTATTAAGAATTATATAAAATGATTCCCAAATATTATAAGATGAACCTATCACTCCCACGTAGCATTCCTACGTCGGTAATGTTTATCCGAAATTCTCCGAATACATTTCAATTCGTTCGTATTTAGGTGCAGTTTGTGTAACAGACGGATATGTGAGCCTTTGACATGCATCCGTGCCTTGTGGGGGCTTGCGGGGCTCACGGGGCTTGCGGGGCTCACGGGGCTTGCGGGGCTTTCCGGGGCTCCACAAAGCTGGCTAACACTATTTTGAAGACGAAAGAGACGATTGCCCCGTATTTACGTCGTTTGTACCTGTATATGTGGTCTTAGTACATTTTGAATTGAAGTTAGTCTTCGTAACATACATAACATCACGCGTGCTCTCCCCGAACGGTTAGGCAGAGGTGTACCTATAGTAGACCCAAATTATGTTTAAGTCCCATGTAACAGGGGGCGAGCATATTGTAATTAAAATGGAACTTGAAGCCAAATGTAAGGGAGGTTCAGGTGGACAGAGAAATGTAAAATAGAATTCGGACTGACCGTTAGTTAGATGAAATCAATATTCACAATCGAACCTCTAGGAAGTCTTTGAAATGAAAAAGAAAATCCTGCTTATTTTCTGCATCCTTCCCTTGAGTCAGTCGGTTCAAAAGATAGAGTTTCAAAATTGCTACCAGAGATTCCATGTTTTATTCTGAATATAATCATTAGGTACCTACCTACTTCACAAGAATAAGGCTATTATTTCCTGAACTTTTACATTAAGACTGAGTTCAAAGTAATTTATTCAAAGCTTGGTCATTATAACGTTTCAAGATTTATTACTTATTCATATAATTGCCGAATCATTTCCTATTCAAATCGAAGCGTTTATATCTCGCACAGTGATCTATAATTGTCTCTTATAACAAAAGAATTTACTTAATTGCATTATGGAATCTACAAGAAGTTTTGTGTGGATACACAATCTTTGGCATTCAATGTTTTTATAAATGATTAGCTAAACGAAGGTCTTGACTCATACCTTAATTCACTATAGCATTAAAGTTATAAAACAAAAATCAATAGTTTAAAACAAATGAAGCTCAATCTTACTTAACTTTTCTATGTATCAAAGAACCGTACTCCGCTGCACTAACGCCCCCAGACCAACTGGACACCTGACAACGTCGAAAAATGTCGTACAATTCCGGACACATGTCCATTGTCGGACATGACACTTAATATTTATTGCGGTCAGTCCCAAAAGATATCGTTAACGTGTACGTGGGAATTAACGTGCGCTGAATAGAGCTGTCGGGCTGTGAATTGGATGTTTGCATGACCCTGTTAATGCATGGTAATTTGTATGAATGATGTAGTGAAAGTATGGGTATGCATCGAGTCTTCGCAGGCTGTCGTACAATAGGACTGGTAAATAGCAGGTAGGTATAGAGCATAAGCAAGGGTCATTCCCACCGTAATTTGTTTCCTTTGAGTCTAAATATGGGGAAGTATTAACACTGTCGAACATTGAAGAGTAACCGAAGCCGTTGTCCTTACCTAAACAACATAATTTTAAACAGAATACTATACATTTTAAAAACTGATCAAAGCTTAAGCACAATATTTTGCCGCTACAAAAACAAGCACATTTATAAAACAAATAAGGCACAAACAACCTACAGTATCCAGACACACTTTACTATAAGAAACTGTTTAAAAAGGCTCACCACGAGACTCTTGCAAACTGTATCGGCTTTGACGTGGTCGAGGCACTTCGCTGCGAGCGCCCTCTAGCACTGGATTTTTACATAGCTTTATATGAAAATCGCATTATCTCGACAAGGGCGGGCTAGGAACGCATCAAATAACAACAGAAGTTTCATGTCTTACAATATGGTAGAATAGGGACCTAGGAACACACCGTGATAGTGCATGCAGTGTGATTTAGACTGATGTAAAACTTAGGCCACTACCGAATGTTTTGTGAACGGTGTGGCAATCAACGTAACCATTCCGGTGGAAAAAGTGAAATATGAAAATGTTTTCATCTTGTCAATTTTCCAACTCCTAATTCTACTCGACCCTATGCTTTGTTGAAAGATATGTATCTCTCTATGATTATATGTAGCTGATGATGATAGACTCCGCAAAACAAAATAATACTCTGATTGCTAAAGGTACTACTTACTACAGTAAGTACTGAAATTTCAGCCAACTTTGATTAATTCCTTATGTATAGAGACTAGTACCTACTTCTGTGTGTACTTATTCGTATATTTCGTGTCGGTACGGTTTTGTCGGAAAAAGTCGCACACAGGCGTTTTTGCATCTCATTACCGATACGGAGCGGATTAGATTAACTGTCGACAAGCCAAGCCTCCTGTCTGGGCTGAACAAACATTGCGTAAGCAACACGTTGCGGAGACAAACAACGGAATTACGGAGACGAGGTTTTATGACCGGTTTACACAGGTACGCGTGGTAGGTAGGTAAAGGGATATTTTGGATGACAACAGAAGTACAGCTGATCGATTCTGTAAAAATCTCGCCGTGAAACCTTAGGTGAAGTGAGCTTAGAGTGAGCTGTAAATAGTGTCAATCCCTAGCATTAGTTGGAATGACGGCTCACTCCACGCTCACTTCACCTAAGTTTTCACGGTGAGATGGTTACAGAATCGCACTGCTGGTCTAGATCAAAGTATTTGCCGTAATAGAAATAATATAACAAGAATATTTACGTATCTCATAGGAAGTATTCTCATTAATGTTAGTTATGTGTTGATGTTGATGTGGTGTGAGATGTTAGGAGCATAAAATGCTCCTAACATCTACGCAATCAACTAAACATTTGTTTCAGCAGAGGAACACGAGGAAAAAAAATTGATTCTTATTTTAATTACTAATGTTACTCTTCTGTTTATTGCAGCATATCGCAAATGTCAGCCAGACGACTTCCAGTGCGGCATGGAGGGCGCCGGACCCGCCAAGATCTCGTTACAGGGACCATGTATACCTAAGGAAAAGAAATGTGACGGGTAAGAAAAACTACATTCGCTGTTAAACATTTATAATGCAGAATGTATTCTCGAATACTTCTCTCATCCTTGCAATTAAATTGTAACAACTTTATATATAGACCTCTGCTTGAAATTTTCATTTCTTTTACTACCTCCCGCATCTCATGTGTCGCAACTGCTTTTGTGCGTTGTCAGTTCACAGTTTAAAAAAGTCATCAGAATTGGAATGGCATTCTGCAGCTGACATGACTAAAATCCTGCCTTACCATGCAACAAATAAAACTGAATTTCCTCTGTTCTTCCAGATACTTAGACTGTAGAACGGGTCGCGACGAGCAGGATTGCCCTGGACAGTCGCTGTCCTGTCGACTGGACCAGTTCAGATGTGCGGCTGGCAACAAGTGCGTGGACTTGGCCGTCAAGTGTGACCACAAAGACGACTGCGGGGACAACTCGGATGAAGAACATTGCAGTGAGTAGAACTTGGGTCTCAATTGTGCATTTCAGACTTTTTTCTAGTATACTAGATTAACTGCTGACCTCAACAGCAGAAAGTGCAACTTCAGTCCATTCACAGCTATTTTACTTCTGACAGCAACCTATTATGAACCCTATTGCAACAGATCTGATTTGATGTATTGTGATGCAAAATCGAAAGTAAATTAAAGGACTGTATCAATCTATCTGATTTCTGGGTTGTGTATGTTATGTCAGTTATGACACCCTGGCAAACTGACAGCTTCATGGGACTTACCACCAGCTCTTATAGCAGGGCAGAAGTTGAACTGCACAGCTTTTTTGTATTAAGTCATAGAACAAAAAAGCAGTGCAGTTCAACTTCTGCTATAAGAGCTGGTGGTAAGCCCCCATAACAACTAAAAACACTAGTCGAATGGCAATAGACATATATAATAATATACCAAAGGTTATTAGAGAGCTGAGAACTAGCTTATTTCAAAAGCATCTCAGAGCATGGCTTATCGAACATTGTTTTTATACTATTAAGGAATTTATGAATTCTAGGACAAATGGTAAAGTGGCGTGACATAAAATTAAATTGACATTTTGATTTTAGGCTATTTAACAATTTGTAACTTAGTTTCTTTGGTTGTCTTTTGAAAGCTATTATTTATACACTTATTTTGTAATTTAATTATTTTTATTTGACATTTTGATTTGACTTGTAGACGATCCTTGATTTAAAACATTTTTTTTTTTTTTTTTTGACATTTGAATTCAATCATTTAGTTTAAATCGATTTATTTAATTAGAATTATTACTATTGTCACAATATTTGCATGCCGAATTTAGTAGGCGGAATATGAAGAACTATTGTGTGTGTTATAAAATCTGTAAAATACCATATTTCAGGCAAATAAAGAATCTAATCTAATCTAATCTAATCATATCTTCAAGACACGAAAAGGCATAGAAAGCTATTTGTGATTTGAAGGCCCAAAAAACCAACGAGTTTATAAAAAAAGTTATCAATTGAGGTACGGTCACCAAAGGAGATAAGTAACCAGGGCCGTCGGATATAGTTGAAGTTTGGCAAGAAACCGATGGATGTTTTCGAATGAAATTAAATTTCATTCGAAAACATCCAACGGTTTCTTACTAAACTTCAACTATATCCGATGCCCTGGTTACTTATCTCTTTTGCCGACTGTACATGTATGTTTACCCAAATTCATAACTGGTCATATGAACTAATCCGATGCCCCTTACTATCTTAGCTACAAAGCTTAAACGAATTCTTCAACATTTTCCAGGTTTCCCACCATGCCACATCGGTCAGTTCCGCTGCAGCAACGCCCTCTGCATCCCCGCGACGTACCACTGCGACGGCTACAAGGACTGCTCGGATGGCTCGGACGAGGCCAACTGCACGGCGATAGCCTGCCCGGTCAACAAGTACCTCTGTCCCAAGGGAGGCCCAGGAGGCACGCACAAGTGTATCGCACGGTCACAGCTCTGCGATGGAAAGAAGGATTGTGAAGATAATGCTGATGAGGAAACTGCTTGCTGTGAGTATTTTGGCAGGGTTTTAGATATAAAGCGAGTTTACGTTTTTGCTGCAAAATTAATAAGACATAGAACCAATGACAAGTTTGCTTAACATAGGTATTTATAAACTCCAGCCCGGCTCGCCAGCTCTAAGTTCGTACGCTTACTTCGGAGGTCATTATTCTACAAATTTTGGAGCTGTTATATTGGCATACATCTGCACAAAACCAAAAAAAAGAATATCCTTAAATTATAAAGTGTGACTCAATTATATAAGCCATACCCCACTCGACACCTCGATATGCAATGAATATAACGCCTGCACGTGACAGTATTACAAAATATGTTTCGTGACTACATACGAGCTCATTTTTAGACTAATCCACGGAGATATAACTGTTTATAACCAAAACCGGTACGAATGTAATTTTCTTTATGGCCTCCAACTTTGAGAGTGAAAAGATTAGAATGTCTTCTGAAAAAATGTTATAATAATTCGTGATGGATTTATTTTATGTAATGTCTTCAATAAGTTGCCACTGTTTTGTGTAAAGCTTGATCCAAAACTCTTGTCGTTGGTTGAACAACAAACGTTCATTATGGTGCGTAGATTGCGTCGACCAGTCGATAATAATTACCTTACAAATAATTAATCGATGTTTGATCGATGAACGTAATCCAGCTGGATCGATCTGAACACTCGACATCGATCTACCACATACACACACACATTAAGAGTTAGCAATGACAATTTGGCAATTTGTGAAGTTTTTCAGGGTTGCCGACTTTTTCTCCTTTGTCTTTGTAGTGTATGTCAAACAATATTCCTTGTTCCACAGCGACGGCATCCTGCCCAGCTCTGGAATGCGAATACAAGTGCGTGGCGTCGCCATCAGGCGGAGCGTGCGCGTGCGCGGCCGGGCTCACGCTCGCGACCGACAACCGCACGTGCGTGGACCGCGACGAGTGTAAGGAGTGGGGCTTCTGTCACCAGCTGTGCATCAATACGCCTGGATGTAAGGAACTTAACATTACACGGCGCCTGTACTCCCCAAAGGCAAAAGTATATATAGTTCACCCACTTATCGCCAGTATGTTTAAGTCCCACGTAAAAGGGGGTGAGCCTATTGACATCCACCGGGCGCACATTTGCCTCGCCTTTTCTCCACTATTTTTGGGGTCGCCTTGCAGTGTAATCGGATATAGCCGAATAACAGTATTTTACATGAAGCGACTGCCTATCTGACCGGCGCAACCCAGTCACTAGGCAACACGATACCACTCGGTAAGACTAGCTGGCAGACTTTTGGGCTTTCAGCTTAAACAGTTTAGAAATGGCTTAAGACGTTCAGACCAAAACGTTTGAAGCTCTCAAACCCCGTGTCGTGTTATACAACCCGGCCTCTCCGCCATGCCCGCAGCCTACCGCTGCGCGTGCGCGGTGGGCTACTCCCCGGCGGCGGGCGGGCGCTGCGCGGCGGCGGGCGGCGCGGCGCCGGCGCTGCTGCTGGCGCACGCGGGCGCCGTGCTGCGCATGGACCTGCACGGCCGCGCGCCCGTACCCATCGCCAACGAGACGCAGGCCGCCGGCCTCGACTTCCACTACCGGAAGAACCTGCTGTTCTGGTCCGATCTTAAGACTAGGAAGGTGAGGATCCTGTTATTTTCAATTTTAGACATGCGACCTTTTTCTAAAACCCGATATGCTCTAATAAAAAAAAAACTCAATGATTTTTTAAATTACCGTATGTCTTTTTTCCGCAGAATTAATAGAATAGAATATTGTGTATTGTTGTAAATGGTTATCACGTAAAGGTGGTCCTTCAAAATGTATCTCTACAACATCTACACCTACATTCTAGACTGTATAGTCTAGGTACAATAATAAGGGAATAAATAAAAGTAACATTCTAACATGGATACGATAAACAGTAAAATATGTACAAGAACTATTCTAAGAAAGAAATACGGGGAACGTAGAATTAAAAAGTCTATGGATTCTCTAGGAAGTCTTCAAATTATTCATTATTGAATAATAACATGATGCATGTTATCTAAAAAATTATATCGGTAGAATTTGAAAATGCGCGACGGTAGGGAAAACAAAACTTTCGCTCGGTCTAAATCAAACCACCTTCACGTTTCAGATCCACTCGCAGCAGCTGAGCGTGCCAGCCGGCGTGACCAGCTACACCGGCACCGACATCTCTGTGGCGGGCTCGTGGGCGCCCGTGGCGCTGGCGGTGGACTGGGTGGGAGACAAGCTGTACGTGGCCGACGCCATCGGGCAGAAGATCGACGTCTTCGAGCTGGATGGTCGCTGGCATGCTGTCGTACTCGGTTCCAACCTGACCAACCCTGCTGATCTGGCGCTGGATCCAACGTTGGGATTGATGTTTGTAGCTGATAGTAGTCAGGTGAGCGTTTCACGGATTCTGTTTCAGTTTAAAATGAAGTCTACCGAAGACAATTTTCAGAATGAAATATAAATTCTTCAACCTAAATAACAGTATTTTTCATATGGGATCAAAGGTTTGTTCCACTTACTTAGTTGTTACTTGTTACTTGCAGATCATCAGAGCCAATATGGATGGAACACACGTAAAGTCAATCGTTTCTGAGGCAACTTACAAAGCATCCGGTATCGCAGTGGACATCATCGCTAGGAGGGTGTTCTGGTGCGACTCGCTCCTGGACTACATAGAGACCGTGGACTACGACGGAAACCATCGGTTCCTGGTCCTCAGAGGCCAGCAGGTCCCCAGCCCGTCGAGACTGGCACTCATTGAGGACCGCGTTTACTGGTCCGACAACACCAAACAGGGCATCAGCTCCGTCAACAAATACGAGGGACCTTCCAGCATACAGGCCATCTTCAAAATGAAGGATATCAGAGAACCAAAGGCTATCACTGTGATACACTCGCTCAAGCAGACCTCGGTCAACAACCCTTGCGGCACCAACAACGGCGGCTGCTCACAGATGTGCATCGTCACCGCGTTGCAGAACGGAGGGCTCGGGTACCGCTGCGCCTGCAACATCGGATACAGACTAGAAACTGACTTAAGAAACTGTGATCTTGTCAAGGAATTCCTTATGTATTCCCAGCAGCGGTTTATCAAAGGAAAAGTATTAAACCCGGTTATTGAAGGCTTCAGTGACGCCATACTACCGGTCGTGTCAAAACGTGCCAGATTCGTTGGGTTAGACTTCGATGCTCGAGACGAGCAGATTTACTACTCAGACGTATTACAAGATGTCATTTACAGGGTTCATAGAAATGGAACGACAAAGGAAATCGTTTTGGCGTCACAGAACGAAGGAGTCGAGGGATTAGCAGCAGATTGGGCGTCCAAGAACCTTTACTATATCGACTCGAGGAAGGGAACATTGAACGTGCTATCAACAAGAAATGTAGCTTACAGGAGAACTTTACTGAAGGATCTGAAGAGACCGCGAGCTATTGTAGTACATCCTAACAAAGGTTTCATCTTCTTCTCCGAGTGGGACCGCCCTGCCAACATCAGCCGAGCGTATACCGACGGTACAAACTTGCTGGTCTTCGAGAACGTGACCCTGGGCTGGCCGAACGGCTTGTCCATAGACTTCGATGCAGACAGACTGTACTGGTGCGACGCCTTGCTCGACCACGTCCAACACTCAAAACTCGACGGAACTGACGTAAAGACTGTTAACTCCCGACTCATCAGACATCCATTCTCCATTGTCATCCACAAAGAATTTATGTACATCACTGACTGGAGATTAGACGCCATTGTAAGACTACACAAGCTAACTGGAGAACAAGAGGATATTATGGTTCGAGAGCCGCAAACGAACAGGTTATACGGCGTCAAAGTGTACAGCGAGGAGATTCAGAGGATAGACCCCATGCAGCCGTGTTCGAGGGACAATGGGAACTGCCAGAAACTGTGCTTTGCTGTGCCTCGGAACAACACGGAGTTGCTGACGGTGAAGTGTGGGTGTCCTTATGGGGAGAAGCTGGCTGCTGACGGAACCAGCTGTATCGCTGACCCGAGCTCCGAGCCTCCTGTGCAGGCGTGTCCTCATTCGTGGGACTTCACCTGTAATAACCAGAAGTGCATTCCTAAGAGCTGGGTGTGCGATGGTGATGATGATTGCTTGGATAACAGTGATGAGGAACAAAATTGTACCAGTGAGTAGATCTTTTTTAATTGATCGTACCTACTCGTATATGTTATTCTGTGTGTAAGAGACGCAAGAGGCCATGAATAGAATACTCGCGAGGACAAGGCCCTTGTCTTGAGTTTTTTTGTGTTTACCCTTTATATTATTTTATCAAATACAAAATGAGAATATAAGAATCATGAATTTCAGAATTTAATGCAATTGTTTTACAGATTAAAACTCTACTTAAATGTGCCGTGTAATGAATATCACATACAATTAAGTACCTACCAATAAAGAAAACATAAGTTAAATCACATATCAATAAAGTACTTGTTATACCTTCCAGAAACAACATGCAGCGGATCGGAGTTCATGTGCAAGTCTGGTCGCTGTATCCCGGCGACTTTCAAATGCGACTCGGAGAACGACTGCGGCGACTTCTCGGACGAGACCGGCTGCGTCAACGTGACGTGTTCTTCGTCACAGTTCCAGTGTGACAACGGCCGCTGTGTGCCCAACACCTGGAAGTGCGACTCCGAGAATGACTGCGGAGATGGATCTGATGAGGGCTCTCATTGTGCTGAAAAGACTTGTGCTTATTTCCAGGTTTGTTGTTAGACTATGTATTGCCACCGGTCTGCTGCTAACCCCTGATTTACGACAAGGTATAAGACATATATTCTTCATGTGGTGTCTACTAGTTCAAGTTGTAAACACTAATTGAGTTCTAGGTCTTGGAAATTTGACAAATTTTACACCTTTGAATCAAAAAAATCTGCCGTTTTAGATAAGATATGGTTTTTGGTACAAGCTATCGCTAAAGCAGTAGCTTGCTTAGTTAGGCTACAGCTTACGTATTTAACATAACATTATTTCCCCAGTTCACGTGTCCCCGCACGGGCAAGTGCATCCCGGCGTCGTGGGTGTGCGACGGCGACGACGACTGCTTCGACAAGCAAGACGAGGCCGACTGCCCGCCCGTGTCCTGCCTCGCCAGCCAGTTCAAGTGCGCCGACCTCAAGCAGTGTGTACAGGTGCGTCCAAAATAAACTCAAAGTCAAATCATTTATTTTAAATAGGCACATAAAAGGCAAAGTACGTCAAAATTTTCAAAAAAAATGAATTGATTCTAGTTGTATTGAAATTCTAGGACACAGCGACACACACACAGCCATTTAGGATATTATAGTTAGATTTTACAAAATCAAAGTATCGGAACCTGTCACCACCGCATAATAACACGTTAATACAGGTCGAATAGCACTTTCTGTTTTCCGCAAGGACGGGAGACCTGAATCTGCGAATCTATCATAAATGTACTGTCAAATCTGAAGAAACGGAAACGGCTGGGTAAAGATTGTCTTAAACCATCTGACCGACGCGGCGACGTCACACATTGCAATAGTGATAAGCGAACAGTTCAGTTCCACAAAACTGTTTATTTAATTAATTAAGATATACATGCACAACATAACAGATTTACATAATTATGTTATATGATTATTTACAAAACAAGAGAACGTAAACATAAAAATGTTAAAAAGAGAAAAGCACAATGTTTTATTTATATAATTATATCCTCCTGTCTCCATGTCCTCAGGAAGCCTACAAGTGTGACGGCATCCCGGACTGTAACGACGGCAGCGACGAGGCGGGCTGCCCGTCGCTGGCGCCGCACCAGTGCCAGCCCGACAAGCAGTTCCAGTGCGCGTCGTCCGGTATCTGCATACCTACCACCTGGTATTGTGACGGTGAGCATCTGAAAACTGTTGTAAGGACAATACGGTTTGTTCTTAAAACGCTTGACCTTGAGGGTTTGATTTACACGTCGCACTTTGACCTCACACTGCTAAGTACGTTTTATTTGAATATGAACATCCTACTAATATTATAAACGTGGAAGTTTGTATGGATGGATGGATCGATGGATGTTTGTTACTCTTTCACGCAAAAACTACTGCACGGATTTGGATGAAATTTGGCACACAGATGGTTTATAACCAGGATTAACATATAGATATATTTTTTTATCCCGACATTCCCACGAGATCGACCCTTATGCGGGTGAAACCGCGGGGCGCTGCTAGTTATTCATATAAAGTTAGTGTTTATATTCGTCTGAGACGCTTATTAATATTTGCTTGTAAGAATATAAACATTATTCGTGTAGCAACTGTGTTCATAATCGTATGAAACGCTTACTTTACTTAAGGCTGATTTTACCTAAGTCAGATATATTATTCGTGGAATCAAAATGATATCTGAAAACGGAAAACGTATGTATGGATAACTGACGGCACGGTTGGCGCAGTGGTTAAGCGATTGACTACTGCGCTGCGTGTCGCGGGTTCGATTCCCGCACGGAACAAATATTTGTATGACCTACATGTATTTGTTCCGAGTCTGGGTGTTTTTCTATCTATAATATGTATGTATTTACAAAAAAAAAAAATGTAAGTATATAAGTAGTTTATCAGCCATCTTGTTACCATAACACAAACATTAGGTTGCTTAGCTTGGGACAAATGGTTCTGTGTGAAATGTCCAGGGATATTATTATTATCTCCTTTATTTGCATGGTTTACATATAAGTTATATTTTTAAATATTAAAATAAAAAGTATAAAAACATTTAAAAATATAAAAAATAGTAGCCCACCGGTATCGGGAATTATTATTATTATTACTGTCCAAGATACAAAACGACTTTTTATGACATGTAGAGAAAGAAAGTTTTTTTTTTTTTGTTCTGCACAAATAGAAGAAAGCAAGACACAGTCACACGAGTAAGAGGTACAAATAAGACACTCCAGAAAACCATATTTTGCTAAAACTAGGTTTTACTTCTACGTTTCGTCGTATAGTAAGTGTGACATCGCCAACCCGTCGTGGACAAGTGTGGTCATCAATGCTCGTGCCTTTTCTGTATCTGAGTCTGCAGTGAGACAAAAATAGACTGGTATTGTTTATTTATTTAATTAGGGTTTACGTCCGCGAACTTTAGATGCCTACCAGCTCTGTATATCATCGTGACAAGTGGTATCTAACCATGTTCTCAGGCACACCGGACTGCGAGGACCTGTCAGACGAGCCGGCGACGTGCGGCACGATCTCGTGCGCCAACAACTACTACCGCTGCCACAACGGCCGTTGCGTGTTCAAGGCGTACGTGTGTGACGGCCATGATGACTGCGGAGACGGCTCTGATGAGGGGCTCGAACATGCCTGCAAGCCGCCTGCTTTCAGGTCTGTACCTATACAAGTTCCATTTAGAAAAAACGTAACAGTTTAACAAGCAATTCTTTGATACTTAATATGTCCAAGAGAAACTTCCCTACTACCCTTTCCTTCTTTATATGATTCGTATATCCACAGAACATCTTTAAGTTACTTCTCCATCAGAGACCATTTTTTTGGACAGCGCATAAAGTATGTATAATCACTGCGTTAAAAATAATGCGTTATTATTGTTGTGTTCCAGGTGTCCCGCAGACCAGTGGCAATGTCCTGGAATCACTGGAAGGTGTGTCAACATTACGCAAGTTTGTGACACCAAGTTCGATTGTCCGAATGGCGCTGACGAAGGTAACGTACAGCCCAGCATATACAACCTTACTCTCAGTTTTATAAAGTTCAATATTGATTAGCTAAATATTCCTTCACAGGTGCAAGCTGTGATTTTGCTGAATGTGAACATCAAGACGGTCTCTGCTCTAACGGCTGCAAGCAGACTCCGAACGGGCCATTGTGTCTGTGTCCACCTGGCGAGGAGTTAGACGTCGATGGCTCCAACTGCAAAGATATCAATGAATGCGACCCTCCCGGCCTGTGCTCTCAAACCTGCACCAACACCAAGGGTTCCTACGCATGCTCCTGCATGGAGGGCTACCGGCTGACCATCAACAACCACACATGCAAAGCAAACAACCACTCCAGCGCTTTCCTTATCATATCCAACAGACATTCCATCTTAGTAGCAGATCTTAACGAACAAGGACTCGAAAGGGTTCCAATCAACGTCGAAAATGTTGTCGCGACAGCCTCCAACATGCACACGGGAACAATATTCTGGTCTGACATGAAACTCAAGAAGATCTCTCGCTTAGACCGCGGCAGTGAGCCACAGATCATCATATCTACTGGACTGGACCTCGTTGAGGGGCTGGCGTATGACTGGGTAGGAGGAAACATTTACTGGTTAGACAGCAAACTGAACACTATCGAAGTGGCGAGAGAAGACGGTACAGCTAGAACAGCTTTATTAAGCGGTAACATAACACAGCCAAGAGGCATGTGTCTAGATCCGGCTCCGAACGCAAGGTGGCTGTTCTGGACCGACTGGGGAGAGAACCCTCGCATTGAGAGAGTGGGCATGGACGGTACACAGAGATCAGCTATCATTACTACCAAGATCTACTGGCCTAACGGTCTGACTTTAGACACGGCAACACAAAGAGTTTACTTTGCAGATTCAAAGTTGGATTTCATTGACTTCTGTTACTACAACGGTACGGGCAGGCAGCAGGTGTTGGCTGGCAGCCACTACCTCCTGCACCCTCATTCGCTGACGTTATTCGAAGACACGTTGTACTGGACAGATCGTCAGCTGAACAGGGTGTTATCCGCTCACAAGTTCAAAGGTACCAACCAGACGGTGGTGTCTCACTTGATATCGCAGCCTCTGTCCATACATGTGCATCATCCGTCACTGCAGCCGATGTACACGTCTCCGTGCAAGAAGGATTCGTGCCAGCATCTCTGTCTACTTAGTCCGAACAAGACTGTGGGATATACTTGTATGTGCAAGCCTGGGTTCAAGCTGTTACCTGATGGCAAATGTGTGGAAGGTAATTTTCATGCTAATTTTCAAATACGATTATTTTAGTGCTTTATGATAAATGAAACTTCGTGTCTAACGTGATACTGTTTAATTACAGAGGAAAATGCGTATCTGATGGTGCTGAAGGGAAGCCAAGTCATTGACTTATCAATGGACGGCTCAGGCCGAGCTGGACAACTCGCTCCTATTGTTGGCATTCAAGGTAAGATAAGACATGAATTTTGTAAGTTATGTAAAATTGCCAAATTATTTTGATTTTCAGATCATAATACTTGCGTATTCTGTTTCAGGTGGAGTACAACTAGACTACGATCGTCAAGGTCACATGTTGTACTGGCTCCAATCCATAACAGGTGACAGTGATGACGACGAAAACTGCACAATCTACAGTATGCCTTATGGCGGTGGCAATAAGGTTGAATTCTTCGGATCAGACACCGGGATCGTTGGCGCACCTTCATCCATCGCATTCGACTGGCTTGGCAGGAACTTGTACATGGCTAACAGGGTCGCCAGTAACATCGAGCTGGTCAGGGTGGACGGCAAAGTGAAGTACCGATCCATTGTGATGGCTAATGATGGCAGCAAGACTTCTGTTGCTAAACCTAAAGGAATTTGTTTGGATCCCACTGAAGGGTAAGTGGCTACTTGTTAACCACATTAACCTTAAATTCAAAGTTCACTTTGAATTTAAGGTTAATGTGGATGTTTGTTTTCACAATACGTCTTAGTGAGCGTACTGATGAGCTGCCTACCTATGTATATCGAGCTTCTTGATTAACCTTAATTGCCTTTCAAAAGAATATTTGTCTTTCGATTTAAACCGTTCGGAAAGAATCAAATAGCCAGATCTTAATATTTGCAATTTTTATTTGCAGAAAAATGTACTGGTCCGACGAAGGAGGTTTTGGAGTGCCGGCGAAAATCGGTAAAGCTAACATGGATGGCACCAACCCCATCATCCTAGTGGACATCATTGAGAGACCAGAGGCAGTCACCATCGACGTGGAGAAGAAGATCATCTACTTCAGCACCCAGTTCCCGCCTAGCATCAACAGCGTCAACACTGAAGGCAATGACAGGAAAACTATACTGTCTGAGAACAATGCCATCTCCTACCCCAAAGTTATCGCAGTACTCGACTCACGTCTATACGTCTTAGACCCACAGCATGAAAAGATCATCAAGGCCGACCTACCCAACGGAGATAACATCAAAACTGTACTAGACAATGAGAGTGACTTGAAATCGTTCACTGTATTCCAGAAGAGAAAGATGGTCCACCATCCTTGTTCTCAGAGCAATGGGGGCTGCGAACAGATCTGTATTCCTGGTGACGGCGGGTCTCGCATCTGCGCGTGCTCGGTGGGCTACAGAAAGGAGAACGAAGTCAACTGCGTGCCCTACAAGACATTCGCAGTCGTATCACAGCTGGACCTCATACGAGGATACAGCATCGACTCAAGCGCTGAGGCTATGGTCCCGGTCACCGGCGTGGGACACCACATTCTCCACGTAGACGTGCACTTTGCTGAAAATTATATCTACTGGGTAGAATTCAACCGCGGCCAATGGAACGGTATATTCCGCATCAGACCAAACGGCACAGAACTCCAACACATAGTTAAAGACGGTATCGGCAGCAATGGCATCCGAGGATTAGCTGTAGATTGGGTAGCTGGAAACCTTTACTTTACCAACGTCTTCCCTCATGAAAATTACGTAGAAATGTGCTGGCTGGATGGCTCAAACAGAAAGGTTTTAGTCAAGACTACAATGGATGCTCCAAGAGAACTAGCTGTGAACCCGATCAAGAGACTGTTATACTGGATTGATTATGGTCAGTACCCAAGAATTGGTAAGGCTTTCTTGGACGGTAGTAACTGGCAGACAGTCGTGAGCTCCGGTATATCGAACCCAAGAGACCTGACCATCGATATGTTGACACATGATGTCTATTGGGTCGATTCCAAACTAGACCAGATTCAGAAGATTTCCTTCAACGGAGGTAACAGGCAACTCATCAGGTCGAACTTACCGAACCCGATGGGCGTCGCGATACACACAGGCAGCGTCTACTGGGTCGACAGAAACTTGCAAACTATCTACAAAGCGTCCAAGTTGCCCGGCAACATGTCGATGCCAGAGAAAGTTAGAATAAACCTTCCAAAGCTTAGAGATATCGTTATATTCGATGTAAACAATCAGCCTACAGACGAAAACAACCCCTGCAGAAAGTTAGGTAATGGCGGATGTGACCAACTTTGCTTCAGTTACCCACCGGAAGCTAACAAAGGCTACACACACAGGTGCGAGTGTGCTACTGGACAAATCTCTGCCAGCAATCCCAAAAAATGCGACGTGGTTGACGAATACCTAGTATTTACTACAAGGACTGAAATCCGGGCTATTAATCTAGACCCGAAATCTACAGGAGTTCCGTTCAAACCTGTCGTCAACCTTACGAATGTCGTCGGAGTAGAGTTCGACTACGCCGATAACAAACTGTTCTTCACACAGATCAGGCCATGGGCTAGGATAGGCTGGATGTCCGCTAACAACCCAGACCCCACCAGCATTCAGAACATCATCAGTAAGGGCATCAACCCTGAAGGTATATCATATGACTGGACACAGAAGAAGGTTTACTGGACTGACAGCTCAAACAACTCCATCTATGCCATGAACCTTGACGGCTCAGAACTTGTCATGATTGCTAGAGTCGAACGACCAAGAGCTATTGTTGTCGATCCTTGCAACGGAACCTTGTACTACACAGATTGGGGACGATTCGGAACTTCAGGAAAGATCTACAGAACAACTATGGCAGGATCATTGAAGAAAGCTATCATTGATAAAGACTTATCGCAGCCCAGTGGCTTGACCATTGACTTTGATGAGAACATGTTGTATTGGACTGATGCTGTCAGAGAGAAAATTGAACGATCCAAACTGGACGGTTCTGACAGGGAAGTCCTCATCAGCGCAACTATCTATCCATTTGCTATCACTGTTTTCGGTAACTACATTTACTGGACAGACCTTCAGCTTCGAGGCGTGTACAGAGCAGAGAAACACACCGGCGCTAACATGATTGAGATGGTGAAGCGATTGGAAGACTCGCCTCGTGACATCCACATATACAGTCCGAGCAGACAGAAGTGTCAGTTGAATCCATGCAAGATCAGCAACGGAGGCTGCGCGCAGAGCTGTCACCCCGCGCCCAACAACACGGTCGAGTGCAAGTGCGACGATAGCACCAAACTGGTGAACGAGGGAAGGATGTGTGTGGCTAAGAACATTACCTGTGACGCTAGCAAGTTCTTCTGCGCTAACGGAAAATGCATCAGCAAGATGTGGTCATGTGACGGGGATGATGACTGCGGCGACAGTTCTGATGAAGACAAGAACTACTGCACGTACCACTCGTGCTCGCCCAGTGAGTTCCGGTGTAACAATGGCAGATGCATCTTCCAGTCTTGGAAGTGTGACCACGAGAATGATTGCAAAGACGGATCCGATGAAGAAGGGTGCGTATACCCACCATGCGCTGAAGGAGAGTTTACCTGTCTCAACTCTCGCTGCATACCTATGACGCAAGTATGTAACGGTATCAACGATTGTAAAGACAACATCACATCGGATGAAACACACGAACGTTGCCCGATGAACACAACTTGTCCAACAAACCATCTTAAATGCGAGAAGACGAATATTTGTGTTGAACCCTACTGGCTCTGCGACGGAGATAACGACTGTGGCGACAATTCTGATGAAGATCCTCTACATTGTGCGCAGAGAACGTGTCCGCAAAACAGCTTCCGTTGTCCAAACCACCGATGTATCCCTGCCACCTGGTATTGCGATGGTGATGATGATTGCGGTGATGGCGCCGATGAACCACCAGAATATTGCCGCTCTGAAGGTCGCACCTGCTTTGGAGACCTCTTCACATGTGACAATGGCAACTGCATACCAAGGATCTACATTTGCGATGGAGACAACGACTGTTTAGACAACAGCGACGAAGATGATCGTCATCAATGCAATGAGCGCAAGTGTGATGCTGAAACAGAATACACTTGTGAAGAAAACAAGTTTTGGCAACGAGCACAATGTATTCCTAAGAAATGGATTTGTGATGGGGATCCCGACTGTATTGACGGAGCTGATGAGAACTCTACCATCCACCACTGCGCGACCCCTATACCATGTGCTGACGACCAGTTCCAATGTGACAATGGACGCTGTATCAACGAGGGCTGGGTGTGCGACCACGACAACGACTGCGGTGATGGCTCCGATGAAGGAAAACGTTGTAACACTCAATACAAGCAATGTACCGACCAGGAGTTCAAGTGTCAGAACTTCAAATGTATTAGAAATCACTTTAGATGCGACGGCGAAGAGGATTGCGGTGATCATTCTGACGAAGTCGGGTGTATTAAAGAGAATAAGACATGTCCTGCTGGACAGTTCAAGTGTAACAATGACCAGTGCATTGACAACAGACTGGTCTGCAACAAGGTATCAGACTGTACTGACGACTCCGATGAACCTCCTCATTGCAATATTGATGAATGTGCTAAGTTGGAAATAAATCAATGTGGCCACAAATGCATCGACACTCTAACTGGATATTACTGCGACTGTAATCAGGGTTACAAGCTCCTCGCAGATGGTAAAGCTTGTGCAGACATTGACGAATGTATAGAAACACCAGGAGTTTGCTCGCAATACTGCTCCAACACCCCTGGATCTTACTACTGCAAATGCAATGACCAATATTATGAAAGAGAACCTGATGAGCATACTTGTAAACGAAAGGATAATACTTCTGCCTGGATCATTTTCACGAATAAGTACTACGTGAGGAACATGTCAACTGACGCCAGTTTGTACAACCTGATGCACCAGGACCTGATGAACGTCGTTGCCATTGACTTTGACTTCAAAGAACAGAGGATGTATTTCGCTGATGTATCCGCTAAGACCATCTACAGATCGAACTACACCGATCCCAATCCCACTAAAGAAGTGGTCATCAGACACGACTCTCACGGTCTTGAAGGTATAGCAATTGATTGGATTGGAAGGAAGCTGTACTGGCTTGACAGACATTCCAAGAACTTGGATGTGTCAGAATTGGATGGAACCAGAAGAAAGACCTTAAAGACTGGCGTAACAGATCCTCGAGCAATCGTCGTGCACCCTGGAACAGGCTACCTGTACTTTACTTCATGGCACCTACAAGCTTACATTGGCAAATTGGGAATGGATGGTTCCAATTTCTCTTCTATTCTGAACTGGGAAGATGATATCGCCTGGCCAAATGCTCTGACGATAGACTACTTCACTGACAGAATTTACTGGGCAGATGCTCATTTAGACTACATTGGTTCAGCTGACTTGGAAGGACGACACAGGCATGTTGTATTATCTGGCGCAAAGGTGCCTCACGTGTTTGCTCTCAGTCTTTTTGACGATGAGATCTTCTGGACTGACTGGAATCTCAAAGCAATTAGCAAAGCACACAAGCATTCAGGAGATAACTTGATGATACTTAGGAACACGACACATAGGCCTTATGATATTCACGTAGTACATCCGTTGAGGCAGCTGTCCTATCCCAACCCATGTGGTGATAATAACGGAGGATGCTCACATCTATGTCTGATAGCGCCACCCCACGCATCCAGCTATTTGAACATCGATGGTTACGGAGAAGAAGGAGCTACGACATACAAATGTGGTTGTCCGAACCAGTTCTACTTAGCACGAGACATGAAGACTTGCATCGCCAACTGTACTGATGGACAACATAGATGTAATGGTCGTGACGAAAAGTGCATACCGTGGTTCTGGAAGTGTGATGGCGAGAAAGACTGTATCGACGGTTCTGATGAACCTGAAACTTGTCCAGTGCGTCACTGCAGAGCTGGCTCGTTCCAGTGCAAGAACACCAACTGTACGCCGGCGGCCACAATCTGTGACGGCACTGATGACTGTGGAGACGGAAGTGACGAGGCAGAGTGCGCTCACGAGTGTCCACTCCTCGAGTTCAAATGCAAGTCTAGTGGCAGGTGCATCCTCGACAGCTGGAAGTGTGACGGCGACACAGACTGTAAAGACAACAGCGACGAAGACCCTTCAATGTGTCACAACAGACCTTGTAACCCCGACACTGAATTTGCGTGCAAGAACGGAAGATGCATCCCGAAACTGTGGATGTGCGACTTTGATAATGACTGCGGAGATGATTCTGATGAGCCTGCGTACATGTGCAGGCAGAAGAACTGTACTACAGGGTGGAGAAGATGTCCAGGACAAGCGAACTATAGGTGTATTCCGAAATGGTTGTTCTGTGACGGCAAAGATGACTGCAGAGATGGATCGGATGAGTTACCAGAGAACTGTCCTTCATGTAGTGCCGAAACTGACTTCACATGCGACAACAAGCGTTGTATACCAAAGCAATGGCTCTGTGACTTTACCGACGACTGTGGAGACGGAAGCGACGAATCGGAAACTGTCTGCCAGCATAAGTACAGAGAATGCTCTGAATCAGAATTTAAGTGTGGTAACGGAAAATGTATATCTTCGAGATGGCGTTGTGACCATGAAGATGACTGCGGAGACAACACTGACGAGGCTGACTGCGGCGGCTTCAAGTGCAAGAACGGAACCTTCCAGTGTAAATCTGGGCACTGTATCGCGGCGTACTTCAGATGTGATGGCGATAGAGATTGTAGAGACTTGTCGGATGAGATTGGATGTCCACCGCGGTATCCCGGCGGCAGATACTGTCCCGAGAGCAGGTTAATATCACTCCATTCTTATTCAACGTGTAATAGTCATATAAACTATTTTATTTACATTTATGCGATGTTGTTACAGATTCCAGTGCGCGAACAATCTGTGTGTTTCCCAGTCGGACCTGTGCGACGGTACTGATGACTGTGGAGATGGTTCCGACGAGGCGTCTTCTATCTGCACCAACTTCAACTGCGATACGCTGAGACGATTCCATTGCGACAATCACAGATGTGTCCCTAGGTGAGAAAAACTATAAAGTACAAAAATATTAACAGAACACTCTCGACTGCAATTGGAATTAGACTACCAGTTTTAAAAGACAACTTAGGTATTTTAAAAATAGTTGCTTTCTAAATGGCATGCAAACATAGAGAAAAAGACATTAATTTCTTTCTTTCTTTCCTAGATACCAAGTATGTGACGGCGTGGACAACTGCGGCGACGGCTCGGACGAGAACAACATGACTTTATGCGCGGCGCGCGTGAAGCCCTGCGACCCTTATACGCAGTTCCAGTGCGCCAACAGACACTGTGTGGAGCGCACGCAGCTGTGTGACTTCGCCGACGACTGTGGTGATGCTTCCGACGAGCTCGGCTGCCATCATACGCACACATGCTCGCATCTCGATAAAGGTATAGTTTGGAAATCTTGAATGTCACACTTAGAATTATGTTTATACTGCCTTATTCTAATTTATTTGATGCAAGTATTTTTTGCCATACATGTTATATTACATAACTTCGGTAGTAACGTCGTTTCCTGCCAGATCATTCAGACAATCCAGAAATCCTTTCCTCGGTATTCCCTTAATTTATAGACCTTCGTTCATTTACGATATACTCCTCACTCCTCTACATCAAATACCATGAAAACCGATTAGACATAATTAAAAAAAATATATGAACGTTAAAGTACGTTCAGAACATTAACATTATGTAGAGGAATAACGAGTGTTAATCTGAAGAAAAAAAACTTAAATACGACGGCAAAACAGCAAGGTTTCTTAACAAAAGTTCCGTGTTTGAACCAAGCTTCCGAAATAGCCTTTGTTTTACTTAACCAATATAATATTTCGTCCCTCAGGTGGTTGCGAGCACTTCTGCACAAACCTGACGGCGGTCGGCAGCGCGGGCGGCTACATCTGCACGTGCTTCCAAGGGTGGATCATCTCTCCGGTCGACAAGAAGAAGTGTGTGGACGTGGACGAGTGCGCTGCGGGCACGCACCACTGCTCGCAGATCTGTAACAACCTCAACGGAAGCTACAGCTGCGACTGTAGAGAAGGATTCAAGTTAGTAGCATATATTTTGTGTCCTAAAATCCTCGACTGTTAATGAAACTGATGACAAGATTACTTGCCTTTACTAGATAACTTTATAGATATTTATAATCTTTGTCTTCATTACAGACTGGCAGACAACCTATCCGGCGTATGCAAAGTTGTAGAAGATGAAGTTGTTCTACTATTCGCTAACGGACCAGAAATACATGCCTTTGCCCAAGACAAGAACGAAGAATTCGACGTCATCACAGCAGAGAAGAGAATAGAAGCTATCGACTACGATCCGAAGAACGAGATGATCTTCTGGGCAGACAGCTACGACAAGACCATCAAGCGGTCGTACATGATCAACGCACTCAACGGTCAAGTCAAAAGCGGATTCGCTCAAGACCTCAACATGAAGGGCAACTCAAAACCAACTGCCTTAGCTGTTGACTACATAGGAGATAATCTATACTGGACAGAAACTGACAGGACAGGCTCTAAACCACGCGGACGTGTCATGGTAGCGAGAACTGACGGGAGATACCGAAGGGCACTCGTCTCAGCCGGAATCGAGAGCCCCACATCGCTGGTCCTCGACCCACAGATGGGAAGAATGTTCTGGGCTGACGCTGGCTCCGCTCCTAAGATTGAAATAGCCTGGATGGATGGCTCGAAGAGGAGACCGATCGTCACAGAGAATATAAGACATCCTACCGGTTTGGCTATTGACCATTTGATGGACCATTCCATATACTGGGCTGACACTAAGCTGAATACCATTGAGATGATGAGGCACGATGGTTCGAACAGGAAAGTGATTCTGAAGGGTGATCTACTGAAGCACCCGCTGTCGCTGGATGTCTTCGAGTCCTCGCTGTACTGGGTCACCAGGGACACGGGAGAACTTGTGAGACAAGACAAGTTCGGAAGAGGAGTGCCATTCGTAATATCTAAGGACTTAGTCAATCCATCGGCCGTGAAAGGTGAGTTGACTAACATGTTATTTAGTTTATCAAAAGATCTTTGGTTTTATTACAAAACACGATTTATCTTTAGACGCAGGTTTAGAGTATAAACCACCAGCCACCATTTTTTAAATTCCGAACTTTATTGTGATCGTTTTAAAGTTCTAGTCACAAACAATATCTTTAAACCCGAGTCTAAGTTGCCAATGTTGCATAAAGAACTTTCAGTTGGCATAATGTTTGACACAAAAAGTGGCTCGAGGGTTATTCCTAGTTTTGTAATGAGACGGCTTGTGTTTACTCGAGGGTGACGTGTTCCTGGTCCCAGTTACTTTCATTTGTTAAAAAATAAAGCTTGTTGTTAAATTATTACTAACACTTGTTGTCCCTGTCTTTACTTGATGCTACCTCTCGCCGCAGTGTACCACCCGCGGCGCTACAACGTGACGTCCCGCTCGGAGTGCGCGCGCGCGCCGTGCTCGCACCTGTGCCTGGGCGTGCCGGCCGGCCGGCGCTGCGTGTGCCCCGACCAGCAGCAGCCGCCCAAGCGCATCACGCAGGAGCTGGCGTGCGACGCAGGTATGTGTCTAGTGAACTGTGCATTGCCCCTCTAATACAGCAGGCGCACTACAATTAAGCCTGCCTATATCCCATCACGTCTGCGGAGTGTCGCTATCTAATGTAATGTGAGCCTGGCATGTATCATCATCAGCCTATAGCAGTCCACTGCTGGACAATAAGCCTCTCCTATTGCACGCCATTATGTTCTTTGATATTTTCGCCAATTGTGGACCGATTTAGATGGTTCTCTAAATGAAAGTAATTTTTTTAGTAAGTATTTTCTTTTTAAATTCGTTTTTTTTTTCAGTTAATGATTTTAAAAACGTGACGTGCTACTTTTTATTTCTGTAACTGACAACGAAAATCAACAAAACATTAATAAACCTTGATCGTACGCAGTCGGTATTTCGGAACCTCGTTAACTGCCGTGCGCCTTAAATTTGAAGAAGACAAAGATTTCAGTTAAATTCTTGGTCCCTTTTGTTTTTAACCATGCTCTTACGTTACGTTCGTATCGAAACGGCTGCTAATAAAGACTGATTAACGAGGAATGCCCCTTGCTCCCCAGCGGTGGAGTCGCCCCGGCCCCTGCCGCGCGTGTGCCCGTGCGAGAACGGCGGCACGTGCGCGGACGACGGCGCGGGCGGGCTGCGCTGCGTGTGCCGCGCGCCGCTGGCGCCCCCGCTGTGCGCGGCGCAGGCGGCGCAGGCGGCCGCGCGCGCCGCCACGGCCGCCGCCGTGCTGGTGCCGCTGCTGCTGGTGCTGCTGCTGGCGCTGGCCGGCGCGGCCGCGTGGTTCGTCATCAGGAAGAGGCCTTTGTGAGTAGACACGTCGCTTGACGATGAAGTGACACTAAAGTGAGTGTACTTTAGTGACGCGTCATTTAATTCGGTCACTTAAAATTTAATTTAGTGACACATCGTATCACTTAGCGACACGTCTCTTGATTTTGTGCATCTAAAACAATGTCGTTGCTGTTAATTGCATTATATTATATTTTTTGTGAGTTTACTTTACCTCATATTCTCGTATTCTAGCGGTAAGGGCGGCGGTCTGAGTAGCCTAGCATCGTCGCAGAGCGTGTCATTCCGTCAGGGCTCCAACGTGGAGTTCGGCGGCGTGGGCGGCGCGGCGGGCGAGCCTGCCTACACGCTGGAGGAGGCGCCGCGCAAGGGGCGCGACTTCAGCAACCCCATGTACGACGCCGTCACCAGGGCAGTGGCCGCGGGCGAGCCCGAGCCACCCATACGTGAGTATCGGTGACCGCTGTCATCATGCGACCTCACACCTACATCATCATCGGAAGCCTGTCATTAGGGCATTTCGCGATCTGAACAAAATTTAAGAACGTACGTTTATTTCCACAGCCGGCATCTACGAAGTCCCGGACGAGTTGAAAGAGAAGGTCGTGTCGGCCGTGATCTCGCCGTCGTCCACGGAGACGCGCGGCGCGGGCGCGCGGGGCGGGGCGGGCGCGGGCGGCGCGCGCGCGCTGGACCCCGCGGCCGACACGGGGCGCGACACGGCGGCGCTGGTGCGCGAGGACGCGGCGTGCTAGCGTGGCGCGCGCGGCCCGCGCCGCGCCGCCCGCGCCCCGCACTACGCCCGCGCGGGCTTGTTGCTCCTCCCCGGCAATCTCTACTCCAATCTATCCGGATCCTTAGTGAAATAAGTCTTGACTTTTGGGTGATGATCTTTGCCCGCGACGCGGGACGGTTCGACGGCCGCATGTTCCTATGCGCCTCGTTAAAAAAACCAACACTGATTGCCCAGATAGTTTTAGCAAAATCATTCATTTAAAAGTAAAATAAAACTGTAAATGATGTAATACTAAGTGTTTTGTATTTGTTTTCGGCAAGTCGAGGTGAATGCGCAGTCGCGTATTAGTCTCACGTGTAACAGACGCACGAGCGGTCGCGAGTGGTCATCTGTCTGTAACGCTCGCGCGTGCGCCGTAACGCGCGACCTTTGTTTAAGCATATTTTTATTCTTCCCCGATTCTATCCGTCCTTCTAGTTTTAGCTAATAATTTATTTTCGTATTTTCTACAGTGAAACATTTCGATAAATATTGATATTACTTTATTTAACGTTACAATTTCTGTTTATCTTGTATACAAAGATTAATATAGTAATCCCAGCTAGTTCTGGTTGTACTTATATGTCAGTATTTTCCACTTAAGGTATCTGTTACTTTTCTATATATTTTGTGCTAAAATATATTATTTTAAATCTAAATAAACCATATCATAGCGTGATACGTATGTTATTATATGAAGAGATTTCTAAAGTGTAGCGTAGGACTTGTACATTCCATACGTTTGAGACTAAAGACTAAAGTTTCATCCTAGCTGTATTTGGATCTAAGTAATATTTGGTTTCGCGAAGCGTTTCAGGCCCGAACTGTCACTATATTCCTAATATCTTTTTAGATGATGTTGACTTAGTAATAAATGAATAATTAGTACATAAATAAGGAACTAGGAATTGTTGTTGGTAACGGCCCAGAGCGCCATTTTATAGGCTTTTAAATTGATTTGACAATAAGCAATACACTATATTAGAGAATAATTTATTTATTTCGGTTTAAGACTATGTAAAATAACTATGTTGTGTTTTATAATTGTCTATTAATCATATAAAATATTAATTTTGTGGGACTCTGACGATTTGCCATAAATGTGTGAGATAATGTTTCTGTTGTTTTAATTGTGAAATATATTTTGTCATCACTTTGTTAAAATTACAAAACTTCTAATCATTGTAAATACAAGCGTCCTGATTGTGATGTACATTTTGATGCCGAATTGTTCTACATTGTATTTATTGGAAACATTATAAATATGTACTATACTATATAAAAACGATTCTGTGAATATAAACATCACGTTATTATGACTAAAGAATTTGAATTGATAAAGTGTAAAAAGTAAGAGTGTCAATATTATAAATATATTACAATGTTACGGATAAGGAGAGGAAATATTTTTATATCGGGACTATTATAGTTATAGACAGTCGTCTGAGGTTAGTCGAGGATATTGTGTAAAAATAAATTAATAATGAAATATTTCACTCTTTTATTTACATCCTCCTCACCTTGGACACGCCCTTAACACATCATATGGTAAATATACAACAAAAAAGATTGCTCACAGAGTAAAAAAGATGAGAGTCCAACTGACCTCTATTGGAAGAAGAGTTCAAAGAGGTATAGCAGTCTGGACGTCCTTCCACTGAAGAACCAGACGAAAGAGCTCGCAAAAGGCCTCGTAATATAAGCCTAAGTATTGATTTAAGACAGCCTAGTGCAAAAAAGTGAAAACTAAAATAATTATATGCTTACGTTTGATAGTAGATTTTTCATAAAAGTGCAACATTAACTTTAAATTCTTAATTTACGTAGACTTGAGTTGATGCCTCACATTAAATTTATAAATCTGCAGAAATGTTTGTTTTGTTTTCTTTCACTAAAACCTCCCACTCCTTCACCAGGTGTGACCTCTCAAGGTTTTGTAGTGGCAGTGTTATAAAACGCTAACTTTAATTGCCTGTTGATTTCAGCACCTTGACTGGCCGAAACTCTCTGGACGTCTACATTCATTTCTGGGCCAAGCTTGCATAGGACCAAAATCCATCTCCTTTGCATAGCACTAAAAGAATGCAAATGAAATCTTTATTTGTAAAAATACCTCGACTTAAGTAGCAATATTTTGCTGATTGTAATAATTTAATAAATTCTGGTTTGGAAAAGTGCTAATTATGTGATTTTGTTAGATACTAAGTAGGTACCTGGCGCCGACAAATTGTGAACAGGGGGATCGGCACCATTGTAAAGGTTGTACGCTAAAGTCGACCTTATGTAATGGAGGCTGGCAATGGAATTGTTATTGTAAATTCGTTCTATAATACTTATTTTATCAGACTAGAATCTTGTTCTACTAGGTATGTGATGGGATTCACTCACAACTGTCTTGTGTGAGAGCTGTTTGTAAATTAATAATCAATAAAGCAACATTTAACCATTCAGTTTTTTTTTTTATTCTGAACAACACAACCGCAAGTCATAAAATTATCTATACAAATAATTGCAGCTAATAGATTACATACGAGCTTTGGTTTTAGCTAGGTACAGTAGGTATACGGCGCTATTTAATTTCCCGTTGCAAAGATTATCTTGAAACAGTGCCTCTAATGCCGTCTGAACACAAAAAAAGCTATCTCTGAACACTTTTTTATATAAAATAAACAAAATATAATTATTTAGGTATAATTAAAAATAATTAACAAACCACAATACAAAACTTATAAACGTACAAGCTATAAAAATATAAGTAAATTATATCAAACAATAACATTCATTTCGGTTTCATTTTTTTTCAGCTAGGCATACCAAAAGGAATGCAGCGAATAAGTAGGTGTGTACCTACCTACAGTCAACTGCACGTCCATTATAACACTTTGGCAATTGACAGCGCCTTTATGTCGTAGCAGTAAGGGTGGATATCGTAGTCTAGGAGCTACCACAGACGTGCAGTTGAAGGTACATATTTGTAGGTTTATACAAGAAGTGAAGCATGTCTATCGGATAAAAATAAACTAAAAGTAAAATTGTGTTCGAGAAATACCTTCAGTGTGTACGTGTGTAGGTACAAGCAACCTACAGACAGTACTTGGTGGATAGCTAGTTAATATTATCCGAAATCAGGAGTTCCTGAGAACAGAACTTAACTACCTATGTCGGATATACCCATAAGTAGGTAACTTACCTACAGGTAATATAAGCACAGCTACGAGCAACTAAGCCCCGAATTTATGGCCAGCTAAAATTGTGAAACAGTGACTAAACACGCGAGTCACTGTTTCACACAGATATGTCACTAGCAGCACTGCGAGATTGCATGTTTCTGCACCAATGTTGGGCAACGTGCGTTTCCCATGAATACGGGACTTTTATAATTATGGAAGGAGTACAAACTTACAAGATAACAGTGCAACTCGTAGTAGGTATTAGGTACAGTCAACAGCAAAAGTAGATGATCAAAATCAGAAATTCAATACTAATTAACGGAGTTCGCGTCAGAACTGTGTGGCGTCGAAGTGATTCAAAAGTATGACACTGAGTCTGACATACTTTTGAATCACTTCGGCGCCACACAATTCTGACGCAAACTCCGTTCATTAGTATTAAATTTCTGATTTTGATCATCTACTTTTGCTGTTGACTGTACCTACATGCACCATTTGCGTCTAGTGGTGGCAGTTTTGGAGACTTTTCTTAAGACATTTCGTCCTCGTAGGTCCTAATATTTCTCAATATCCATGACTAAACAATGGTTAAAATATAAGCTCATTGCACAGTTGTCAATTGTCAGCTATACCACCGGATTGGCATCGCCTCAACTCGACCCATTCAGGATTCTTTCTAGGAAACTCAATACTAGCATCATAGCATGCAAACGAATCAGCACCGTGAAGGTCATTCATTTACCATTCCCGCTATAGCAGTACCGCTCCGACACAGCAAACAACATGTCATTCAAGTTAGGATTTTAAATCAACTACATTAAAGTACATTTTACGATGACAATACAGAATAGTGGAGCCACATTCCGTATAATATTTAGTTCCTACAGAACCTCACCAAAGACTCAAGCATTGCTTAAAACTAGTTTCAAGCAATCAAAGGGCTCGAAACTATTTTTAAGAAATCATCAACTGAAAGTTGATGAATGATGACGATGTTTTATTCCATCGATGTTTTATTGGTGCGATATAACGTTTGTGCGAAAAATCCTGTTGCAAAAAACCCTACAACGATTGCTCATTAGTTCGCAAATTTATTAGTTCGATAGTATGTCGGTTCGAAACGCCTACTGTTGTGTTGTCCGTGACATAATTAATAATCTTATTTTGCATTATAGACGCTAAGGAAATACATTAAATACCAATGTCTTCACGTCTATTTTCGTAAAATGAGGTTCAAATTTCAAGTTCAAAATTCAAATTCAAATTATTTATTTGCACAAACATGTACAACACGGACAGCGGACAGAGCTCCGGCGGGATCTCATGGCGGCATGGAGAGTGCGATTGTCACAACCCAGTGCTGGGCACGCTACAACTGCGCTCCAAACTTAGTATAATTTAGTCGTAACATTACTTGGAGAACGTGTACCTATGCATGTAGGTGTCACGTGGCCAATAATGGCGGCACGAGTATTTCAAGTTATTGGAATTATTATTTTGAATTTATTTAAATTTATTATCTGTCTGTCTGTCTGTTACATTTCCACATCTTAACGGCTGAACGGATTGAGATAAACCATGACCAGGGTACCGTTTATCACGGTAGTACCTACGTTCCGACCATTATCTGTTCTGTGGTTCCGACCTGTATGCGGGCGAAGCCGCAGGCAAAAGCTAATGCATTGTTTTGCACTACTGTTGAAGATCCTGGTACTCACGACGACCGTGTATATGGTGCAATTTTTGAACAATATTTACCTACTTTAAAAAAGTGGCGAAATTAAACGTTATTATTTTATACTTATGCCTACTCCTACGGGGAATACAGGCGCGATGGTATGTAGTTGTTACTGTCGCCTGCTCAGCAATAGTAACAACCTGAGTGAGAACAACTAAATGTATTTACGAGTACTCCTTGATGAACTTCGCGTGGAAGTCCTTAAAGGTTTCGAGCATGCCCTTCAACATTTCCGTTTGCGGCAGGATGGTTGTACGGAAGTGGTACGTGCCGGCACGCTGCCCAAACCCACTGCCCGGGACTATGCAGACACCTGCAGAGAACAGAAGCCATGTATTGATTGTACCCTGTCCTGTTGATACCCGTACGGTATTATAATGTGTGTAAGTAGCCATAAATAAGATAATTCAATAAGATAAGGCAGTTTATATATTTATTTTATTACGCATTTTAAAGTTAACTTTGACGTAATCTGGAATATGTGCGTTCAAAGACAGCTGTCAAAAAATGTTTGACCTAATGGACAGGGTATAGGGGACAAATAAATGTTTCGCATCACGTCTCGTATCTGTAGACATCGCGAGAAGCCGCCCGACTTCACACTAAGAACATCGAAATTGTGTTTAGATATCGTACCCATCACGTCTGCGGAGTTTCGCTATCCAATTTAATTTGACCCTGAATAATAAAAACGGTATGTATAATATAATGCCTCACCGGTCGACTCGAGCAGCTGGAAGGCGTAGAAGGTATCCGCCGCCATATTCTTAGCCTTCGCGGCCTCCACCGCTTTGGGAGGCAGCTCGATGCGCGGGAACGCGTACATCGCGCCCTGAGGACATGTTATGCGGATTCTTAGTAACAGATCCGGCAGACTAAAATTAAGTCTGCCTTATAACAGCCCAGGGTCTGGATTTTTGCTGGTGTGATAGACATAATATGCTGTTCTCTTATGAAACAAATGAGTTTACCTACTTATACTAACCTACTGTCTGGGTATTCACGCATTTCATGTGATGTAACTTTTTAGTTCATCTGTGAAAAAGTGTTTATAGTCAACTACACTTCTATAGGTTATACCAACTTTTGATCGCGGTTTCGCTTTCCGTCCATTTGTGAAAGCCGTATGAAAATCCGTTCGGTAGTTTTTGAGTTTATCGCGTTCAAGCAGACAGACGCGCCGGGGGCAACTTTGTTTGATAATATTTAGTGATTATTCTAGTTCAGCTCGCTCACCTGCGCGACGTTGCACTTGAACCCCTCCATACTTTTGAAGGTCTCCACGACTAACTTGGCGCGCATTTTGAACGTTTTCAGTATAGTTCTCTTCTCCTCAAGCCACAACTTGTACGACGGATGGTCTTCGCACGGCGGCCGCGCCTGGCGACAACACAGCCGCGGTAAGCACACGCACCACCAAGCCGAGAATCAAATATTGTTCTCGTCATTGCCGTTATTACTAAACTTTAGCTGGGAATAGACTGATTATGGACGTTAACGGAGGTTAAAACTTAGAAGGCTGCTCCCCTTACTTTGAACACTATATTTAATAGCGGTTTTTCACTCCTAAATAAAAGTTGTTTCCCAGCAATTATGTTTGTTAGTGTTAAGTGATGAGTAATGTGACATGTGAGATGTACAGATGCGTTGATCTCGACTTCGTGATGGGTCTTCTAACGGCCTGTATGAGTTGATGGTTAATGTTCAGAAATTGGAGAAGCAAAAAGGTTTTTATTAAAAAGGTACTAACGACCATATCTATTACGCACTGTCCGACAGTGTTGGAACAGAGCATGGCAGACATGGCCTTGTAAAGGTTGGCCTGCACGTCGGGGTCTATGTTCAAGAGCTCCATCCAGCCACCGCGCAACCCGCACTCGCACATGTACCCCTTGCTGATCGACATGAACGAGGCCAGTTCGACCTGGTTGCATGGCGGATTCATCTCCGACACCACCTGTGAATGATGCGTGAGTTGAACACTAGTCGATCAACATGCCGCTGTGGGGGCGACGAGATATGGCGCAATTTACCAAAATGTCCTTTGTATCGTTCTATTGAGTCGTTTTTCGGAGTTGTGTGTAAGCTGGGTATTTTGCCCCAAATAGACACATTGGATAGACAGGACACACTCCTTCTAGTACGGACTCTTCAATGTGTATTGGTCCTTGACTAGACGCGCATATGCTCTATACATGACCTAGTCGTGGGTCAGGCCGTCGTCGCCGCGCCGACCAGCGTAGAGGGTCTATTTGCGCGGAGAGGGTGTGCAGCATTTCGTTCAATTGTTCCTGTAAGCGCAGGTTCATATAGGCTTCATAGTGCCGCCCTTATTATGAGGTGTGCTAATTGTTAACAATGTTCACGTACCAATGGTTACATACTGGATAATTATTAGAAATGTTTTGGCACGTTCATAATTGAGCCCAAAATGAATGTTTTGCGCTTTGCTTACCTTCTTGAAGGAGGAGAACTTGCTGCAGCTCGCGTACACGTTGTCCTGGTACACCTCGTCTGCTAACAGCATCAGATTGTTCTTCTGTGCGAACTTGACGATCTCCTCCATGTTCGCTCGAGTCAGCACCTAAGATATAAATTCTTTTTTTTTGGGTTCCGTACCTCAAAAGGAAACACGGAACCCGTAGAAGATGAAGTGTCGTTATCGTTCGTTAGAGCAATATTCAGTGCTTTCATGGTTTATGAACTTCAGTACCTAATGTTACTTATTTATTTGGATCGCCAACAGAGGCTACACAGTTACCTACATGCATGTTTAACATAAAGAAGGACAAATACAAGTGTGCGCCTCCAATTATAGGGGACCACATCATTCACTAGGTACAGCAAGTTTGATAAGGACGAACACATTAAAATAAATCACAATACAATACACGAAAATTATTTATAGAAGGGAAAAGAAATTTAAAAGTTAAAGCAAAACCTGCAAAGCAGTACAAGTACAAAATAATAAAAATAATATAAACCAATTCCAGACAAACAAATTCAATTTAAAAAAAATGAAGAAATTAGAAAAAAAATATTAGTGAGATACTAATTAGGACTTTTAGGTCTTTTTTAAACTTTAATAGTTTGCATGTAATGTCCAATTCGTTATGCTTCGATGCATCGTTATACTGCCTACAGAGCCTTGGCAAAACGGCGAAGTGACCGAGGTTTGTTTTGGATTCCGGCTTTACTTTATTTTGGTGGGCGGCTTACCTAATTATTTTGGTGAATGTAGCTGTACATTACCCAACTGCTTACACTGTTATACGTACAGACGCCAGCACATCAAGCTACTACAATCTGTCAAATTTTGTTTAATAGATTTTCAACTTTATCGCTAAAGCATTAAGGTTCAAGGTTGATTGGGAAAATTTGACAGTTTCGGGTAGCTTGACCTGCTGGCGTCTGTACATATTATTAGTATAAGTCGGCAATTACTATGTTTTATCTCTTTTATTGTGACGAATAGAAAACTTACATCCATATTTTCGCTATATAAATGAAACTGAAAGATGATTTTCTTTAGAAAACCCCAGATACTTAACACTTGAAAGAAACGGTTTGTTGTTTTGTAGCTCGTAGCGAAAAATATAAGACAAAAATAATGTCCGTTGTATCAAAAAAATTGGGGACGGGGTCTATAGTAATTTGCCATAATCATTTGTACGGAACCCTCGGTGCGCGAGTCCGACTCGCAATTGACCGGTGTTTTTTTTTTCTTTGTCAAAAACAATGCTTTACTTTAAGTCAACTGGGTTGAGTTGCTTCGGTGTGCGGCGGCCGTTTTCCGTGCAAGCGTTTTCCGCTCACGCGGGACTCAAGGACTCAAGGACTTGACGTTAGCGTGTTGAAAATGGTAGACAAGCAACACATGAAACGCCGAACGCGTATTCCGCAGCGTTACCCGAAACACATTATAATTAGTCTATGGAATAGTGTGTAGTAAGTGTCACAGAATAGTGTGTAGCAAGTGTCACAGAATCGCGCGCTAACAATAATATTCAAAAGTGTTGTGTGTGTTGGAATTAATTGAAGAGTGTTTTATTACAAAGAAAGTAAGTGAACGGACGACTGGACGACTAAAGTTTACCCAGTAGGATGCAAGCAGGTATCATTGCAGCAGCTGGTCTGAGATGTCAACATTCTGAATATGTTGTTTAATTTAGTCGAGTTCGCCGCTGTTTTGCTTTATCTCCCTTAATATCCGCTCCGATGTCGCGAAACAAGATTTCGGTCAAAAACGCCGGAACTGTCGTGAAATCTCCTGGAGATGTCGCGGCCGGTGAGCTATAGGTATAGTGACCGTTTTTAGGGTTCCGTAGTTCACGTCTCGGAACCCTTGTTTCGTCATGTCCGTCCGTCCGTCCGTTCTCGGCTTACCTTCCAAACAGTTAGTGCTAGAAAGATGAAACTTTGCATGTGTTTACCACGTCGACAAAGTGCTAAAATAAAATCACGAAAAATTTTTTTTTTTTTGGGTACCTCCAATACAGGTAAAGTGGGATGATATTTTTTTCTCGCGTCTACCCCATAGTGTGGGGTATCATTAGATAGATTTAAAAACATTGAGAGGTTGCCAAGACGATTTTTTGATTTAGGTAGGTATGCGTTTGCGATATAAGTATTCAACTTTAAAGCGCATTTTTTTGTTAAAATGGGGCGTCCCCTAAAGCTAAACGGCTGGCTCGAAAAATCTAAAAATTTCATGATGGTGGTCCATGTGATGAACTGAAGGAAAACTATAACGGCATAAATAACTTTGTTAGTTCAGGAGTTATAGAGGCGCATTTTACATGTAAAATGCGCTTACTTGGAAAACTTCGTACTAAAATAACGAAATAAGTAATATAAGTAAGCATGTAATGACGGCACGGTTGACACAGTGGTTAAGCGATTGACTGCTGCGCTGTGTGTCGCGGGTTCGATTCCCGCACGGAACAAATATTTGTATGACCTACAATTAGTTGTTCCGGGTCTGGCTGTTTGTGTATGTGAGTTTATATGTATGTAAACGCACCCACGACACAGGAGAAATGCCTAGTGTGGGGTAAAGTTTTTTTTTTTAAAAAAAAAGTAAAATATTACAAATAAAATCATAACATTTATCTGTTGGACACGATTTTACTCAATTTGAATCTTCTAAAGAGGATAAATAAAATTAGGGGCTAAAAAAGTTTACAACGACACTCGATAGATGGCGATGTGCATTTATTCTGAATTGCGGTATGGCTACGATACAGGCTATATAAGTAAAGTAGAATTGCGAGCGCCATCTATTTAGAGTTTACGTTTGAGAATACATTGAGATAAGCCATTTCTTGCATAGATTTCATTTTCAATAACTTTTCATTTCATTCATATTCTTATAAAGTATAATTTAATTTGCTTCTATTCTTCATTCATATTCTTGCATATTTTTAATTTTACTTTTATTCCATTATTATTTTTATTGTACTTACATTGTATTTTATTTGTAGTTTGTGTCTGTACTACTATAGTAAGTATCAATATTTCATTTTATTTTAGATTAGGGTAGGTCTGTTTACCAAAATGTATTCCTACATTTTAAATAATAATAATTACATTGAGGGCGATCCTGTGCGCGCTTTTCATAATTTGTTAAGCCAAGAGACATCTCTCTAGGCCGAAACTATGTGCCAACACACATAGTTTCGGCCTAGAGAGATGTCTCTTTTTCTTTGTCCGGAGATGATAGAGCCTGTACCTCAAGATGAGGCTCATTTGCAAATTATATACGTGGAGATGTTGGGTCTGTAGGTCACTGGATGTGTATTTACTACATAAATGGAATGTTGCGGGTTTATGACAGTTTATATGATTGTTTAAGTCCTTCGCAGCTAACTTACGGAAACGCTTTATTCCCATATTTGGACAGCACTAAAATTCAATACCATAATCCACGTGCCATTATGGATGACTACGGAACGCTATTCAATGCGTGGCCTGACACGCACTTGGCCGGTTTTTGTACTATATACTGCCCTAACTTGCACAAAATGATTTGTGTGTCGCGTTAAATAAGTAAGTATTAATTTTCTGTGAGGGTAGGCGTCACCTGTCCTGTGGGGTTTCCCGGGTTGATGACGACAATCGCGCGGATGGCGTACGTGTTGCTGCCTTCAGTGTAGGCGCGTTCCAAATCGGCCATATCAATGGCCCAGTTCTTGTCTTCGTCCAGGAAGTAGCCGATCTGACCCAGTCCGTACTCTGCCAGCGACGCCGAGTACAGCGGGTACTGCGGGATCGGGATCAGCACACCTGCGTGACACGTGGGCCTACACTTATTACCACATATAATCACGCCTGTTTGCTAAATTTGGTTGTGGCGGAATAATTTTGTATCTTTGTCATCAAGTTATTAATTAATATAGGGTTTTATAAAGTGTCATAATTCAGGCAAAATATGCAAACACCAAAAATTAACATGTAGGTAACCCTGTCAATTCAATACTATAATCCACGCTTAACAATACTTTTAATTGGCCTTCTTTCACTAACTGTCAACTATCTGTATCTTAGCTGTAAGTTTTCTTATGAAATAAAATGAAATAGAACAAATAGAGAGAACATTAAAAATTATAAAACATGACATTTTGAGGTACATTATGTATGTATATTCTGAATTCTGTTAGAGCGGCTTCAAATTAAAAACATGGATTCTGTAATAGTATCACACGTATATTGAGTGGAATTAATATAACACGTCACTCTCCCGCGCACTCCCGAATACAAGTCCACGATCGACGGTATATTCCCATGGTCTTATAAAAGCAGTGTTTCGTAATTTTTTTGTTCTCGCTTAGCTGAAAAGAAATCAAGTGCTCAAAAATATAGGGCTTGCTAGGTTGTTACTGGAGCGTCTCAAACTTTACCAGAAAGACGCGATCCTCCACCTCAAGATGGCGTAGGGTAACCTGGTCTAGGAGTACGCATCCGATAAGAGTACGCAACGCCAGAAGCCGTGAAGTTGTTTACGATGCGCGGCTAACTTCAGTCGTATTTTGATGTCAACTGTGATAAAAACTGCTGTGCGAAAAAAAAATCAAATCCGGAAGAAAACAAAGAAATTACGTAAGTTTAAAGTTTTTTGCTCAAAATCTTAAATGTTTTTACCATTTTGAAAGTATTTTTGAGACTAGAATGCAATTATTTTGTAAAAACGAAGTAAACTGTGGAGTTTTCAAAGACGATGCCTAACGAATGCAGCGAGCGTAATTCCGGTCAACGCCAAGAGATGGCGTTGAACTCCGCTCGTTTACGATTTGGCTAGAGTGTGTACGAGTACGCAGTTATACGAGTACGCAGTTATGTGCCTTATAAGAGTACGCGCGTACTCTTACATGCAATTATTTTTAAGTTCGTTTCGTTGGTGTTTTTTGTTCTTATTCGTTGCAAATATATAAATGAAAATATAATATGTAAATGAGGGTCAAGGAAATTTTATTTGCCACCACTGCAAGTAAAAAAAAAGTAGGTAATGCACGACCCGCGTACTCTTATCGTCGTAGCCGCGTACTCTTATACAATAGTACTTGTAAGAGTACGCAATTCCCATTTGTGATTATTTTTGTTATTTTGAGAGATAAAACGTAATTTTGTTTTTTTTTATGTTACTTTATGAAAGATGTTTAAATTGTAGATGTAATAAACGCCTAGTTGATTTCCTAGACTTCATTTTTATTTTTTTAGAATATTTTGAACCTTAAGTGCGTACTCCTAGACCAGGTTACCCTAATAGTCCGAGACCCTCGCTTCATCAAACATGCTCGAGGCACACCAGTGCAAGACACTGTGTCACACAGTTTTGTAAGGGTCCGGTAGCATCATTGTATTGAACGCTAACTTTTTTGTGAAGTAGCACCAGTCCGCAGGTGTACTAATTACATTGACAAGCAATGAGCTCTGAACAGATTTATTTATGATCTAAGATTCCAGAGCCAAAGTCAAATTCATTTATTTCGAATAGGCACATAAGGCACCTTTGAACGTCAAAAATGACAGTCGCCCCTTCCAAAAGGTAGTTTTCGTATGGAGAAGAATGGGCAAGAAACTCCACCGTTACTCTTTTAAAATGTTTTCCAATAGTTTACATACATTAAGTCCTGACTGACTGACTGACTGACTGACTGGTCCTAGAGACATGAAATTTGGAGGGTGTATTCTTCGTGAAGAGTAGGTATCCACTAAGAAGGGGTTTGTCGAAATTCCACCCCTAAGAGGGTGAAATGAGCGGATTTTGTTTGTATGAAAAATCTTATTCCTTGAGTTAATAAACTTGAAACTTGGCACGAATACTTATCTAAGTAAATTATGAAGTTGGGCATTTTTTGTTTTTATAAACTACCCCCTAAAAGGGGATTGGGGGGTTTCTAAGTTTGTATGGAAGAATTTTAGCGCGCGGTCCGATTTAATCGAAACTCAGTATTTATACCTAAAATTGAAAGGAAAGAATAATGTGTATCAGGGTTTTTCGAAAATATACCCCTGACGGTCTGAAAAGGGGTAGTCAATTTTATAGGGGAGGATTTTACAGCGTGGCTTGATTAACTCGAAAATTGGTATAAATAATCTTTGAGTCAAGTTATGAATACATCCCTGTGGGGGTGAAAAGCGGGGATAAAGTTTATATGAAAAATCTTATTCGTTAGGTTAATAATCCAATCATGCTAGCGAAGGAGGTGGCTGAGAGGCTGAGGGAGAACACCTCACGCCTCAGCCGCCGCGGGAGACGCTCCGGGCGTCGGGAGCCGCGTGACGACTCCCAGCCACCGTAGGCGCGGGCCTGCGGGCGGTGAGTAATGGGTAGCTCGCCGTCCGATCAGGACCAGGCCCGTGCCGGACGGCGCGTTGTGTTCCACGCGCGCCTCAAAGAGATGTCAGCAGAGGACGGGGCCCGATAGGGCCGAAGCCTGCCAGGGCGGCGGGATCTTCCGAAAGGGTTACCGCTGCCCTGGAACAGAAAGGGCTAAGGAAGGAACACGGGTGGGTTTTAGTCAATAAGAGTCTGACACTCCCTTCCGCTCCACCCAGAGCGGGAGAGTTCATTTGATGATTTCCCACCCTCAAAAAAAAAAAAAAAAGTTAATAATCTCGAAAATTGGCATGAATACTCGCCTAAGTAAGCAATAAAGTTTATCATTATTAGTTTTTCAAAACTACGCCTCAAAGGGGATATAGGGGTGCTAAAGTTTGTGTGGAAGAATTTGAATGCGCGGTCCGATTAACTCAAAACTCAGTGTGTGTATTTAAGACTAAAAATAAATAATAACGCGTGTGAGGGTATTTCGAAAATCTACCCCTAACAGGGTGAAAAGGGGCAGTTAATTTTACAGAAGAGGATCATGTTAAGAATTGAATTGAGCATCTGGAAAATGACCAAATCGCAAAAACTAACAGGAGCACATCTTTAAGTTAAAGCTTAGTTTTCAATCTTTTTGAATTATTGACAGTTTTCCCGTTTGGCACAAAATCTGCCCGGAGAGGTCGAATCTCCTTGGCGAACACCACAATCTAACATATTATAACTACTAGGTAGACTGTCACCCCATTTCACTTGTTTGGTTTGGTTTCATCTACAATTTGGTGAGGTACTTATTGTGACTTTTTTAGCTTTTCCCAGAGGATTTCATAATTGTCCAGATCAAACGCTTTGCTCAGGTCGCAAGAAGCAAGCATACACTGAGGTTCTCTGGTGATAGTCTTAAGGTTAATAATCGCATATACTGTTGAGATAGGAAACTGCGCATTGTATTTTTTTATAATTATTAGGCATTTCCTTGTTATCCCATACTGTCTTATTAACTGACAGTCAACTGTCAACTTTCTGTCCAACATTCTTCTACACACGCCAAAAGACTTTGTGCGACCCTCTACATTCTTAATATTATATAAAAGCCTGATTCGGCCGCAATTAGAATACGCCGTCCAAATTTGGGATCCTCTATATGATAAGTACAAAGATAGGCTAGAAATTGTTCAGAAAAAGTATCTACGTACTATGAATTGTAAATGTTATCGCCCTAAAGTCTCCTATGAACAATTGCTGATACGTTATAATGTCCTTAGCTTGGAATCGAGACGATTACTTCTGGGTGTAATGATTCTGCATGGTATCTGTAATAATAGTTTCGACTGCATTCCTTTATCCAATAGTCTACATTATACAGTACCTAGATCTGTCATGCTTCGTGGGGTGCGTGCGCCTCGACTATTCCACACAAACTCGTGCAGGACTAACGCTGGCGAGCGCGTCCCTCTTCGTCGCCTCGTTGATGCATATAACGCTCACTTTATGGAGCTTGACATGTTTGCTCTTTCCAAACATTGTTTCAAGGCGAGAGCAATAGAGTTGCTAATTTCCTAAGTGTAATCTTCCTATTTTTTATTTCTCTTCTTAACAGTACTTTATGATGCATACTGTGTGTCTGTTTTCTATTAACTTCTTTTTTGTGAATTCGTGGACAATGGTGTGGGTTACATGTGTAGTAACACAAATATAGAATATATAACTGTATTCCTAGTACTGTGCTAATTTAAGAATTTTTAGTTAAGCCTGTCATGTAACTGTTTGTTGTCCCTAACAAATAAAATAAAATAAAAGAAATATACACCGTGAGTTTGATCAAAATAAACTCTCTGCAATCTTTCTAATCTACATATATTTAGTTACAATGAGATAAGAGTTACATTACAATGTTGCGTAATGCTACTGAAATACAACCGTGAGTGTCTACTCTACTACTACTCTACTACAACTTGTCGTCGCGCCATTACTTTTAGCCGGGTGATTTTATGTCAAAACAGAACTGATCATACCAATTTGATCGTGACTGTACTGCTAAAACATGACGCGTCATTTTAAACTTTTCATTCGGCTAGTTTACAACGCGATTTCAAGGGTGTGTTGTCCCACGGCAGTTGACACGAGAGCTGTGTAATCCCAGGCTGTCACCTTATCTAACGCTCTTGCTTAACTGACCCGAGTCCTTGCAATCGACTTTGCAGCAGAGCAACTGCAGGCAGTTCTTGATGGCGGTGGAGGCGCCGGCGGTCAGGGCGACGTCGTTCCAGTTGGACTTGTGTCCGTCGCGGCGCTCGATGTAGTCCGCTACGTGCTTGCGGACGAACTCGAGTCCGTTTGAAAACGTGTACGAGCCCACTGAGCCACTGAAGTTTAAAAATGATGGCATCTCGTAGTTGACATTGAGAGGTCGTCACTACTTAACCGGACTATACTGAGCCACTGAAGAATGACCATGTCGCTTATTTAGGAGCCAGACGTTGAGGGCTAGGGAGGTGGTTATGTCACAAGGTGGGGAGAGGCGAGTCATAAGCTTCGTGACGTGACCTGTATTTAATAAATCTAACGCATTAAAATTCTAAATTTTGACTCTTACGAAAAACTTTAAAATATCACTAACTCTATCGTTCTAAGTCAAACCAGGACGGCGGCGGTGGCTCCAAAAATCATGAAATTCGTGTGACCTAATTTATACAGGGTGTCCGGTAATTAATAGATAACCTTGAAATGGCTTATAACAGAATTTATGGCCGTTCATAAAAAATACAGCCTAAGTAGTACCTACATAAGATATGGTTTTTTTTAAAACGACTACATAATTTTACCTCATTTTACATTATTGTACGCTACGGCCACAAATGAATGAATTCCATCGGTTTTTTGTTGTTCTATTATTATACATACGCTAACTATGCTTATAGGTAGGCAGTGAAATTAAAAATGTAATTTAATTTAACTCTTTCTTTACTCTTTTTTTACTCCCGAGCGTAGCGAGGGTGTTAAAAACTTAAATCACGAGAGAAGCGAGGGATTTAAGACGAGTCCTGAGTGTAGGGAGGAATTTAAGTTCACCCAAGACTAAGACAGCTTTATCACCGAGGAAAATACTCTACTTTTCGTACCATTTGCGAAAAAATTAACACAATAATAATATGAGATAAAAACAGGGAAAGAAAATTGTACTGAATTTCATTCATCCTCTAGGGGGAGAATGTGATTTAAATTTGGAATACTTACCGAAATTTATACTGAACTACATCTGTGTTTACACCATTGAGTTTGTATATAAAGCAGTATACATCTTTTTGAAAAAGGAATACGAATATTTGTATTTTTTTCTGAACGGCCATAAGTTCTGCTATAAGTCATTACAAGGTTATCCCTTAATTACCGGACAGCCTGTATATGGCCCCTTAAATGTTTGGACTTACTAATTATAAAATAACAAGCAATCATACCACCGAACATCCGTCATGTGGTAATTTAAGGATTTTTACTGGCTGACATCAACTCAGTACCCACATAGGTACCAATTTAAAGATTTCTTAAATTTTGTGCCAGTAAATTTTGTCTTCAGAATGGGTTCCTTACATAATATATATATTTTCATGTCATGAGTTATCTATGAAAACATACCCACTGCAACCTTTTAGCATCTCGGTGGCTCTTGCCTTCACGTCGTCTGGGAAATTGCCTGATTTAATCAGTTCAGGGTTCACGACACAGGACAGCACCTGTGCAGAAATACATAATCATTATCAGCTGTTATCATAACTACTTTATGTTATTTGCGAACTTTTTGTGACTCGACCTCGTTTCAACTCGTTTGTAGCGCGTTTGTAGTGCGAATGTTGCAAATTCGCAATAGCATAATTATTATCATATACATACTTATAATACCTGCAGCAATATTGCTGTCAATAGACCAGCCTGAGGTTTCTATGTGTAACTTGGGAACAATTCAGTACTTTCGAGTACCTAATTTAACATGTAAAAGAGTTTTTAATTAAAAATTTTCATTTTTGCCCAATGACACTAAAATATCTTTTCAGCGGGAATACATACCTACAGTAAATATAGTACCATCAGTAGATAGGTAATTTTATAAGAAATCTGGTGGTATACAACATGCCTCGCGTACCTGTATTTTTAACGGTGTTTAGACGTAAGAAACAATGTAAACATAGTTCAAAATAGAACAAATAAAACTTTAAAACAGGAAGTGATTTGCAGTCCTCGTTAAAGTACAAGTGATCGGTAATAAAGCCCGGACGTCAACTTGATGAATGGGCAGTCATCGGAAACTGGACAGGTAAGTACTTTATACCTCCTAATACTTCAATATTAGAACCCCTGAAGCGACGAGCGCTTCCTAACACTTATGAAAACTTATCGTTTCGATGTTATTATTCTTACTATATAATATGTCATTGATTCTTACTTCAAGAAACCCCTTCCCGTCGAGACTTAAGAATAGGTATAGCCACCAGCTGAATTCTCGTAGACTGTACCCGGAACTTATATTAATGTTGGAATCAAAAATATTTCATATAAATAAAATAGTATCATGATAATACAACCGTACAACAGAGCTCAAGAAATATGTTTTGTCGCAAAATTTTCAACATTTTGAGCGTAAACTATCATATTTTATGTAATGATAATAAAGGGAATTCAATAAAATACATCAAAATTACTTTTTCATACCACTTGCTCAAAAAAGTGACATTCTATGCCACAAAAAGCGAACATAACAATAGTCATTTTTAATCTGTTAAAAACAGGGAAAGAAAATTGTACCTATATCGCTCATATTTCTATAATAAAAAATGCGGATTGAATTAAAAAAAAAGGCCAAGTGCGAGTTGGACTCGCGCACCGAGGGTTCCGTACAATTTCAAATTATTAAAAATATTTTTATTATATGATGTACAGACGCCAGCTGCAGGTCAAGCTACCCGAAACTGTCAAATTTTCCCAATCAACCTTGAACCTTAATCCTTTAGATATAAAGTTGAAAATCTATTAAAGAAATTTGACAGATTGTAGTAGGTAGCTTGATGTGCTGGCGTCTGTACCTACCTAACTAAAAATTTACGGTTTTCGCAATTTTTCCTTTATCTGTGCTATAAGACGTTGCTTCGTACCAAATTTCAAGATTCTGAACTCAGAATCTTCCGCAAATTATTACTCGCAAGGGAATCAAAACCTACAGAGTACTTCACGGGAAGTACCCTGTAGGTTTTGATTCCCTTGCGAGTGTCGAAAATTTGCGGAAATTTGCGGCATAAACGACTGTATCTTTTGATTGCGTTGGCTTAGAAGTTTGATTTTTTCACAGCTCCAATAAGGGTCAGTAGACTTGAGTATTTGATATAAATTCCAGCTTGATACCTCTACGCGTTCCTGAGAAAAAGGGTCTTGACAGACAGACGGACAGAAAAGTGATCCTTTATGGGTTCCGTTTTTTCCCTAAAAAATGATATTTCTGATTTAATGTCATTTAAATATTGATGAATTCAAACATCCATACACTGAACAACACAGTCGATAACTTCGTGCCATATTTCACGTAAACAATGGTGCGGGAGCGTATCGCACCGTTACGTAACTGCGGCGCACGCGCTACTTATCGCGACATATTGTAGCAGCTAGCATTAGAAAATAATTGGTGAAAGAAAGAAAATTCGGTTATTTGAACCATGGCACATAAAAAGCACGAGTAACTGCAAAGTGTAAACTGTCAGTGTGAAACATACTTGTCTTATGTAGGTGATAGGTTTCCCCCCCATGGCTTGCGCGTCTCCGATGTTAGCAAAGATCATGTTCGTGAAAGGCTTCTTGTCTCCCTGGCGAACAAAAACAATGTGCGTACATATAGATCTTACCTACAAACACTTTTCAGGTTTAAAGTATGGTAAACAAAAACTACGCTTGTATTTACCTACCCCGCTACCGCAAATTGTCGTGAACTACTACTAGACTAGGGTGCTTACATAAAGAAGCGGGTTGGCGGGCCCGACTCCCGGTACAGGTCTCTGCAGGTTGATCTTCGGAAGGAAACGGTTACATGTTTTACCTGTTCCTTTATGTGTGAGCGCATACGTTAATGTGGGACTATTGTACCCGCACCGGTCGGTACCGACTTGTCTTTACCAGGAACCCGCTTATTTCTGCATACACCCTTACCTAGCACATTACGACAACGGACCACAAGTGTGGCACTGCCACCCTAGCGGCGAAATCATTGCGGTGCGGTGGTGTAGGCTCTAAGGCGTTAAACTTGTTTACCTCTACTTGGGTACAGTCGCCGTGCTTTAAACTTGTGAAAGCTGACCTATACTTAATCTTATTTAACTTTTAGCATGGTCCAAAAGTTTCACTTCTAGTTCTAAATCTAAAACGGCACAAACATCTAATACCTATTAAAATAATTAATGAAGTGTGTAGATACCTTGTCAAGTTCCTTTTTTAATTCAGTGGCACGAATGACAAGCGGTCCACGCACAGCGTATTGCAATTTAATAATATTCGGGTTTAGGGTTTCTAAACAAAGGGTTTTTTTGTAGGTACTTGTGGTGCATATTTGTGCCGTCCGCGTCGCTGTCATGTTTATAGCCGGCATCGAGGGTGCCGTGCCGGACAGGACCCGGCCAGTGCGGCTCATCATCTTTGTGGGTGTCATGGTCGGCAATCAATCGAACTTGATCGTACTATTTAGATCTCTCCGAGCCAAATGGTGGTGCAACCCGCCAAGGTAATAGTCCATTAGCCTCTCTCACTACCGGGAGCCTTGTCACCGAGACCCACTCCGCTCAGTTTTCTGCGGTCAAGTAGTTAAAACACCGTTGACCTACGTTTTGATAGATCCATGTTTCACCTCTTACGCACCTAGTATTAAAGCTTGTTAAATATAACGAATAAAAATTTCCAAATGAAAATAATTATAAAACGAAGAGTACATAAACCAACATATTTTTCTGTAAAATGGCAGGAAACTCATAGCTAACAAATGAAACTTATGACACTGACGGTTGAAGAAAGACAAAAAGGATTTCAACTAATAACTATTTATTTGGAACTGGAAGGTTATTCATTCTGTTCATTGATGACCCTACTCTGTTGTCAATGTGTCAGCGCAGCCACCGCCATCTAATGCTGGTGAACATCTCTTCCTTGAAGTCGAATTACACCATTCGAAATTACTTCTGGGCGTCTATTATTGTACCTCGATACGCGTTACTTTTAATTACTTCCTTTGAAAATCTCCTAGGCGATTAACACACTGCCACGCACCACGCAGCGTAGCGCGTGAATGCGTGTTTTAACATTGTTTGTAAGTATCTCCGTTTGTATAGAAAACACGCACAGTCCAACACACAGAAAACACGCAACATGCAGCGTGATAATCGCCTTAGAAATGCTGGTCCCTTCTTACAGTCATAGCATAATCATGGGTGACTTTAATACTTGACTGTTGAAAAAAGACCATCGCTCTTCTTCTCTGACTAATATGTTGGCTTCCAGTAATCTTTCCATTCTTCCACTGAGTGCCACTCACCATTTTCCTAACTCTACTCCTTCACTTGTTGACTTGATTTTTGTCTCTTCCCTTGATCACGTCGCTAAGCATGGCCAATGTTCAGCCGATGCCTTTTCCTATCATGACCTGATTTTTCTGTCGTACAAAATTCGCCCACCTAAGGCTAAAGCTAAAATTCTCATGCAACGCAATTTTGGTGACATGAACGTTGATAATCTTTGCAAGGATGCCAGCAATATAGATTGGTCTGCTCTGTTTGCCTCTCCTTCAGTCGATGAGCAAGTTAATATTCTCACGACGAAACTTATCGAGCTCTACGATCATCACGCACCTGTTCGAGCAGTTAAGGTTAGATATTTGCTGGCGCCGCGGCTCACAAATGAGATAAAAACGCTAATGCTCAAAAAAGTTACGGCAAAGTCTAAATTTAAGCGTAGGGCTAATAAATAAATCATTTTCTTTATTTAAGTAACAATAAGGACTCATTATGTTAGTAAACTGGAACTACGTTAGTTTATTGCATACCCCGGACTACCCCAGCCTCAAAGACCATCATCTCTGATTTATTGCAGTTATACAACTGCAATAAATCGGAGATGATGGTCTTTGACGCCAAATGTGAGGAGTATGCCAAAACCATGTGCTTTGGCATAGGTACTCCTCACATTTGGCGACCAATTTTCTGAGACCACAGATTGACGCGCTCAGAAGCACCATATCGTCTGCATAGCTAATGTAATTTACACAGATTCCATCTACATAGCAACCCACTCTGGTGCTACCGAGCTCGCCAATTAGCCAGTTGGCCCGTTCACATACAAGTTAAAAAGCGTGGTCGAGCTCAAACCAACCTGCCTCACCCCGCATTCCGACCTCTGAACTTTCCTTGATAAATCCTTTAGTGTCCAGGCCGCTCGTTTGTGGAATGCATTGCCAGTTGAAATAAAACGCAGGCAGTCGTTACAGCAGTGCAATTCAGCTGTGCGATTCTGTACTGTAACCATCTCACCGTGAAAACTTAGGTGAAGTGAGCGGGGAGTGAGCTGCCGGTCGATTCTGTAAAAATCTCACTGTGAAAACTCAAGTGAAGTGAGCTTGATGTGATTTGTCAGTAGTGTCAATCCCTAGCATTATTTGGAATGACAGCTCACTCCACGCTCACTTCACCTAAGTTTTCACGGCGAGATTGTTACAGAATCGCACTGCTGTCATCCCCAACTAATGCTAGGGATTGACACTATTGACAGCTCACTCTAAGCTGACTAAGCTCACTTCACCTAACTTTTCACTGTGAGATTTTTACAGAATCGATCGGCTGTAACCATCTCATCATGAAAACGTAGGTGAAGTGAGCGTGAAACTAGATTGACACAATTGACAGCTCACGTCACCTAACTTTTCACGGTGAGATTTTTCCAGAATCAACCGGCCGGTGTTCAAAAGACTCGTAAAGGAACACTACTTGTCGTTGTGATCTTGTTGTCCTAACTGCAACCATCTTCAGTCTTCTTTTATTTTTCGTTGCTTACTTATATATTTTTTATTTTATTTTATTTACTATGGGATAATAAACAACTACAACATTGTATATAATACATAAGTTTAACAAAAGTTTAGGAAGTAATGTTGCAGTCCACTGCATTATCCGCAGATAGGACATATTAAAAGATCAGAGGTTGCCACTAGACGAGCATTACCAAAATTAACAAATATTTGAAAACAAATAAATAAGTTACTATAAGACTAGCTATATAGCTAGCTAGTTTAATAACCGACGAAAAATTTCGACGCTATGGGGTCTAAACTCATGTGCTGAATCCATGGTTACAGTTTGCGCGTCGATGTCCCTGCCATGCCACTCTGTATAATTATTTAAATGTTTTATTTTCCCCAAAGGGTAAGGCCGAGATGGCCATAGTAGATAATTATGTAGGTACACCCACAGGAATGTTTAAGTTCCATCTCAAACGCGAGCCTATTGCACATTAACAGGACACAAATCCAGTCCGGGTTTAAGTTACCTATTCAAATGATCAAACCCTTTGGTTTGATTACCTATTTCGTAGTCACTACAAGTTAGCACCCCCACTCCCCAGGTACATTTTCTGATTCATTTGTTTATATTTCCATCAGTTAGTAGTCAGTAGTAGTTCAGAGGGCTAGTTCTCGTAATTTTAAGAACGTTCACAGTGTGATCTCAGTCTCAATCTGTCAAAAATACCTCAAATTTCCCTACATTTGGACAAGTTTTTGACATTTGTTTGTCGCCGAGATGACACTGCGATTAGATTTTGAACATTTTAAATTACGAGAATTGGCCTTCAGTTGAGCTCAGAGTACCTATTGGAAACTCAGAAGTTTCCAATACTCTTTGCTCTGAGCTGAACTGACAGCAGTGAGTGACAAATGTGTCTTTGGGATGTAGGTACTTGAACTTTTATATAATATATTAGTCTATGACTTGAACTCGGACTGCTTTGGACAGTATCTAACGTGCGTTCTTAGTAATGCAGGAAATCATCAGGAAAATATCAGCACCTATCAAGAGTTGATGTAAGTACATTTTTTCATACAGGGTGGCAGGGCATCGACGCGAAAACTGTAACCATGAATTCAGCTTGAATTTAGTAGGTACATGATTCTAGGCCTGCTAGCGTAGAATGTTTTCTTAAAAATTGTAATAGGGTCCGCGTCGATGTCCCTGCCACTGTATACTGACTTGTACCTACATACAAGTCAGGTGACGTCGCCACAAGCCTGGGACGTACGCTTCTAAGCGGCATCAGTAAACCACCAGACGATCAGTAGACCGTAGCAGTATAACGCACGACACGAATGTATCTACCAAACATGAGTAATGCCTGCCAGTATAAAGCCAAAAGTATCTGTTCAGGACGACGTCAAATCACAAGTTTTGATTGGCTAAAACTGCGTCAGAAGGCGACACATCACAGTTATGTATAAATCCGGCCTTCTCTAGACGGCCCATATGAAAACCCAATATCACTACCCGATCTTGGAGTCGGACCCAGATGGGTCTGGGTTGACTCCCAAGACGAGTAAAGCGTTCAGCAATGGCGCTTACATTTATAGCTTAGTTATAAATTTTCTCTATACTTAAATCGTTTTATTTTTCTTGTCACACTATGCCCGTGTTCACCTTATAGATCACGGAAGGACCTCAGCGGCCGCTGCCTGCGGGAGGGAGCTTTGTCCACACTTCCATACAAACCATCAAACCAAGCGTTTACTCGCACTACGACACAAACGCTTGACACAGACAAGCATTTGTGTTAGGTTAGTCTATAGTCATCGCCGAGTGGTTGTTATTTTGAAGAAAACTGTGAGGTGAATGTTATATTCTTATCCATATTCATTTATTCTTGATTACGAGAATTGCCCTGATTGGACTTGGGAAGTGACTTGGGTGAGCATCTTAACTAATCACACTAATATTATTTACCTAGGCGAAAGTTTGTGAATGAGTGTGTGTGTTTGTATGTTTGTTACTTCTTCACGCTCAAATGGCTGAACCAATTTTGATGAAATTTGGCACACATTCGTTTATAACCAGGATTAAAACATCAGGATAATTTATTCCCGTTATTCCCACGGGATCGAAACTTATGCGGGTGAAACCACGGGGCGCAACTAGTACCTACTATACAAATGCGAATGTGAGTTTGTCTGTTACGCTTTCACGCTAAAACAGCTAAACGGATTTGGATGAAATTTGCGTATGGGTAGACCATGACCTGGGTTAGGACATAGGACAGGTACTTTTTATCCCGGTAAACGCAGACGAAATCACAGGCAGAAGCTAATTGGTTATAAAAATCTTTTTTTACACAAGAAACAACCAAAGAAAATTTTCGGAAGTTGGCGGCAAAAACCGAAACCAAATAACAAAGACAACACAAAACCAAAGACGTCGATCTTCTAGGTAAACAGTTGTTACTTGTTCTTATAGATAGTCAGAAGCTCAAAACCCTGTCAACCAGTTGCGAAGGGGGTGGTGTTACCCAAACTGGGTTGTATTGTAGAGGTCAGAAAGAAAAATAAACGAGAGAGGGGAGGGAACAATTATTGGTATTGTGCTGCATCCAGGCAGACTGGAAGCCAACCTTAACAGAGTTGGCGAAAAAATAGGCAAATGAGATGAGCTTAGAGGTCCTTAGTTTAAAGGTCATTGGGCGTTTTGTTCGGACGTTTGACCCACGGCGTACAAAAATAAAATAGGTCAGACTGTGCAGGTATCTCTGAAACACAATGGTAAAGGTCACATTCTTGTAGACACCGGGAGAGTCTCAGAAAAAAATTAAAAAAACATTTAAAATAATGTAGAAAATTAAAACTTGTAGGAGGATGCGTGAGGCAGATAAGCACACAGTAGTGGTGATTGCTAAAGCTGAGGTCTAGGATAGGCTTTATAGAAATCTCTGGATGGTTATGAAGGCCAAAAACAGCTATTTAATATAGTAAAAGCTATAAAAAAGAGTGTTATAGATATATCGCATATTAAATGTATTAAAAATGGTAACGGAAAGGTTTTGACGAATGGTAATGAAATAAAGGAGCGTTGGAAGAGATACTTTGAAAAATGAATGTATGAAGAGAATGCGTGGGATGTATGTGCTTTGGTGGGTTGGAGGTTATTCTTATAGATATAATCACGGGATATAATTGACGTTAACGGATATAATAGTCGTTGTTCAACTTTGGATACTCTGAAGTCTAACTGAACGTCAATCCTTCAGTTAGACTTCATAGTCAGAAGTCAGAAGGAAGATAAAAAATAAAACTAACTCAACTTATATAGGTACCTATATTTTTATTCTGCTTGATCAAAATCAATTGTGAGGTCATCTAAATTCAATCAATAGTGAGGCATAGCTTGCGCCGCAGGATGGCATGGTACACTGCAACTAAAAATCATTTACTTTTGTGTTTTATTACCGAATAAAAGTAACAAACATTTATTATGAAATGTTAAATATATCTTTTCTCCCGGCCATTTAAAAAAACTACTTCATTAGAATGAAAGGTGAGACCAAGCTCATTACTGTAAAACACATTTGGTTTTTGTACGCAGCCTTTTATGAACCGGGTCAAATATGCCCAATTTTTTTTTTTTTTTTTTGTATCCTGCCAAACGCAACAATCTGTCCTTAGACATTTAGCTGCTCCTTTGTTCGAAAATTTCTGTAATTGGTCTTTGAAGCAGTGAGGAATCGTCCATAGACCACTCTCGCTTATTCTATTGGGAATCGGTTTATTAGGGTTGGAACACTGTTCCTCCTCAGTCTTGTGTATACTGTACTTCCAGATCCCACTAAATCAGCAGCCAGGGAGTTGACATGTTTGTTTAATTTTATCTGGTAGTTTTGACTATGTGCAGCGATTTCTTGTTTCACACTTTTGAGTTTCAGATCTTGCAGGATGTATTTATTATGTATGCATTTAGGGATGTTAAACATGGCTCTAATGGCTTTGGTCTGAAACCTTTCCAGGATGTCAATGTTACTGTCACTTGCTGTTCCCCAGAGTTCAATGCCGTACGTCCAAACCGGTTTCAATATGGTTTTGTATATTGCCATTTTGCCTTCGTTAGTTAACTGAGACCTTTTACCAATCAGCCAGTACATGCTTCTCAGCTTTGAGTCTAGGGTCTTTCGTTTCTTCCAGATATGCTTTTGCTAAGTTAGTCTTCTATCTAGGTGCATGCCGAGGTACTTCGCAGTGTCTTCGTGCGGAATTTGTTCTCCATTTAATGTGATTGGGGGACAGTTACCTTTTCTCAGAGTGAAGGTGACGTGTGCTGATTTGCTTTGGTTTGCTTTTATTCTCCATATCTTTAGCCACTGTTCGATATCACCAATATGTTTCTGCAGGTTTGCTGATGCGACATCTGGCTTGGTGTGTACTGACATTATTGCAATATCGTCTGCATACGTGACGATTAAGGTATTGTCATCTGTAGGTATGTCAGCAGTGAAGATGAGGTACAGCACAGGCCCCAAAATGCTCCCCTGAGGTACACCAGACCTGATTTCGTGCAGGTCTGATGTGACATGACTTCGAAGCATCGTTTGTCTAGGTAGCTTTCTAATATAGAGAAGAACGAGTGAGGTTGGCATTTTTTCAGCTTATACAGGAGGCCCACATGCCAGACTCTGTCAAAGGCTTGACTAATGTCCAGGAAGACAGCGGAACAGTATTTTTTGTTTTCCAGGGTGTGGCTAATCGTGTCTGTCAACCTGTGGACCTGCTCGATGGTGCCATGCTGCTGTAAAATATGCCCAATGACCTTTATAATTTTACTACTTTTGAGTAAACATAAGGTTCAGTGAATGTGATTGCATCCTTTCCTAAACTAAACTTTTAAATTTATAATATTAGTAGGACTATTCCTACTAATATTATAAACGTGAAAGTTTGTACGGAGGGAGGGATGGATGGATGGATGGATGGATGTTTGTTACTCTTTCACGCAATAACTACTGAACGAACGAACTATTTGGATGAAATTTGGCACACAGATGGTATAAAGCCAGGATTAACATATAGGATACTTTTTATCCCAATATTCCTACGGGATCGAAGCTTGTGCGGGTGAAACCGCGGGGCGCAGCTAGTGGATTCTAAATAAGAGTCACAAGTAAGAATCATCCCTCATAACATAAAGTTTGTTATCAGTACAATTATTATCAAGTAGGTACCTACTGACTCTGCACTAACTATAACTATTTGTTGAGCCAATCCAATCTCAACTTTATTGTGTGATTGAACTGGCTACAATTTACATTTCATGTTTTCTTCTCATTACCTGCTTCCATAGGATACTTGAAAAGTGCAGTATCAAAGCCGCAATGTTGTATTTCAACAATGTAAGGTTACATTGTTGAAATACAACATTGCCGCTTTGATACTGCATAACCAGTACCAACAGGAACACAATAGATCCAGAGCACAGCATTCATCCATTGTGTCATCATCAGATGATGAAATTATCAATCCTGAAAACATGAAATGTAAATTGTAGCCAGTTCAATCAGACAAGAAAGTTGAGATTGGATTGACCACAATAGCACAGTTATTGTCATATGCACCATTTTAAGAGTTTCAATCGGCAACACAACAAAGATCATCATCAACAGGAGACATATTATTTCGCAAAGTTTAGTCCACTCAAATCTGTGGTTCTTTCCTCCAAAGACCATTTCAGACTCTACAATCTACATGGTCCTCAAATGATCTGACTAATATTATTTCTGGATTTTTAAATACACATTTGAATTTGCATAAAATGTAGGCCCCCAACCCACCCATTGCATCGTTTTCGCTGGGCTTAGCTTTCTTTCGGACTTTTTGTATTTGTACTCGGCTCCTAATGGGTCATAGCGTATAACCTTTCTCAAGAAATGGACCATCAAACGCAAACAGAACTTTTCAAATCTCACTGGTAGTTCCAGAGATGTATCATTAAATTCTCGTTTGTCAGTCATAGTTCATCAAACTCTTTATTTGGGCTGGTGTCTCGACAATGGAGACCTATGAGCTTTATGAACACATTCAATTTGTTAATTTCACTTTCATTAAATGCAAAATGCATTAGCATTATATAAACAATAGCGGATACTAAAGACTGATTATGGCATAGAGCCCATTAACAGATACACCTTTATTTTTTGGGAACTCTCTATGGATCGATATATCACATTTAAAGCCCAAAAAAAGTGCCGATCCATATTTAAATTAAAAATGACTGATAGCTGCAAGCCGTTTTTCATAAGCCACGTCTTGACTTTACCATCAATTTAAATTTTGGAAATCACGAAATATTCCTTATATTATTTTTATTTTATTTTATTATAGGTACTTATTACGATTTTATTTTTGATATTTGAATATTTGACAAGTTTGTATGTAACTCCTATCTATTTAGATATGGATATTCAATCATTTAATTCAATTTACTTACATGAACTACTACTTACGTTTACTTTTATTTACTTGTTATTATTTGTTTTAGTTTTAAACTTGTGTTATTATTTGCACACCATGACACTAGGGTAAACATGTGAGCACAACTCTCATGTACTTATTACACCTTGCATGCATTGTATTGTACACACATGTTTGAGCAAATAAAGTTATCTGAATCAAATACTGAATATGCACCTATGACCTAGTGCTGATTGGTAAATAATTATTCAGCTAAGTAATTAGTTTCAGCTTCCTTTCTCCTCCGGGAAAATCTACAAGCAGATCTAAAAACCGTGTACAACATAATGTAACGTCAGTTTCGCTTTTTTTACACCTGTCGGCTGTCATATTCAGAATCGGTAACCAATCATTATTCATTAAAAATTTTGATGCAGGACATACTTTAGCTGCCTCGAAGCATCAATAATATTATCCGTCATAATTGCGTGTCATCCTCGTCCCATCTCCTCATCATCGTCATCTCCTGTTAAGGTTTCGTGCCCTGATCCTTTGGCAGTAGGTATATTATAATGTACTCTATGTCCTTTGGTTGCGAGATCGGTAATTCGTATCATCCTTTTTTGAAACTTTCCAGGGAAGCAGGGACTTTCAGTGGAAATTGGAAAATCAATCGCGTTCGCGAAATCGTGATGTTATTAATGTTAATCATTAATGATAGTACGGGATAGGGATACACGTCATTGTCAAATTGACGTGAGCTGACCAGTGACCACAGAGTACATTTTAACATACTGACGCAGTTCACGCAGTGACTGCCTGCAGTGAGATCAGGGTACTTCTCTTCTTAGTCTGTGGTGAGATCCGTCATCCGGTGAGATCTGAGATGTCGTTAAAGAGTAAAGACGTCAACGCAGTGCTGCCAATCCTACCAAACTAAAAAACTGCAAGCTGCAAAATATAAAAACAGTAGAAAACAGTAAATAGTAATTTCAGAATAGCAGCAAAAGTTCTACTGTGTAGCACCACAACATTGTTTAAACAGAGTTGTTTAAATGAAGGTTGTCTGTAAAGTTCTTAGAGTAAGAAACCTATTCTTAGTCGAAGGTAAAGTTGGTTTACGGACGAAAGTTTAACGTGACAACGTCATAACAAAACATTTATGAAATGATTGCAAAAGCGCATGCCATGCGTACAATGAGTGTAACGGGACAGTCGTAATCTTTTTCGTGCATGCAGCCGGCGTTCATCGATTTATTAGACGTTGTCACTTACATGCTCTGTGGTTGTCACGTCAAAATCTATGTATCAAGATAAATAATTGATATTTTTTGGTGATTTATGCATAATATTTCGTTGTATCGATATCAAATAACGAGTATCGAAAATGTATTAAAGTCGATATTTTTTTACTACGTAAATAAAATAAATCGTCAGAACTCAAAAGTCAAAAGGTTGTAAGTAGTTCAGATCCGTAAAAAAAACAGCACCGACTCACCACACACCTCAGACTTGTTTTGACAGTTGAGACGACTTTGTAATTTTTAGAAGTCGGTAAAACGCGCATATAATAGAATATTATATTAAAGTTGTCAAAAAAATACCTGTCAGTTTCATACAAACGAATACGTGTTTTACGAATTTTATCTTTATTAACTACTAGAACTGTCAATGTCAAAACGGGCCTTTTATTTTTTTACAACTGTATGCGCGTTTCCAATACTTAAAAACAATATCGATACTTTTGACATCCCTATCGTAAATAAACGTCAGAATGTGATGTTGCCATCTAAATAAGTTTGACTGGCAAGGTTATACGGTTACGGATAATGAGGTTGGGGTTTGAATCTCGGGGAGGGCCAAAAAGTAATTGGGCTTATTTGTCAAAAATATATTGGTAAAAGCCTGGAGCACTATTATATTAATGACTCGTACGTAGTTGGCTAGTCCGAGATAATTATAAACGATACGACCCTGTATATATTTTTTTTATTATGTTCCTTGGAAGCAGCGTTGCGGTCAGAGTTATCAACGTTAGGCGAGGCAGTTCCGGCACAACCGCAGGGAAATTTAGAGAGTCGCCTAATTCCCTAGAAGAATTAATTAATGGAGTGTCCGACGTGTCCGCCGAATCCGTGTAACACGAGCGCCCCGGCGTCACAGAAAAAAGCCCTTACATTAGAAACTTTGAACCCCAACATTAAAACATTGGAATATGCGGTCCGTGGACCTCTCGTCACCCGCGCCGCTGAACTCGAAAAGGAGCTGGAGAAGGTACTTATTTACTTTTTACAACTTCCAATACTATAAAATTTTATTATTTATGTTAGCTTTGTTTGATCAGTCAGTCCATTGAAATTAATGTTTCTATCTATGAAAATAATAACTAGTCTATTTACTGTCCCAATCTAGGGCAAAGGGCTCTTCACAAACAGAGAAGGCGCGAGCATTGATCATCACACTAACGCTTGCTCAAGACGGGTAAGGTGGCTACGAGTATTTCAAGTCTCTTATTATTTGTGTATGATTGCCACGACGTGGTTTTTCTTTGTTCTGTACCATAGAACCGGCGTCATAAGATAAAACATGGGCACATGGGTTAGTTAACACATTGAATAATCACTATCTGTGTTAAGCTTGTTCACGAAATCATTCTCTTCAAACCTCCTGAGCACCTACTGAGCCACTTCATTGAGCTTTCCATATAAATCCTTTAATCATATGTACGGACGCCAGCAGGTCAAGCGATAAAGTTGAAAATCTATTAAAGAAATTTGACAGATTGTAGTAGGTTGATGTGCTGGCGTCTGTACCTACTCGGAATGAAGAATATGCAATAGGTAATCATTCTCGTAGCGGTTTTGTACGAGCTTTGTAGGTCTTTCTTCTTTTACTTCCCTCGGTCGTTTCAAAATTATTTAACTCTGCTACATCGTTTTGGAAATCCAGTAAAAGATTGTCGAAATCCAAAACGCACTACTCGATAATATGAACCTTGAAGTCACAGACTACAATCGAAGTGCAATGATCCGACCAGCTGATTCAAATAAAATCCGCCATGTTGCCTCTTCATCCGGTCGTAGACAAAGTTTCTCTGTCTATGGGACCGGTGGTGTTTAATTTTGACACTACTAATCAATTGCTTAGCATTTTGCTAATCAGTTGCTTAGCAATTGATTAAAGTTTTATGAATGACTGTAAGTTTGCTCACGATGTTTTCTTTCACCGATGTCAGTAATCAAGATAAACTCAGAAAGTACTTTATAGTCTGGAATACACATGCCTGTAACTTGCACAAAAGTATGCAAGCGTGTGTTATAACAATTTTTGATTGGCATGCAAGGTACTGTACTGTACTTACTTGATACTTTTGTACAAGTTACAGACAGGCAGGTGGATTTCGGGCTTTAGAATGGAAAAAGTCACATTGGTACACATACAAACGCCAGCAGGTCAAGCTACCCGAAACTGTCAAATTTTCCCAATCAACCTTGAACCTTAACACTTTAGAGATAAAGTTGCAAATCTATTAAAGAAATTTGACAGATTGTAGTAGCTTGATGTGCTGGCGTCTGTACATACGTACTTTCCCAGTTTTTTACCCATAACCTCGTCCATGAGAAAATCGGAATATAAAAAAAAATATCCTGACTCTTGAGATTTTTGAATCTGGGCCACGGCACGGCTTTGTACATTTAACAGGGTGAAGGCGACTCAGTACGTCAGTACTATTGTATTCTGTGCTATGGTGACTCAGTACTCTCTCTCTTTATCAACAATATTTAACATTGGGGCTGGCAACACTCCCATCAGCAGTTCGCAGTTCAGCACACTCACACTGCACACAGCAGCACACTTGCACACACGCACATTGCACAACGCACACATTGATTGTTATTCATTGCGATTCTCGAGATTTCTTTATTTACATTATTATCTAACATACCTACTTACAATTTTACATGTAGTTATGTTTCAAATTCTTTACGTAACGTTGATTATCTAATACTTTTATTAGAGGAGTAGTCGTTTTTAATTTAGTTTGTAGAGTTTTCGGTTGTGAACACAGAAAACATAGTTACATTTTGGGAGTAATACTTAATGTTATCGCAATATTAGTTATTTACTTGTTGTGCTAGGTTATCAGATAACCCGGGTTGATATGATAACCTAATGACGGGTCATCGAAGCAAGCGTATCGACTTGTCAAGTCGTCAGTATCGTAACGCCGTATAATTTTATAGTAGCTAGTAAATTAGTAATCGCAATCAGTATCGGATTCGCTTTTCAGTGGAACTCACATCTTTGTTTATAAATTGTCATTGAGCTCACGCATGTATCGATCGTACCATTCAATAAATAAGAGCGACGAACTTCACGCTAACCAGTTTTCGTGCAACGTTTGTGAGTTGTGATGTGTTCTTTTGCTGATATTCATCTAATCCTGAGATATTAATCGGCGTTTTTCGCGATTTGTGTGCGGTGCGCAACCACGGTGACGTGTTTAAAGTAGCTCGATTGATTACCGACCATGTCGCAGATAAAGTTGATAAGCCGCGCTAGTCGCGTTTTGTCCGGCGCAGCAGTGCGGTCGGAGTTAAAGTTAGGCGAGGCAGTTTCGGCACAACCGCACAGACATCACACGTGCGTTAGAACCATGGCATCACAGAGAAAAACCCTTACATTAGAAACTTTAAACCCCAACATTAAAACTTTGGAATATGCGGTTCGTGGTCCTCTTGTCACCCGCGCCGCTGAACTCGAAAAGGAGCTTGAGAAGGTATTTATTTATTCCTTAATTTCTATACAATTTTCTTTATTAATATAAGCATAAAACGATCTTATTACCACCGGTATTGGATTAATCAATATCCAGCTTTGTTGGATTAATCATAGCCCACTCAATTATTATTTAGATACCAAAACTGCTGTCAATTGTTTTGACGTAAATATAAAAATATTGATTATTTAGCAATCATCTACAGTGAAAGTTCTATCATTATTTTTAAACACTTGAATATGTGATATCAAGGTCACTGAGTAAGAGAATGTATGTACAATACTGCTAATTATGTTACCTTGTACAACAACAAAATTCAGGTGAAATCTTGCCTGGTATTGTACAAAAACACTTGACACTAGACTGCCCATTACAGAGAGTGAAGTCATACTCATCTAAATAAATAACTAATTACTAACCACGGGTTGTAATAATGATGCTAAAATATTCATACATTTGTGAGATAAGAGTGGAACTCTATGGTCATAATATTATGTTATTGTGGCGGATAATATCCTGGTTGGTTGGTTATGGTGGATAATTTAAAACAATCAATTAATGATTATGTTATGTTTAAAACACAAAATTGTATGCAGTTTTCAAGATCAGATCAATGTATTGATTTTAGATAAAATATCTTAACTTTACTGTATTAACAGCAATAATGTTAAATCTGAGTTTATCACCAAGCAAACAGCTAATAGGTAAAAATTGCTTTTCAAAGTCAAAGCTGTTACATTGTGTCCTTGCCTGTAGAATGTGAAACGTCAGTGGACTAGACTAAATTAATATTTCTAAAGAGCCAACGGTTAGACTATATTTCAGACAGACCTCTGAAATGAGATTAATATCTAGGTATGATATGACTACCTATGTATTCTTGTTAACTTGATATAATTACCTATCTTTATCTGTCCCTACCTTTACCTATCTATGTGAACTCCATTGTGCATGTGTATAGTCAAACATAATAATTATGTAGGTATGTATAGTAATTCAATAGCTCAATAGAACCCTCTGTTCAGCCCCATGCCCATATACTTTTACTATTCATTACCGAATGAATTCAAACTGGTTTCTTTGCAAAGATTAAGAATAATAACAATCAGACAGCTGACAGTCTGGGTTCCTTGGGAAGAGTACTTTCAATATTTTTTAATTTACCCTCATGTGAAGCAAGCTCCATCTCCATCTTGTTTGTTGTTGTAGTTTACTTTTATGCACTATAATTGTATGGGAAATTAGCCACTCTTGGCTAAAGGTACACCTTTTGTAAGCATTTTTATTAAATAAATTATTATTAATTATTATTAATTTCACACTAAAAAGCAAGTAATTACCAAATTCTTAACTAAATCTTATTTTTTCCTGGCTTGATAGCTAACACTTTGTAGTTGTACAGTTGAGTTGTTCATTATTGACATTTTAGGTACTGTAATCCTTTAATTATGCCAGACGTTTAAGAGTTGTTATCTTTAAAACTAAAATTAAACATTTTCTTGAACATGTTTTTCCTCATATCTTTTGAAAGATTCCATGCTATAATAAAACCGTGGCTTATCTACAACAAACAAATAATAATCTAAATGCACGTTGTTGAGATAATAGCCAGTGCAATCACTTTTACATAATATTTATAAGAGTGAACTGTTACTGATAGTGTCATTTGGTTTGTGCGTTATCTTACTACTCGGCTTTCAATAGTCTGATCTAATCTAGAGTGGGATTTAAAATGCACAATACCTGCCTCATCAAAATTATTGTAATCCATCATCATCTATCCTATCTTTTTCCCGGCTTCAGCTTCCAGTCTCACTGGATGCAGCTGAATACCAATATTTTACATGCAATTGCCTATCTGACCTCCACAATCCAGGTGTTGGGTAACACACAATACCCATTTGTAAGACTGGTAATCAGACTTTCAGGTTTCTGACTACCTGTAATGTCTGCCAAACATCTATGAATTACAGCCGGGAGCAACAGCTCGGAGGAGTCTCGGTATATAATGGATGGTCACCCATCCATGGACTGTCCCCGGCAAGCGTAGCTTAACCTTCGATCGACCCGTGCGGCTGTTATTACTTAGCCACGAACCTCCTCCGAGAATTCTTATCCATCAACATAGGTAATAATTATACTACATTCCACTTTTATCTCACAACTGTGGCGAAGCCTAAAAGAAGTGTAATGTTTTTAAACTGTACACTAGTCTGCCCCTCAGCCCTAGTGGACAGTTTACCACTTAACGTAATGATTTTAAGTTAGGTATTTACTTGGATAATTTATCGTTAAACAATGAGCAAGATTGTAATGTAATAATAATAATCAATAAAGAACAACCTAGCAGATATCCTCCCTAAATAATTAGCTGCACGCTGTGACTGGATTACGTCACGGAATGAGAGTCTCCGGTCTCGTCACATTAGTCACAACTGGCGTAGACTGCGGAAATTACGGTTGAAGTTTGGCCAAATTAACAGCAAACATTACAAGATTTACGTAACTTCAATGCGTCTTTGGACCGATAACCTTGAGAAAGCCGTAGGAATCCGCTAGAGCGAGAGGTAGTACAGGAGCGTTCGATGTGGCGAGGCTTGGGGGAGGCCTATGTACGGCAGTGAACGTCTCTCGGCTGAAATGATGATGATGACTGATGTGTCCAATGTATGCAAAGGAAACCTGAGCAGTGGTTCTTTTTTTTAGCTTTCATGTTAACTAAGAGCCATGGAATCTGGAGAATTAATGGTAGAATCAATTTGATGAATCACACTGCACGTGCATGATAAAAACCGCAGTGTAATTAACTAAATGATTGCATGACTGCGGGTCGTTCCACATAGACACACTGCGCTAAATAATGCATAATATTCATTATTCATATCGATTTTACGCCATTACAAGGTTTCCACTGTTTTCAGTTTTGTTTAGGAATCATTCCAAAAAAAAAAAACCTAGGTAGCTGTACCTAGACTTGATACCAGTGAAATAAATGGCTTGTTGTTTCAGCTGCAAGATGCAATGTCCAATAGCATCAGAGTCCTTTTATTTCAAGGTTCCACGTCGTATTTCGTACGTAAATTGGAACTGTTTATTTGCACGTGAGGTACATACCTATTTCAGTACCAACATATTATTTTATTTATACCCAGATCACCAGCCACACGAATTGCAAAACATAACGGTTCTATGAACCATAATTATATCAAGAAAAAATTGCAAACAGGTTTAGAATGAGCTGACTTCCCAATATTAAAGTCTTGTAGGTATTTTTTCTTATGTGCCTAAATAATTAAGGTTTCCATCCAATCCAATCATGATCAAGGCCATTCTTCGCATTCGTCGCGACTGTCTGCAATACCTACGGTTTCTCGCCAACCGAGCTTGAAAATTGTGTGGTCACCTGGTAGCGCAGTGGTATCAAATGTTGCACATACGTAACACCTTGTCGCTCGTAACACTGACATAGACTCGGTAGCTGAGAGCTGTCGGTCAAGGTCTTTCAAGGTCGCGGTTAACACTGTAAGGTGATTATGAATCTTATGGGTTGATTTGAGACACTGGGTTCACATTGTTGTCATCTCTGCCATTCTCACCGGCGGCGGCGCGGCGATTCTAAACGACAAACAAATTGGAGAAGTAGGAAGAACTTATGGGTCAAAAAAAAACTAGGATCCTGACCTTCAAAGCCCTAATGATGTTAAAATAAGCAAAATAACGTTAGACAGGCAGCATAATATTGTTTAAACACTAAGAATTGTATATTGGCTTCGTGTTGCTATAAGGATGGTCGAGAATACATGAGCTCAAAGTGCCGGAAGTGCGTTGTTAACGATCCTGTGCTATTGGCGAATGTCCTCAAAATAGGTCATGAGCGCAGGAGTTCCATCACAGCTATTCAAAGTATGCAGGAATTGCAATCGGTACCTGGTGCTAATGGCGTTCTGTTATTTGATTTTAATATTCAATGAAAGAATGCGCTAACTTTTTGAGAGATGCAAGTAATTGTTGTCTGTATTCTATGCCGGTCTAGGGAGTGTTATTAAATGGCGATATGGTCACGTGTCTCAGACATGCAGAGATGAGGATATGATGACGAACTTCAATCAATGATCTTCGTAGTAATGATTTGTGTTAAATTGTGTAAGATGTACTTACCTATTCTTATTGTTCAGAGATGCGCTTAGATGTTCTTGCCATAAATATAAAAATATTCTAACCATGGTTCTTGCACAACATATTTAAAAGTACAAAGTGCGACGTGTGATGATAAGAAATTCACGTTTTATTTAATATCGTTCGATTATTTACAACATCATAAACCATTATCAGTAAAATACAAGTAATTTACACAACCTCCGTCCACACTTCGAAGTTAAGACTAGATTTTTTCATAACCCATTGTTCAAAGGTAGTTCTTGTGCTTAGTAAATTTTATAGTTAGGTACTAGACAATGGAGGTGCTGTGCAAAATTGTTAATTATAATTGTGACACTCAAGGCCCTCACGCCATTGTAAATAGGCATATTAATTATATGTTGTACAATATTACGTGCAATTGCAATGCCAAGCGAGTCAGAAAAAAGTAAACTTTAATTCTTTGGAATAAGGTATACTTAGGTGAAGTCACCATTACACCAGTAGGCCTAGCCAAGTTGACAATCTACAATCGTTAACGATAGTAGAAAACTAATCAAATGTATAGGAATGACATCATCTCAACGCTAAGTCACGTGGTCCGAACAAACGAATAGAAAATTCGTAGCCAAGTTTACTCGTTCAAAATGTTAGAATGAAATGTAATCGTTTCTACAACGTTGATCGCTACATCCCATACAAATGGTAGCCAAGTTACAGTTTTGACAAGCGCTAACGAAACGATGTCGTAGTTTTTGAACGCTATCTAAGCGATCGCCGAGACCCAAGAGAAAACGATAAAAAAATGGCGTCTATTATGAACAGCTGTGATACGACCGAGAAGTGTTTTGTTTATTTACCGTAATTTTGAACTATATTTACCATTTAGCATTTAAGATGCATACTTTAAATATGTTGTGGTGCGCTAATAATGAAGAAGTGTGGCTAGGGCGTCAAAAAAGAAACATAAATCGTCAGTGCATGGAGACAATACGCGAAATGCCGGAAACGTTATTTGTGCAGCAATTTCGGCTAGACGAAACCACTTTTCATGCTCTTTGTCAACCGCCATGGCTTAAACATAAGTTAAAACTATTTCAGAGTAACAAAGGGTCTATTGGTTAAGATTCAAACACAATTGTATTGTTTGTTTCTACGTATGTAGGTACCTACTTAATCCTGTCGCGTATCACGTCATTGTTTATGTTTCAAACTTTCAAGTGCCCGATTATGATAGATTTTTATAACACAAAGGAAGATATTTACGAAACAACTAATAATTTACATACCTTTCCATGAATTCCAATAAAGCTGCAAATTGTTCTGGGCTTGCTCGAGATCTAGATTCAATCCTATTAAAGTTATTACTTCATTATGGTATCTTTCATTCATATGCAGAATTATATCATAACATTCCGAGACACAGTAATGTTTAAAATTAAATTCCACACTGATATAATTAAACCAATATAAATGAAGAACTTTTCCTTATTTTGCTTACTTTCAAAACACTTAGAAAACAATTATTATTGCCCGCGCCGTGACAAAAAGTACACAACCACAGACCACAATAATATATTTATTCAACTGTGACTTTGACGTTAGTTTGACGTTTGTAAGAACGCTCACCATAGACTAAAGTATAGGTTTTTTCTAAAGACGTTGTAGAATGAGCGTTCGACTCAGTCGTGTCAACTTGGCTACCAACTTATCGTTTTCTAAGATCGCTTACGCCGAGGCGTTAACGATTGTAGAAAGAGATTAGATACGAAACGTTTGTAACTTGGCTAGGCCTACTGACATACATTACATATGACTCAATATTAACGGGTATGTATGAAAAGGTACGTAACGAGAGGATATATTTAAAGTAAATAACAAAGCAATCCTTAAGGAAAAGTAAAGTTAATTACTCTATGGTACTTATGTCCATTTAAGTAAAGTAACATGATTTTGACTGAAATTTTCCTTTCAGTGCATGAATCAATCGTATATTTTAGGAATCACTCTTGGCTTAGTTCTTGACAATGAAAATATCACGTAGGCTACGTACATACTCGTACTCGTCGTCTTTTACGACAACACGTGTTATGTCAAGGTGCTGTCGACAGTTGTCAACCACAATGAGCGATTTTTCGCGGGCGAAATTTTTCTAAGTTTCCGCGTAGTTCTAAGCACGAAAAAAAAAAGATTTACGTTAGCAAAATTAAACAAAAAGCAAGCTTTGATGTTATAATTTATGTTTGAGGGCTAAAGTTAAATAACTGTATCGGTACCGCTTGTGTGTATTGCCATAGATACCGCCAGATAACACTCGTGTTCAAGTGAGCAGATTGAGACCACTCCGTTTATCTCTATTACTCTATAGCTCCAATCTCCGAATATTATTATTCGATCGTTCTGGAATTATAGGCAGCTCGCGATTTAGGCAAGGACAGCTGATCTATTCTGAAACATGTCACCGTGGAGAGAAAATATAGGTGAATTGAGATGCCAATAGTGCCAATCCCTAGATTCAGGTGGAATGTTGGTTCACTTCAAGCTCACTTCACCTAAGTTTTCACGGTGACATTTTTAAAGAACAGACTGTTGGACCGTAGGAGTATGCGACGCATACTTTTTTGCTCCAGTTGCGAAGCGATTAGTATAAATGGTACTTACCTACTCTTGTTCATTTGAAATGTGGATGAAGAACAATTAGATTTTTGCACTTGGTATCCTTATTTTGAAATACAGTCTGCAACACTAAACCACACACGCAAGTAAGTTCTGAGAAAATACATTTTGCACGTACCTACTTATCTCAGTCACATCACCTCATGATCTACGCAGTAAAATGGTATTTCATTAAAAAAATATTTCACTTCATACCGCTGTTATTATCGGCTGTATAAAAATACGAATTTTCTATGCGATGAAAGGTCACACTCATCTGACGTAACTTTCAGTGGGTAGATATATCACAAGAAAGTAAAGTAGGTACCTACTGTTTAGTTTATTTCTCGTCCGACCTGTTTTTGTTTGGTCAACTACAGACTCCCGTCAAGTTTGAATCTTGATTGAACACAAAATTTCAATAAAGAGTAGTTTTCTGTAAAGTTTAAATAGAGATAGATGCTTGTACAACATCGTTCTTGAATACGGGCCATAGTGTTCTACATTAATTTAAAGCAGTAATTTAATGTATAGTATATTACGTTATGTTTATGGTTTAATTGAGGGTAGACAGCAGAAGTAGAGGTCGTTTTTAATTCAGCTTTATTGTACCTATATAGTACCGCAAACATTTACTGTAACCGATAACGAACGATGTAGGTACATTGTCATTGTGCACATTGTCACATTGTATCGCTAAATGAGTTATCATTTCTTACAATCATGATGGTTGAAGTGAAGGTGGTGAAGGGCGGGCGTTTTTGGGGGACTGTCTTTTGTAATTTTGACGTTCAAAAAGTGCTGATTCTCAGCCTAATTTGAATAAATGACTTTTGATTTTGATTTTGAAGTGGTTCTTCTCGACGTGGCATTTATGAAAGAAGATTTTCTTACAGAGTGGAGACAATTAGGTACCTACCTACTTACTTATTTTATTACTGTCCAATTTTTTTCCAAAGAATGAATGGGCATCAAGAGTACCTCACCTATTAAAACAGCTGTAACATCGACTGTTCGAAGTTTTCCTCATTCGAAGCGTAAGGACTGCTCTATATTTTATGTTGTTTGTCGCCAGGGAGCCCAGAAGCCTTTCAAGAGAGTGATCAAGGCAAACATCGGAGATGCGCACGCTATGGGACAGCAGCCCATCACCTTCATCAGACAGGTATGATCATCAAGCCTTGAGTTAAATAAGAGCTCGGTTACATCTCATAGAAGTCGTGAGATTGGTTCTTGTCGTTTTAATCAACCAATACAAAACGAATGTTATAATTTGGCAACAGTTGTAGGTACTGTTCAAGGACGGTCGAGCTACCAAAAGAGTGAACATTTAAATAATATAAAAACTTTTTTACAAAAAAACAACCGACTTCCATAAAAACACTAAAAAGTGAAAAATAACTAATTTCGGAAGTCGGTGTCTTTGGTTTTTTTGTATTTCGTTTTTCGCCACCGACTTCCAAAATTAGAGTTATTTTTCACTTTGTAGTGTTTTTATTAAAGTTGGTTGTTTTTTTTGTAAAAAAGGTTAGGTATATATATTTTTAACTTTTTTGTTGTGATATTTTTTTTTTTATTTTTTTTTGTTTTTTGTTGATTTTTCAAAAACCGCTTGTCTGATGTCGATAAAATTTTCATTGGACCATTTGGGAAGTATACCCTTTCCAACAAAAAAAGACTTTTTTAAATCGGTTGGCAAGTGACGGAGTTATGCGCGAACAAACATATAAAAAAAATACAAAAATCTGAATTGAGAACCTCCTACTTTTTTTAGAAGTCGGTTAAAAATAAACACAGTAACAAAGTCAGAGAATTGTTAATGAAAATGAATAAAATAGCCAGTCGAAAATATTCATGAAGGTTTATTAATTGGTAATAAAGGATTCTTGTCGAGATAATTAAAATTTTTAGAGAGATAATTAAAAGCCATGTATTTTATTATTCATGTCTGACTCCAGCGGAACATGAGAGTGTAATATTAACGATATAATAATTATACAGAAGAAAAACTCGCAAAAGTATTTCACTTTACGAAGTATTTATTAGTTTTTAAACTAGATGCTGATAATCCTGGCTGCAGCATCAGGCCAGACTTATGTCAACATTGCATTGAACTTAAAATTTAGTCCTTTTTAAAATGAGCCCAAACACGACTACGGTGCTGTAATTTCAAGGTTTGTACTTTTTCTGATGCTCCTGGCTTCAGCATCAGGTCTCTATGTACTTCGGTGTTCCTCATTAACGGTACGTTTATCCACATATCGAGCCCTTTTCAATGAGCCTAAACACGATATACGAGGGTGAATCAACAAATTCTTGGAATCAATATAAAAAAATGCAAAGATTTAAACAAAATTATTTTATTTTTCTACATTATCTCCCTACAATGCAATGCATTTAGAATAACGCGTTTCTAACTTTCTTATTCCTTGTGAAAAAAAATGTTTTTCTTGACTCTCGAAAAACTCCTCTACGGCAGCCATAACCGCGTCATTATCGTAAAATTTTGTTCCACGAATGTCCTCTTTTAATTTCCATCTTGCCGACACTTTTTTGAACCCCAGTGAATCAATTAAAATGGATTGAACACTATCAAATGATATCTTTAGGATCTCAGCTATATGTTTTATAGTTATTCTTCTGTCTTCCAAAACCAGATTCTCAACCTTTTTGACATTTTCTTCCGTAACGGAGGTTGAAGGCCGCCCAGAACGCGGGTCATCATTACAGCTTGTTCTACCTCTTTTAAAATCAGCCACCCAGTACGCAACCGTAGAATAGGGTACAGCATCATCCCCTAATGTCTGCTGAATGTCCGAAAAAATTTCCTTCGTAGACATTTTTTTACAAACTGAGATATTTTATCACCGCACGTAACTCACTTTTATCCATAATTTTGGATATTTTGCAACTCGTTGCACAAAACAATTTATTACGTGCGAACGAACTGACAAAAACAAGTCACAGTTTGGATAAATATTATGTGATTGACACTCTTTAATTTGAATATCGAACGTCTCCCAAAAAGGTTTTATATATATGCAATTCTAAGAACTTTTTGATTCACCCTCGTATCTGCTGTTAGATGTCGAGGAGTTAGGTACTCTGCAGACTATCCTGACTGGTCATGACTTGATGATCATTTGACCAAATGTGGCAAATGCCCTATCAAACAATTTACTAAAACAGTCCTTGCCTGTTCGAGTAACTTCTTATTCATCATCAGCCCAGCTACCTGAGATGGTGACAACCATACGCAAATACACAAGATACTTCATAAAATATGCGAAAAACAATAAGTGAGCGTATATTTGAGGGTTGCCCTCGATTTCTCGATCTCAGATCCCATCATCAGATCCTAACTTGGTGACAGTGGGACCACCTCAGAACTATCTACTTTCGAACAAAAAAATAATTTTGAAAATCCGTCGACAATTGGCGGAGTATTCGATGAACAAACATACAAAAAAAAAACATAAGTAGGTACAATCATCCGAACATAGTACCTCCTCCTTTTTGTGAAGTCGGTAAAAATTTCTTTGGAATTATAAAAATTCACGATAAATAAAGCGAGTGATATGTATGAATGAAATCTTTTGATAAGCAAGGATCACCGGAAAAGGTTTTTCCATTGTATGTATAACAATGTAATACGAAAGGAAATGTATCGCATAATGACGGTACGATCATAGAATTTTCTTCTTATGTAAAGAATAGACCAATGTTAGTATATCATGTGTACTTCTAAGAAATATAGGAATCATGAAAGCCGTAAAGAAACAATAGTTTATTTCGAACAAACTTCTGCCCGCGACTTCATCCGCGTGAAATGTCATCCTAGAGATTCGGCGGCATAACTGTAGCTATACCTAGCTACCCATTAGGGAGAAAAAATTAGGAATCGGATCAGAAGTTCTGAAGACTACCCCCTACATAAAAACTCACAAATTTTACCTATACTATTAGGTAGTAACTATTTAGTAATCTGCGCTATTAGTTAGAGGCGATGAATAAAGCCTTGTGTAGTGTACTATCATTATTGTTTATTATTGTATGCCTGTCGCTTGCCTTAAGCGCCTACCACACGTGCATGTTTGACCACAGTTTTGCTTGCGTATGCTTCTCGCATGAAAAGACTGAACACGGACGTGTCTACCACACGCAAGCCACATTCTTGTCGACATCATCAGCGTGGAAACAATGTTTCCCAATGAAGAGCTATTTCTTCTGCCATTATTTTTCAAGTGTATTATTATATTGTATTATTATTATATATATTATTAATTTATTATATATAATAAAAAAAAATCCGCCATTTTTACGACCGTGCGACTCACTGAGAGCGGCTTGAACACTGAACGCCCAACCACACAAGACAAGTATAGCTTGCGCATGCCAGAATTTCAAGCAAGTTTAAAAACAATCAAGCCAAGCTTTAGGGTTTGCGCATGTTACCGTTTTACCAACTACACGCACAGTGTTCAGTGTACAAGCGCGAGTACAACTGTGGTCAAGCATGCACGTGTGGTAGGCGCATTAGATAAGGGCAAGCGAGTCTGACGCGTAGTAAGAATGTCCAGAGAATAGTAAACATTTGTACCTAGCTATGTTATTTCTTTTCCACATTCATTCGATTCATTGATAGGCCGGCCTGTTTTAATCGTGTAATATCTTAATGACTTGTGTAGTTAGTTACGGTAAATTATTATTCATCATAACTCCATAAGTAACGTGAATGAATCATAGGCCGTCCGCCGCGTTTGACAGCCGTCCGCGACGGATGGTCCGCACACGGATCTGTTTTTGGAAAATTAATACGGTGTTGTAGGTACCTGGTGACTGATACTATGATTTTTTTCGCAGGTTTTGGCATGCGTCGTTAATCCTGAACTCATTGAATCAGGCAAATACCCATCTGACGTGCAGGAGAGAGCTCGTGCGGTATTAGGGGCTTGTGGGTAAGTTTGCATTGTTTTTAAATTTCAGAGGAGAGACATCCTGAAATGATTACAAGTTGCGTCAGCCTCAAAGGCTTTACTTACACACAAAATATCGTTTCGCACCCATTAATTTGAAAATCAGTCGGAACATACCGTGACGCTGTGCACTGATCTTGTGATAGTCAAATTATGTGAAACTAATGACTTTAGAGGTATCACTTATCACTGGCGTTTGTGTAGTCGACCTCGTAATTGCTTTATCACGCTGTCTCAATGTCACTAGCACGTCATGAAACGACACGGTCTATTAATCAGATAGTTTCAACCTTACTAAATAATAATATAATATCCCTGGACATTTCACACAGCACCATTTGTCCCAAGCTAAGCAATCTAATGCTTGTGTTATGGTAACAAGATGGCTGATAAACTACTTTTATACAATTTTTTTTTGTAAATTCATACATATTATAGATAGAAAAACACCCAGACTCAGAACAAATACATGTAGGTCATACAAATATTTGTTCCGTGCGGGAATCGAACCCGCGACACGCAGCGCAGCAGTCAATCGCTTAACCACTGCGCCAAACGTGTCGTCGAACTACATTACTACACTACACTAAAGTATACATTATCTTTGAATTGTCAAAAGTGGTACAGTAATTACGAGGTGGACTATACAATGCTTTCGAATGCACTATCAAAGGAGCCAAATTCCTTACACATTTATGAACTGTGATGTATACCGTTACAGCGGCCAGTCAGTGGGCTCATACACCATGTCGCACGGCATCGAGCTGATCCGGCGCCACGTGGCCGAGTACATCGAGCGCCGTGACGGACACAAGGCGGACTGGCAGAACATCTGCCTCACCGGAGGAGCCTCTAACGGCATCAAGAACTGCTTGCAGCTACTCTGCAATACAATTGATGGAAAGGAATCCGGTCAGTACATTAGAATAACTGGTTCCAGTTGGACCAAACGAACCAAAGCACAATTTAAAAAAAATGTTATTATTTAATTTTGTCAAACTCATCCAATATTATCAAATCGGGTAGGTATATTAGGTACAGTCAACAGCAAAAGTAGATGATAGAAGTGATTTTCAAAAGTATGTCAGACTCAGTGTCACTACTTTTGAATCACTTCGACGCCACACAGTTCTGACGCGAACTCCGTTAATTAGTATTGAATTTCTGATTTTGATCATCTACTTTTGCTGTTGACTGTACTGTCAGCAAAAACAGTCCCATATACATGCAACACATAAGCTTAGAATAGATTTAAAATTTAATTATTCACATCTTGCAATACTTATTGATTCAGTTTGGCATAGCCAGGCCCAACTGAAGGCTATCATAATATGGTCAGTTACCTTTTGACCCGTCTGATCTAACGGCTGACGAGCTGAGCACAGTACGTACTGTGTGCCGGAACGTGTGTTGATAACAACATCACGTTAGTTTTCCCCGAAGGTTTCGAGTTAGACAGGTGTACCTACACACTATACAATATATTGTATAGTACATCCACATTTCGCCAGTTATATATAAGTCTTATGTAATAGGGGATTAACGCAATGTTGGTACTTGTTACCAATTTTGAGGCATACGCAAGTGCAATGCATCTGCATTCATTCTACATGTAATGATGACACGGACACATTACTGTAAATATATAACAAGGTTTGTTTACAATACCTGCCGCTGCACTAATAGGTACTATGCCTACAAACATAGGCATAAATAGGCGCTGCAGCACTACCTATTACTACACTTCCAGATTAAAATATAATATCGCTTATAAACATGAGTTTATTAACTTTGCTGTGACGCAATCTTCTAATCTTAATGGCTATAGTAACGTTCGATAAGTGGGCAGCTGGGGAGTGATACTCTGATAGTTATCGCCTTCTTATCAGAGAGGCTTTTCTGTAATATGTAAATTGTAATGCCCATTTATTATTAAAAATGAGGATTATTAATGTGAAAGTTAGGTATTACTTTGTTTCAGTTGATTTTTAATTGTAAAGGCGGTCCCTCACCGGCAGCATTCGCCTGTAATGTAATAATCCAAGATTCGATTTGTAGCATTACTATTGCCTCGGTTCTGCAGTTCTGCTCACTCACTGATGTAATGCTCGAATCTGAACTGTTACACTCCAGGCGGATGCTCCCGGTGAGGGAGCGCCGCTCTATTCATCTTGTTACGGCAGTGACTTGTAATATCATTTACTAGCTTCAGCCCGCGACTTCCGCCCGCGTGGAAGTCAACTAGGATACCATAAAACATAGTGTAGCTTACTATCATTGTAATCGGACGAGTACTTTGAGAGATTACCTCTTATAGACAGTCAAACAATTTGACCTCTTTATAATACTTACCACTTACAGTATTTGTAAACAAGTAAGTTAATCATTCAGAAAGACCCATATGCGTGACTCAAACTTAAGATTTTCCTTTCGGTTTTATTACAAACAGACTGTTTTAGAATACTTGTGTTAGGGCGTACTTATTATCACGAGGTGAGGGAAAAGAGGGTAATAGTCTAATTTAACCAGTAATTGCACTTTGAGTAGTACAGGTAAGTTGATTTTAAGGATTTGTTTCTATGTTATACTATTCTATGTAATCAGCAGCAACTAGCGCAGAATACTGAGCAGAAGTGTACCTGGATAGTTAAATAATGTCACTCTATTCATATGCAAATTACCGTCTGCTATAAAACTGATGTAAAAATGTTAAAATAGGTAATCATAATGATTTTGTTCCCCTTATCAGTAGGAGCGCGTTACAAAATGCTTGATGTGTACTATAAAAGTAAAAAAGAAGAACCGAAGTAATAGCAATAATATTAATAACCATTGTTTCCTGCGGGAAATGAAAACTCGCGGTTAGAGTCAAGGTTACCTCGCGCAGATTAAACAAGCATCAAAAACATGTTTTACGTAAGCATGCTTGTATTATGCGATGTGTTTCATCATGTTCATTTTCATAACAAACCGAAGATATTGTGTGTGGTATGACTAATAATTAACGCGTACAAATACGCAAATAGATTAGCAGATACAAGAGAATTTAGCTGGCCATCCTTAGTATAATCTGTTAGTGTCGCCTCAGGCAGGCGCCTAATAGTTAGTGTCGCCTGGCGCTACCAACATCTCAGTGACTGCACGCTGTGGTACACAATATCTACCCGCATACTGTTGCCACGGGGCCGACACTTCTTATTAATAGTTAGTGTCGCCTGGCGCTACCAACATCTCAGTGACTGCACGCTGTGGTACACAATATCTACCCGCATACTGTTGCCACGGGGCCGACACTTCTTATTAATAGTTAGTGTCGCCTGGCGCTACCAACATCTCAGTGACTGCACGCTGTGGTACACAATATCTACCCGCATACTGTTGCCACGGGGCCGACACTTCTTATTAATAGTTAGTGTCGCCTGGCTCTACCAACATCTCAGTGACTGCACGCTGTGGTACACAATATCTACCCGCATACTGTTGCCACGGGGCCGACACTTCTTATTAATAGTTAGTGTCGCCTGGCGCTACCAACATCTCAGTGACTGCACGCTGTGGTACACAATATCTACCCGCATACTGTTGCCACGGGGCCGACACTTCTTATTAATAGTTAGTGTCGCCTGGCGCTACCAAGATCTCAGTGACTGCACGCTGTGGTACACAATATCTACCCGCATACTGTTGCCACGGGGCCGACACTTCTTATTAATAGTTAGTGTCGCCTGGCGCTACCAACATCTCAGTGACTGCACGCTGTGGTACACAATATCTACCCGCATACTGTTGCCACGGGGCCGACACTTCTTATTAATAGTTAGTGTCGCCTGGCGCTACCAACATCTCAGTGACTGCACGCTGTGGTACACAATATCTACCCGCATACTGTTGCCACGGGGCCGACACTTCTTATTAATAGTTAGTGTCGCCTGGCGCTACCAAGATCTCAGTGACTGCACGCTGTGGTACACAATATCTACCCGCATACTGTTGCCACGGGGCCGACACTTCTTATTAATAGTTAGTGTCGCCTGGCGCTACCAACATCTCAGTGACTGCACGCTGTGGTACACAATATCTACCCGCATACTGTTGCCACGGGGCCGACACTTCTTATTAATAGTTAGTGTCGCCTGGCGCTACCAACATCTCAGTGACTGCACGCTGTGGTACACAATATCTACCCGCATACTGTTGCCACGGGGCCGACACTTCTTATTAATAGTTAGTGTCGCCTGGCTCTACCAACATCTCAGTGACTGCACGCTGTGGTACACAATATCTACCCGCATACTGTTGCCACGGGGCCGACACTTCTTATTAATAGTTAGTGTCGCCTGGCGCTACCAACATCTCAGTGACTGCACGCTGTGGTACACAATATCTACCCGCATACTGTTGCCACGGGGCCGACACTTCTTATTAATAGTTAGTGTCGCCTGGCGCTACCAACATCTCAGTGACTGCACGCTGTGGTACACAATATCTACCCGCATACTGTTGCCACGGGGCCGACACTTCTTATTAAGAGGAAATGACTAAGAAACTACGACTACGACTTTTGAACCACTTCCAAAAGTATGTGATGAAAGTGTAAACAAGCCTTGTTCAGCAGTGCGATTCTGTAACAGTCCATATCATCGTGAAAACTTAGGTGAAGTGAGCGTGGAGTGAGCTGTCATTCCAACTAATGCTAGGAATTGACACTATTGATAGCTCACTTCACCTAACTTTTCACGGTGAGATTTTTACAGATTCGATCGGCAGGTTAAATTCTTACGCAGTCACTCACTAAAGGGAGGATTACTATTTATCTTACCACTTTTTCCCAAAATGTTGGGTAGGTTGAAAATGTAATTAAAATTGAAATATTATTAAATTGAGGTTATAAAGTTAACCTCCGAATGAAAAACACCTTTCGAATTTCGGGTTTTAAGTATTCAAATCAAAGCACTACATACTTACACAATTTGTAACTGGCACTACAAATCGGCATCCTCGTTTACATTTCCATCCGATATATTAGGAACAGCCCTGCGCTGCGAGGGACCATGCCAGTCTATGACCATGCCCACTAGTGGCTCAGTGGTCAGTGGCGCGCTCTAGTACCGTGCGGCAGTAGACTAGTCTATGCCGCTCTGTCACTGTTGGCATGCCACATAACACTATTCGTGGAACTGAAGCCTATGTACCTATTGGATATGCATTATATTGTATGTCATACTACACGTTATGTCTACTTACTATCATTTTGCGACAGTATGGCGTGTTTCGTTCCGTGCCATTTACTTTAATAACCGGCACATATTTGTTCTATACTTACATAATATACTGTATGCGGCTCAAGTCCACATCGGAACATGTTTGCTAATAATATTCAAGGTTGAAATAATCACTCATATTAATTTCCACCGTTAAATGCCTCGGTGCATACTAATTCTATAAAAAAAATACTAGCGATACTTCCTCAGTCGGCTAGAAAGGGACGGGAGAAATAATGAGGGATTTTTTCACATTGTTATTATGGTGCATAATAGCATTCCGAGCAGCAGTCCGAGGCATTTAGCAGAAGTAATGAATTATGACTGATTATAGTCTATAGAAACATACTCATATGTTACGCCAGTCAGTTTTCCTCTCAAACGAGAATAAACGTGCTATACGAGAATAAGTTATATCGTAAAGAAAATGTTTGCAATACTGCAGAGTTAGAAGCTAATTGCTTAGTATTGTTACTGTAGTAATGACAAGTACGAAGGTTTTTCAATGCGAGCCACAGCTTACTAAACACAGTTAATATTTTCCAAGTAATGACTCCTCAAACCGACCTAAATGGCTAAATCCAACTAATATTCTAAGAAAGTAACATAATAGCCCATTGGAATTGAAATTTGCCACACGGATAAACCATGTCCTGGGTTTAGTATACCTACTTTTTATCTTGATAGTACATTACTTTGGGATACTTCCCGACCTTCACCCACGCCGCGGACAAAATCTAGTAATGCATAACTCCAGAAGGAGCTCGGTCACGAGTCACGAGCCGTCCACGTGTCGTGGTCAACTTGTCCAACAGTTACATGTTAGTTGGCAAGCTCACAACAGTAGTACGCCGGACGCCGGTTACCTACCGACTGCTCAAACATTTGCACACATTCGCAGTCATTAGGAACCATTCATATTACCTTGAGCGGCTAACGACCGTAATGTTTTGCATATATATTATACGATACCTCAGCGTGCTGTCGACAGCAGACTCAATAAGATCGGGCAAGAAACTCCACGGACACTCTTTTAAATCATAAAATTGTTACAAAATATTGGTTACATCATTCATGTTGAAATTATACATGTCAGAACGACGTACAAAGACGAGTACGTTAAAAGCGTCCGTACTAAAAATAAAAAAAACAATTCAGCAAATTAAAATAAACCAAATAAAGACCTAACCGGTCTATATTTTGTATTTACTGAAGCAGAGCCGTTCATATGTCTTGCGTGTCGTCGTGCCGACGCTAGGTATTCAAATGAACTTTTATTGGAGCACCACATTCTACATTCATTCATAGTCTCTCCCTTTAATCCACCCAAAGATTGTTTTTAAAAGATCGCTTTTAGCTAGCCAAGGACGCCAATTGTGTCACCCGATGTAGAATGTACAGTACATTTCATATCTATATGGAGTAATAAAGAGTATTCTATTTTTAGTAGCGCCTTAATAAACATCCACATCCTACTAATATTATAAATGCGAAAGTTTGTATGTATGGATGTATGGATGTTTGTTACTCTTTCACGCAAAAACTACTGAACAGATTTTGACGAAATTTAGCACACAGATAGTTTATAACCAGGATTAACATATAGGATACTTTTTATCCCGACATTCCCACGGGATCGAAACTTATGCGGGTGAAACCGCGGGGCGCAGCTAGTATAAAATATAACTGAATACTATGTGTACAGGTGTGCTGATCCCAATCCCACAATACCCGCTGTACTCGGCGTCGTTGGCGGAGTACGGACTGGGTCAGATCGGCTACTTCCTGGACGAGGACAAGAACTGGGGCCTGGACACGTCCGAGCTCGAGCGAGCCTTCCGCGAGGGAAGCAAACACCACGCCGTACGCGCGCTCGTTGTCATTAACCCTGGGAACCCTACTGGACAGGTGAGCGGGGCTTATACACAGTACATAAAATCAAAAGTTATTCAAATTAGTCTGAGAATCAGCACTTTTTGAACGTCAAAATTACATAGGACAGTCAAGTCACTCCACCAGAATGCCCGCCCTTCACCACTTCCTAGTGCTTTAGCTGGGAAGAAGTGGCGCAACAAACTCCCCGCAGCACAACTGTCTGTACACAGTACACAGCTGTCCACTGCTGGACATGGGCATAACCAGCCGCACATTGCTGCACCGACTGCTCTCGCATAATCTTGTGTCTCGCATCTCTCTTCCGTCTAATTCAGCAGTGACAATTCATCGAAATCCGTTCAGCCGTTAAGGCGTCAAAAGGTAACAAACACACAGAGTTACTTTCGCATTATAATATGTATGGAATCCATTACGTAGGGAAACCATCTTTTTAACGAGTACGTGTAAATTGTATTGTATTTGACAGGTGCTGACGCGAAAGAACATCGAGGACATCATCAAGTTCGCGCAGAAGCACAATCTGTTCGTGTTCGCCGACGAGGTGTACCAGGACAACGTGTACGACAAGGACAGCAAGTTTTTCTCCTTCAAGAAGGTAAGCATTACTGGCTAATCCTAACACTTGCATACTGGCTAAAAATCAGCCGACTAATGATCATCTTTGACGTCACTCGCATCGCAATTTCGCTTCACTATCATGTTGCACCCACACTGGATGTGGTGGTCTCTTGCAAAAAGCAATAACATTGAACTTGCTGAGAATTGAACGCGATATCTGCGTGTCACTCATTAAATACGCACTAAATAGGATACACGTATTATCACGCTCACTTTTACATACATTGCGTGTTTCTTAACTTTTAAATATTCTATTATACATATTTATCAATAAAAGCGAAAACTGGGATGGATTTTGAATTTTTGCAAACGTCAAACGTAGGACATCCTTTCGTCGTCTTGTTTCGTCTAAATATATCTTGTCATTGAAATGTAAGTGATTGACATAAAAAATATCGATTATTCATACAAAGAGTACTCGTTTAATACTCCTATAGTTAAAAAATATCAGTTTAATGTATTTATTTTTAATATACTGACAACAATGGTGTTTTTCGGCTAGGATTTTCAAAATGCTGTTGGAGCTTGCCCGCGTTCTACTTAATAAAGATGCGGTCTTTAGGTAATACTGGGACCCCTCTAGTTTTAAAATATTATACTGCTATACCATTGAATTGACGATGGCGGCCATTGTTGTTTATATCTTTGGCAAATTTTGAAACGTCGGACCTTACCACCGCTGTCCTGTCCTACACATTAGGGTGGAAACCACGCCATGTTACGCGACGTCAATGAAGTGTGCTCATTGACCATATTTCATGACAAGAAGCCGTTATTCCTCATTTGTCTGGTGAAGATTCCTGCGGTCGCGTCGGGTATAATTATGTGGCCCTTAGAAGTACCTACAGACTGCCTATCATGTACATGCCACTAAAACGGCAGCCATTGTCGCATACGTTCCGCGGTTTGTTGTTCATTACTTATTTAATTTCCATAACCGTTGAGAGTGAAGATTATATTAAAACTAGTCTTTTATTTATTTTATTTTTTTAACTAGTCTTGAAACTAATCAAAACACAAGTAGATGTCGTTCATTTGCGTCGTATTTAGATTATAAACAGACTATATCTTTAATATTTAATTTATGTTTTCTTATCTAAACAAGTGTTTGTGAAAAATTAATCGAATAAAAAAAGTAGGTATCGCAGAATAACTCGTCCGTTATCGTAAGCCGAGATTGACGAGAGACGTTACATAACTGGCTAAGTGTTATTCCTGTCATAAGCACAACTTTAAAACTAGGTACTTGTGCAAAATAGAGACGGAAACATATCTAATCCAAAGCAAATGCAAAGTGATGTTTATAGATTTCCATGTGAGCAATAAAGCTAAACCATCCGACGTAAATCTAGGATGGGTAAATCGGAGTCGCGTTGCTTGGCGTACATCTAATGTAGCTCTAAACAACTAGTCGCCATACTAATATATGATCTCCGAGTAGAGAATTCGATCCCGACCCTTATTTCCCGTCCCGGGATTTCGGGATTATAAACAGACAATCCCGGGATAACACCTGGATATTGAATTGTAAGAAAAATATACAAAAAACTATGTAAAAATCGTCGATTTTATTTTGTTTTTAATTGGCAAAGCTTTCATCTTCATACAAAAATGAAGTGAAACTTCTACAAAAATGATTGTAATCAGATTGTTTTCTTTCCCTTGACAATTCAAATGTGCCTGTACTTGGTTTATTCGAAATAAATGCGTTCAGTGGAGTCCAGTATATTTTTGAAATATTAGTCCACTCAACTTTCAATAATCACGTTATTCTTTAACAAAATTGAACAATTAATCTCCTTAAATTTAAATAAAAACAATTTACGGTATTTAAGTTCCCATAATAAACAGCAAATTAAACAATGTTCATAAACATAAAAGTGAACTTAAAAAGGGCAATTCCGAAAATACCGGTTTTGTGAAATTTCAAATTCGGATTTTTCAGGACTGGAACAGGGCAGGTATCCCGGGATCAAATCCTCTATCGCCGAGACGCCTATACATGACTTACGTGTGCCTATGATCAACGTTGCAAGGGTACTACAATAATGCTCTTAAAATCCTCAGGTTATGACAGAAATGGGCGCTCCCTACAACCAGATCGAGTTAGCGTCCTTCATGTCCATCAGCAAGGGCTACATGGGCGAGTGCGGGCTGCGCGGCGGCTGGATGGAGCTCGTGAACCTGGAGCCCGATGTGCAGGCCAACCTGTACAAGGCCATCTCCGCCATGCTGTGTCCCACCACTCTGGGCCAGACGGCCGTGGACTGTGTTGTGAGTAAAATTTTCAGTTTTTCGAACTTTCTTGTGTCCCACTCCTTAGCAAATTTCTCCCACCATTCTTTACATTACATTCGATGTTGTGCTTCTTCTCGCCAATAAATGAGGAAGCCATCCAAGGCATCCTGCTATCTTTTCGGTCCGTATTAAAAACTTACAGCATGTATTTTTGTTAAAGCATTACCTTATTTAAGAAATTACATTCTAAATGTTCTAAAATATTATTCCGGCGGTTTGTTCACCAGGTCACCATGACTGTGACGCACAAATGAGCTGCCAAAAAACGGAGCATAATACTGCTGATTAATGCGGGTGGCAAAAGAGCGGAGCCGGTGTTGTAGGCTGGAGTGTCTGGTCGGGCACTATTGGAAACATAACCTGTAAATGGAATGGTCGTGAAATAGGCCATTGTGAATTAATGTGCATATTGAAATTAATTTCTATCGGTTACTGTTGCAGTCGTTACGGGTGGGTAGTCAGAGTCGGGTGGGTGGAAAGCCTGACAACCAGTCTTAACAAGGGGTATCGTGTTACCAAGCAACCAGGGTCGTGGAGGTCAAATAGGCAGTCGCGCCATGTAAAATACTGGTATTCAGCTGCATCCGGGTAGACTGAAAGCCGACCAACATAGTTTACTTTGTCTTAAGAATGCCCAACCCTAGTTCACTACAATATGTTCACCCGTGCCCGCAGGCGCGGCCGCCGCAGCCGGGCGAGCCCTCGCACGCGCTGTGGCTGCGGGAGAAGAGCGCCGTGCTGCAGTCGCTGCAGCAGCGCGCCAAGGTCATCGTGGACACGTTCAACAGCATGGAGGGCTTCAAGTGTAACGTCGTGCAGGTGAGGACGATTTGACCGTATGGCTGACTTGTGGGTATTAACGCGAGGGTGTCATGGAGTTTCTTGTCATTCTTCACTTACTGCGACCAACTTACTGCGGTTTGGAATGGGTAACGATCTTTATCTTTTTGACTAATCAAAAAACCTTGAAATTTCAAAGTGCCGTAATTGACTTATGGAAATATAAAAATGCATTGACCCACTCATAACATTAATAAATAAACATCACGCATTAACCGGACACAAATTCAGACTGCTACTTAGAAATTTAAAAGAAACAACAAAAAATCGCGCACTAGGTTTTTTGAGGGACTAATGTTTTGTAATATTTGACCCCCAAAAGTGCGAATGTCAGCACAATTTGCATAAAATGATATTTTAATTGAACTTTGTTGTTTCAGGGCGCGATGTACGCATTCCCGAGCATCGACATGCCTCCCAAGGCGATAGAGGCGGCTAAGGCTGAGAACAAGCAACCCGACTTGTTCTACGCCTTCAAGCTGCTGGAGGAGACTGGTGAGCTGAATATTACACACACCAAATTTAATTTGACATAACATTTATCATTTTGTGATAACACACGTCGCCGCGTCGTGCCCATGCCATATGCTGGCCAAACTGTTGTAAGAGAAGTGCCTTGCCATATACTTTGTAGCAAGTCAATGTTAAAAGAACAGTGAAAGTATCATGGAGGACCTTACCACCCACCCAGCTTCGTCAACGATCTTGTAATGAACACCACTTTTTGATCCTGAAAGAAATGATTTAGTTTTTGTGATCGCAGTATGTTTTTATATGCGCAAGGTTACAAGATAAACAATCACCCAACAATATACTATAAAATACCACGAACAATAATAATGATTCCCAACCCCCCAACTTGCGCAGGTATCTGCATAGTCCCGGGCTCCGGGTTCGGCCAGCGTCCCGGCACCTACCACTTCCGCACCACTATCCTGCCGCAACCCAAGCTGCTGCAGGAGATGCTGGACGTCTTCAAGGCTTTCCACCAGAAGTTCACTCGGGAATACTCGTAAACATGCGTCTGTCTCGCTCATGCACCACTACTAAAGCTGAGAAGGCGATATTAACAATTATGACTTGTATTATCTTTTGTGAGGAGTTTGTAGCTGCGATGTAGAGCTTAAAATATCTTTGGGAAAGAATCGCACGTCCATGGTAACAGTTCGACATTGTCACCGCCTTTATTTCCTACCAATAAGGGCGGGTTTCGTAGTCGTAGTGTCACCACTGACATGCGGATGACCTTGTTAAGACAGTTTTTCGTTTCTAAAATTCACAATAATATCAAAATGTATTCTAGAGAAGACATAGTTATAAGACAAACCCAACAAAATGGCGTCCTACAGATTCTTTATAACATTACCTTATCAGAATCATTGCTTGTGTCGTACATGTTTGCGCAAAATAAATATTTATCTACCAACCGTTTATCTAATCATGGTGCAGAATATGCAAGACTTGTGTATGATTTCTGAAAGAATTTCAGTCCTATTTCGCAGCTTCGAACTAGTAAACAAACTTTCAGTATGTGCAAATGTAGGATTATGTTCCTCGTACTATAATTAAATTAGACAAATTCGGCGCGATGTAGCGCGACACCAGTGTGTGTGGCCGCAGTTTATAGTTAGTCTTAGTGGGCTGTATGTACACTGTAGCCAATTGTAATGCTCCTAGCTTGCAATTTATTATGCAAGCTAACTTTGAGATTATCTGTAGCGCAGAGAAACGCGCATTTTTTTTTTATTCCTGCGTTTTCTTGTATGTAATGAATATCAGATTACTACGAGACGCATTTTAAATACAATTTTAGTCGCTTCTGTCAATTATACGAATTTGTAGCTAAAGCGTTGTTCACACTGAATCGCGCCATATAGCCAGGGAGTCATAATTACTTGGTTCCTTGTCAGCACTGTTTATAATGTATCTCATGTGCCATTTCGGGAGTAGTCTCACTTCATAGTCAATGTCTTTGCTTTCGTCCCAAATACATTATTATCCTGACGGTGCAATTGTATTTTTGTATTTAATTTTGTATTATACTCACAAATTAACTCTTTTTGTAACTTTTTAATTTACTAAGTTTGTCTCCTTCGTTTAATTTCACGGCGCGGGCTATAGGTATCAGTAATTGTTTGGGTCTGTATATCTTATGGACATCAGTCTGTGTATGTGTAGGAGATAGTAGGAGAATACTCTGGTGAATGTGTTATTCAATGCCAAGTCCTGTTTACAGGAACTCCTAGTTTGACAACATAGTAATGTTGTATGTCATGTTTCAAAGTATTTTTCTAACAATTAAGGCATTTAAACTGCTAGTTTATCCGAATATCCCGCGCCGCTTCTTGTACAAAATGTAAGTAAGTATTTACTGCACCCCTGTTCAGCCGAATTACAATAAAATTTTGTCTCTCAGACAACAGCTGATCATAATCAAAACCTGGAAACAAACAATGCATTTTGTTGTTATGTTTGATAATTATATTTTTGAAGCTTTTAAAATAAAGCTTCTTGCTTTTTCGTTATTTAATTATTTAAAACTATTGTTTAATTATTAAAATATTTTGAATGTATTTTTGCTGTTTAAATTATGTCTAACTTTTGTTTCTTCTATACGAAAATACTTAGCGAACTAACGATGGTTTGTAGTGATTGTTTTGTAATAAATTCTCGTCGAATGGAGCAATAAATGAAGATATTTGGTGACATTCCGTGTAGGAATATGCCGTGTAGTGGAAATTGTGATTTCGTTACTACACATTGTTAAGTGATTGATGCGTTGTTATAAATCTAATAAAGTGAAAAGCAAATTTTTGTTTCATTAATATACTCTTAACGTATATTATGCCGAAAGAGCGATGGACACTGTGCTTCCAGTACAATAATATTTTTAGGATGCTGTTGCGAATGCCTCGTTTTTGTAGTGCTTCAGAAATGTTTGTGCAGAATCGAACCGGGGCATCTCTACTAAGCAGAGTACGAGAAACTATCAACAGCATCCCCAATAGGGGAGGTTGTTACCTCCCCAATTTTTATAAAAATGGTTAATGGACGGTGATATATTAATGTCATAATGAATCACCAATATCGCGTCACTTTACTAACAATAGTTGCAAGTTTCTATTGTCATTACTAACACGTTGGATCTTAGTTAACTGAATTAAAGAATTATTTTTCCTTTATTTCACTGTAGTACCTAGACGGACGACAACAAAGTGATCCTATAAGTGTTCCGTTTTTTCCTTTCGAGGTACGAAACCCTAAAAATGTAAGAAAATTGCTTCACGCAGACAAAGTCGCGGGCAAAAGCTAGTATATAATATACACGGATAAAATGACAGGGTTTGACTTGCAAACTCAATAATGTGCCCCCGAGAATGTCGCTAGCACATAGTGTCGTAGCGACAAGGGGGCAACATGTCCTGCTGCTTATGAGGAGTGGAGAGGTATAACACGGCAATCAGGACAATCCCGGAAGTACGGTCGGCTCTTGCGAATCTTCACTGAAGCCGGCCAATAAAAAAAAAAAAAAAAAAAGTTTTATTACCTTCAAATGTACAAACACTTATCTCAACAAAAAGCTTTACAACTAGGGAAACAGATTGTTTTCGATGAGCTCTGGCACCCAATGTAAGATTTAACTTGTGTTTAGGGTGCCAGCGTCCTCGCCTAGGATTTGAACATGTAGTCGTAACACGAGCACAGTACGTCATCATTAGATTACTGGATAAAAATAAAGGCAAGAAAGAGGTGGGAGGTCTGTTCCTCGTCAGTGTTCACTCCAGCAGGCCAATTTAGGCAAGCCAGAGGTGTGGAACAAGACTACTCCCGGGAGATAGGGTCCGTCTAATCTAAATATTCAGTGTAAGAAATTCCTGAATAAAAACACATAGCAAACCTGTTGCAGTTCGTAGTAATAATATCTTTTCTGCTAACTGATTATTGAACAAGGGCGAAAAGTAAATTCGAAAAATTAAAAAACAAAGATTTTTTCATAACAGAGGGAAGATTATATTTCAATGGCTACCGAGTGCGAGATAAGGAGATAAAGGCCACCTTGCTTGGACTCCTTGAAGCTCTTTGAAACAGAGTACCGGATGCGTGCAATATGGTAACGAAAGAATTAATACCCAATCTACGAATATAGAGGGCGCTAGTAGGCACGAGTTGGAATCATTTCCCAGGGGTGCCCTGCGGCCCTGCCCAGTAGTTGTTGTACTCTTGCCAAGATTCGATTCTTTACCTACTTAACGAGTAGGTCAACTTCATCGATTATTCTAATGAACGACTCTGAATGCTAAACTTCACGGTACAATAATTATTTTTCATAATTGCGGAAAACCTGTAGGTGTACATACTTTGTTGAAAATCGTTGAAGAGTTTAAAAGACGTAAAGTACACACAAGTACAAGGCTTTCTCAGCCATGATAATAAAGGGCTAAGTTCCGTATTTCTGATTATACATTTGACGTCTGAAGCACCTACCTACCTATACCTACCTACACACACACACACAACATCATTACAGTCCACTTGGACATAGGCCCCTCCAATTGCACGCCATTCAGCTCGATTCTGGGCAACTCTCATCCAGCTGTTACTAGCCACCCTGCGAAGATCATCGCTCCACCTAGCGTGAGGGCGTCCTACCTTACGTTCTTCGTTTGCCGATTCGCGGTCTCCACTCAAGAACAAACGTCTAACCCAACGGTCATCGGTTCTACGGATATTATGGCCGGCCCACTGCCACTTCAGCTTGCTTATTCTGTGAGATATATCGACAACTTTGGTTCTCTGCCGGATCACCTCATTCCGGATTACAACAGTGTTGCCCCTAGCTGGTGCTGTAAGTACCTGCCGGAATCTGTATTCTCAACTGAAGTTTGGACTTAATTTACACGTGTGGTAATGCTGGCCATTCGATATCCGAATGCGCGAAGAAAGCCGATATTCCGAAATGTGCAACTTGCTCCCGATTTAAAAAGCCCAGTGATCACAGAACGGGGGATGCTGAATGCCCTGCTAAGAAAATAGCAGAATACAGATATTATTAACTCCATCTATTATGAGGGTACCTGGTGCGTCATACTCAAGACCACTTCTATATCGTTTGTTGCTGATTCAAGAATATTCCTGACCACTGCGCTGTCCTACTTACCACCGATTTGCCGATGTCTAAGCACATTAGACGAGTGCTTTAAAAATCTAGGTAATGATGCTTTGAAGGTGATTTATGCAATATTTGTTTCAACTTAATTTAAAATATCTACCACTGCTGACTCAATCTTATTCGTGTAAAAATTGCTAACAATAATTTTCCGTAAATAATGTAGAAATTATCTAAATATTTAAGACCGTAATTAATAGTGTTTAAGTAAATTATAACATAGATAATGAATTAACTATTTCATTGTTCTTAAAACTTATGTTAAATATTATTATGAAATCAGTTATTGTTCTAATAGTAGGTAATGGTAAGAACTCATGCCGCCTGTGATACCTATAGGTATATCCTAGTACAGGCGTCATACTTTGTAATAACTATATTATTTCTAAGATTTGTACCTACTGTATTTTACCAATTTTTACTTTTGAATAAATATTTCTTATTATTATTTGTTTTATATAATGTCACACCGACATCGACATTAAAGTAGATTATCAGATATTTAAATTAATCAAGGTTAAGAAATAATAAATTATTTTATCATAATATAAGTATAGCACTTATTTCAAGCGCCTCTCAATCGCCTCTCGATAGCCGTAAATCCCCGGACACTCGACGACGTACAACCGCAAGTAAGTAGGTAGGTATATGATAACAATATTTGAGTCAGCGCCTTAGAAAACTTAAAATTCAAAGCTGTACCTATTTCGAATAAACAATTTGCAGGCACTTTTGAGGTTTAAATTGCTGCGTTTTAGAACGAAAACTAGCTTCAAGTTTCCCACTAAATGATCGACTCCTTGATCATTCAAAAGTGCATTTCTTTCGTAGCGGTAGCGCCGTTTTCATACTCCAAGTGTTACTACAGACGTGCAGTTGACTGTACCTAGAGGAAGACGTCGTAGAGGTAAGGTAGATATCGAATGCTAGCACGAACGGCGAACCCCACGGGATTGCTGAACAAACTCGATTTGTCTTCGGTTTCTGAGTAACTGCATCGCCACAAGGATCAACGATGATGTAACGTGTTGTTCCTATATTGTGAACTCCTCGGAGATGGTATGTTAATTAAATATGTAATCTATACATAGAATAAAATTGTAGCGAGCACTAACAGATAGCTACAGATTTATAACCTTTTAAATGATTATTATCATCACGTACGTACCTACCGTACACGTACCTACACAGAAGAACATGAAGTGTAGGCCTCTCATCTTCTTTATAATAAAAGATATGATTTCCATGGTTAGGTAACTGTTATTGAGAAATGCCGTGTCACCGTGTGTTTACAATCTAGGTGGATACTGTTTTAATATTTTAGTGCTAGCGGTTCGTCAGGAATAATCTGTACGAATGCCATTAGGGTAGTAGGTATGCGCAGCAACATAGTCGTTCATTAATTCATTAAAAACTTCGCAAGCAAGGGAAATTGATACTGAAGACTGCGAGTGTCTACCTCAGGCAATCACACGGACAGCTGTACCCACGTCGGTTGCTCCCGCGTCACCAGTCCTGATTCCCAATGTCTATATTTTGGCGATGGAGACCAAAACTAGGGAACTCTCCCTGAGTTCTATAAGAATGTGGCTGTTATGTTAGTACATTGTGGTGTCGTACGACTTCCACGCGAATAAAGTCGCGGACAGAAGCTAGTTAAAAATATAATATAAGCCCTCTATTTAAATAAAAACTAGTCTTCGCCTGCGACGTCATCTACATACGAATATTTCCATAACGATAGGTTCAGTGGGCAAGGCGTCCAAAGGCAACACGTAACAGACAGACAGCGTTACTTAGGCATTTATAAAATTCGTATGGATTAAGGAAGGCCTATTGCTTAAGTACCTTAAGTCTAAGGCTTCCTATAGATAGCAGATAGCCTTGTAAATATTCTACTCTTGGGAAAAATGGGCCAGTTTTCATACAAAAAATGATCGTGCGTGACTTGCTTGAGTGTGTTTTGGCCACTTTTCAGGCCGTTTAAAATCTTGTACAGGATTTTTCCAGGTCCACGTTTCGAAACCGCCACGCTACAGTGGTTTGAGTGTATCCTAACACCTAGTTTATACTGGGTGGCGCAAAAGTAGTGGCACTAAAGAAAATACCTTTTTTTTTTTTATATGACATTTTCTGTCATTCTGTTGTTGAAAATTGTGTAGTGAACAAATGTAAAATACACTGAAAATAAACATGGACCGTTTTACTCCCCAAGAACGTGGAATAATTGTGTCAATGTTCTTACGGAATAATTCATCAGTGATAAGAACACAACGTGAATTTCGTCGACGATTTCCCCACCGTCCGGCACCGATTGGTCGCACAATTCGACGCTTTGCCACACGCCTTGAACCAACTGGCTCAACATTGGATAGACCTAAGTCTGGGAGACCAAGAACAGGCCGTTCAGCTGAAAATATCGATGCTGTGCGCGAAGATGTGGAAGAGTGTCCAAAAACATCAACGAGGCGACGTGCCACGCAAACGAGAACGCTACAGAACCATGTTACGTGAGTTTTTGATACCCAGTTTGGACGAATTGGGGCTGGAGCACATCTGGTTTCAACAAGACGGCGCTACGGCACACACAGCGCGCGACACTATGGACTTAGTGAGGGACGCTTTTCCAGGCCGAGTTATCTCTCGTTTTGGCGATTTGTCTTGGCCTGCAAGATCACCCGATCTGACCAGTCCAGACTTCTTTCTTTGGGGTTTTTTGAAATCTCGGGTGTATGTGAACAAGCCACAGACTCTCGCAGCTCTAAAAGAAAACATTCGTCAAGAAATAACGAACATATCGCAGGAAGTGTTACGGCAAGTTATGCAAAATGTCATAAATAGGGCTCAAATGTGTATCAACTCTGGAGGTCACCATTTAAAAGACATCATCTTTAAATCCTAATGGTACGAAATTTAATGGCACAAATATACATTTAAAAAAATCTAAATCTAGTTTTCTAATTTAGAAAAAATGTTATAGCTGAACCAAATAGGGTCTTTACTTTTGCGCCACCCAGTACTACGTCAGTAGATATAGGTAGACAATATGTATGCAGTGCACATTATGCGACGGCACGGTTGGCGCAGTGGTTATGCGATTGACTGCTGCGCTGCGTGTCGCGGGTTCGATTCCCGCACGGAACAAATATTTGTATGACCTACATGTATTTGTTCCGAGTCTGGGTGTTTTTCTATCTATAATATGTATGTATTTACAAAAAAAAATTGTATATAAGTAGTTTATCAGCCATCTTGTTACCATAACACAAGCATTAGGTTGCTTAGCTTGGGACAAATGGTGCTGTGTGAAATGTCCAGGGATTTATTATTATTATTATTATTATTATTATTTTCCTGTAGCTTTTCGAAGAATCCTACGAGTGTTAACATTTCTAGTTAGCATTCGTTTGTAGCGAACAATTTAGTAGACGACCTACCTCTTTAATTTTTTTGTCAAGTCACACATGTATAACAAATGCCACGATCTATCTGTAGGTATGTACAGAACTAACATTCTTTTTTTTTTGTTTTAAGAAAACGTTGCCCCACACTAGGAATTTCTCCTGTGTCGTGGGTGCGTTTTCAGACATATAAACTCACATACACAAACAGCCAGACTCGGAACAACTAATTGTAGGTCATACAAATATTTGTTCCGTGCGGGAATCGAACCCGCGACACGCAGCGTAGCAGTCAATCGCTTAAGCACTGTGCCAACCGTGCCATCAAACATGTAGGCCTGATGATCGTTGCCAAAAATGCGGGGATCCCCATCGATTCACGTCTAGGTAATCGTTTATTAAAACTGATAGGTACTTCCGTGGGTACTAACGTTTATAATGTGAGGAAAATCTTATCGTTTTCCTGTTTGCCAGTTTCCAAAAGAAGCAGAATTCATCATCGTAGCGTGACCCCCTTATCTTCACGTCACACACTATCGTTCTCAGAGAATTGGGAATTACAAAGTCCTGTCGGCTATCGCGACCGAAGCATAATTAGCAATAAGTAGGTATACTTATTGCTAATTATTAAGTTGGTAAACAATATCAGGGAATCACCTTGTTGTCTGATAACACGATTTACGAGACTTGAGTGGACACCTACCTACATATGTTTTGTTTTTTTATTAAATCTGTTTTTTTTTTTAATTTAATGGTTAGGCTGAGGTTCTCTAACTTGGCATGTCTTGAAGAATTACAGAAGTTATCGCGGGAAGTCGTGCAAGGCTTACGTTCGGCTGCTATTTGGTAAAAGTGCCGCAGAGCCCCAAACCTCGTGTTGATAAAGTGGCGAAGTGGCCGGCGTCAGGCGAGATTGATGGCCGAGGATAGCGGCATACCGACGTCGACCACCGCATGAATGAGCTGGAAAAATGCCATAATTTGTCTGGAATGTTGCTTAAGGAAAACAACAATCATGCTGACGCGACACGTCAGCATGAGTTTTGTATATGAATGTTTTGCTGTGGTGACCTAAATCGACTTTCTGTTGACCCACAACCCAAAATCGTTTCGGTTTTGGGTTGTAAATCTGTCATCAGTCTAAAAATGCATTTTCTGCGGAGCCCAAAATTAAGACGACTACGAACATTTTGTTTTGGTGGTCAGAGTCACGGACGTATAAAGTGTATGAGATTTTATGGTAAATCTCACGTGAACCCGTATCTATCTATCGAGAATGGCGGGATATCCTTACTGCGGCAACATTACCAATTTCCCTTATGTTGGGAAATGCTTATATCTCTTGTATGGGATAACGACGGGTACGGGGACATTACGATAGGATCACTAAATGCCACGTGAGTCGTGACGGTTACATAAATAAATCTTACAAATAATTTAGGTTCCAAATTTCAGCAGAGTTCTTACAGTCACTATTACAACAACAGATTTCATAACAATATTTGTCAATTATTATTTTTAAAACAAATTGTTATAGATAAAAAGCGTAAAAAGGGATTAATTGACACATTTTTATGTTATTCCTATATGTTCTTATTATGCAACCTACACATACTTATGTAGGTACTTATAGAAAAGAACTAATTACTTACCTATTCACCTCAGATTAGAATACTATTTCTTATGTCACATAGGTACATCATACAAATTATAGATGTAAAAGAGAATGCCCATTTTTTACTGACCGCCGTTGCGCATCAATTTTTTTTTGTGATAGAATAATATGGATATAAAAGAGGATATCGTACAATTTAGCGATGATAATGATGCCATTATCATCGTTAAATTCAACAATATTTAAGATTATTTTTAACAATCCCCCAATCTTATTTTTTACCTTGTATTTGTATTTATGGTAATGAATTTTATTTTAATTGTAAAAAATAAGTTTATTGAGTTTGAGTTTGAGTTTGAATTAAAAAAATTGTTTCAGTGGTAGAAAGCTACATTATTTGTGAGTGCTATAGGCTATAAATTATAAAGATATCATGCATATTAGCCGAACTATCTCAATTTTTGTCTAGCCAGGCGGAAAAAATAGCTCTTACAGCAGAGTTATTTGCATGCGCTGCCTTAACAGTTGTATACAGTATGTAACAAAAACCCTGTTGTTCCAAGTAGGGACGTTTTCAGAATCGATATCCGATGGTAATTACGTAAGTCAATTAAAAAAATATTGAAAAAAAAAAAATCAAAATTAATATTTTATAATAAATATTTGAAAAGTAACACTGATTGCTCACCCCTGCAAAGAGAAATAGGTAGCAACCGGTCGCTTTGTCGCCGCCCGCCGCGCCGCACACTACCGTACTACACTAAGGTCATGAACTCGTCACGTGTCGTTCACATCACTCAGCTGTTTGACTGATAGATAACACTTTGGGAACGTTAGTTTGAATTTTTCAAAAAGTTGCCTTATCAAGTTTGACGATTGATAATTACAATAAACACATAACCAGGCCTCCGTCACTCCATGTACTTGCACGTTATAATTACCTACCGCCCGGCCGAGCGGTCCGAGCCGTTTGCGGCCCAAATTCAGTGCTGTGGGATCGCGCCAAAGAGTATAATAATAATACGGGAATCGCGCGGTGTGAAGCAATCACAACTGTACGTTTGAGTATTTAGGCACATTTTAGCATGCAGCGGTTGCTGACGAGACGGAGTAGGCTTTTATAGCAGTAGTTAATTTTCTACTAAGTGAAGTATCTGTTACGTAGTAACTATTTAGTCATTTGTGGACATAACTAACACTTTAAAATTAATTTGTTTACCCACAAAGCACGTACTTCCGTAGGGTCTTCTTCAAACATCACGAGGATTTCTTCCTCAATGTCATGGTCTCGAGTCCTCGGTTATCCTGCGATACGATGTTGGTCTCGACCGTGCACAGACCCAATGTTGAACGTCCGTATGTGGAGACGTTGGGAAGCCATAGTCGACGCAAAGTTATGTTCCTTAGAGTTGCGAAACGTTCTTGGTACACTACAATATTCCTCATTTGAATAAGACATTTTGGAAAAAACGCACACACAGAATTCACTCACAAAATCACAATAATTTGGTTCTTTTTCTGTCAACGTACGATACATCCGTCCGGACGTAAGTTGCGCGGGCGACTGAGGGACAGTGAGGGGGACAATCGGCTAGTGGCGGTCGTACTCAAAGGGAGTTTGTGCGTGCCGCCTGCTTTGTGTTTTGGCGGTTGGCGCCAACCTGTCTAGCTATCGCGAATCAAAGGGGCCGCCGCCGGCGGCGGCAATCTTTATCGACCGTAGGCTAGATCCATTAGTACTTGTAAGTTCAGATGTTATAAACATTTTGTAACAATGTATCGAATTTAAAAACTATCTGATTATGGACAATGTTCGGCCACCATTGTTTTTTTTAAAATTATAACTTCAATAATGGTAAGCCTATAGGTATATATATACGCTCCTACAAGGAACAACAGGGTTTTTGTTACATACTGTATAATTGAAAACAATGTATGTATTTTTCGACCACTTACCTTTGGACGATTTTTTAAGCAACAAAATATTAAAGCTTATCGAAAAAAATATTATTTGATCACAAGAACATCATAGAGATACGATTTGCGCAAAACAGTATGTCAATTGGTTAAATAGTTTGGAAGATAATATAAAATTACTAAATCGCAAAATGCCGCCGACCATTCACGAACCGCATTAGAACCTGCTTTGAACGGACGTTTTATCCATTTACCCATAGATGGCGTTGTGCAATTACGTCCTTTTTCTGAATCGCGGTGTTAAGATTTTCCGCGGATTAATGACCCTCTCCAGTTATTATTTAACTTCCGTCGTTAGGTAGGTGTGTTATACGCGGTTGGTTGGATGTCGTTGTTGGTCTTTAAAATTGTTTTGGTTGCTCGGTTTCTTAAAAGTTAAAACACAAACACTACTTCGTAAGTTCGTAGTTCGTTCTCATTCTTCGAGTTCGAAGCTGTGGTACTCGTATTTCTGTTTTTGGGATATTGGAATTTGGACAGTTTCGGCGATTTTTTATCATGCCTAAAAGGAAATCACTACTTTCCCGTCAGACATCCCAGACAAGAGCAGCTGGAGTACGCCGTACGGAAGAGTCTGCTCCGTCCAGTACCTGCTTACTAATTATTTTTCATTGAATAATTTTTTTGATAGAAAATGTAGATTTCTGTTACATTTTAGAATTTCGTTTCTCATTGTACTTTTCAAGAATTGAAAATATGGTGAGTTAAATCGTAAACAATTTGTTACCTAACTGTACAACATATTTTGGTGAATTGAGAATCTGGTGAGTAGAGAATCGGGTAAGTTGAGAAACAGGTTAATTGAAAATCTGGTGGGTTAAGAATCTGGTGAATTGAGAATTTGGTAAGCTGCTCATGAGCCGCCATAATGTGAGCAGACCTTATACGCATACCTATAATCGCGCGCGGCGGTACATTTAAATAATGTCGTTGGTTGCGCTTGAGCAGTCCATCCCGCCGTTGCGTCGGCTGCGCATGCGTTAACTGTAACTACTACAATTAACTGTTAACTACTACAATAGAATATTACGATGAAGCTGGACAACAGCCTGACCCTCGAGAACATCAACCAGAACCTGTTAAACATACAGTATGCGGTGCGGGGACCCATCCTGCAGAGGGCCGTGCAGATTGAGAGGGAGCTGCAAAAGGTAGGAAATTGTTTGTGTTTAAAAATACCTAGGATTTTAAGAATCCAAGAAACCTATTTATTAACAGTGTTATTATGTTATTAAGTTTGCGAATGTTTGTTTTGCGTAATATAATTGAATCAGCCCTGCTTGCACTCCCACGATCCATTATCTTCACGCAATAGCATTGCGGGCCTACTGAAGGAAATTAGAAGCAGTTGCAAGTCGAAGCGAACGGTCCGCCATCACATTCAACATAATTTAAATTTAAAATTAGTAAAGTAAAATTGACCGGACTGTGAGCTGTGGTAGTAACTTAATGTTGGAGATGTTTATGGAAATGGAAGGTTATTTTTGTATGCTGTTTATTAAAGGTTAGTCATCCTGTTCTACTCAGTATTTCTCTCAGCTTCAGTGCATTTAGTCTGCATTAAAGTGCATTCGGTCTGGAGCCGGATAAATGAAGCGTGATCGCATCCGAAGGACAGGTTCAGTGCAAAAACGGTTGTTGTTAAAATACGTGAAGGTACGAGTGTGTCGCATTTGGACAAATTTGTGAATGATCAAGTACCTAGTTCAAGTGACCCGTTATCAAGGTTCGTTCTTCCAGATTCGTGCTACATATTGCCTACATAGTGCTCATATTACTGCCGAACAAATTCTTAGTGAATTGGAAGATTTATACAACATCATTATCTATACTTATAATAAATCTGTAGAGAGATCAATTCTGTACATGAAATATATTTCCAAAATAACTATCAGGGGGTGATTAGGGATCGTCTATACTTATAATAAATCTGTAGAGAGGTCAATTCTGTACATGAAATATATTTCCAAAATAACTATCAGGGGGTGATTAGGGATCGATACTGATGCCAAAAATGCAATCAGTAAAATTTTTGTCTGTCTGTCTGTCTGTATAACCGTTATAGAAACAAAAACTACTCGACGGATTTTAATGAAACTTGGTACAATTATTTTTCATACTCCTGAGCTGGTTATAGTATACTTTTCATCACGCTACAATCAATAGGAGCAGAGCAGTGAAGGGAAATGTTGGGAAAACGGGAGAAGTTACTCCATTTTTTACGCTTCCGTCGCGTATGCAACCTTAATGGTTAAAGCTACACAGAAATCATGTATGACCGAAATGTTTTCCTTAAAATTATATAAAAAATATCCCACGACAGAATATGTCTATCTTTTATGGTTGACTCACAATAACACGTGTAACTCCCGATAGCTTAGCAAGTTCGAAGCTTTCTGATTATATTTGTCTACTCTTACACTCTCAGTCATTCTTAATTAAAAAAGTTAACATTATTAACTATTCCATAAAAAAGAATCATAGAAATCGGTATAGAAACACCAAAGTTATACATGAAATACGCTAATAATAAGCCATCGCGCGTGAATACTGAATCACGCTCGACGCGTAGGGAATATTCCGCAGAGATTGGTTACAACTCAATGGAACTGCTGGCAACATTAGAAAACGGTGTCCCAATGATGACTGCAGAACAACGTTCAGTCTATAATCGCGTGTGCGAGAGTGTTCAGAATAATTTGGAAACAATATGGTTTTTAGATGCACCTGGAGGAACTGGGAAAACCTTTTTGACTAAATTAATATTAGCTTATGTTCGAAATCAGCGTAAAATTGCTCTTGCCGTAGCTTCATCAGGTATAGCTGCAACATTGCTACCAGGAGGTAAAACTGCTCACACTATGTTTAAAATACCAATTGATTTAGATCGCACGGAAAGTCCAACCTGTAGTATTTCAAGAAATAGCGACAAAGCTAAGGTATTACGTGAGTGTAATTTAATCATATGGGATGAATGTACGATGGCCCATCGAAAAGGAGTAGAAGCGGTAGACAGAACTTTAAGGGATATTTAAAGACAAAATGATCGACCAATGGGCGGCATCACGGTTTTATTTTGTGGTGATTTGACAGACCTTACCGGTAATACCACGGGGAACCCGAGCTGATGAGGTTAGGGCTTGCCTGAAAAGCTCTTATTTGTGGCGTGATATACAATCGGTGTATTTGACTATAAACATGCGAGTGAGAACTGGAGATAACCCGGATGATCGTCAATTTTCTGATACATTATTAAAGATTGGTGAAGGTACCTATCCACAACTACACCAAGGAAAACTTATTCTGACGCCTGAGTTATGTTGTATAGTGCAATCCCAACCACATCTTATATCGTCGGTTTACGGTGACGTAACAAATATATTAAATAGGGACAATTCTTGGCTATGCGAAAGATGCATTTTAACTCCTCGCAATGACCAGGCATTTGAGATTAATAACAAAATACTGTCGAATATACAGGGGGAAAGCAAAGTTTATAGTTCAATAAATAGAATGGTCGATGAACAAGAAGCCACTAATTACCCGATAGAATTTTTAAATTCTTTAAATATGCCCGGACTTCCTTCTCATGAAATTTGTTTAAAAATTGGCATTCCGATTATTCTGCTCCGAAATTTAAGACCACCACAAAAGTTGTGGTGGTCTTAAATTTGCAATGGCAATGGAACTCGGCTAAAAGTAACCCAGTTGTAACAAAATATAATCGAGGCTCAAATTTTAACAGGTTGCGGTGCAGGAGAAACCGTCTTTATTCCCAGAATTCCCATAATACCAAATAATTTTCCATTCCAATTTAAAAGAACGCAATTCCCAGTATTAGTGTGTTATGCAAAGACAGTTAATAAGGCTCAAGGGCAAACTTTTCGTGTTGCTGGAGTAGATCTCGGTGTCAGTTGTTTCTCGCATGGTCAATTTTATTGTACGTCGCTCTTTCCCGGGTTAGCAGTTCTAGAAATCTTTATGTTCACGTGCCGGACGGGTCAACTTTCAACATAGTTTACCCGGAAGCTTTGCGCTGAAGTATTTTCGTTCTATAGGTACATTTTTTTTTTTCTGGATCGTAAATCATCAAATGACCCCTCCAGCTCTGGGTGGAGCGGAAGGGAGTGTCAGACTCTTACTGACTAAAACCCACCCGTGTTCCTTCCTTAGCCCTTTATGTTCCAGGGCAGCGGTAACCCTTTCGGACGATCCCGCTACCCCTTCTATAGGTACTTAAGCCTCATGTGAACGTGATCTAAACAATATTACCAATACATTATCTTAATAACACACAAGGAGTTACACGCTGACGGAGTCGCGGGCACAGCTATTAACAATAATATTGTGCGGTTCCGTATTGCGATATTTTTCAACAGTATTGTAGATTGACATATTATATTTCCCTACTAAAATACGAAAGTTAATCTGTCTGTTACATCAAAACCACTGAACCGTGAGGAAGGACATAGGCTACTTTTTTTTTACGAAAAACGGCGGAAACGTGGACGAAGTCGCAGGCAACAGCTATAGGTACTATATAAAATTATATATTCTGTCTGTAGGTATGTTACATTTTCACGCCTAAATCACTGAACGGATTTCGATAAAATTGCCTGCCAGCAGATGCCAAAGAGATAGATGGCATCCTGGGGAAGGACATACTTCTTATCCTTTCCGACATTCACGCGGGCGAAGCCGCGGGCAGAAGCTAGTTAAAACTAAGAGAACAGAAGTGTCCCAAATCACGCCTAACCACGGGATAAGTATTTAGAAGCAAAACTACAGCGATACACTGCCAACGTTGTCGTCAGTAATGAAGTTTTTAGAATAAAGATTTCGTACGTTTGACCTGATTTCACATAACCTTTTCCTTCGTCAAAGGAAAAGGTTCGAGAACGTTCGCTGCATATATTTCTGCTGCTGAAATAATGAATTTTCTATGTGTAAGGGTGACCATTTGCAATGGCTGAATAGTTATTGCAAAGACTTTGGAAAAATGGAACCGGCGCAAAGATATGCAGAAGTGAAAAGCAAGTTCATCTGTTTTAATTGCTTGGTCCTAACGCGCTTGTTCACCGAAAGGGCATTTCATAATTTAAAATAAAAAAATGACAAAGATTGAGCACGAATTATAAGAAATAATTATTTATTTATTTACCATTTATTGGCGCTAAAACATGACGCAAAGACGATCGTGCGTAGTTATACTTACTTCCACAGATCATACAAATGATTCTTCCGTGCGGGGATTAACCCGTAAATTAGCGTAGAAGCGAGCACCTATGGCTACCGCACCATTCGACCATCTCATGTCATAAGAACCAGCCCAACCCACTTTCCATGAAAGTCTCGCATGCAGTTCTGTTGTGGTTGTGGCCACGGTCTAAGTAATAAAACGTTATAATATATGTATGTAACTTGGAAATAATTGAGAAACGTAATCGTATAATATGCAATTAATTATACACGAACAAAGGCGTGAACACTTTTGTTCGTGTTTTTGCACAATTTATTTAATGCACAATACGTATTTATTTTCTAATCTGCGGACGAACCTCATTGGATTATTACTTGATGTCGATAGTTATAGGGTTTTGTTTGAAGTGCTGGCTATTTATTTTCTAGGCTATTACCACCAAGGACTTATACTCGTACCTTTCATCATAATATTAGATAGAACTCGATCAAGTTCTCACCAAGTTAAGATATGCGATAAGGGTGTTTTTCTCTGTAGAAATTCTTAAGGTTTCTTTGATTTTACTATCTTAATGTGGGTACTCTATTTACCATTCTATTCATCTTTACAAAACCTGTTCCTCCAAACTTTAAGGCGTCTTTTAACTCAACGCTTTCCATCACAATTCAGAACCTTTCCATAATATATTGGAATAGCTTTTCTAAGATAAACAGTTTCTTTACTAAAGGTCGCGTAGTGGGCGTTTCACAAAAAATATAGCGTGTGATTGCGACCGTCATAAACCGTCAGGTACGGGTTACTACGGGGTAATCTGGCGCTGGGGTCGCGGGTCCCCGGGACCCCAGCCTGCTCTAGGCTCGGGAATGATAAAGGTTTATTTCTTATTGGATTCCCTATAAATAAGTATTACTAAGGCCGAGTGCACGTCTCGCGTCGTTCTCTGCCAGTTTACCGATATTAGACGTTATTTTTTTCGTTTAATGTTTATGTTAAGTTCAAACACATTATTATAATGTCCACACCCTTTATTTTTAGGTACGTCAAGTGTTTCATGTCAATATAATATGATGAACTAAATATGTATACTATCTGAAGTAGTTCTGTAGATGTAGTTTTTCGCTACTTAGCTATTAACCTTTAACACAACACCCGAACATCATAGTTCTCCATAAATAATATTAACTCTAGCTCTCAGCCGGACAGATCCTGCATGAAAAAAAATGTAAAAATTCTGCCATGAAAATAAGTAGAAATACAAATATAGTACGTAAAAATAATCTTACAGGATGGAGGGGAAACGTAGGCCGTAATATAATATCTAACAAATAATATTAACGGCAAGGTCGCGTCTACACCGCAGTTCCACAAGGACAGCCCCCCCCCCCCCCCCCTGTAGTGTCCTCGAACGATTGACGACATTGAACTGTCAGAGTGCCACAACTCAGAACTTGTTGGTTGACATGGTGCTCCGTGACCTTCGTGATGATGAGGCGTGTAGATATGAGGTCATCCATGACAGATCCGTAAGGAACGACCTCGTCATCATCATCGGCACTCTTGTGCCGCTGCTGAGTATAGGCCTCCTCCCCTTTGCGCTACGCTTGCCCAGTCTGTACGAGTCTTATCAGGTCTTCCATAGCAAGGAACATAGCAACCCTTATTCCTTGATGAAACAAGCTTCCTGAGCTGTGGTAGCTCATAGTACAGTGCGTCAAAGAAATATTACACCAGCATAACTTACTTTCTCGTAGTACACAGGTCTCTTTTTCCTTGTTGTTTTTTGGATAGACCTAGCCAGCCCCAGCTAATCTAAGGGTATAGTTTGCCTGGATAGAAGTACTTATTTTACCCAATTTACCCTCAATACAGACGGTAAGTACTATGGATGAATCGTGTTTTATAGATCTGGTGCATTCGGATGCCAAGAGGGTTAGTGTACCGGCACAGTGACGCGCGCGCATCGCGGGGATGCTCTCATTAGATAGTGTCCGCGACGAGTAGCGTGCCTGTTACAAGTGCACCTACTCTTCATTCATTTACAGCCCCACCTTACATAAACAACTGCTAAAAATCAGCTGATAAACTTGTAAGTATCTTCTATTCATGAAACGAAAAAAAAAACAAAGACAAAATCTCTTCCGAAAAACGTAACTTCATTTTACCAAAAAACCCAGATTACAATGCAACACCGTGAAACACTAGTGAACAGGCAATTTGAGCTGAAAAATAACAAAATTAACGCGACTGGCAACATTGTGAATCCTGTGATGTACTCGTAATATGATACCGCGGAAAACACGGAAGGGGTGAGCCACGCTCGCTGGTAGTAACTAAAGAAGGTTCACCTCTGCAGTAACTGGGCGGATTTCGAATGAATAAAGTACCAACATTAGTACAAGTTGCATTATTTTATTGTATAGCCCTACGCGTAATAAAATGCTGTTCGTTGGCAAGCGCGTCACTTTAGACCGGCTGGACCGATTTAGCAATTTTTTTGTTATTCACAAATTAAAAAAACCGGTCAAGTGCATGTCGGGCCACGCGCAGTGTAGGGTTCCGTAGTTTTTGTAACAGCCAAGTGCGGGTCGTATTCGCTGACTGAAAGTTTCGTACCATGCTCTAACTAAAAGCCAAACATGACTACCTACCTAATTTGACTTTCTAATTTCTATACAAATCCTCACCTGGTCCGACAATTTTGCACAGAAAGTTTTAATTTTTTTTTTGAGGTTTGGATAAGACTTGTCATAGCCGGTGTTTTGAATTTAAATACGGGACACAGAGCTACACTACTCACTCGTCACAAAAAAAAATAAAATTGAGGAATTCTATGGAGTTGTTCGAAATTTTCGAGTCAAATACAAATGGTCGACTATTACTCGTAAACTTGTAAAGCCCACTTAAGTGTGATAGTTTTCCTTTAAACTTCGTTATATATACTCGTAGGTGCAGTCAACAGCAAAAGTAGATGATCAAAATCAGAAATTCAATACTAATGAACGGAGTTCGCGTCAGAACTGTGTGGCGTCGAAGTGATTCAAAAGTATGTGATTGTAAATTATACCAAACATTTACTACTAGTACAGCTGCCATATATTCGTGATCAGTTTTCAATTCAATTTCAATTTCTGATTTTGATCATCTACTACTGCCGTGACATTTGAATTTCTAACTACAACCGTTTAGTTGGTAGAGGGGGGGACACTTGACTCTAACGAAAATTGGTACTTTAAACCTTGATAAGTCACGAACGGTTTACTTATTCAAAAAACCGGTCTTTCCAAACCCCTAATATTTTTGAAAGACCTATTCAACGATATCCCACACTATGGAAAGGATGAAAAAAAAAACCCACTTTACATGTAGGGAAAATACCCTAAATAATTGTTTTTTTTCAAAATTTTATTTTACCACTTTTTTGGCGTCATTAACGTGTATACTCATGCCAAATTACAACTTTCTAGTACCAATAGTTTTTGAGCTAAGCCGCGGACAGACAGACAGACAGACGGACATGGCGAAACTATAAGGGTTCCTAGTTGACTACGGAACCCTAAAAAACTGCTACAAATACACAAACTTACTCAAGGATTAGCTGTGCATAGTATTCGTATGGTGATCGAAACGAATTCTATTTTGAAATACATTATCTCCTTCGATTTCTGACAAAAATGCATAACTTGAACATTGAATTAATTAAAAGACTATTTACATAACTGTGACCTTTCACTATTTTTAATCCAAATTCAAAATGTATTTATTTCATGAATTAGGCTGAGAATCAGCCCTTTTCGAAAGCCCCCAAAACGCTTGAAAGAGCGCTGTGACGGTAATAACTACTAACCACAAAAACTTTAGGCTCAGGGAATCACTGTTCGACTGTTCCTTCTTTTACATATACATGGATTCGCTTGCTTAGCATAGAGTACGACTATGTGTAAACAATCCTGCTTGATGTCGTCTGGGCGCTTACCGTGTTAATTCCTAATAGCATCAAACTCAAAAAACTCAAGCTCATATCATTTATTGCAATTAAACAATTTACAGGCACTTTTGAATTGTCAAAATTAAATAGTCGGTCAGTTAGTCAGAAAGTTGAAGCTAGTCGCCCATTCCAAAAACGTAGATCTCTATGGAGAAGAACGGGCAAGAAACTCCACGGACACTCTTTTAAATCAAGATATTATTACAAAATCCTGGGTACATTTTTTTTTTTGGATTTGCTTACATTGTCTTCTAATAAGTTTAGAAGCTCATTGATAAATTAATTAGTGACTTAGATTTTTAGTTGTTTTGATTTGTTCTTTCTCTATTATTGTAAAATTGTGTTTATCTTTTCTTTTCATTTAAAAATAATCTTAAGATTTTGCCTTTTAAGTTTCACTCGTGTGCAAATGGTTCCATAATAATTTTGTAGTATTTAAGATGTGGATAACGTCGTGAGCTACACATATGTAACGTCTTTTTTTCCTACTACATGTTTATTACGATGTTTGTGTAACTGTTTGTTTTCCCGAATTAAATAAATAAATACATTATTCTTATTGCTCATATCTATCTATATGTGAGAATAATGTAAAAAAAAAACAAATAAAGAAACAATTTAAAATATCAAATTAAAAATAAGCCTTGGCAGTTAAGAGATGACCAGTCTAACCGACGGCGCCCGTTCACGAACATGACGCGTGGATCAGCACCACCTAGCTCAAGCATTTTGTAGGGAACCGAATGATCCAACACACGCGCCACTACCAGTGAGACATTTAAGTGAGCATGACATATTCTCAACTGCCATGCTCTTTCAAGTCACCATCAAAATATCATAAAAAAACGGATCCATGGTTCTTACATTTACAAAATTTAAAAAATGCTTCTAAATTATACAACTATAGATAGTTTGCAATTTATTTAAGAGATGAGAAAAAAAAGAAAATACTACCAATCAGGAAGAGGTATTTAATATTGAAGTATTAAGAATTACATCTTAATTGAATAAAATAAACGGGTCTCCCTTGTTTCATCGAAAAGAAATTGCCAAATTATCACTTCCCAAAAATTTATCCGCATAATTTCATTTACCAAATTATTACTTAGCAAAAAATCTCTTCAAAAATCAAATAATCGTAACGCAAACCTAATGTTTGGCAAGTGAACGTTTAAACAATGACTTGTTTACCACCTAGCACTTTTACCAATTTTTATTTAGTCAAATATTTCAGTTGGAATAACTCATTTTATGCAAAATAAAATTTGCCAAATATTTAATAATAATAATAATAATTTATATATTTGATAGCATAGGTAAAGAATACAAGATCTTTGTTTGATGGACAGAGCGCTATGTTATGCCAGGAGGCGTACAAATAATTATGGTGAGCAAGTCTAGCCAGGATTGCAAATAAAAAATTTACTAAATAAAATATTTGAAAATCATGCTTAGCTATGGTATTAGATTAGATAATTAATTGAACGATTACATATTATGTCATACTCCAATTAAGTCAGAACTAAATGAGGAATTATTAAAATGTCAGAAATCTATGTCAAAATAATTAAAATGTCAAAATTATTCAATGTCAACGTTAATAATTGTAATTCTAAAATAATTCGTTATTTAAGTATTCGTCAATAGTTTCATAACATTTATCAACCAAGAACAATTTCATTTTTTTCTTGAATTGTGTAAAATTTAATTCTTTTATGGCGTCTGGAATTTTATTATAGAAGATACGTGGTGCCATACCCAGGACACTTTTTTTTACTAATGCAGTTTTACATTTATAATTACTCAAAGCATTTTTGTACTGACTACGAATTGGACCATTTCGTACCGTCCGTTGTCATTTTTTCAAATAGTTTTAGTATCGTCAGTTTTCAATTTACCATTCCTAACTTTGAAGACGTTTTAATACAAGGGTGATTTTTCCACTTGGGACAAATTCTAAACAGGTATAATAATATTAACTATTCTGGTAGTATATTTTTTTTAGGTGTAGCATTTTTTTTTAATAATTAATCTCTAGACGAGATTCATTATTTTAACTACAATTAATTATTTTAATTATTACAACTAACTAGTTCAGTTTCGGGTAGGCTGTTTGTTTTCTATATAATCTTGTCGTTTCTGGCACTCACCGGCTGCTGCCGCGGCACCGCTCGCTTCACTCGCTCGGCTCGTGCGTAGAAGGTCAAAGTTTTAACCTAACCTAAGCATATTTTTTAAAATAATTAACCTCGTCTAACTAGTTCGGTTCTCGACAGCCTGCTACAAATAATCTCTTTTTTTTCATATATTTTTTCTATACAATCTGGTCGTTTCTGCCACTCACCAGCCGCTGGCGCAGCACCGCTCGCCTCGCTCGCTCGGCTTGTGCGTAGGAGGTCAAAGTTTTAAGCTAACCTAACCTAAGCATTTAAAAAAAATAATTAACCTAGTCTAACTAGTTCGGTTCTCGACAGCTTGCTACAAATAATCTATTTTTTCCATATTTTTTTCTATACAATCTAGTCGTTTCTGCTTAGGTCACAGTTTTAACCTAACCTAACCTAACCATTTTTTTTTATAACCTCGTCTAACTAGTTCGGCTACTACTACTACTAGTTAGGTGAACCGCCACAAAAAAAAATATATTTAGAAATTAAATTGCTAATGTCCATTGCAATAAATTTAAAATTGTAAGCTACAAATATTTTGTATTAAATAAATGATTATTTTAAAATAAAATTGCATTTTGAATTATATAATTCCCAAAAAATCTTAATTTTGCCTTTATATTTTTTGCCATAACACATCATTTTGACCAAACGTTTATTGTCTAATGATTGTTTGCTGTAATAAATCATTTGATTAAAGACTTCATTCTGTCAAGTAAAAACCAGTTTGATCAAATGAAAATGTGCGTACTAAAATCATTCCAAACATTGCATTGGTATAAAAAGAGGTTGCTAAAATTTGTTTGGATAGTGAAATTTTGGCAAAATCTTTTCGGCAAAACGGCAGGATCCCAAAATAAACATTAAGTTCGTAATGTCAGAAACACAAAAAAAGGGGAAGCATCTCTTCCAAATATTGAAAATTGTGATCAACTAGTGAGCCCAAGTGCCTGTGGAGCAGGACCAGCATTAAGCTAAGCATTTTTATCTACGGTATACTCATCCAACTTATAATATGTTTGTCTATACATATAGTGTGCGTATAATGCTTGTCTTAAATTTCTTCTCATTTAGTTGAAGAATATCGAGTGGTATTTTATTACTTATAACATTTTACACAGTACCTACCCCATAAAAGAAGTTTTTAGTGTAGACAATCTGAAGCGCGGTTGATCTAGTTTGTTCCTATTCCTAATTCTATAGCCTTCTAATGACACCTTACTCCACGCTCACTTCACCTAAGTTTTCACGGTGAAATGGTTACAGAATCGCACTGCTGCTATTTGACGTCTAAAACTAATAGGCAGATAATACAGCGGTATCCCTAGTCGATTTTATATAATTTCTCAACAAAAATGTTGGTGTAAAAAAATATGAGTTTGTCACTATAGTGATTAACTAATAAATGCATATGGTTAATTAGCATTATGTATATAATAATTTTGCCTACCTACTTGTTATGTGCTCAAAGTACGGGAAAGCACACAATATTATTTTCTGACAATTAATCTTCAATATTTCAGTGACACAGTCCGTGATGTCATATATTTTTACCTTAGCACTAGTACCTACAAATACAAAAATAATGGAATTTGAATCATATTTTTTGCATACAATAATTAACAGCAGATTGACTCAGGTTGTTACTCAATAATGTACCTAACCTGGAGAGGGTTAGGTAAATTATTGAGTAACAACTTGAGTTAAATTATCTGAAAGCATAACAGAACAACAACAAACTTTACTAGAAGAAGTGACAGCATAAGTAGAGACTTATGCTGTCGGTTCATCTAAAGTAGCACAGACAGGGGTCTGTGCTACTTGAGATGATCCTTGTACAACATGTGGTGTATCTTGATCGGGGATACAGTCCCGAGCGCTTCCAGACTGGGACGGGTCCTCCGTTGCCTCAGGTTGGATAGCCTCAAGGTTGGATTCCCTTTGACAAGAACATTGAGTGGTGCTCAGCATCATCGGGTCTACTCTAACTGCCTCATCATTACGCATTTCCACCAACTCGTTTGCAGCAAGGATGTGTTCCTTTATTTGTTTTTGAGAGCTCACATACTTAAGATAATGTAAATGTACTTGAAGAGTCACTACTCTTCAAGTACCTCAACTTCAGACTGTAATCGCTGAGTGTCAATGGGATAAATGTTTTTAATATCTTCTAATTTGATTTCATAGTTTTTAAATTTATTTATTAGAAAAACACGTTCCTTCCTTAGTTTAATATTATCGGAATTGTGTTTTTGTTGTTTCCTAAATTTATTATTATTATTTAGGAAACAACAAAAACACAATTCCAAAAAAAAAATAATAATATAATAATATAATATTTTAAATTTTTAAATTTTTTGCGTCTGTTTATGATTTTATTAAGTTTTGCATATTTTTTTATTTTATTTTGACTTACTGTATAACTATTATATTATATTTCAATATAGAATCTTCAGTAAGGTATACGGTTATTAAGGAATGAGAGTTGAAATTAGTATTAGCTAGTTCAGTATACAAGTTATCAGTTTCCTTAGCATGCGTACATTCTTATAGTTTCTGTAACTTAGTAATTCGTACATTTGCATGAATTAATTTCTCTTCTAGGTCCCTAATCTTACACAAAGCCTCCTCATATAAGTTACTGCAGTTATTGAAACCATCCGTGACTAACCGCAGTTTGTCCCGTTCATCAACAACGACCAGGTATTTTTGATGAAGGTCTACTAGCTCCTATTTTAAGCTTATATTTTTGTAAACAACCTTCTCGACTTCCTCCTCAATATCCTCTATTTCCTGTAACAGCTGATCACATTTACTGTTTGAAGCTTTAAGATCTTGAGTGGTTGTTTTCAATTTAAGCTCCAACTCCTGAGCAGCAGCCTTACGGGTCATCTCTTGCATGGTTTCTGGAATAAGTACTGAAAGTGGAATTAAAGAAACGGTAAGAACCAGTAAAACAGCTAAACAAAAAAGGAAAGCTAGAAATGAAAGGAAAAGTTGGAGAATTTATAATAGGTAACATGAGGTAGGCTGAATCTAATTGAAATGCAACTGATATGATTAGATAAAGTACACATTTACATCATAATCATCGTGGGTTTCTCAAAGCGAGCCTTCTGTATCTCCATGTTCTGTGTAAATGGTGGATGTAGGATTATTTTTTGCTCCATTGTTGGCCGTCAGGGCTGGCGGTGGGCAATAAAAACATATTTTCGTCCAGGGTTGTCTCGCATGTGTTCAGCAATAAGGGAGATTTATCGCACTGTTTGTTACTTGTTACCGCACGGCGAGGGGTCGCGAGGGATGTACCCATGGGGTACGCTAGCGTAGTAGGGTAGCTACGTTGTGGTTAATCGGATCGAATCGACTGGAAAATACGGAACCCTAAAAGGACGAAATAGTAGATAAAATTCCGAAAAGTATTTTCCTCTTGTTGCTCCACAAATAGCTTGCTTAAAAACTGTTAGAGCATTCGCCCAGCTGTAAGAATGGTCTAGTCACAGATCATAAATCAATCGCAGAACAGTGTACACACTTATACACCATAGTCGTGGAAATGTATCGAGTGAGAGTGCAGATCGAGTTTGGCACACGCGATCACAGCGGCGGCAGTCCCATCTCTACTGCGTCTGATGAATGTCTTTGTAGCCCCTAATGGGGATAGTTGGATACAATAGCCGCTTGACATACCTTGCCCTATAGACAACGTTATCTATGCCATACAGCTCAACTTTCCTCTTACTAATGTTTTGGTGGTTTCGTGTGACATAATTTTGTATGGATATAGGAATGCTTATACATACATTATAATAATAAAGATAGTTTCTTTACTTATACCGGCTAGTACATAACAGGAAAATGAGCAGTAAATAAAAACTTTTTTACAAAAAAAACAACCGACTTCCATAAAAACACTACAAAGTGAAAAATAACTTTAATTTCGGAAGTCGGTGTCTTTGCTTTTTTATTTCATTTTTCGCCACCGACTTCCGAAATTAAAGTTATTTTTCACTTTGTAGTGTTTTTATGGAAGTCGGTTGTCGGTCTCTTGATCGCCATTGCGCTGAGACAACACACCGCCAAGTCCTATGTCGCTTGCGTCTGTGTCAACTATAAATTCCTTGCCCGCATCAGGGTACCCCAAAATAGGTGTTTTGCACAGACGGTCCTTTAGCTCCTTGAATGCGATGTCGCAACTTTCATCCCAGCAGAAATGTCGCTTCTCCGTTAGCTTATGCAGGAGTTTGGCTATATCTGCAAAGTTCTTGACAAATCGCCGATAATAGGAGCACAAGCCCAGAAATGCTCTGACCTGCGTCTTGTCTTTTGGAATTGGCCAATCCTGCCGGCCGAAATGCCTGCCGGGGCGGCGGGATTTTCCGAAAGGTTAACCGCTGCCCTGGAACAGAAAGGGCTAAGGACGGAACACGGGTGGGTTTTAGTCAGTAAAAGTCTGACACTCCCTTCCGCTCCACCCAGAGCGGGAGGGGTCATTTGATGATTTCCCATCCACAAAAAAAAAAAAAAGCATTGCACAATCCAAACAGCATAACTTTAAATTGCCACAGACCCTTTCCTGTCGAGAATGCAGTTTTCTCCTTATCCTTAGGATCAATTTCAACTTGCCAGTAGCCACTTTTCAAGTCCAGCGTGCTGAACCACTTTACTCCAGTAAGCATGTCAGCGTGTCATCAATTCTGGGCAAAGGATAGCTGTCCTTCTTCGTAACGTCGTTCAGCCGACGATAGTCAACACAAAACCGCATGCTGCCGTCCTTCTTTCTTACCAGCACTACATTTTCTTTGCCTTGACAATTAAAAAAAACAAAAAAAGTTTTGCATAAGCAAATGTTATTATAGTGTCAACGAATATTTAAATGATAAATCCTTGAAACACATAACAAGTTCAAGTATTTAATAAGCAAAATGTTATATTATTATTATGAATTAATTATTATTATTTATTATTTTTGTTTTTAATTTTACTTAATTTTTAATAATTTAATCATTTTTAATTTTGAGTTTGATTTTAATTTTATAAGTTTGTGATTTTATTTTTATTCTATTATGTACTTTTGTCTAGTGTAAAATTTACCTAATATTTATCTGAAAAAAATGATTTTAATATTGTTCTAATAGTATGTTTAGAATAAGTTAGATTATAAGATACGTAAAAGTTAAGTCCTCTTCTCCACATATCTTTCTTTTGCTGTGCCCGACAGGGTCCATGATTGTTTCTTTTGGCAAATATTTACCACCTAAGCCTGCATTGTGGAATGCAATAAAGAAGTGAGTATTGAGTATTTCATTTTGGGACAGAGCGCTGCGGCAGTCTTCTAAAAGTGTGGTCACTCTCGTTTGTGCATCCTTGCTGAAAGTCCCAGTCGATAGATATTGGCATCGACGCAACCAATCCACTTCCTCGCAAGTACCAACTAGTGTGCCTTTTTCTATAATCTGTTCCCGATCACAAAGGTTCAGCACACGTACCTCTGAGATGTCGATGGCTCTGACCAAAGTTCGTGCCAGTTTTCATGGAAGGTCATTGTCTACCCTTTCCACGAGTACACAACGATGAGTTTGCCCAGGATTCCGAGGAAGACTAACCGGCACAATCGTTTCCGATCTCGGCGGAAGAACAATCTTCTTCAGGCTGTACACGTTCCCTGGTAACGCCCCTTCCACGAAAAGTTCCTCCTGTCCACATCTCAAAACACCTTGCTTGTCGTCAATTTCACAACAATTCTTCCTCATAAAGTCTAGGCCCAGAATGCAATCGTCCATTATACTCAATACTCAAAACTTTATTGCATTTTATCAGCCACGATGACATTATGCATGTAGATTCTGTTGCCTAGCTTCAATCCCATCTTCTTTTCTCCATGGACGGGTATGCCCTGACCGGTGGCTGTAACCAAATTAATGTGTTCTCGGTTGTATGCGGAGTCCCCAAGTGACCGTCTTATGAGCTGGGAACTGACAACCGTGCGAGAGGCTCCAGTGTCTATGGTCAGCTTACACGGCGTTCCGTTGACCTCGCCCTTGATGATTAGGCTGTTCCCGTCTTGGGCTTGTGTGATCGAAACCCTTGGGGCTCTTTGAACATCAGCCAGCACCTGCCCCGCAGTCCTGGCTATTACTCGTTTCCCTGCTGCTGGTGCTGGGCGGTACTGTTAGCTGCACTGCCCAGCAGAGAGCAACAGAGATCGGCCGTCTTTTCTTTCTGCAGTTCGCTACTGGATCGAAGGTGGCCCCTTACCCCACAGTTTCAATTATTAGATTATCAGGGTATCTTTTAGTTTTCTGATGAAGTTTATCTCTGTGTCTTATACACCGAATTAGTCCCGGAGTAATCCATGGTTTAATATTATAAAATTTCTTATTTACTGTTGAAACTGTCGTGTTACGTAATATTGCTTGTTGAACATGTTTTATTAAGTACGATAAAGCCAAATTAGCGTCAGCAATATTGTAAACTAGGTTAAAATCAATTTTGCACATATCATATTCGAGTTGGTAAAGTTTAAGGGGTGGATTTTAGTGCTTGCTTGAAAATTAACTCGAAAATGGGTATAAATAATCTTTAAGTTTTCATACAATGGAAACGTACCAAACGCTTTTTTAAAAACAAAGCCTGTTTTGGTAAAACGGGACGATAAGGTTTATTTCATAAATCTTATTCATTTGATATATTGTAATAAAATTACAGAATCGATCGGCAGCTCACTTCACTTCACGTATACATATATTTATTGTTTTGGTTTTACAATATAACAACTCTGAAAACTTATATGCAGATGGAGACTAGCAATGTAAAAATACCAATTGTGCGTCCAATCTCGATGCGACCATCATAACAGATCTTTCTTTTTTTTTTTAAGAAACGCTTTTCCGCCAATATCTTCCACTGACAACTTTTCCAAAAAAAACACACAAATGGAATCGTTTCGGAGTTGCCAGCAAAATAATTCGATTACAGATAATCGAATACAAAAAGAAAATTAAATTTTAATAACTAGATTACAACAAATTGCGTGAAATAGTTTAAATAAAATAACAAAACCTAACAATATAAACTTTAAAATTAACCCAAATTTAATAAATAAATGATAAAGATCGTAAACATACATCTTCGAAATTTTTAGAGTAAAGTACACGCGGACGAAGTCGCGGGCAAAGTGCTATACCATATAATATTATAAATTATGTCTTTAGGTTACATTTTCACACCTAAACCACTGAACGGATTTTGATAAAATTTGGCAAAGAGATAGATGTCATCCTGGGGAAGGACATACTTTTTATCCTGGTAGCACGTTCCCGTGGGATAATTTCCGAAATCCACGCGGGCGAAGCCGCGGGCAGAAGCTAGTTATTTATGTATACAATTAACTGTCTCTTAAATAACCCTTGGTAAAGCTAGATATACCAAAGTTTATTCTTATACATATAAGACAATATCTCCAAATTTATAAGGAATTGTAAATATAAAATAAACAATTGCGTTGCTCTGAAAATAAAGATTTATTTTAGTATTTACACGCAAACAACAATAATAATAATGTTTCACTTAAATCATATCTACTATCCTACCTCAAAATAAAGAAACGACATTTAAAGTTTATTCTTTAAATAATCAATTCCTTTCTAAACAATATTATTAAAACGAATTATGCAAAAATTATGCGTTCTGTCTTCTTGACACATAAGCTGCCTAACCAACCGTGATGGCCACCAATACTCACAGCGCCATCTCTATTTTACGTGAGTATAGTTACCGACGGAAGAGCGCTGTACAAATTAAAAAAAATATATAGTTTCTTTACATACGTATTATAATACCAACTTATATTCTGCTAACATCGGGCTGTCTCTGTTATGATGTTCGAGCGCACTCTCGGCCGGCAGCTCTCTACCGAACCAACAAACCAGAACGTTTCACAGTAAACAGAACATAACTTAGATGTTATTATTGTGACGTAACGAGCCGACCAGCCTCTTGTAACTGGCGGATAGCATCAAAACAAGTACTCAATCGAGTTGATCTAAGCCATGAGCTCCCCGCCCGCGTTCCACAGGGGCTCCGAGGGGATCCGAGGGGCTCGCTACACATATTTTATGGGTAGTGTAAGTGTTATTTGTAAGCAATAACCGTTTGGGAGGCAGTTGTCAACATCAACACCACGGAGAAGGGAGCTTCAGAAGGTCAACTTATAAAGCGCAGTAAAGAAAGAAAGAAAAAATATTTATTCTGCACAAACAAAACGCACATTACAAAAAAAAAACAACGTAAAGTCCGGAAATTGTCGAAAAACGAAACCAAATGGTTTGATCATTCTGTAACTGACTGCGACAACAAATGATGGTCATCGGGGATATTGATGCATAGATTTGATTTGCCAACGGAGTAGTTATAGTGCAAGGTGTTGTAAGAAGAATCCTGTCAGCATAATATCCCACTGTAGCCTTTTAATGGTGCCTCTATTTTAAAATCTTGTAGCGTTGACTTGATTGATACATAATAGTGCGTAAGCGTTTTGTATGGTGTAGACTTTTTGTTATTTATCCTACGTGTATCAAACTAGGCCGAATAAGTAAATATAGTGCGGTGGAAGATGGCCGCATACTCCCTGATTTACATAGGTCCGGGCCGGGGAGTCTGTGACGGCTTACTACGAGGAAATGTGTTGTCAAACGGTTGGTCACAATGTATCTTACGATAAACGTCTGTTAGTACCACGCAGTGTCTTTTTCAAGAGCCCCTCTACTTCTTAGTCATACTCATATGCCTACATTCGATTTTTGAAGATTTTCGGTGGAATGTAGATATGAGACGTTTGCTTTTCATACTCACTCACACACACAACAACAAACACTTACACTCATTTCTTTACTATATAGCCCTATAGGGTATTTCCTCCGCATTTCCTGCAGAACATTCTCATGTATGATTGTATAAAATGCATGAGATACATCGACTTGCAACTAACATTAGTCACCTTTCTCTGTGTCAATTCTTTCGGGAAATATGTACGTTCGGTAATGTAGTTGAACATTCTCGTAGTTTTGTCATCGCTGAACTATTTGTTTCCTATGGGAAAGCAGGTGTCACAGCTATAACTATAACTCACTCTTGCAAAAATCCGCGGTTTCCTATGCTGCACATGTTGCTCCCTTTTAGCCAGGTGTCGGGCAGAAGTTGGTACTATGTGTTGGCATGTATGTGTCGGGTCGCCGCGTTTGTCCGGCCACCATAAAACACATCCCTTGTAAATATGTAATCCTGAAAACAGCACCATATTCTTGGGCATAACTTTGGATGCTAAGCTTCAGTGGGGTCCGCATATAGAAAAATTGACAAAAAAGCTAAGTTCCGCAGCATTCGCTGTTAGAAAAATTCGTAATTTAACTGATATAGAGACAGCCCGTTTAGTGTACTTAAGCTATTTTCATAGTGTAATGTCGTACGGTATTGTGGGGAAATGCCGCTGATATTCAAACTATCTTTGTTTTGCAGAAGCGAGCTGTTCGATCAATTTATAAATTAAGTCGGAGACACTCGCTCAGAGACAAATTTAAAGAGATTAATGTTATGACTGTGCCTTCTCAGTATATTTATGAAAATCTTTTATATGCCCATAAAAATATAAAATTGTTTAAAAAATACAGTGATATCACTGTATTTTTTATATAAATTTATTTTTTATTTTTGATTAGATTTATCCATGATATAAATACTAGGAACAAACACAAATTGGTTGCACCTATAACAAGGCTCAAGAAAATAGGTGGCTCGTTCAGATGCCAATGTATACGCTTTTACAATAAAGTTCCAAGCCCCGTTCAAGATCTAAGCCTTAATAAATTCAAATCATTCATTAAACGTAAGTTGTGCGAGAAAGCCTTTACCGTATACCGTTAAGGATTATATCGAGGACAAAAAGGCTTGGGATTAAGGTGCTTCCAATTTTTACATATTGAATGTTTTTATTTATATTTACATTAATGAATTTACATTTGCTTACTTTGTAAAGTATTCTATTATTTTAATTATTGTGAATGTGAAGACTATGTGGGTCATTTTACTTATATTAATTTTAATTTTTCTCTCTGTTCTGTTAGTTTTGTGTCATGGTCTGGCAGTTTGAGTAATTAATGTGGCCTACCCAAATGTCCTTTCTTTGGTATTGTTCGTCGAATCGTCGAGCTCCTTAAGTTTTGAGTAAAGCTGCACGATTTCTGACAAATGCGTGCACTGGCTGAACAGGTCCTCTCAATCTGTGTGGTTCTTTCCTCAAAAAACCATCTCAGACATCGATCTACATGGTCTTCATATGATCTGACCAAGATTATGTCTGGACTTTAAAAGAGACTGTGACCTCTGAGTTTGTTTCGGCCTTTCTTCTCAGACTAGTCAGATAGGAAACGCCGACCTCATCTAGTTTCAAAATTATACCTAATTGACGTGTAAAAGTAAACTTGCACAAACCTACTTACAAAATAAAATCATTTATCATTTATCAATAAACAAGCTCGTAAAACGACAGTTTGTAGAAAGACTACATCTGAAAATGTAGACTTGCAGTTTGTTTGATTCAGATATATTTACAACAAAAGGGACTCTGAATAAAATACCTACTTATCGAAATCGATGTTAGTTACTCAAATCATACTTAAATATTGCAGGTAGGTTATGTGCATGGTACATAAAACGTGAACTCAAAATTTCTAACAAGCGCAGCTTTCCCTTCGGTTTTGACTTCACAGCATTTACAAGAATAAAAAGTAAAGCAAAAAGAACGAAGTGTGTGTTCTGAAAGAAATTGTCGGAACTAACTAACGAGTCCCGTAGCTTTGAATGTTAGGTGTGAAACTACGCTCCAACTTTCTCACTGCACTGCATCTCAAATTCGGGAGGATGTCATAAATTCAAAAGTAACTAGCTGACGATAGCACTATTGTTCATGTGCAGACATCGGTCTTATACTGATACTTACAAGCAGTAAAAAAGATTATTTTATTGTGGTGCAGGTGTTTAAATGGGTACAAATATCAATCAGTAATCTACAATACAATAATCTAGTCAGGCAAAAGCCCTAATGTAGAGACTAATTGTTGTCAGAGTCCTGTGACATACAGTTGCATTGTAATATTTCCGAAAACAGAAACTTTGTACACGGCTGCTCAAAGTTGTACGTCAATAGTGAAAGTATCAGGTTATGCATCGCATTAATGCTAGCTCAGATTGCACTCAACTATCTTTCTGCGCCGCGCAGCAATTACCTCCAACAAACTTCGGAGTGACTTACAAAAAGTCTTGGTTGGCGAGCACCCCAGCCCCCCATTACCCTGACACCTGTATACCGTAGCGTAGCGTTATCCTATCTGGGTGTTCACAAAAACCCCAGCTCTGGGGGGTAGGGGGAGGGAAGGCAGTCTGTGTATGGCAGCTACGTAATGCGGTTTTTGCTCCGCGCGCCGAAACAGCCCGGGTCCCAGTATACTCGAATATTGTTGAGCTTTCCGACGACGGTGTAAATAATTTTATACCTACTGTGAATTATCAGACAATTTCACAGTAGGTATAAAATTATTATAAAGTTAATAAGTAGGTTTAAACTTGTTATCTTAACAAGTTTCCACGAACCGATCATTTGAATCAACTAACAATTTTACAGACCCACAAACCTAGCCATTTGCCGACCCTTTGCATCCCCATTTGCAATCCATAGTCAATATTTGATCGTATAAATAGAAAAGCCTTAAAACAAATAATAGTTCTGTAGCGGCAAACCATCAGTCAATTCCAAAAACCATTTTGTTTACATTGTAGAAAGAGAAACAATAAAACTGACCGCACATTGTTTCAACTACGTGCTGGTATTATAACAAGGCCACGTTACTTCGTGTGCATAATTATGTTGTAGTGCTGACATGCGTTTCAGAAGTAGTGGCTAACTGACCATGATGTGCAAGCGTTCGGGCTGGACACGAGCGTGTGGTTCTAATGTTTTTGTTTTAACATGGCGAGGCGAATTGTTATGTCTAGATGACATTAACTGTTATAAAAACGTCCCCGTGGATTCTATCAAGAGTGAAATAGTTTCAGTGTCTTTTTTAAAACATCAATAATGTTAACGTAAAGTCCAGTTAACATTATTCCCACCTACTCGTCGTCTTCCTAACCTCCGCTTTTATCGATTCGTTTAACATTTAAGGTGCAGACCATCACTTGTGCTAAGTCCGGGGTCATACAGTTATGTCCATGTACGAGCTGGTCGTTTCCTTGAAGCTCCTGCTAGTGGCCGGTATTGGGCACCTGTCCAAGATGGCGGCAGTTCGTTTCGCGCCCGTCGTTTGGCTCGGCTCAGCGATGTGGCTGCAAGCCTGGAGATTGCCGCAGCGATCCATTTCCTTTGAACCAATGGTAACTTTTTATTGAAATGGCGCGGATACTGTTAAGTATCTTCCGGGTGATAGTATCTTCTGTTTGAGCCAAAGTTGTAGGATGGAAGGAAGTGCAGAAGCGAAAACTTATTTTATACCGTGTTCTGTCGGAAAATAAGTTCCAGAACCGTATTTCTAAGTATGTTACCCTATTACTAAAATGTTGTTACCGCTGTCCAAGTGTCCACACACTTGCGTACTAGTAGATCAGTAGTAATGATTGATGATGCGACATTTGTTTTGTAACATAATATTATTCTTGCAAAGATTGCAAAACTTCCGTATTTAAAGGAATACCTATCATCGTAAAGTTGCAAATGTGTGAATATTAGGTACTTATACAGGTTAAAAAAAAAAGGTATGTACATACCATGTTGACAATGATAAACTTTAAGAATAAATAAAGATTAAAAAAGCAAATCTGTATATATTTGTATATCAGATACGTAGGTAGGTGGTTGGTTAAGTAAACAGTTCATACGATGTGCGCAGGAGGATCCCTCTATCGGAAAAAGACGTGAGTTCGTGTAATGTATAATGCACCTATGTGCTGTGTAAGTAGCTAATATAAGGGAAGAGTTGCTGGAGAGCGACACGACTCCCTCAACTAATAAGTTATTTTAATGAGTACATTTGCCAGCAAAAACATTTGCTTATGTAAACGATGTAAATCTCGCCCAGTAACACATTTATTTTGTTATAATTACTTAGCAAATGAAAGTAATTATCTAATTTCATCGGCCTGTGAACTTAAGCACTCTAAGCACATCACTGTTCTATCCTGAAAAATGTACACCTTAAACCATTACTTAATAATTGAGAATTAGTTCCACGTTGGAGTTAGTCTGTGGCAGTAGTTCAAACATCCACCAGTGCCCCTGCCCCTCTCACTCAATGTAATTGGATTCTATTTGAACTTCCAGTAGAAGTAAATCAAAATAAATTAAATGTGTAATATAAAGATAAATGATGGACACGGCGCTTCCGAGAAATTGCTCCATTTAATGTTAATGAAGTTTGCGGAAAAATAATTCACCATGATTTTATAATCCAGATTCTTGGAACACGGTAATTAAAATTATAGACAGATATAATCTGAAGATCTAATATAAAAATAACAGAGATCGGTATCTACCTAGTTAATAGTATAAGACTTATTTACACCATGGAGTACATAATAGTAGGTACAAGTACTTCAACGTAGTTCCAATATTGTTCTTGATAACTGCCCAGAAAATGCCGGAGGTACCGTCGACACTTCGGTAGCTATCGGAAATTTAGGGCGACGTGAATTTTGTAAATTTGAGGCGCTTCTTTCCCTACAATTGCATTTAAACTAATTCTTGGTTAATGTGATTCCAAGACCAAAAAACATGGGATTAATGAACATGGCGGAGTAATGCGGAGTGTCGGCCCCTAATAAGGTTTCATGGGAATGTGAGCACGTCTGTGCTCTGTGTTTCATGTGAATGTGAGCACGTCTGTGCTCTGTGCTTCTGCCGCATAATGGAAGGGTAAGCGCGTTTCCCGATGGCAACACAATAAGCATCATTGGCCATAATAGAAACACACAAGGATATTGTTGAACATTCATGTGTGCTACAAACACGCAATAGTCTTAAAAAACTTACCAAAATGTAATTATCATGTCAAAAAAGTATAACAAACGGCAACATAGTAAAATTGTGACTGATTCCGGTTTCTTCATGTCGATATAACTTTTTTCGGATGCACATTTCAGTTTCGCCGTCGTACAATAAAATGATAAGATGGTTATGGCCCTTCGATTAACATAGGTTTTAAAGTGCTACAAGGGTGGTGACGTTTTGAACGTTGTTCTTTGGCAAAGAGATAAATGGCATCCTGGGGAAGGACATACTTTTTATCCTGGCAACACATTCCCGTGGGATAATTTTCGACATCCACGCGGGCGAAGCCGCGGGCAGAAGCTAGTAGTTAATAAATTGTATTTATTTATTCATGCCACGTGGCCTTCAGAGAGAAAAATATTGATGTTTCGTATTGATTCGTATTGTAATCTTTTATAAAATCTGTTACAGCAAATAACTCTACATACCTACTGTTACATACCTACGCCATATTCAATTCATCGAGCTCTGTAATTAGGAACTGTTCGATTTCCTCACGATTTCCTCATGATAACAATACAGTACTGGCTAGAGGCTGTGTGATGTTTATCTATTAATTCATAATTTATTTTTACTCCCTTTGCTAAGATTTACCAACAATAAATCCTACGCAAACTGCGCAGAATCTGTAATCTTAAAAATGATTTTAGTGCCGTCTGAACTTGTAAAACATATATATTTTAGTGCCGTCTGAACTTGTAAAACATATATATTTTAGTGCCGTCTGAACTTGTAAAACATATATATTTTGGCTTTGGCTATAGGTACTCGTACTACAACAATCATTTACCGATCGAACCTGCGACCTACAGCGTGCTATCCTAAACGATTACCTCAGTAAGTTCGTCGTCGTTCTTCCCAGCTCACCTCCCGTACGACTTTTCCTGAGAGTAATTGCCACCATATTAATTCAGTCCCATCGGTATAATTCCTGCGCTGCCTCTCACGACTCCCGCGGGGGTCGATCTTCACTCTAATTTATATTCCTCTTGTTTTTCCACTGCTTCTGTCAAACTATCTTACTGGAGTCATTACTTTCCTCACGTCGGATTTAAAACCTCGACGATAAGGTGGTTTGGAGACGAATAACGTTGTCTCTCGCGCTCCAACATTAACAGCAGCTACACCACTTGCTTGGGTGTACTAAAGATTTTATGTAATGCTACTGTTCTAAGTATTTACCCTTTTCAGCCTACCTTAGTCTCTTGAAACTACAGGAGTACTACTACTTTATTAATTTGTATGATACTTCTTATTTTATATATTTGCCTTTGCAGGGTGTCGCGAAGCCATTCGACCGGGTAGTTCGCGCCAACATCGGAGACTGTCACGCTCTGGGGCAGAAACCCATCACCTTCATCAGACAGGTCAGTCTACTTAACTTATATCGCTTAGGTGAAGAGACATCCGTTCCACATTTTCCAAGCAATCATCTGTCACCCTACAGACCCGTGTAATTAATATACGCGTACGCGTGGGGGGCCACGCGTCACCCACTCGTGGACGTGGGCAACCTGCCCTTATTTCGTCAGGCACAGACCACCGTTAGTAGCAGTCGAGTGTATTGACTAGATATGGATTGTGTAATGAGTTCAGTCAGGGGCAAAAATATACAAACACTTAGCAAAATAATCAAGCGACATTCTCGTAGAGTAGTGGTGCAGTTGTTGAAAATAAATAGAAAGGATGGGATTGGAATTTGCATTTAATGATTGTGTTAGCATACCGGATGTGTGAGGCGGTTTGTACACAAATGGGATCACAATCGATACGGGGTTTTACTAAACTAAAACTAAAAGGCATAAGGAAAAGGGAAAAAGATACCTACCAAATTTGTAATAATAATAATAAAAAAACGTTTATTTATAAAAAGGGAATACATTTTGCATTTAATATTTAAATAATTAAAAATAGCGCACAGTTGCTAATTTGCCTGAACTAGGTTGAACCTGTGCTTCAGGCTAGAAAGTGCATAAATACTTAATTAAATAAATTAACAATAAATATAACGTAAAAACTAAATTAAAAACTTAGGTAAATAAAAGTAAAATAGCATGTTAGTAGTTTTATTTCCAGACAGTAAGTAGGTAGGTCTTCTGTCTGTGCATAATCGATGGTTAGTAAATAATTCAGTAATTTTTTTACAGCTATAGTAATTTCGTTTATAGATACCTACTTAGTTTTCTATTTATTCTATTGTACAGGAATTTACCTAAGAATGTTAAAAATCTTTCTACAAATACATGTTTTGAGGCTGCATTAGACATGCATACCAGATCATTCCGTCTCTTGTTAGTGTTGTCGGCATTGTAGGCAAGCATGGTGTGCTGTTTTAATACTAAGTGCATAATGAAAAGCTGGCGAACAGTTAGTACATTGCAGGATTTATGTAGCAGACCTTCAAAACTGCTTTCTGAGCTCTTTCAAGAGGAAGCGAATTAGGTTTTGATGCGCCACCCCAAGAATAGAATAGAATAGATTCTGAACAATATTTGTAAGGATGCTTCAAAGAAGAGTCCTTGAGTGGAGATCTTGGATTGACATCCATAGTAGAGGCCGACGACCTTACACTGCCGCACCCTAGGACACACTGGATTCGGATATCGGAAGGCACAGATCAATAAAATCATTTCAATGTTTTGGCGCAAATTGGGAGATGCTGTTGTGGCTGTTGATGGATTGATGATCGCATAAACTGTTACGTAACAAAATTGACTGTCCCGATTTACTTAACCTAATTAGATTTCGGGCGCCTTCTAGAAATCCTAGGAAAAGCATAACGCCTCTGTGCCCGCCATATCGAAGGTCTGTACTTGGTGCAAACTCTCCAATTCCTAGATTATGCAAGATCCTCAATAGCTGTAGTGACTTGTTGGATATACACCACGCCAGTGTTAGTGCAGTTCATAAGGTAATTTCGTTAAACAATCATGCGACACACTTGTAGGGATATTGCTGTTTACATTTTGTTTACTTTTATTTTTATTTTGCACACTAATTTTCTTTAATCGATACTCAAATCTCATTGCTATTGTTAGTTTAATTGTAATTGTATCATTTGATAGAATAATTTTGTTGTTGAATTCGGTTGTTTATTTTTGTTTCTTTTTAATTTGTCTCTATTGTTTTGTTTTATTAACGATTATGTCTTAATGTTTTTCTTGTGTTTGTTATGTAATTGTATATTTTATATTTTTTACCTTACCACAGTCAGTATTTTGTATTTTGATTGTTGTTGTATTGATTTCTTTTTAAATGGTCAATGTAATTTATTTTATTTAGTCTAATTTATAATCTTATTTTCATATCAATTATTATTTAATTTATATGTTGTTTACTAGTTTATAATCAAATTAATTTCATTCACTTGTATTTTTATGAATCTGTCGTAATTTAATAATTAATGGTTTTACCACTGTTTCTTGTGCTAGCGGTGTTAACCTATAATTAATTGTTGCACCCGCAATTGTATCCTATTGTAAATAATATGCTGATGTACTGGTGTAAACGATTGTTGGTTAACCTTAATAAAATAAATAAATGATTCCAAATTACCGCTTTGGCATAGAAGACGTTATAAAATCTTGGTAAGTTTGTTTGTCTAACTAAATCGATATGTTTGTGTTATCAGGTGCTGGCAGTGGCGGCTTGTCCTGAGCTGGCCAGCTCGGCGGACGTGCCCGAGGATGTGCGCCAGAGAGCGACGGAGATACTGGATGACTGCACGTGAGTACCTGCATAGCACAAGTCTAAGACTATAAAATTAACACAAATACTTACAGTTCATTGGAGAATGGAAATCATTTCAATGAATAACAGTAAATCATGAGCAAGTTGCAGTTGCAGCTTTTTAAGTTCTGAGTTGAGCTGCATGATTACTGGAAAATACGTGCAATGATTGGACAAGTCCACTCAATCGATGTGGTATTTTCCTCAAAAAACCATTTCAGACACCAATGGTCTTCACATGATCTACATGGTCTTCACATGATCTACATGGTCTTCACATGATCTACATGGTCCTCACATGATCTACATGGTCCTCACATGATCTACATGGTCCTCACATGATCTACATGGTCTTCACATGATCTACATGGTCTTCACATGATCTACATGGTCTTCACATGATCTACATGGTCTTCACATGATCTACATGGTCCTCACATGATCTACATGGTCTTCACATGATCTACATGGTCTTCACATGATCTACATGGTCTTCACATGATCTACATGGTCTTCACATGATCTACATGGTCTTCACATGATCTACATGGTCTTCACATGATCTACATGGTCTTCACATGATCTACATGGTCTTCACATGATCTACATGGTCTTCACATGATCTACATGGTCTTCACATGATCTACATGGTCTTCACATGATCTACATGGTCTTCACATGATCTACATGGTCTTCACATGATCTACATGGTCTTCACATGATCTACATGGTCTTCACATGATCTACATGGTCTTCACATGATCTACATGGTCTTCACATGATCTACATGGTCTTCACATGATCTACATGGTCTTCACATGATCTACATGGTCTTCACATGATCTACATGGTCTTCACATGATCTACATGGTCTTCACATGATCTACATGGTCTTCACATGATCTACATGGTCTTCACATGATCTACATGGTCTTCACATGATCTACATGGTCTTCACATGATCTACATGGTCTTCACATGATCTACATGGTCTTCACATGATCTACATGGTCTTCACATGATCTACATGGTCTTCACATGATCTACATGGTCTTCACATGATCTACATGGTCTTCACATGATCTGACCAAGATTATGTATGGACTTTAAAGAGACTGCGACTGTGAGTTTGTTTTAGCCTTTCTTCAAGAAATCGCCGACCTCAGCTAGTTTTTAAAATATGATTGCCGTGTAAAACTGTTTGTACAAACCTAGAAGACTTACAGAAATAAAATCACTTATCATTTATTAATCAACGCCATTGCTGCTGGCGAAAGATGTTATTTATTTTTGAAGGCGATTTCCATTAGTTTACAAATGGTTTTCTCTTTATATTTCTCTCGTGTATAATATGTGTATACCTAATTATAAATGATGTACAACATTAATTTTCGGTTCCGACGGCCTTTGATATTATTTCTTTGAATGTAGGTCCTGCAGTCTGTAAGTAGCAGCTTTAATTTCTTTTTCAGACAGACTGTCTAGAAGCAAAGCTAAGTTGGTAACTGAAACTACTAAGTAGGTACCTAGAAGTTTGTTAAATTGACTGTGGCATATAATGGAGTAGAATTCTTCAAAGGTTGTTATTGAACTAAATAGCGTACCTATTTCTCTTTAAACTAATCAGGTTTTACTTTAAGTAATACAGGCATTATTGCTTTCTTTCTTATCTAAGCGAACGTAAAGCGTATTGATTACAAAGCGTTCGTCCACATTTCAGAACTAATCCTCAACACGTGCCTGTTAAAAACAAAGTAAACTAGTGCGAACTAATCTTCACGCACACACACTTACACCCTAATGGCATGAGTAACACCTTCACTAATGATTTCCTAATTACATAGTATACACGCATCATTAGCCAAGCTACACAGTTCTCCTGACACGTCACTGTGCTAATACCCGCTACCTGCACTGATTGATTCCAACTGATTCCAATGATTGATTGATTGACATTCATATTCGATTTAGATTGATTCGCTCGACGTTTATAGCAGCCGGTCGCATTAGTGTTTCAAATCCAATTGATATTGATGCTCAAATAACAGACAGATATTGTATTGTTTCTCATTGGATTGTGTGGAATCAAATCGATCTGTGTAAAGGTGGTACGTTTTCATTCGTTTTTAATACTCATAATCTATTTTTTCATTGTTTTGTCCTGTTTGTGAGAACGACTTGGTCATGTTTTCGCATTGCAGGATTAAAATGTAATTTGAATGATGAGTTTCTGCTTTTGCACTGACACTAATTGAATAGTTTATTGTATTCGTGTTCTTGTCTTGGACAGTAGAGGGAAGTGACCCCCGTTAGTCTCCCCTAAGCCTATTCAAATTACAATGCAGGAACTACACTACACCTTACTAGGCAGTGAAAATAAGGTATACCAAAGTTATTTAAATACAGTATGTAACAAAAACCCTGTTGTTCCAAGTAGGGACGTTTTCAGAATCGATATCCGATGGTTATTACTATTACTCCGATGGTATTATTTGACGGCACGGTTGGCGCAGTGGTTAAGCGATTGAGTGCTGCCCTGCGTGTCGCGGGTTCGATTCCCGCACGGAACAAATACATATTTGTATGACCTACATGTATTTGTTCCGAGTCTGGGTGTTTTGCTATCTATAATATGTATGTAATTACGTAAGTCAATTAAAAAAAATATTCAAGAAAAAAAAATCAAAATAAATATTTTATAATAAATATTTGAAAAGTAACACTGATTGCTCACCCCTGCAAAGAGAAATAGGTAGCAACCGGCCGCTTTGTCGCCGCCCGCCGCGCCGCACACTACCATTACTGCACTAAGGTCATGAACTCGTCACGTGTCGTTCACATCACTCAGCTGTTTGACTGATAGATAACACTTTGGGAACGTTAGTTTGAATTTTTCAAAAAGTTGGCTTATCAAATTTGCACGATTGATAATTACAATAAACACATAACCAGGCCTCCGTCACTCCATGTACTTGCGCGCTATAATTACCTACCGCCCAGCCGAGCGGTCCGGGCCGTTTGCGGACCAAATTCAGTGCTGTGGGATCGCGCCAAAGAGTATAATAATAAAACGGGAATCGCGCGGTGTGAGCAATCACAAATTCACAACTGTTAACTGTACGTTGGAGTATTTAGGCACATTTTAGCATGCAGCGGTTGCTGACGAGACGGAGTAGGCTATTATAGCAGTAGGTATTGGACTCTGTTACGTAGTAACTATTTAGTAATCTGTGACATAACTAACACTTTAAAAACTAATTTATTTACCCACAGAGCACGTACTTCCGTAGGGTCACGAGGATTTCTTCCTCAATGTCATGGTCTCGAGTCCTCGGTTATCCTGAGTCAATACGATGTTGGTCTCGACCGTGCACAGACCCAATGTTAAACGTCCGTATGTGGAGACGTTGGGAAGCCATCGTCGACGCAAAGTTATGTTCCTTGGAGTTGCGAAACGTTCTTGGTACACTACAATATTCCTCATTTGAATAAGACATTTTGGAAAAAACGCACACACAGAATTCACTCACAAAATCACAATAATTTGGTTGTTTTTCTAATGCTGTCAACGTACGATACATCCGTCCGGAAGTAAGTTGCGCAGGCGACTGAGGGGCAGTGAGGGGGACAATCGGCTAGTGGCAGTCGTACAAAGGGTGTTTGTGCATGCCGCCTGCTTTGTGTTTTGGCGCCAACCTGTCTAGCTATCGCGAATCAAAGGGGCCGCCGCCGGCGGCGGCAATCTTTATCGACCGTAGGCTAGATCCATTAGTACTTGTAAGTTCAGATGTTAAAAACATTTTGTAACAATGTATCGAATTTAAAAACTATCTGATTATGGACATTGTTTTTTTTTAAATTATAACTTCAATAATGGTAAGCCTATAGGTATATATATACGCTAATACAAGGAACAACAGGGTTTTTGTTACATACTGTATAGGTACCTATACAATAATAAGTATCCGTTATGGTTATCCGTCATACGTATCCAAGTATCCAAATTTGTATTTTATGAATACAAATCTAACTATACATTAGAATAAAGTGTCCTATTAACACGAATCAATGTCCTGTCTAAATAAAACGAATCAATGTCCTGTCTAATTAATCTGAGCATTAACAAAGTGGTTAGTGCGCCGCGCGCCGGATCTGTCAGTTATATGAAGCGGACGTTTATTAGACCGTCGTCACCTGGATGTGACATCATTACGTCAGCAGCCCTTCATTAATGTACACGACTTTGGAGGAAGCTGGATTAATTGTATGAATATTGACAGTGATTGCTACAGGAGGATATGTTATCCTGGTACTATTATACACCGACAGTAACAAGTAAAACAGCCTGCGGGTAATTGTATGAATATTGACAGTGATTGCTACAGGAGGATATGTTATCCTGGTACTATTAAATACACCGACAGTAACAAGTAAAACAGCCTGCGGGTAATTGTATGAACATTGACAGTGATTGCTACAGGAGGATATGTTATCCTGGTACTATTAAATACACCGACAGTAACAAGTAAAACAACAGCCTGCGGATAATTGTATGAATATTGACAGTGATTGCTACAGGAGGATATGTTATCCTGGTACTATTATACACCGACAGTAACAAGTAAAACAGCCTGCGGGTAATTGTATGAATATTGACAGTGATTGCTACAGGAGGATATGTTATCCTGGTACTATTATACACCGACAGTAACAAGTAAAACAGCCTGCGGGTAATTGTATGAATATTGACAGTGATTGCTACAGGAGGATATGTTATCCTGGTACTATTAAATACACCGACAGTAACAAGTAAAACAGCCTGCGGGTAATTGTATGAATATTGACAGTGATTGCTACAGGAGGATATGTTATCCTGGTACTATTAAATACACCGACAGTAACAAGTAAAACAACAGCCTGCGGATAATTGTATGAATATTGACAGTGATTGCTACAGGGGGATATGTTATCCTGGTACTATTAAATACACCGACAGTAACAAGTAAAACAGCCTGCGGGTAATTGTATGAACATTGACAGTGATTGCTACAGGAGGATATGTTATCCTGGTACTATTAAATACACCGACAGTAACAAGTAAAACAGCCTGCGGGTAATTGTATGAATATTGACAGTGATTGCTACAGGAGGATATGTTATCCTGGTACTATTAAATACACCGACAGTAACAAGTAAAACAACAGCCTGCGGATAATTGTATGAATATTGACAGTGATTGCTACAGGGGGATATGTTATCCTGGTACTATTAAATACACCGACAGTAACAAGTAAAACAGCCTGCGGGTAATTGTATGAACATTGACAGTGATTGCTACAGGAGGATATGTTATCCTGGTACTATTAAATACACCGACAGTAACAAGTAAAACAGCCTGCGGGTAATTGTATGAATATTGACAGTGATTGCTACAGGAGGATATGTTATCCTGGTACTATTAAATACACCGACAGTAGAAAGTAAAACAGCCTGCGGGTAATTGTATGAATATTGACAGTGATTGCTACATTAAGGTAACATATCCTCCATGTTATCCTGGTACTATTAAATACACCGACAGTAAAAAGTAAAACAGTCCGCGGGTAAGTGCGTAACACACTGTCAGTAGCGTTGGCTTTCGTTTTGACAGTTCCATAATATTCATTGCGTTATTACCGTTGGTGAGCAGCAAATTTTACGAAAATATGAAGCAATGGATTAGCAATATCATTCAAAATTATTGAGATTGAGATTGCTAGTGTGTTACGCAATTGGACACATCTCGCTATATGCGGACGATACCTGCCTTTTTTATTTTGGTGGTTCTATAGCTGGTGTGATAAATCAAGCCCAAGAAGACCTAATCTCATTGTTCATCTGGTTTCAACAGAATTTTCTAACAATCAATGCATCCAAGACTAGTTAAGTCATATTTAAAGTAAAAAATAAGAAAATACCACCTCAAACACCTCTTACAACTGAAAACCAAATACTCGAACTCAAACAACACGCGAAATACCTTGGGTTAAGACTAGACTGCCATCTAAATTGGAAGGTTCAAATTGACTACATCAGATCCAAAATGACATCTTATCGGAACGTCATTAACAGTGCAGTGCCCAGTCGTGAGACGCGTTGAACCACATTATAGCGAACCAACACGTCGCAATAATGGCTGTACCAGACATACCACATTTATTCACGTCTAGCTAGTGGCCGAGCAGCGATCAATACACGTCTCGAATACTTTCGCGAACATCGCCACCTATTGAGTGATCACATAAAAGTGTGCACCGTCCTTTATCTCCTCCGATCGACACCGTGATTATTTCTATCCGTTATTATATCTATATGTTATTAGTTCTCAACAGCTAATATCGTCGACTTGCAATAACGTGGTATAGCTGAAATCGTCGCATTACGCAGACAAATTTTTCGAACATAATTATGAAGCAATGGATTAGCACTATCCTTCAAAATGTTCGTGGGTATTAAGACGTCAATATCACAATCATAATCGTGTCCGGTATGCGGTGAACCGCATAATGAATACCATGTCGTAGAATGTCCACGTTTGTGTTTGCGCACAGAATGACAACCACAATCGAGCGTTTTGTCATAATTCACCTTTTGTTTCCAGCAAGGGTTCAGTAGGTGCCTACTCCCCATCGCACGGCCTCAGTATCGTCCGCGCTCGCGTGGCTCAGTACTTGGAGGCTCGCGATGGCGTGCCCGCCAGCCCGGACGACGTGTACCTGGGCTCAGGCGCCTCTGACGTCATCAAGGCTGTGCTCACCATGCTGGTTGAAGATGTGGACGGGAAACCGCCTGGTATGTTGTCCAAAGAGTTTTGTGTTTGTTTATGAAGGTTATCTGCTTCTTTGATCTAGTGGCGAGTAGCCCAGAGTCAGTATTTGTTCCCGGTCAATGTCAAAAGACTCGCCCTCTATTACATGGAACTTATAAATGATACAGACTTTTATATTACTTTGGCTGTAGGCAAAGTGTTGAAAAGTAAAAATAACCAGTATCAGCGTGACCACACCTTGTAAGAAGATATCACCGATTGTGGCCATAAGCAGGCAGGAACAAATGTAATTATGTCACCGGTGACAATATTGTGGAACATGTATTTCCCAGAACCAGATCATAGGCTTTATGTCAATGTAATTCTGGCTTTTAATAAACTAAATAATATAAAATAGGTCACAGCAATGTTTCACAAAACATGTCACTCCGCACAATGCAAAGATAAATTAATTTGCACGTGAATTTAGAAAGATTCCAGTAAACGTGACTCTCTTCAGAAATAAATGACTAGTCTGCTCGTATTTATACGCCATGACACTGTTAATACAATACCTTATTGTATTGACACAAGAGAACCCGCCCTCTGTGGGTACTCCGGGGGAACGGTAAGAGGGTAAAGAGGTTTATAATACTGAATGTGAGGATAACAAAAGCAATCTATTTTAAAATTAGTATTCCTGAACAGATCGGCGAGCTCTGTGACCGCAGCGCCATTTTATGCAGTTCTGTTTTATTAATGTCAATGCGTTGCGTTGCCTTGTACTATACTTACTGGCCACTTTACTAATATGAATTCATGTTAATGTAAAATGACGCCAACTATATTCCAAAGTGGGTGATAGCTTGATTGTTATTGATTGGCATTAGATCCATACTGTCCCTTCATGCAGTTATCATCTGTTCCTGTTAATTAGCATTCTTGTGTTCCGGTTTCAAGTGCATCAATAATATGCCTTTTTGGTCAAGCAAGCGACGTACTGCTGAACGTGGGTTCCTGGGTTCGATTCCTAGGTCGGGCACACTGCCCGATTATGGAGTACGCGCATTTGAAAATTCTTTGTAGCAGCACGGGGTCTGTTTTTGTGCCTGGTGAAGGCTTTGGGCTCGCCATATATTACATGGGATTTTAACTTAATTGCTGGCAAAATGTGGTGTGCAAAAAACCTATGATAGTCGTGACGTTATTCGTTCATCAACGAGTAGTTCTAACCAACCTTCCATCCTATCCCCAGCGGTAATGATTCCGATCCCTCAATACCCGCTGTTCTCCGGGACGCTGTCGGAGCTGGGTCTGCGCCAAGCAAACTACTATCTGGATGAGGAACACGAGTGGGCTCTGCAGGCCAGCGAGCTGGAGAGGTGCTGGCGGCAGGCCAGCGAGGACTGCCACGTCAGGGCGATCGTCGTCATCAACCCTGGGAACCCCACGGGGCAGGTGAGAGATGAGGAAGTAATGGATGTTTGGGTCGCTTGAGCATCGTATTTTCTGAAAAACTGAGTATTGTAAAATAATAATTATGTTTTTCTTTATCATCACATACAATGACTGTTGACAAATAAAAACATAATTATACACTTGCCTGCAAAACTAAGTACTACACTTTTAATTTTTTTTTTTCTAAACTATATAAAAACGTTCTAAAAACGTTTTATAGCAAATTTTATCAGCTTTCTTTGAAACTAGTAAATGATACATTAATAATATTTTTAACTTAAAAAAAAAGATATAACGGGTGATTTTTTAAGAGGTATAGGATTTGATTTTCAAAAAAAAACACAAAAAATTTGAAAAATTAGATGAAATCTTTATTGGAATCGATAGAACGATCAATATAATTTAATGTTTGAAGATGATTTCATGCAAATGCTGGCCGCGGCTCCGGTTTAGATGGCCCATTCGCAAGGCCCAATTTCGGCACACTCTCTCCAACATATCAGCCGGTATATCACGAATAAATGCTTCAATATTGGCTCCCAGTGCGTCAATCGTTGCTGGTTTATCCCTGTAGACATGAGCCTTAACATGGCCCCACAAGAAATAGTCCAAAGGCGTTAGATCACACGATCTAGGCGGCCAATTGACGGGCCCAAACCGTGAGATAAACTGTTCACCGAAGGCGGCTCTCAATTGGGCCATTGTTTCGCGTGCCGTGTGGCATGAGGCACCGTCTTGTTGAAACCACATGTCAGGCATGTCCAATTCTTCCATTTTGGGCAAAAAAAAATCAGCCGCCTTCGGTGAACAATTTATCTCACGTTTTGGGCCCGTCAATTGGCCGCCTAGATCGTGTGATCTAACGCCTTTGGACTATTTCTTGTGGGGCCATGTTAAGGCTCATGTCTACAGGGATAAACCAGCAACGATTGACGCACTGGGAGCCAATATTGAAGCATTTATTCGTGATATACCGGCTGATATGTTGGAGAGAGTGTGCCGAAATTGGGCATTGCGAATGGGCCATCTAAACCGGAGCCGCGGCCAGCATTTGCATGAAATCATCTTCAAACATTAAATTATATTGATCGTTCTATCGATTCCAATAAAAATTTCATCTAATTTTTCATATTTTTTGTGTGTTTTTTGAAAATCAAATCCTATACCTCTTAAAAAATCACCCGTTATAACAATAAAAATAGCCATTTTTACCTTAGTGTCAAAAAACTCAATTAAAAGGACATGGCTAAATGACTGCCCCAAGCATGTCTAGTAACTTCACATTAACTCGTAATATTTAAATATTCATTCATGAATTAATCAGCGTTTAATAATTTCCTAGCGCTTTCGTGAACTGTTAAACATAAAAAAAGTATCTTAGTTGCTTTTTTTGATTGACATGACAAGTTCAAGGGGAATAATAATACAGTACTGCAACTAGGGACGGGTCATGTCGCTTTTCTAAAATGTCAAATCAAACTATACTTATATCGATTTTTGATAACAGGTATCAAAACGATTTATTTTCTGAAACTAAGAAGTGGCAATCAGAGTTATTGGCGGGAATCGATGGAATTCAATTCGGTGTCCTGTTTAGTTGCTTCTTATTGTGTTTTCACAGGGAAACGGGGTTGTTTCTAAGTGACAATCGACTCTATTCAATTCCACTATTTTCGTATCAAAATCAAATAAAAATAATTGAAAGCTTCAGAATGTGCTTCTACGTTTAATGTACTACCTATTTTGTGTCGAAAAATATTAACTGAATACAGGTCGACAAAAAGTATTTAAGTATATTTTTATCTTTCAACCCAATCGATTATTTTATTGATTCGATTACACTCGACGTTCAATCCCATCTCTATGAAAAAAAACAAACGTCAGATGTTAGACATCGTTGGAACACTGCCGTTTGCTTGTTCGTTGTGGTTTTTCATTTTGGATTTTCATTGACCCTCGCTTGGTTATTGTGTGTGCTTGCCTACCTACTGACCTCTTGCTACTCGACACGGACTTGACTTGCAATCAATTCATCCTGCGATGCATAAACTGCGGTGTAACCACGCAAAGGCTGCGGCAGCATATCGCCTCTTCATTGCCTGCTTTTCTACTCACTATCTTAGCACGATGGTTAACAATTGAGGTAAGTCATCTACAGCTAGAATCATTCTAGAACCGATAAATATAAGAAACATCGAACAAATGTGACTTCAAGTAGTTTACCGTGTTTTCAAAATACATAATGAACTCAATGGCAATGAATCAGAAAGACTCATCTCGTCTCAACACGTCACGACTACAACAGACTGGTTGCTTTAGATGTCATAATAATCAAATGTGTAGGTATTATAAATAATTCATGTGGGTAATAAGGTAATTAAGTTTGTTCTAGGTTCCAAGGGATGCCAACATTTGTCATCCTTGTTATGAGCTGCTGAATTCAGAAGCAACTAGTGATGTACGATTATTTGGTCATACAATAGTGCGCATAACTTGAGGCCGTTCTGTGAGAAGTATACAACGCCATGCAGTGGAAAGAAACGATTCAATTTTGCAGAATTTACCAACGTCACATTCAGCTTTCTATTATCTAAATAAAATGTTTTTAAACACAGTGTGTTTTTTTATCTTTACATACCCGTCCGGTAGCATTTATCATCTTCCTCTTCAGATATTCAGTTTCTCGGCCTACAAATCGTCAGGACTACTGTCCCTGACCTCTCTCTCTCTCTGGTTGTGTTATTGGGCAACATCCAATCAGAATGATTTGATCAGACAGACAGATAACCTAAACTAACTTTTTTATATAATGTTCTTATAAGATTCACAGAATAAATAAATTAATCGCATTTTTGTTGTTTTATTTCAATATCTTTTAAAGTAGTTTTGAGTATGAATATCGATGGCTATAAGAGTAGGGGACGACCAACGAGAGAGCGACCGACCAACCAAGTTCATAGCAATGTAATTTATTTGCAGTTTTTTATACCTATCGACGTAGGAGTTACACGATTTCATTTTCAGGATTAAAAAGATATAAAAAGCGCCTGAAACTTTTTCTGTATGAAATACTAATATTCAGCTATTCAGCATTACATATTGCTAGGTACCATGTCTAGACATTGCTGGATTTTCGTCCATACTTCAGTTTAGCCATCTCCTTTATAAGTATGTTTTACATGTTATTTAATTTTTAATAACTGTTGTCTCCTCGGGACTACAGCTTAGAGCCGGTTTGGCATACCTGAACACGACGTTTCGGAGCCGACGTTGGGGAATATTCTCCCATTCTTCAATTAGGGCCTGTTTTAGTGCCTTGAGGGTGGTAGGTGGTGATCTGCGGCTTCTGACTAGAATTCCTAGCTCGTCCCAGGCGTGCTCAATCGGGTTGAGATCAGGACTTCTTGATGGCCAATCCATCACGCTAATACCAACCTCCTAAATATACTCTTGCACGACCTGAGCCGTGTGTGGCCAGGCAAGATAATGCATCAGCATCGATCCATCGCCCATATTTGCTAAATACGGCCCTGCATACTCGTTGAGAATCTCTTGGGCATATCTTTCCCCAGTCAGAGTGCCATTTTCTATGGCCACTAACTCTGTGCGACCTTCTGAAGATATGCCAGCCCATACATGTACACTGCCTCCACCGTACTGGACTCTTTCTGAGAAGCAGTCTTGAAGGAATCGCTCGCTTGGCCGCCTGTAGACACTTCGCCTTCCATCAGAAGTGTAAAGTGAGAATCAAGACTCATCTGTGAAAAAAATGCTTGACCACTCTTCTTCCCACTGTATGTGTTCACTAGCGTATCGCGGTCTCGCTACTCGATGCTCTCTCTCTCGAGTTTGGGGCCACTCGCTGGTCTTCGGGATTTCAGATTTGCTTCACCAAGTCTTCTTCTCACTGTACTATCGCTAATGTAGTCCCTTCGGGTCTGAACAAGCTGTTGCTGGACTTCAAATGCATTAAGGTGGCGATTTCTCAACACAGTGGAAACAATATAACGGTCTTCTTGCGCAAAAGTATACCTGGGTCTGCCATTACAAAATCTCCTCAGATAGTTTCCAGTCTCTTCGTACCTTCGCTTCACCTTCTGGACCGTTCGTAACGTCACACCCACCATTCTTGCAGTACGAGGCGTACTGATGCCTAGTTCCAGAAAAGTCATGATCCTAGCACATTCTTATGTGTGAATGCACTGATGCCGCAATTAACGTCGCCACTTAATGGGCTCAAACAATATAAAATATCGAAGAAGAGTACCATCGACACGAAAAGAAGAAGAAGCACATTCTTCAGGTGAAAAGAGGCATGGGCAATACAATTTATGTGCTGTTGTCTAACTTAGCTTTTGTAACAAGACTCATCGATCAAGAAAAAAATTAAAAACCAAAACAGAAACAAAAAGTGAATGGTAAAATGTAATTCGAAAAGGATTTTTTTTTAAGCCTATTTCAGCCATTTTAATAAGAAGGTTCTCGACTATGTAGTTTATGTACAAAATTAAACTCTTTCGAGTACTTTTTATTTCGAAAGTATATCTTGTGTACTTAAAAAGTTATTCCAATTTTAAAAGTGTGTTACTTAGTTTTGCAGGTCAGTGTAGTTGTTTTCTTTTTAATAAGTACTCCCTCCCTTAGGATATCGAGTTTGATGTCCTGTGTCATCATTTTCTTGTCCTAATCCCATCCGAACTCCATTGCCATATAATAAGCAACCCACAGTATATCTTCGAGAAAGATGGTGATCAGGACTTTAAGTACAAAATATTTATTCGCATGTTAAACATATTCTATATAGTTCTCCACCTAGTTCTGGAAAATGAGAAACTGTGTCATCTATAATTACTAAATTAAACGAACTTACCTAAGTGAAGTTCTATTGTAATTATACGAAGTGCTTAGTCCTCGATAATTATCCTGATTTACTCTGTAGTTCCACTACTGTCCATCGTGTACACGCGAATATTCAGAGAATAAAATCCTGCAAAAAAAAATTTTTTGCTGGCAACTATATCCAGCTTATGTCATTCTATTTAGAGTAATCTGCAAAGAGAGAATTAAAATTACCAGACAATAATTTCCCAACTTCAGTCCCGGGGTCAAAAAACAAACTATGGCCTTGTTTAGGGCTTGGGAGGGAACATAGTATCGAGGACTAAGCACTTCGTATAATTACAATAGAACTTCACTTAGGTAAGTTCGTTTAATTTAGTAATTATACTCATGCTTAGTCCTCGATAATTATCCTGATTTACTCTGTAGATGTTTAGAGAGATGAAGTTGGAAATTATAAACGTCACTTTTAAACAATAAAACATCAAATAACATAAAACCAATCTTTTATTGTACTTAACTGAAATACTTTTCAAAATTTTTAAACTTAATTCTCTTCTAATTATCCCTTAGGTATTATTCACCATACTTCTTTGGCTTAATGTTAATTATAATAATTAATAATATTAATTTATGACTAAATCACATCAGTCTGTATTACAAACAGTCTTGGCAAAATGATATTTATCATTTTCTTTAATCAGAGGTCTATTATAGTGGTTTGCAAAAACTTTTGATCCTACGGACCAACCAGCTGTTTTAAAAATAGTATCTATCGTCACACCTTCTCTACTTGCCATTGAGGTGGATGCATGACGTGTTGAGTGGGGAGTAAATTTTTTAATATCTATGCCACTGTCCATCATGGTTTGTTTCATCCAACGACTAATTGTTTGGCTAGTTACACAATTATGAGGTTTTTTAAAACTAATCAATAATTTTTCTGTATTACCTAACTCTGGCTTCCTCAATTTGTGTGTATAATTTATATAATATTGTAATGTAATCACGGGACAAATCTCAGGTTTCATTTGAAAATAGGGTAACATAATACTTATTTGCTGTTTTCCTGGCATAGATGTTTTTAACAAATAAATCCGTAATTTTTATGTTCACACCTGAATCAATAAATTGAATGTTATTCAGTTTAATTACTGATAAGGTTTGTATTCTTTGTGCACTAGTAAGAGCTAAAAGAATAACCAACTTTTTGGTTACTTTGTCAAGCGATAATTCTTGTAATGGGTACCATCTTTCTATAAATCTCAATACCGTTGATGGATCCCACGTTTCATTGTATTTAGGACGGCTTGGCCGTAACTTAAAGATACCTTTAAAGAACCTCTTAATTTGAGGATCTGTTCCTACTTCAGAATTTATGATCAATGACAATGCAGATCTATTAGTGTTGAGTGAAGTATATGAACTGTCATTGTTGAATTGTTGTGTAAGAAACTCTAATATTTTAGAGATTGAAAAGTCATAGTAATTTTTACCATTACAAAAAATCCACCACTTATGTAGTGCTACTGAATACTGTTTGACAGTGTTATCTGATAAAGAAGATAACATGACTTGAATGGTGTCATCTGGTATCATTTGCTTCTTAAACGCTTCCCTGATAATATGCAGGCCCCCAGGGAAAGGCTCCTGTGCAGAGGATGCAGTATTCTGGAAGGTGACAACAATAAATGGTTTGATGGTTTGAACACTTTAATTTCTGATATGACCATGGAATTAATAAATGGATACCAAGGTTGTGATGGCCACATAGGAAAAACTAAGATGCCCAAAGCTTGATCATCTTTAATTTTTTGAATAGTTTTTGTAAATAATGCAAATGGTGGAAATGCATAGAATAATGGGTAATTTTCCCAATTTACTGTAAATGCATCTATATTTTCTGCAAGTGGATCTCTATGCCAGGACAGATATCTATCACACTTAGTATTAGCCCTAGTAGCAAATAGATCAATGGAAGGATTTCCAAATAATCTCACTATGTCCTGAAAAGCTGCAGGAGATAGTTCCCACTCACAATCAATGTTTTTATTTCTAGACTCAAGATCAGCTTCTATGTTGTCTTTAGATCTTACATAAGATGCAAATATCCAAACTTTTCGAGCTTCACACCACTGCCATATTTCCCGAGCTAGGCAATTAAGATTATCAAATTGAATACCACCCATTCTATTGATGTAAGCGATGGCTGTAGTATTGTCTATACGTAATAAAATTTGGCATGAATTTAAGTCTTTGGCAAAACATTGTAGACCAAGAAAAGCCGCTAAAAGTTCCAAGTAGTTGATGTGATTTTTCTTGTCTTCTTCTGTCCAAAACCCATTTGCTACCTGACCATCACAAAATATTCCCCAACCAGTGCGAGATGCATCTGAATAAATTTCAATTTTAAATTGACAATTTTTTATAGTGTTTTTAGCATTTTTTATACATTTATGCCACCATTGTAAGTCTTTTTTACACTCCATATTTATGTTCATAATTGAATCAAAGTCATTATTGTGTTTAAATAACTCTGCACATTTCTGTTTCTCCAAAATTTTTGTGTATAGGAAACCATAACTCACAGCTGGACAACAAGCTGTTAATGTTCCAATGAGTTGTGCAAAGTCTCTGATAGAACAATGACTCTTATTTAAAAACTTTTTAAGTAATAAACTAATTGAACACCTCTTTCTATCTGTCACGGACAAGGTCATATTCTTTGTATTAATCACAAATCCTAAGTACTCAGCAACTTTTTCAGGTTGGAGATTACTTTTCTCCTTATTTATATAAAAACCAAGGCACTCCAAAAGAGTGATAGTTTTATTACAATTTTCTAAGCATTCATAATAAGATTCTCCAATACAAATAATATCATCAAGATAAATCACAGATTTAAATCCCCCACTACGTAGATACGATATTACTGGTTTTAGTATTTTAGTAAAAGTCAGTGGGGCAGTACACAAACCAAAGCATAAACAATTGAATTCATAAATGTTGTTTTTAAAATAAAACCTCAAATATCTTTTGTCATAATTGTCCACTGGTATTAAAAAATAGGCATCCTTTAAATCAATTGTGCACATGTAATCATTTTTAGAAATAAGTTTACATAAAGTCCTTAAGTCTTCCATTTTAAAATGTTCTGTATGGATAAACTTATTCAGACACTTTAGATTTAATATAAGCCTGGTACCTCCATTTTGTTTGGGTACAGCAAATATTTTTGATAAAAACTGTCCACTGACAGGTGCACACTTATTAATAACACCCAAATCCAACAACCTATCAATTTCTTTTGATATAACAATATTTTCAGACTGAAAATGTACAATTTTTTGGTAATATGTGTTGTGTAGGAATTTCCTTAAATGGAATTTTATATCCCTCTAGCCATAACAAGATAACTTTATCTTGTGTGATCTTTTGCCAACAAGAGTAAAAATATTTAAGGCGGCATGCAAATGTCTTTACCTCTATGTTTGACGTACATGTTTGTGACGGTACATCTTGCCTGATGAGGTCCTCTGCTGTTGCTGCCTCCCCGTCCTTGGTTGATACCTGCCCCCCCTCCCCTGTTTGGCTCGACTCAAATGTGGGGGAGCATTGAAGTTTTCCTTATTTTTGTAATAATATGTTGATTGCTTAGGTTGTGTCTTACGTAGGAAATTGGATTTTTTAAGTATAGTTGGGGCTGCCTTCTTGATTGCATTTGCAGACTTGACATTTTCATTAAACTTTTCACCAAACAGGAAACTGTCCCGTTTTGTAGCATCTGTTGTTTTTATAATGTTTTTGTCCAGGTTAACTGCAACCAATTTCCTCCGAGTACAGGTATCATTATAATGCAAATCACTTAGTAATCTTGAGACATCTGTGAGAATTTCTATATTAGTGTTTTGGTTGGTCTTTATCAAACTATTGACAACAGTTAATACTGCAGACAACGCAATCCCCAACTGCTGTTGGCGGTCCTCCACCCTTTTGTCCCTTTCCTTGATGGGGTCACGGTCAGTGGGTCATCTTAGGGGCGGAGTCACTCAGCAGACCCTCCAATTCTGAGTTCAATTTTGGAGCATCCAATAATTGTAAATTCTTGGGTACAAGATATTTTTTACATAATTCTTCTTTGATGTCTTTATCCAATCCGCTTGTCAATATGTTTTCCACACGTTTTATTATTTCTGGATGGATGTCATCAGCGTAGGGTTTTTCGGAGCTGGATGGATTTCCCAAGGCCGATAGCACTGTATCATCCAAGTCCATTAAGCCATCTTCCTTTGATTCTTGAGTATCTACAAAATACACAATAATCATTAGACTTACAAAGTCTAAAGATACGTGCTATTATGTGTAGAAATCTGTTAAATGTTTACCAATTGTAGGTAATAATAATTTCTCACGAGAGAAACAATATTAAGTAGATACATGCATATCATAGAACTTCTAGAAATGCATTATATTTTGTGCTTTTTTCCCCAACTTGAGGTTTCGAGATTACCCTCGAGGTCCTGTCGTAACACGAACTTCATGTTACATTTTACAAGGACGCATGCACGTGCACCCAACACAAGCAACATGGCGGACAAATAAAAGCATTTGTTGCATGCAATCCGAATCAATCCTCGTCATCCTGTGGAATTATTCATTCAATAACACACATACATACCTGCGTTTTCTTCCTCATTTACAGTATTAGATGTCTTTTCCTGTTCGGCCTGTAATACTGAATCCAAAGAGGACGTCGATGACGACCTTAGCCGACGTCGCGCTCGAGCTCGCCTACTCAGTTTTCTTTCAATTTTCTTTAATTTCTTCCATAATTTGTCGTCTGGCATTGTTTATTGTTAAAATAGTATAAAAAAAATAAGAATCTTTAAGAAAAATCGATATTTATCTTAAAGCAACGTGCGCTACACGACGCGAAAATAGTGAATGACATAAGCTGGATATAGTTGCCAGCAAAAAATTTTTTTTTGCAGGATTTTATTCTCTGAATATTCGCGTGTACACGATGGACAGTAGTGGAACTACAGAGTAAATCAGGATAATTATCGAGGACTAAGCATGAGTATAATTTTTAAGATAAGATATTGTAAATCTGCACCATTTTTATAAATAAACGTTATTATTATTATCTATATATATAAAATTCAAAGTCCTGACTGACTGACTGACTGAGACATCAACGCACAGCCTAAACCGCTGGTCCTAGAGACATGAAATTTGGAGGGTGTATTCTTCGTGAGGAGTAGGTATCCACTAAGAAAGGGTTTTTCGAAATTCCACCCCTAAGAGGGTGAAATGGGGGGATTTTGTTTGTATGAAAAATCTTATTCCTTGAGTTAATAAACTTGAAACTTGGCACGAATACTTATCTAAGTAAATTATGAAGTTGGCCATTTTTGCTTTTCATAAAGTACCCCCTAAAAGGGCATTGGGGGGTTTCAAAGTTTGTATGGAAGAATTTTAGCGCGCGGTCCGATTTAATCGAAACTCAGTATTTATACCTAAAATTGAAAGGAAAGAATAATGTGTATCAGGGTTTTTCGAAAACCTACCCCTGACGGCCTGAAAAGGGGTAGTCAATGTTACAGGGGAGGATTTTACAGCGTGGCTTGATTAACTTGAAAATTGGTATAAATAATATTTGAGTCAAGTTATGAACACATCCCAAATGATTTTTCAAAATTCCACCCCTGTGGGGGTGAAAAGTGGGGATACAGTTTATATATATGAAAAATCTTATTCGTTAGGTTAATAATCTTGAAAATTGGCATGAATACTCGCCTAAGTAAGCAATAAAGTTTATCATACCCCTCAAAGGGGGATATAGGGGTGTTGAAGTTTGTGTGGAAGAAATTGAATGCGCGGTCCGATTAACTCGAAACTCAGTATTGATACTTTCGACAGAAAATAATTAATAATAAGTATGTAAAGTTGTCGAAAATTGACCCCTGACGGGGCAAAAAGGGGTAATTCGGTTTTTAGGGGAGGATTTGAACTTGAAACTGTATGTTGCATTTTCACGCCTAAACCACTGAACTTCTGATTTGGCAAAGAAATAGATGGCATCCTGGGGAAGCACATACTTTTTATCCTGGTACCACGTTCCCGTGGGATAACTTCCGACATCCACGCGGGCGAAGCCGCGGGCAGAAGCTAGTATATTATATTTCCATAATATCATATTTCTATTGAAAGTATTGAAACAGCACAATACCATACAAATTGAAAAACTATTTATTTAGATATTCATACAAAATCCGTGAACACGCCGGCAGTTTGTGGGCGACATGTATTAATCAGCCGGCATTCAGGCGATTCGCGCGCAATTTGATCGACCGCCGCCCGTCCGCCGCCATTGCAAATATTGGAAACTATTCCAAAGCCAGATGATTGCGACAATTAATGGGATATGAAAACATGAAACGCGACAAATAGTATTGATTTACGGTTTGTGGGGACGATGATGACAGGTTTTACATAACTTTAAATACATTCTGATACAGTCTGGATTATGCAGTTACAGTTATTAGGGACCACAGATTGTTAAATGGTATTATAAGTCGTATAGGATACACCAAAATCAGCGTAAATGGTCCAATCAACCATAGGGCTGTCGATTTACACCATGTTGCTTTCGAGTTAGACTGTACGTGTGGAGGAGATATTTACAGGAGCATGCTGCCTGAGATGAGGCATGACGCCAGCTTGTTGCAATAATAATATGTTTTATTTGCAGTTCTGATATATTACTTATTGACCACTCCTTGGGTTGCAGGTTCTGACTTGGCAGAACATGGAGGAGATCGTGAAGTTCGCATACGAACACAACTTGTTCCTGATGGCGGACGAGGTGTACCAGGAAAACGTCGTCTGCAAGCCTTTCTACTCCTTCAAGAAGGTGAGAATTAAGACGTGTTGGGATCATTTGAGACTGGCAGAATTTTGTGTAGTAATATGTAGAACTTTTGTGGTTTGTGGACTGTCGCGTAGCGACAAGAAAAGCTTAACTTTAGTCAAAGGTAATTAAATTAAAGAAAGGGAAGTAGAAATCAATTAAAGATTTATTTACAAGGTAAAGATGGAGATGGAATGGCAATGGTGTGCATAATGTGGAGGTGGGGTGTATGGGTGACGATTCGCGATAGGTGGGTTGACGAGGCTGAGGTGGAGATCCAGTTGGAGCTGAAGTTGTAGACCGACGCGAGTCAGGTGCAGGTGACAGGTACAGGTGCAGGTGAGGGCAGGTGCTGGTGTGTGTGCGGCACGGAGGATACCCGTAGGGGGGACCACATATCAGGAACAGGACGCAGCACGGCAGCAGGAGGGGGCAGGCACGGCGGGAACGCTGTCAGCCCACCAGGTGAGGCGGCCTTTGGATGAGGCGCGGCCCAGTCGGTATACGTGTGTCTTCTGAGGCGGCCCTCGGATGAGGCGTGGCCAATAGGTACAGGAGGATCTTCGGAGTGCTCCGACGGGACGAGCCAGTGGTCCGACTGGTACAGGAGGTCGTTACGGAGGAAGGAGGACGGAGGCGTATGGAGGGTCCTTCAGGTACCGGAGCCTTTAGGAGATCCTCCTGTCACGCCAGTGTTGGTTCTTATTGGCGCTATACTCACTCAACATCATGATGATAAAGAAGTTGTGATTGCCTACACGAGCAGAGCCTTCAATAAGAACCAACAAAACTACTTAACTACTGAAAGAGAAACACTTGCCGTAACAACTGCCTTAGAACACTGGCGTTGATCTTGATAATGGCAAAGAATTCACAATTTACACTGACCACGCTGCACTCAAATGATTCCAGAATTTATCCAATGCTTCTGGAAGACTCGCACGTTGGACTTTACGCTTATCCTGCTTCAACTTCGTCCTAAAACATAAGAAAGGAAAAGATAATGTAGTTCCAGACCTTCTATCAAGAGCCAAGCCTCAAGAACTTCTTATGATACAAGAAATTATACACCACAAGGTGTACATGCAATCTCAACTCTCAAATCTTGGCCGACAATCAGTTTGGTTTCAGAGCACGAAAATCTACCGAAGACTACTTTAGAACTTACAAATTCAATAGTCGAAGAACTTAATAATAAACAAAAAGCAACCGGTGTCTTCCTAGATTTATCGAAGGCATTCGATACTGTATCTGTCCCAAAGCTGATAGACAAGCTGGAACGTATTGGAATACGAGGAAATGCACTCGAAATCTTTCGCAGCTACTTGACGGGGGGGAAACAGGTTGTCAAAGTCGAATCTTTTATAAGTACACCGGAAGACATGCCATTTGGTGTGCCTCAGGGCCGTGCGTCCGTAGCTAGCGTAGTTCCTTATATATGTCAGCCCACCAGGTGAGGCGGCCCTTGGATGAGGCGCGGCCCAGTAGGTATACGTGTGTCTTTTGAGGCGGCCCTCGGATGCTGTGCCAGCTATCACTTCCAAATACAAGAATCATTGCTTACGCGGATGACACAGCTCTTATAACGCATGGTATGGACTGGCTTGACACTCGTGGGAAGGCGGAGATCGCTCTGAGTTTGGTCATGAATAGGTTAACCTCAAACCTACTCACACTCAACACCGCAAAGACAAAATTCATCCCCTTCACACCAGGAATTCTGACATAACCACCAACATCATTCCAGGTCAAAACCCATGTTTGTTCTCATACTGTGGCCACCATATCCTGTGACTATGGCCAGATAGAACGCTTCGACCACATTAAATATCTTGGAGTCACAGTGGACAATTGTCTAACGTGGAAAAAACAGGTTGACTCAGTGGTGGTCCGTGTAAGAAGACTTATATACGTGTTCAAAAAGCTCAGAGCGGTTGCCGACTTCCCATGCCTTATATTAATCTACCTGGCACTCGTCTAGTCAGTCCTTGGTTACTGCATTACAGTATGGGGAGGTACCCACAAGACTACCATTCTGCGTTTGGAGAGAGCACAAAAAGCAGTGCTAAAAGTATTGGCCAAGAAACCTGCCAGATTCCCAACGTCGGAACTTTATTCGCTCTGCAACGTCCTCACCGTTAAGCAGTTATTTTTATATTTCAAACTGTTATTAAAAAGCACGACCTCACGAAGTGTGACCAACAGTATCTCTCTAAGAAGCGACGTTCTTACATTTGCAAGACACCTTTCTCCAGATTGGCATTAGTAAGACGCCACTTTAACTACTTTAGCCCTAAACTCTTCAATAACATAAATAAAAACATTCAAATTTATCCTTTAACAAGAACTTTAGTTAGAAAAAAACTGTCAGATTTGCTTAAATCCCTCTCCTACGAAGCAATAGAAAAACTTGTGGTAACATAACACTTACATTCCTGTAACATCAATCTTATTACATAAACACCCTCCCGGCCCTCTCTCACGCACACGCTCAATACTCACTTACTCCTCAACACACACACACACACACCCCCACACATAGTTAGTACCTTTTATTTTAATAATTTTCTTTCTTTTTTTGGAACACTATTACTTTGGAACAAATGTACCATATATTTGATGGGCGTTGATAGCTGCGCCACAGTTTTAACTTTTGTAGCTATCTTCGTTTTCTTTTGTAAATTTGTGTCCTGTAACTTATTTATTTATTAAGGAAAAACAAACAGTAACATATTACATTGTTATAACAAGGCTTACAACTTATGATATACAAAACTCATACACAATATGCATAAACCACAGTACACATAGATTAATAGTACATATGAACAGATATGCATACATTACAAGTTCGACTGCCGATCCTTAAGTATTGCCCGAATTCGCTGCCTAAATATGTTTTAACTCAGAAAAAGTATGTCGATTACATTAAACTCACCGTTGTAAGACTCAACCAAGCGATTAAGTGGAGAGCGCGACCCAGCATTTGATTTACAACGGCTAGGAGCAAACAAACGCCGAGCGCGCACTTCACGAACATGTACAGCCGATCGATTCTTTAAAAATCTCACCGTGAAAAGTTAGGTGAAGTGAGCGTAGAGTGAGCTGTCAATAGTGTCAATTCCTAGCATTAGTTGGAATGACAGCTCACTTCACCTAAGTTTTCACGGTGAGATGGTTACAGAATCGCACTGCTGTTCGAGGAACGAGGTAGCATAGATTATTGACTAAGTCGGGACAATCAAATTTATTGCGGCACACATTAAACAAAGTCATGACATCCAGGAGCATTCGTCTTGACTGCAAGGTTAGAAGATCGTATTATTTAAGAAGAAATAATATCGTGATATGAGGCTTTTTTCCGAAAACATCTGTAATTTATAGCACGAAGGTACTTTCGTTGTAAAAAATATAATGATATTTTGGAGCTTTCCAAAATATCATTATATTTTTTGTACAGAGGGTTCAATATAGGTACTGCAAACTCTAGCTGTGGCCTACTTATGGATTTATCATCATCATCATTATTCTCCTGCCCTTATCCCAAATTATTTGGGGTCGGCGCAACATGTCTTTTTCTTCCATACTCCTCTATTAGCCGCCATCTCGACAGTCACCCCCTTTCTAACCATATCATCATTCACACAGTCCATCCATCGTTTCTTTGGTCGTCCCCTACTCTTATAGCCATCGACATTCATACTCAAAACTTATTAGGATTTATATAAATGCAAAAAGGTGGAAAGTCGACGAAATTCCCTGGAAGCCCTCATTACAAAACCAAACATTTGGTAAGCCTTACTAACTATCCCATCTATATGAACATCTAGATGGAGCTTCGAATCCAGCTGGACTCCAAGATCACGGAGAGAAGTAACTTTATCTAGAAATACCAAGGCAGTAGTGAAATTCAGTTTTATTTTTCTTTTTGGTAAACGTTATAACATGACACTTTGGAAGACTAAGATGAAGCTTATTGAAGAAACAATAGTTAGAAAAACGGTCCAGATCTTGCTGGAAATCTATGCAATCTTGTTGATTTGAGATTATTTTATAAACCTTTAAATCATCCGCATAAAGAAGAAATTTTGAACGTTGAAAACAGTTTTTAATATCATTAATAAATAAAATAAATAGTAAAGGACCCAGACTGGAGCCTTGAGGGACACCAGACGTGACCTGAATAGAGCTGGACTCGAAGCCATCAACCACTACTTTTTGATTTCTGTTAGTTATATAATATAAGATACAAACCATCGCAAAAGGTCACCTCTGATACCGTTTTATGCAATTTTATCAAGTAGTCATTTATGATCAATTTTATCGAATGCTTTTTGGAAATCAGTGTAAACCGCCTCAATCTGTTGCCTATCGTCAATACTTTCAAAGAGATGAGTTGTGAAAATTAGGAGATTGCTAATACAAGATCTGTTCTTAACAAAACCATGCTGTTAATTTATTAGCACACTGTGAATAGCCAGATATACCACGTTATGAACAAGTCTCTCAAAGAGTTTGGAAAATGCGGATAGTATAGAGAAGAAACATTTGTTGAATACGATGAATAAAGGATAGCAAATTGTATCATACGTATTTTTTAAAAAAGCTGATGGAATCCCATCCGGACCCGGACCTTTAGATGAATCGAGTGATTTTAATTCTTTACGTATAGCATCAAGAGAAAGATGCAGCTTACACAAGTTGATATCATTGTCAGCGCTGTTAATGGGTAGTTTCCAAGAGTTGTAGTCAAAAGTTGACGGCTCGTACACCGAGCGAAATAATGTAGCAAATAAGTTACAGGTAGTGATAGGATCATTTCAACTTGTTCCAAATAAACGTTTATTATTATTATTCATACTTCTCCAAAATTAATAAAAAATATGATAACAATCAATGTGGGCGAAATTCCCAACACTTGGAGGTCATTAAATCGTCGTAGTCTTATGTTAAAGTTGGGGCTGTGTCTGTGTACTGATTGTGGATAAAACATGTCATGAGGAATAATCAGATCAGCGCCTAACGGTAACCGAATGCTTGTTCTGACCTGGAGGAATGAATGAAGATATAAGTGAGTATGTATGTACATTATGTAACATGACTTATAGGTTCTTCTCTCTGGTTAAAGGAACATTTTATTTACACTCGATATACATGTCAAATCTCATGTCAGTGAGATTTATTGCTTGTGTTTTGCACCTTACCAGCAGCAGTTTAGACGGGATTTGAGAGGAGATGTACCGATCAAGATCTGATGAAGCCTTTAAGAAGTAGAGGTTCTATCACTCATCGTTGTGTTAGAAACTCGAATTTAATTTGGTTTTACCTAATGAATGATGTTTCCTCTTTAGGTGATGCACGAGATGGGCGCCCCGTACTCCGGCATGGAGTTAGCTAGCTTCGTGACGGCGTCCAAGGGCTGGGCGGCTGAGTGCGGCCTGCGCGCGGGGTACGCCGAGCTCACCCGCCTGGCGCCGCGCGTGCGCGCCGCCTTCAGCACCGCGCGCGCCGTCATGCAGTGCCCCACGGTGCTGGGGCAGTGCATACTGGACTGTGTGGTCAGTACTCATCAGTAGACATACTAATTGTTGCATCATGATCCACACCATCATCATTTAGTTGAAAGAAGTCCACTGCTGTACACGGGAATCTCCCATTCATCGCCACAAATAACTATCCTGTGCTTCCCACAACCAGCTGATTCCCGAACTCACGTTGTGGTCTACAATTCCCTAAAAACTTCCGTGGTTCTTAATCTTTGCAAAAGAAAAGGTTCAAAGCTTACTGTACTGACAACAATTACAGAAATTTGAACGTGTGGATTTACCTTCTACGGAATATTTTGCAGAGCTGACTAGCAATAAGCATCTGATTTAGACATCAATGAGGATTACCAAACCCCAAAAAAATGTAGTATTATCTAAGATAATATTTAATTAAGATCTAATAGAATAAAATAAATAACCGTATAATAGAAGCGAATCTATTCTATTCAGTCCCCAATCTCCAATTTTCCAGATGAAGCCCCCGTCTCCCGGCGAGCTCTCGTACCCTCAATTCGCTCGTGAGCTGGACGAGATCCAGCAGGTGCTCGCCGAGCGGACAGAGAACGCCTACAAGACCTTCAACTCCATCCCCGGATACTTCTGCAACCCTATTGATGTGAGTGGATAAATGTGCAGAACATTTTGTTGCATAGCCAGAACTTTATAGTGTAACATAAGTTTAGTAAAAACTTTACTATGGAATTTGCTTAAGCAACAGTATATTTAATAAGACATTTTTTTAATTTGATCATGATTGGTTACAATCTTTTGTCTTGGGTCTGATATTTCAGCCTACGCTCTGGTTCTAATTCTGTCTGTAAAGTTTTGAAGTGCATGGACTTTACTTAGATGAGGTTTCGTAAAAGCAATTTTCAGTTCATGTATTGTGTGCTGTTTCCCAGGGTTCAATGTTTGCATATCCACGCGTGGACCTCCCGGAGGCAGCACAGGCGGCGGCCAAGGAGCTCGGCCTGAGTCCCGACGAGTTCTACTGTCTACGACTACTTGAAGAAACAGGTACTATACAAATATTTATTAACCTTCTGGAAAATAAGACAAACATTGTAGTCATTGTTTGCCATTGAATATGCTGTAGGCACAGGTTCAGCTGCTGCTCATTCTGATGTCATAATTCATAACGTTTCTTCTATAGGGTTGACATATCGGATGTATACAACTTTTTTGGCCAACATTTTCATTTGGCGCCCTTTGATATCCACAATTTAGTTAAAATGTGGTACATTCGTTACGCATCATTCAAATTTCAACATCACCTAGGAAACACGTTCCAATAAGAGGGAGTCATATAGCACGAAACAAAAATAAAACTTTAAGAAATGTGGACATTAATTTGACCCCCAAATTCAGCAGATTCGGCAGGTCCTGACGTTTTTCCGTAAAATTATCTAAAGGGACTTGTCGTGGTCAATTATCTAAAGGGACTTGTCGTGGTCATTATTATCTAAAGGGACTTGTCGTGGTCAATTATCTAAAGGGACTTGTCGTGGTCAATTATCTAAAGGGACTTGTCGTGGTCAATTATCTAAAGGGACTTGTCGTGGTCAATTATCTAAAGTGAATTGTCCTGGTCAATTATCTAAAGGGACTTGTCGTGGTCATTATTATCTAAAGGGACTTGTCGTGGTCAATTATCTAAAGGGACTTGTCGTGGTCAATTATCTAAAGGGACTTGTCGTGGTCAATTATCTAAAGGGACTTGTCGTGGTCAATTATCTAAAGTGAATTGTCCTGGTCAATTATCTAAAGTGACTTGTAGTGGTCAATTGTCTAAAGGGACTTGTCGTGGTCAATTATCTAAAGTGACTTGTCGTGGTCAATTGTCTAAAGGCACTTGTCGTGGTCAATTATCTAAAGGGACTTGTCGTGGTCAATTATCTAAAGGGACTTGTCGTGGTCAATTCTTAACACTAAAAGAATATAATATTTGTGACTCTGATGATGGGATACCTAATAAAGTATGTTGAAAAACACGATGAAAAGCGATCGCATTTGAAACCAGCAGAAAGGTGGAGGTGAATGTTATTTTTCATAAAAAATTGCCTAGCCTCTATTATGTAAATATGAGAAATTATCAGCATTTTTTCTTGTAATAAAAATTACCATATTTTAAAGTGGTATACCTTCGAATTGGCCACCCTGTACTCTTGTTCAAACAGTCCAATATATTGTATTGTGTAGCAAGTCTATCTACCGCATAATACATACTACCATCAGCAACCCTCTAAGCCAATCGCTCCCACCGTGACCTGCGTTCTCAAACAGGTGGAAGTCACATCAGATCGACTACAACAAAGCCTTAGCAGTCCCCCTACGGCCTACGCCCCCAGGCAATAATGCAGGATGTTTAAGTTTCCCACGACGCTTCAAGGAAACATACAAGGTGCTTAAGTTCCCCAGGCCCGTCACTAATGACTCCCACTTATTAATTAGCGCTGCAAGGTAAGCGGCTCCCGGTAATGTGTTGTAACTCTAAGTTGCATACTTAACTACAAGTTGTGCGAGCTACAAGTTGTGCGAGCCCCAACTTGTGGTGCATAAGTTGAGAATTCTTGCTTTAACTTGTGGACCGTCGTGTATGTAGCTACGAGTATGTTTGTTTGTAGGTTGAACTTGGTCAGGACTTTTATGTGTTCGAGTTCGCTTGATGTAGTTTTGTTAATAAGACGAGGAAGTTTATTGTTTCATATCGGCGATTTAGTTTGTATCCCAGTTTAGTTTGTATCATATGAATGTTGTACATCAAAATATGCAGGGTCTGTCCGGCAAAGAGCTAGAATTAAGTTTATTTATGGAGAACTATGATGTTCAGGTGTTATGTTTGACTGAACACTGGTTGAAGGAACATGAAGTAGTGTTTATAAATGATGAAAACTTTACCGTACAGAGTGCATTTGTGAGAAAAAGTGCTATTCGCGGTGGCTCTTTAGTTCTTGTTTCAAACAAGTTGAAATGTAAACAACGTTTAGATTTAGTTAATCTTTCAATCGAGCGCACTATAGAGTTGTCTTGTGTTGAACTTGAGCGATATGTTATAATTTGCGTTTATCGACCCCCCTCTGGGGATTTTATTAGTTTCGAATCGGTAATGGAAGATACTCTCAATAGGTTAAAATCAAATAACAAAAGTATTATTTTATGTGGAGATTTCAATATTAATATTTTAGATGTTACTCCATTAAGTATTAGACTTCTCAATCTTTTGAGGTCTTATAATTTAATTAACTTGTTTTTTGAACCTACTAGGATCACAGCTTCTTCGTCAACTTGTCTTGATAATATATTTAGTGATTGTGATGCCAAAAATAAATTAGTGTTAACTGACTTAACGTCCGACCACTGTGGTTTATTAGCTAGCTTCCTCATGCCATTACATAAAAAGCCACATAAACTTGAATGCAGGCCTTATACAGCTAGTCGTTGCAAAATGTTTAAAAATAATATAGCTCATAGAATTACACCATCGATAGTAGAATACGAGAATCCTAATGAAATTTATGGAGCCCTTTTTGATGTTGTGCAAAAAGAGTACCAATCCACTTTCAAGACCAAAACTATCAACATTAATGGATCCTCTGTTGGCTTTAACCAATGGGCTACTCCCGGTATTTATAAAAGTAGAGCGAGACTATACGAGTTATATGGTTTGAAAAAATACAGGTTTGATACTCCCTTCCTAGAGTATGTCAAAACTTATTCAAAATTATTCAAAAAGATTAGTGCTTTTGCTAAATCAAAATTTTTAGGCGATACAATAAAAAATTCTACTAATAAAGTAAAAACCACTTGGAAAATTATTAATAATGAAACGGGAAAATCGGTTAAACAAGAAAAACTACTTGAGATTATGGTCGACAACAAATTAGTTAATAAAGCAGCTGACGTAGCTGAGGCATTTAATGAGTTTTTTGCCAACATACCGATAACTACGACTCGCTCCTTAAATTCGTCCTCGTCTAAAGCTGAAAACCTTTTGCACAGTAGTGTACCTAAATGTAGTCCCTTATTTAGTTTCGAACATGTAACCCCGCGTGATGTAGTTAATGTTTTTAATACACTTAAGTCTAAAAACACCGGTGATTATTGGGGCATCTCCACTAAACTTATAAGTAATATAATAGACATCGTAGCCCCCTATCTAGCTGTTACTTTTAATAAGTGTGTTGATTTAGGAACTTTTCCTGACCTCATGAAGAGTAGTAAAGTCATACCATTATTTAAATCAGGTAATAAGAATGACGTTGGCAATTTCAGGCCTATTTCTATCTTACCTGCATTTAGCAAAATATTTGAAAAGTTAATACTCAAGCAGCTGCTAAGACATTTTAATTTAAATAGCCTCCTCCATAATGAGCAATATGGCTTTACAAAAGGTCGTTCAACTACAGATGCGGGTGTTGCTCTGTTGAGACACATATTTGACGCATGGGAGAAATCACAGAATGCTATTGGAGTTTTCTGTGATCTCTCCAAAGCCTTTGATTGCGTGCACCATGACACGCTTTTGCGTAAATTACGTCATTACGGTGTCCAAAACGAAGCTCTCAACGTAATTATTTCGTATTTACATAATAGGGTCCAATGTGTAGATGTTAATGGTGTGAAGTCATCCGGGCTACCAGTTCAGTTAGGTGTTCCGCAAGGCTCAATACTGGGTCCATTCTTGTTCTTAGTTTACATTAATGATTTACCATTCCATTTGACGGGCATCTGTGATGTTGTACTGTTTGCAGATGATACCTCTCTTATTTTTAAAGTAGACAGGAATAGGCAAGATTTTGACGACGTAAACAGTGCACTCTCAATAGTTACAGATTGGTTTACGTCAAATAACTTAGTTCTCAATGCCAAGAAAACCAAATGTGTAAAGTTCGCCTTACCGAATGTTAGAAACCTAGGACCCAACATCGTCTTAGATAAAGAGGTGCTTGAAACTGTAGGCTCGGCAATTTTTCTAGGACTAACAGTAGATGCCAAACTTCAGTGGGGACCTCATATATCAAGTCTAGCAGGAAGGCTCAGTTCGGCTGCCTACGCCGTCAGGAAAGTAAGACAATACACTGACGTTGATACAGCTCGTTTAGTCTATTTTAGTTATTTTCACAGCGTTATGTCCTACGGTATTCTGCTGTGGGGCAAAGCCGCTGATATACAAAATATATTTGTCCTTCAAAAGCGAGCTGTTCGAGCAATTTACCAGCTAGGTGCCAGAGTTTCTCTAAGAGATTTCTTTAAAGATATTGGTATTCTCACGGTTGCATCACAATTCATCCTTGCCAACATTTTATATATTAGGCAAAATTTACACTTGTACACTAAAAATAGTGATATTCACAGTGTTAACACTAGAAATAAGGACAAACTACGTGCCCCCTTTCACCGGCTTCATAAGGTTCATAACTCATTTGTTGGGCTTGGTATAACCTTTTATAACAAGATACCCTCTTCTTTTCTAGACTTGCCTTTTAATGCGTTTAAAGCTCAACTAAAATCAAACCTTTGTTCAAAGGCATACTATTCCATCAACGACTACTTAGACGATAAGAATAGTTGGTCACCCTAGTTTAACGCAAGACAATGTTTATGTTCCTTCTCCAGAATTAGCTTACTGCCAGGTCTTAGAACCCAGCAATGCATAAATGTGTAAGCTGTCACGCCCTTTATGCCTGGAGGCTTTTATTTGGCTAGTAAGTTTTTTTATTTACATTTTAATTAATTATTTTTTAGCTTGAGTACGTATAGTTTTTATTATATTTGTTGGTATATTGGCGTGGCTAGCTGACATATTATGGCAAATAATTAAATTTTATGTTCTGTTTTGTAATGTTAATTACCGAACATCTAGGTAACCTAGTATTGTATCCAATCACGTATTTTCTTTTTAATTGAACAGACAGCTGTGCTGCTGGGGAGTTTGTTGCGCCACTTCTTCTTCCCAGCGATAGCACTAGGAAGTGGTGAAGGGCGGGCGTTTTTGGGGGACTGTCTTTTGTAATTTTGACGTTCAAAAAGTGCTGATTCTCAGCCTAATTTGAATAAATGACTTTTTGATTTTGATTTTTGATTTATCCCAGTTTAGTTTGTATCCCAGTTTAGTTTGTATCCCAGTTTAGTTTGTATCCCAGTTTAGTTTGTATCCCAGTTTAGTTTGTATCCCAGTTTAGTTTGTATCCCAGCTTAGTTTGTATCCCAGTTTAAGATTAACAACACGTCTGCTGCCTCCAAATTGTAGTTTCTTATTTAACCCGGCGCCAATGACGCTGGGTCATACTGACCCGAGGCGACTTAAATCTGTCATTATTCTTTTTTACGCTGATTGTGCAATTTTAGCGTTTGTGTCGCTGGAGATACGACCTCCTTCTAACCGAACCGCAGTTATGCTAAGTGCAACGCCGCATACACAGCGAGATATCATGCATCAACTCAAAACGGTTAAATTTGACCCAGCGTCATCGCTGGCGTAGTATTTTTGTGAAATAGTTTTATTAGGTCATTTAGTATTTGTTGACAATTTACCTTGTTTTTTTTTAAGTTTTTGTTAAATATGGCACTGATAGACCACCCTGAGAGAATATTTGCGGTGTTAGTAGAGTCGGGGTCTGACGAAGAAGGGTCAAATGCTGTCGTGAAAAAATCGCAGGTTTTGTGAGTGACCCCACCTAGGAACCTTCGGGGGAGGTCCTCCGAAGGTTCCAGGAACTCACAGAAGATGTCAAATATGACTCTAAGGGATAAGATGACATCTAATACTTGTAATGCATGCCAGATGTACATGTGCCCAGATCATTTGATGTCGTACTGCAATAGTAGCAGTAGTTCTATGTCTCTGAATGAGGAAGTAGAACACTGATTTGTTACTATTATAATGATAAGAAGTTTGTTTGGTCTCTAGTTTATTATGTACGATTGTTAATTTATATTATTCTATAGAAAAATAAAAAAAAAATAAAAAAAATCTTAATGTTATGTTTTCAGAGTTGATTTTGCATGCGCTATTAAGAAACCTAGTAAAAGTTTGAATTATACAATACTAGCTGCGCCCCGCGGTTTCACCCGCATAAGTTTCGATCCCGTGGGAATGTCGGGATAAAAAGTATCCTATATGTTAATCCTGGTTATAAACTATCTGTGTGCTAAATTTCGTCAAAATCTGTTCAGTAGTTTTTGCGTGAAAGAGTAACAAACATCCATACATCCATACATACAAACTTTCGCATTTATAATATTAGTAGGATTTGGATTTATTTCTTTTTTACTACATTAGGTATGCAAAAAACTCTTGTAAGTATAATAAATAATTACTAAAATTTAGATAATTTCTTAAATTTCATGACAATTACTCGATAAAATCTGGGTCATGATGACCCGGTGTCATCGTCGGCGTAAATAATTATGTTCACGTCATTAATTGCCCCGGGGTTAAACTGCTATTCGAAGAAAAGGAGGTTCTCGATTCCTTTGAATATATTTTTCCTACATAATGGATGTGTGTTTGGACATAACTCCTACAAATGTAAACTAATTTGGATTGTCAAATCTTTTGAGGTTTTCTAAAAGCAACTGTTACCACGTCCCATTAGCTGGTGATAAGATTTGCCAAGCTAACATAAAAAAGTGCCCAGAAAACTTCGCAACTCCTTCACTATAGCGATCTTCTGTTTTCAGGAGTATGTGTGATCCCTGGCACCGGGTTCGGTCAGCTGCCGGGCACCTTTCACTTCCGCACTACCATCCTGCACCCTCGCGAGGAGTTCCAGTACATGATGGACAGCATCCGAAGGTTCCACCACAACTTCTTGGAGCTATACTCGTAGTTTTATGTATTATCTGTAAGGCGTGTGAGTCGCCTACGTACAGCGGTGGGCTGCGATAAGCTGAGTTGATTGAATGTGAAGAAGAGCCTGAAATCAGAATCTCAAAAAGTAGTGAATGTAGTTGGAATTTAATTATTCATAGCAAATCTGAGGAGTTTTCTTATATAATCTAATCAGAGTCGTGCTGGTCACTTGGCTCAGTCTAAATGAATTATAAATTATAACACTTCTGTAGTAATTATGTATTGTATGAGGAACTTAATGACAGTTTGGGGATCATACGAAGTCTCTTAAATAGGATTAGAAAAGATAACTATATACAACGGCTAATATTGGCTTAATAAATTATGTACAAGCTATAAAGTAATATTTCATTTGATTGTGTTAATTAGGATTCAATACATTATGTATTATTGCTATTATAAAAGTATTTTGTTGCCTAATAAAATTAGAAGTATTTTTTAAAGTCATCTTTTATTCGAACCACGAACTATACCTGTCGGACCATGTTGGTCACTCGGTGACCTTTCATAATAATTAATAATAAAATTAAAAGGAACAAAATCGTTTTAAAAACAAGCTTTTATTACTTGTTAATAAAAATAACTAAAAAGTTAAAAATAACAAGTAATAAAAGCTTGTTTTGAAGAGATTTTTTTCTTTTAATTTTATTTTGAACTTTTTAGTAGATATTTTTGATGCGAGATTGACTTTTTAGTATTTTTGATTGTGTTTTTCCGTTATATGCGTTTATTGCACTTAAGCTACCTGTACATCATCAGACCCTGGTTACCATCTAGCACCAAAGTACTCGTCAAGACAAATCAAACGAGCGCTAACTCAATGGGGTTGTGTCGTTTAATTACCGAGTTCCTATGGCCATCTTCCAGCTCCATCATCCGACCCTGGTTACCATCTAGCACCAAAGTTCTCGTCAAGACGGATCAAACGAGTCCAAAGTCGATGGGGTTGTGTCGTCTAACTACCGAGTTCCTATGGCCACCTTCCGGTTCCATCATCAGATCAGCTCCATGTCATAATAATGTTGCATTGTCATCCGATTTACACATGCATGCAAAATTTCAACTCAGTCGGTTGAAGATATCTTCTTCAAAATTGAGTTGCAAGAGTCCACCCGAACAAACATAGTTACATACATACAACAGACGGGCTACTAGCCATTCATACAACAATAAAATGTTCACAGTATTGTCGTGTGTCTGATTGCCTTACCACAATAACTTCCCCTGAACTACGGCGCTATTTCTTCGGACATATTAATCATTTGCCTAACGAGCCACGACCGCTGCCCACCCCCTTACAACACACACAAAAGAGATAATAACAGAAGGTGTACTTGATAAGAAGTGCGAAGACATGCTCAGCCGCACAAGTGCTGAAACAAAAATATTATAATGGAAACGTTATCAACCTGTGACTGTACTTTGTTCAATACCGTTACCATGGCAACAGTGTGGGAGCAATCAGAAGTATTTTAACAGCGGAGCTTTTGTGTCGGTCTGTTCTGTGTCGACAGTCACGCGATACATCACTGTTTATTACTCGGGAAGCGAACCACTGCCACACGGCCACTGCGCCTAATTAATGTTAGTACGTGCGCCAATTCCTGTAAAAATGTTATTAACCAGCTTGTCAGATAAGAAATTAAATATTGTTAAGTTTTAGAAGGTTGGCATTCTAGTTTTAGAAGGTTGGCATTCCAGTTTTAGTAGGCTGGCATTCTAGTTTTAGAAGGTTGGCATTCCAGTTTTAGTAGGCTGGCATTCTAGTTTTAGAAGGTTGGCATTTAGTTTTAATCAAGGACGAAGATTTTACATGATAGCCGTGGAAATGTTTTTAAAACGGTTCAATTATTATTTTTTTAGTTTATTAAATACATAACTACAACTATTATTACAAAGATGTCATTTCAAATACATCACTTGAAATTATTTCAACAAATCGTTGTAGCACAACTGGTAGGTGACACACAGCATGTTGAGTTGGTTGGTGCGCACATTGCTGAGCTCCGTCTTGAGATACTGTTTCAAGCGCTCACGCATCTAAGAAATAAACAAGTAAAAGTTATTTATTCTGATCGAGAGGAATTTAACTTCTGTTTTGCAAAGTGTAATTGGTTTACCAATAGGAATGTCTCAGTAGCAGCCCGGAGTCTGGACTTGTCCCGGCTGGTGGACTGCTGGCGATAGGCCTGCTGCCTGTTGCATGGGATCTTAACATACTAGCGCAAAAGTGAACACAGGCTCTAAGCTTTGTTCTGTCAGAAAGACCTGTGCCTCTTCTTCCGCAGGCATGTCGCGAAGGTACTCGTCGACGCATCGCTGCGCGGCCCTGCGCAGGCTGGCCTGCGCGTGCTGCAGCAGGTCGCGCCACATCTGCTGCACCTCGGGCTGGTGGTTGCAGGCGTCATGCCCTGAGCGGTCCACCCGCTCCCACGTGGCGTTGTAGAACTTTCTGTAATGGTTGGTTTGGTTTTTGTTTATTTGTACTTGCTTGCTTTATTGGTCTGTGGTAGGTACCGACTGCTGAGCAAAGTGGATGGACGTGGATAACACTATGATGTCGATATGGCCGAACCTCATCACCTCATTCTCGACACCTACCCAGGTTTCGAGAATGAGGTTGAGTAGTTCGGGTAATTACCCAATTACCTGTACTCGTCGGTCATGTTATTGTATATACGTTCGAAGAACGGCTTCAGCTTTTTATCAACCACCCTAAACCGGGTGAGGTCTCTTAAGTCCTCCTTCACGGTCCCATGGTCCTCTTCCTTCGTAGGCTCCGTGTTCGCTTTTCCTCTCATCACAAACATCACATCCACGGCGAAGTCTTCGCGATGCGTTTTATTCAGGCCGTTCTTATTCCGTCGCGTCTCCAAGCCATTCATGTATTCGTTGGCTCGCACGAACACCTGGAAGTTGTATGAAATACATTTATGTTTTAAAGAAACTGGTGATTCCATAAGGTAGTTACGCACAAAAATTGCATGTGAAAAGATCAGAATGGATCAAACTCAACTTAATTGTGCGACGTAGAGAACATTGAACAACCAATAGCAATGCTTTTTGGGGAAAATTCGTATACAACAATCCCCAGCCTATAATATTTCTGTCCTGCAACAGGAAAGACTTGTGCTCCGAAATAATTCCGTCAAAAACTCCACGAATCGTTAAACATCGAGTACTTCCACAGAATTCAACTTTGTTAAAGGATTTTAACTCAAAGTATGAGCGAACTAAACCGGACCGGTATCAATCAATGTAACGTTCAAACAAACTGTGATTGCTTCACTGGATAAATCTGGGTTACTGCAGATAAACTCTTTCGCTTTTGAAAGAAAAATCTCTTTAGTAAACTGTTCGACTCAGAATTTTAGTACTTAACAAGTATTTCAAATTGAATGGTAGCAGTGCCAGGGTAAGTATTGAATTAGTTTGTTGTGTAATACAAATATAATCAATACAACATTGAAAGCAAATTAAGTTTTCTACAACCAGTTCTAATATTTCTCCAAGATGACACTTACTGTTGCCCGAGGATGCCAAGTTCATAAAATGATTAAACAATGGCTGTTAGGTAGCTCTCACCTATTCAGAAACCGAAGCCTACGTTGGAGTAATGTCATAACCTATTTACACTAACGCTTTATCTCACTCACTTCCTCACTCATACCTTCACTGTCACACTACCTCCCAAACCTTACATACTCGTATATTCTTACTTTATCATTATCTTGGCGCATCGTTGCTAATAAATAAATACGTACATTTTCGACACACATTATTTCAAACAATGTTTTTACGATTATATGTTACTAGCTTCTGCCCGCGGCTTCGCCCGCGTGGATGTCAGAAATTATTCCACGGGAATGTGCTACTAGGATAAAAAGTATGTCCTTCCCCAGGATGCTATCTATCTCTTTACCAAAATTTGACTCAAAGATTATTTATACCCATTTTCGAGTTAATCAAGCCACGCATTATAATCCTCTTCTGTAAAATTAACTACCCCTTTTCACACTGTTAGGGCTAGATTTTCGAAAAACCTTCATGTGTGTTATTATATATTTTTAGTCTTATGTATATACACTGAGTTTCGAGTTAATCGGACCGCGCGTTCAAATTCTTCCACACAAACTTTAACACCCCTATATCCCCTTTGAGGGGTAGTTTTGAAAAACTAATAATGATAAACTTTATTGCTTACTTAGGCGAGTATTCATGCCAATTTTCAAGACTATTAACCTAACGAATAAGATTTTTTATAAAAACTGTATCCCCGCTTTTCACCCTCACAGGGTAATTTTGAAAAATTATTTGTGATGTGTTCATAACTTGCCTCAAAGATTATTTATTTTCGAGTTAATCAAGCCACGCTGTAAAAACCTCCCCTGTAAAATTGACTGCCCCCTTTCCGGCCGTCAGGGGTAGATTTTCGATAAACCCTGATACACATTATTCTTTCCTTTCAATTTTAGGTATAAATCCTTAGTTTCGAGTAAATCGGACCGCGCGCTAAAATTCTTCCATACAAACTTTGAAACCTCCCAATCCCCTTTTAAGGGGTAGTTTATAAAAACAAAAAATGCCTCACTTCATAATTTACTTAGATAAGTATTCATGCCAAGTTTCAAGTTTATTAACTCAAGGAATAAGATTTTTCATAAAAACAAAATCCCCCCATTTCACCCTCTTAGGGGTGGAATTTCGAAAAACCTTTTCTTAGTGGATACCTACTCTTTACGAAGAACACACCCTTCAAATTTCATGTTTGTCGGACCAGCGGTTTAGGCTGTGCGTTGATGTCTCAGTCAGTCAGGACTTTAAATTTTATATAAGTATATAGATTTTTTATACTTTATATTTTTTTTTTTTTAAATTTGGTTTTACGTTAAATTTTCAAATCAATCAATACTGCTAGAATCGGACAGACCGGAAGATTACCCCCTACACAAAAACTTACAAACACTTCTCATAAATTAGTATATATTTATTATTATTTCCCGGACCTTTGGAAGTCGTACGAGGGGTCTAAGCCAACTCACAGAGGCCCGTTCGACGTTTTTAATAGAATGAGGCACCAACCGACGATTATTCCTGCAAGCCCAGTACAAGTGCACCCAAGGACAACCCTCTGCTGGTATAGGACTGTTGCAGGATATGGAAACAAACATTTTGGATTATGGGTTTGGGTGGCTAAAGTGAACTGGTTATGTATAACTATGGAAAGACTATGGCCTCAACCTGCCTCATCTTCCTGCCCTTATCCCATGTTACTTGGGGTCGGCGCAACACGTTTTCTTCTTCCATTCTCCCCTGTCAATCGTCACGCTACTTTCATATCATTCCTCACACAATCCATCCATCTTTTCTTCGGCCTTCCTCTCCCTCTCCATCCATCAACATGTATATTCATCACTCTTTTAGTCACATGCGTTTCGTCCCTTCTCATCACATGCCCATACCAAGATAAACGATTTCCTTTCAACTTTTCTGTCACTGGCGCCACTTTCAAACTTCCTCTTATACTCGTATACTCATTTCTTACTTTATCCATTCACACACATTTCAACATTCTCATCTCCGCTGCATGCAGTCTTCTTTCATCCATCTTCTTCACAGCCCAGCATTCAGACCCATAAAGTACGACAGGCCTTATCACAGACTTATAAACTTTCCCCTTTAACTTGATCACACCCAAATCCGTGGGTCGCAAGTTGTTCCTGTGACCTGTCACCATTTCATCCATCCTGAGTTGATCCGGTGCGTTACGTCTCGGTCTACTTCGCCATCTCCTTGGACAAGCGACCCGAGGTACCGAAAGACGAAGCAGATCGATAAGGGCGTTCCGGCGAGAGAATGGGCCAAGGACTGGAGAGACCGCCAAAATCACAAAACAGATACTCCGTTTTGGTCCGACTTACTCTCAGGCCAACGGTCTCGAGTCTTTCCCACCACCCTTCCAATCTGATCTGGACCTCTAAGCCGTTCTCGGCAGCCAGCACAATGTCATCGGCGAACAGCATACAGATAAAATGGCATGGGGTGACTGGCACACTCAATAATGGGCCCCGAAAATTGTCGCTAGCACATAGTGTCATAACGACAAGAGAGGCAACATGTCCTGAGGTGCTTATGATCTTATGATGTAAAGATGGTCATGATCCCTACCAGCATCCCTACTAGAATACTTCCTTCCTCCGAGCGCGGCGAATGCTCTTGCGAATCTCCACCCAAGGAGACTCTTAAAGGCAAGAAAGAGGTGGGAGCTCTGTTTTTCGTCAGTGTTCACTCCAGCCGGCCAATAAAGGCAAGACAGAGGTGATAGGAACAAGACTTCTCCCGGAAGATAGGGTCCGTGGGGTCGCTGCTGCCCAACAGCTCGCCACATGCTGCACTGCGGGTTTATGTATCTCGCTTATGTATCTCTCTTGGTCTGGCTCCTCACCCTAGACCTGTTTCGGCAAAGTAATCTCTACCAGCACAGACCTAGAGTTCAGGAGCGTGCAAGTCCCACCACGACATCAAAGTAGAGAGCTTTACATAGAACTTTTAATGACGTCGTCGCTAACTTCGTCCTAACGAGAGTATGCGAAACAACGTCTTACCTTGGTAAGTTCGTTCATCATATCGCTGAGCAGAGCATCCACTTGTTTCTTTTGAGGGTACTGGTAAAAGCACTCCACCTGCGGCACTACCGTCACGTTATTCCGCCTCTGGTTCATCCTAAACACCAGCTCCTGGGTGCCTTGGCGGCCCGCCTCCCAATCCACACGGAACCAGCGCCCCTTGCCGCTGGGCCTGTTAGGGACCCGCAGGTCGAAAGCCAGCTCGCCCTCCACCTGCACGTCCAAGCATGCCACAACGTTTAGCAGAGCCAAGTGGACCAGCAACATTGTGTTACTGACGTCAGTTACACATACAAATAGGCGCCGTGTTTGTTTGTACATCAGTCGGCACATCTGACTCCACATACCCGTCTTGTAGGCTGTCTCATTTGCTCCAGTTCCGTTGTATTGTAACAAATCTGTGTTATTTCAAGAATATTTCATTATGATTGTTTTGTTAGCCGTAGTTTGCTCGTTCGAAGCACGCCAACATTTTTAGCAAATAACCTCCGCCCGGAGTAACGAGTAATAAAAGAAATAGTACGCTCACTGAAATGAAAGGTCTGAATGTGGCGTAGTGTTCTAACAAACAGCTCTGATAGGAGATGAATGTAACAAGCTGTTTATTTAACATTCAGTTGTGAATGTCGACTAAAAACGAAAGACGGGAAAATCCGTTTGGCCTCGTAAAATGTACTCGTAGTCCTGAAAGCATTATTCGGTTGTAATATTTGTTGTTTTTCTTGGGAATAGACCGTGTACCATACTACCCATGTTTAAAAATAACTGTGTTTAAAACACGAGAAAGCTAATGTGTGCTATGTCTTGTTTAAAACACGAGAAAGCTAATGTGTGCTATGTCTTGTTTAAAACACGAGAAAGCTAATGTGTGCTATGTCTTGTTTAAAACACGAGAAAGCTAATGTGTGCTATGTCTTGTTTAAAACACGAGAAAGCTAATGTGTGCTATGTCTTGTTTAAAACACGAGAAAGCTAATGTGTGCTATGTCTTGTTTTCAAATTCTACTATAATATTATAAACGCGAAAGTTTGTATGGGTGGATAGATGTTTGTTACTTTTTCACGCAAAAACTACTAAATTTGATTTGGATGAAATTTGGCACACAGATAGTTTATTTATAACCAGGATTAATACATAGGATACTTTTTATCCCGATATTCCCACGGGATCGAAACTTATGCGGGTGATATCGCGGGGCGCAGCTAGTACAATATAAGTTACCTACTTTTCCAAAAAGACAAGAGCGAAACTAAATGTTAAAGCAAGTGTTGAGTTATAATGGAAAGTGTTGAGTTATAATGGAAAGCCAAACGATAACATTAAAGAGCAGCGATAAGAGGTTATCGTGAAATAAATGTTTATAGCGACCGGCGGATTGCATCCGACGTCGACGTGGTTCGACGACGGCCGCTTATTGCGACGAGGACGCCGCCGGGACACGGCGGCTGAGGTGACCGCCCCACGACCGCCGACGGACGCCTTTACGACGCGAGAACACGCCAGATGACGTTTTATGGAGCACAGCGGGTGACACGGGAATGGACGGGAGATTGAACTCATAATGCGACGATTTCAGCTATACGTACCACGTTATTGCAAGTCGGCGATATTTGCTGTTGAGAACTAATAACATCGAAGGGGATAGAAATAATCACGGTGTCGATCGGAGGAGATAAAGGACGGTGCACACTTTTATGTGATCACTCAATAGGTGGCGATGTTCGCGAAAGTATTCGAGACGTGTATTGATCGCTGTTCGGCCACTAGCTAGACGTGAACAAATGTGGTATGTCTGTGTGTCTATTCAGGGATCCGTTTGTGAAATATTAAGCTTTGAGGTGCTAATATTTGTGCTATATTTTCGTAAAATTTGTCTGCTCAACAACGTAAATAACGCAATAAATGTTGTTGAACTGCCAAAATGAATGCCATTGCTACTGATAGCACAATGCTGACAAAGCGTAGCATCCATCTATCGATAAACCTACCAATCGTGCATTTGATGCAGTAAGTATGAAGTGCGGAACTTTCCAATGTTCGTCGTCAAGCTAGTTGGCATCTTCAAACTTCCAATAAAAGTTAAATAAGAGTAGCACGCGTAGAGATGATGCCTAAGATGGCGGTGAACTTTGTTTGTTTATCTTATGACATGTTAGACTACTTCAAACTTTAGCTCAGAGTTTAAGGGGTCGGTTAAACTTGAGCTGACCCTTGCGGAGCGTAACTCTGGACATCTCCAGAGTTACGCTCCGCAAGTGTCAGCTCAAGTTTAACCGACACCTTAAAACTCCTTAGATATTATTTTAGCTATCTTAGAAAGATTTTTAGTCAAGGTCTGGTGGATTTATCTATTACTAGCTGCACTCCGCGGTATCCCCGCATAAGTTTCGATCCCGTGAGAAGATCGGGATAAAAATGATTCTATGTGTTAATCCTGGTTATAAACTATGTTTGTGCCAATTTTTTTTTTCATTTCATTCCGTTCAGTCATTTTTGCGTGAAAGATCCACCCAACCATCCATCCTTACAAACTTTCGCGTTTATAAACTAGTAGGACGTGATTGGTTCTAATTTTATGCCAATTAAAGCATCTAAAGCAGCATAAACGGCCAAGTGAGCTAAGAACTCTTTTTTTTGAGCAGGAAAAAACTTGCTGGATAGCTTGTCCACCAGTGGGACAGTATAGGCTCATTAAAAAACTACTTTTATTCTTCATAATCTGTATTTTCGTGCCGTTCACTAAATTATTTTAAGAATAAACAAAATCGACTGAAAACATTAGCCTGTAACTGTTTCGCAACATCACATAAAGTTCGTATGTTGGAGTTATATCTCCAGCCTGTCTGTACCTAAGACAAGCCTGAACATGGAAAACTTTATGTGCGGACGTTACGCGTGTCTCAACTCGTCTCATTACAGTTTGCGGAGATAATGATCAAACTCGATCACTTTGGAACAGGGAAGTAGCGGTAGACACACTCCCGACACATGGGACTCTTTGGAACAGGGAAGTAGCGGTAGACACACGACACATGGGACTCTTTGGAACAGGGAAGTAGCGGTAGACACACTCCCCGACACATGGGACTCTTTGGAACAGGGAAGTAGCGGTAGACACACTCCCGACACATGGGACTCTTTGGAACAGGGAAGTAGCGGTAGACACACTCCCCAACACATGGGACTCTTTGGAACAGGGAAGTAGCGGTAGACACACTCCCCGACACATGGGACTCTTTGGAACAGGGAAGTAGCGGTAGACACACTCCCCGACACATGGGACTCTTTGGAACAGGGAAGTAGCGGTAACACTCCCCGACACATGGGACTCTTTGGAACAGGGAAGTAGCGGTAACACTCCCCGACACATGGGACTCTTTGAGGAAGTGTCACGTCACACAACTCAATGCACCGTACCTCGAGCTTAGAAAGAGACTATCACACTTTGGGCCTAGCACGAACGGGCGGAGTACACGTAGCGTATAGCGAAACGATTTCAAAATTGAAAATGGTCGTTTCGCACCTACCTAGTGTCAGTTTTAGTTTTGAGACTTTATTCATAACTAAGGGTGATAGTTATAAAATTATGCTTGCCGGATAAAACCCTAAAATGCTATAGGATAGTTGTATTTTCGATTCATAATCGTACAATTTACGTTAAATTTACTTGGTGCGTTCGTCCTGGGACCTCAGTATGAAGAAAGTCGACCTTTTTCATGAAAACTTGATGTAATAGTGGCTGAGTAAGTGTGTTACTACTGTACCTTCATTTTTAATTGGATTAGGTATGTATTGAACTCAGTGAAAAGTTGTTTTTAAAGCGTTATGTGAGACAGTGAACTTTTTACTAGAACTATTATCAGCGTGAACACCATCGGCTGACTTCGAGGAGCAGCACTTCAGATCCTATCGTCAGGGTACGTAGGTGTATAGTAGTTTGAAATTTGTAATTCTGCTAAAGTTCCAGAACTAGTGTATAGAGGAGATTGCTTTACTGTTACCTAGAACAGTAGTAGTAGGGTGACGAAGGAAGCCAATTGTTGCGGCCATTTGAACTATGTTGCATCGCCTAAGTAGAGACCGTTTCTGAGAAATCACTAATTTAGTGCAGCTCGACCGCTTCGTTGGACTAGTGGTGGCGAGTACGACTGCTAAGCATCGGGGCCTCAGGTTCTACCCCTAAGTTAGTGCAGCTCGACCGCTTCGTTGGACTAGTGGTGGCGAGTACGACTGCTAAGCATCGGGGCCTCAGGTTCTACCCCTAAGTTAGTGCAGCTCGACCGCTTCGTTGGACTAGTGGTGGCGAGTACGACTGCTAAGCATCGGGGCCTCAGGTTCTACCCCTAAGTTAGTGCAGCTCGACCGCTTCGTTGGACCAGTGGTGGCGAGTACGACTGCTAAGCATCGGGGCCTCAGGTTCTACCCCTAAGTTAGTGCAGCTCGACCGCTTCGTTGGACTAGTGGTGGCGAGTACGACTGCTAAGCATCGGGGCCTCAGGTTCTACCCCTAAGTTAGTGCAGCTCGACCGCTTCGTTGGACTAGTGGTGGCGAGTTCGACTGCTAAGCATCGGGGCCTCAGGTTCTACCCCTAAGTTAGTGCAGCTCGACCGCTTCGTTGGACTAGTGGTGGCGAGTACGACTGCTAAGCATCGGGGCCTCAGGTTCTACCCCTAAGTTAGTGCAGCTCGACCGCTTCGTTGGACCAGTGGTGGCGAGTACGACTGCTAAGCATCGGGGCCTCCGGTTCTACCCCTAAGTTAGTGCAGCTCGACCGCTTCGTTGGACTAGTGGTGGCGAGTACGACTGCTCAGCATCGGGTCCCCCGATGTTGCGGAGGTGGATGCAGCTCCACGCTGAGTTTTAATTGTACATATGTAGATTTGTGTCTGTAGCCTACTAACACTAGAAGTTAAGTAAAATTGTTACTAACCCTATGGACTCCTGTCTGAAATAAAAGTTTTCTATTCTATTCTTCTATTATTGGGTTGAGTGTATCCATTCACTGGACTTGTGCTCGGTTGATGGCAGAGGCACCCATTATATGGACCTTGAATATCTGGCAAAATGAGAGTGTTTTATAAAACACTGACTAACCCGGCGTTTGGGGAACACAGGCGCGATATTATGTTGCTTAGTGCGCTTTTAGAATCGTTAATAACCTTGAAACACGTTTTTCTCCATCTTGAGAGACTTACCGTCTTATTACAAAACGAAACCTAATTTTAGTTCTAGCCTAAACTATTGAGCCAGTACTTGTATTTCGAACTTTATTTCGATTTAAGCAAAGTTCTTAATACTAAAATGACATCTTAGCACCGAACTAAGCTGTCATTTTTGTATAAAGAACGGCATTTCTCTATCAGTTGGGTTCTTAATTCAATAACTGGGCCAGTGGTTTAAACCTGATCAAAAGAAAAACCTTGTTTTGTAGTATGGGGGTTAGTCTTGCAAATTGCAAGTCGGTCTCGGAAACGGACATGCATAGATAGAAAAATGTAATTCAATATACCTAATATAATGTATTTGTAGCAAATATCCGGAGCCACGAATTGATCAGGTTTCAGCGTCGGCCGCGGGCTGTGTCGTGCGCAAATCACATTGTGGCGATGTGCCGGCGGCGGCGGAGGCGGCGCCGCGATGGAGACTATGCGGGCGAGGCGAGCGACGCGGCCGCGGCCGAGGTTAGGGTTAGTTAGGTGCATCAAAACCACTTTCTTGTTCCACATTTGTATCAACAACATTTATAACTGACGTTGATGTTACATGATAGCATACAGTGTGCACTACTAATGTAACAACCACTTTACTGATACTGAGAGAGAACCATAGAACATAGAACAGTACATTTTGAAGCAAGTGGCCAAAGCTCACGCGTATGAAACAACGTTATGAACTCGCTTGCGAAGTTGCGCGGAAACAATGACATAAAATTACGTTACAAATACTTGTGAAAAACAAAATGGCAGTTGCGTTTCGGTCGATTGAGAAAAAAATTGGAAAACGAAAAATAGGGCGTGTTTTGACGTCACACCATAAAAACACCAATATTTCACACAGGAGCAGGCGCCTCACAAATGTATTATAGTCATGGCATAATAATTATGGCACACAAACTCCTTTCCCCAGGTACTTCCGAGGGTCCTAGGGTCGCCGACCCCAGTTGCTTACACAATGCTTATATTATATTCTAATTGGGGTATCCGAGGTCGTGTGATAGTGAGCCTCTCCTGTTACGCGGTGGATGAGATTCATTAATCTGCGTTTAAATAGCTCGACTATAAACTAAAGCACGCGACGTGTAACATCGTTTGAGCGCAACATCCATCTTGAGGCATAAACCTTACGCGTATTAACCGTACCGCGCGTATTTATTCGCCTACATGCGGTTCATTGCGTACGTTCGTAATGCTGCGCGCTTTACGGAGCGCTTTATTGTTGTGTCGCTGTATTGTAGGGTCCGTGTCTAATAATACAGGCTGTTATTTTCTTTATTGGCTCATTTTTAGTCTGGATATACATACGAGTATTATCTTGTTTTTATTCCCTGACAACAACCTTTGCATAGAGATGTAATGTACTTTACATAGCAGTTCGGTGATGCTGGTATTCAATTGGAATTGACCTTGAGCATTCTCAAAGGAGACCATTCAGGTTTCATACAAAGTTGGGCTCAAAATCGACAGCCGCTACAATAATGGTTCCATAGTTTTGGTGCCAAAGTACCAAGTGCTTAAAATGAGGACCCAAACAGATTAAAAACTTTATTTTCACTTTCGATTTTGGGCCCAATATATGAATGGTCTCCTTTCCATTTATCGCCACACCTAAGCATATTGTTCAGTTTGGGAATCGAACCCTGTAGGCACTCTCACTCGGTAGGCAGGTTCACTCTCACTCGGTAGGCAGGTTCACTCTCACTCGGTAGGCAGGTTCACTTGTGACAGCCGGACATTATTTTGAAACAATTTCTCGATATTTTGTGGTAAATATATATTATGATTTCGACACCAGCACGCAATGTGGAATGATGTATAAGGGTCAATTTCAACAATGTGCATTTTTTTTCAATTTTGGTGGCGTAATTTTTTCTTCAGTTTTCGTGAAAAATAAGGACCTGGTATAAGAATAGAAAGTCCAAGCTAGAAGGATCTTCAAGAGGTCTAAGAATATCTCAATAACTTTTTGAGATATTTTAGTTCAAAGTCTAGTGTGTCCACCAAAATGGAAAATCGCCCACCAAAATCGAAAGTGCCCACCTAAATTGAAAATCAGTGGCACCAAAATTGGATTTTTCTTTCTCATCTCACAAATTAGACTGAGGAATTATCAATAACTTTCATCGGTTAATAAAACTCTATTGCTAAAAATATTTATTATTTTTTATCTGATAAACTCATAATCATAATTATGAGTTTATGACACAACAACACGAAAACAGAAAACATTCATCTTTTTATTGTAAACAAAATTACTTGTCAACAACTACCAACCTACAAAAGTTTCCCAAACAAAACTAAGAAATAAAACATAATTAACAAAAAAAATGATTAAAAAAATGATTATTAAGTAAGAGAACTTGTTCGGATTTTCGGTCCACATCGACACTAAAAGTGCTTTACTACACCCTTGTCAGAAGCATACTGGACTACGCATCTTCAGTCTGGAATCCCATATATAGTGTCCATATTAACAGGATAGAACGTATACAGAAGGCCTTCACCAGGTATCTTCGCTTTAGATGCCCTAGATGCCCTCATGACGCTAATTATTCCCAAAGGCTTAATCATTTCAATATGTTGTCACTTGAACAACGTAGAAGCACTTCTGATCAGCTCTTGTTTTACAAAATCATCAATAATCTGGCGGATGTACCTGACTTATTATCAGAAATTAATATAACTGTACCTAGGCGCACCATAACGAGATCTCTGCGCAAAATAAATACCTTTGCACCATCCTCATCAAGAACCAACCTTGGTCTCAATGCCCCCTTGAATCGTTTAATGGCTAATTATAATAAAATAGATATCTGCAACAATATTGATATATTTACAGACTCATTTTCCCAATTTCGGAGAAAACTTATTACTATTAGCGACGAATCATAATTTCCTAATCTACTTTTTGTTACTTTTTGTTGCTTACTATGTATTTATTTTTTTGGTTTTTTGCCACATGTAGGTACCTGCCACTATAAAAATAAAATTTTGGAATGTTCTTTTATTGCACTCGTTATCTCGTTCTACCGTTTTGGATTTTAAATATCAATTGTACTGTTTATTTTTTTAATTTAAATATTTAATCTTATTGTTATAATTTTGATTCTAATGATAATTTTGATTTTAATATTTGATTCTAATTTCGATTATGATTTTGTATCTTACTTAATGTTTTGTTTTTTGTTTCTAATTAATTTTTCTATCTTCACTACGACTAAAAATCTTGTTAAAACCTAATATTTAAGAAGCAATTTTTTATGTAAGTGCTGTGTACGCCTGTAAATGACTAATTCACCATAACTCAATGCTTATGTTATTTTATTATGTTAATGTTTCTAGTGAATAGGTCGTTGGTGTACCTATCAAAATAAATAAATAAATAAATTACATAATACAATATTAAATCCATGGTGGAGACATAGTGAAATAGCAAACATTTATCATGACCATTTCACCAACGCTCTAGTTACAGATTTCAGTTTACTAAAGAACCTTAACTCAATAATTATTTGGGTGCTAATCACCAGACGAGATCAATGGTTTCTACAATCAGTAGGTATTTACATCTAAGAAAGGAATTCAAAATTTTCCAATATAAAGATTTCTCATCTTTACTAAAAAAACTTAAAACAAGAAAACAATAAGCAGAGTATTTACATCTAATAGGAACTTAACTGCAATAGTTACACAGAATAGTTACAAAAGTTGCATGGAATAACAAATCATCATCAATCATCTGGCAACACTGGTAGCCGGTCGTCAAAAAACGGTCTCTAGGTTAATTAATTTAATAAATTAATAAAACTGTTATAAATAAGTTAAATTAGTGTAATATAGTCAAACCTAGGTATTAAGTATTCTAAAAAGTGATTATCAAGTGTTCTTTGCCGCGAAAATTTCGTAAAAACAGAGGATTCAAAACCGGCTGTCAACTCAACGTACCAACGGTGACGGATTTCAAACTTTCATCAATCCTGGGGAGTATTTTGTTTTATTTATTTGCTTGTATTACATACCACAGAACATCACAAAGTACTGCTCAGGTCTCTGAGCTACGTCCATCACACACTGGCACGGTTTATGTCTCCTTTTGCTTGACAACTAGTGGAAGCAAAATCGATGACGAAAACATTCGCCCAGACAATAAACACTACATAATTACTGCACAAAAATAGGCTCATTAGAGCTTCTTCATACTATAAAACTTTTTAAGGGTCATAAACTTGTTATTGTCAACTAAGTTCTTTGTGTTTTACAATAAAAGCAGTGCCTATTCCTTGTAACTTCACTTCTATTTATCATCTCCATCTCATTCCATAATAACTTCAACTAATTTTATAATCCATTTGTTAACATTTCACTACTTACTTATTTTTAACTTACTTTAATTTTATTTTTCCCTTCTACCTCCTACTAATCTAAATATTGGAACATCTTTTTCACACTGTTATTTAGCTGCCTAACTTCACACATTTCAGGTGACTGACATTTTGAAGCAAATGATGACCCGCAGTGCCACAATCAAGGAGATGGAAGCAAAACTGAGATCTACCTTGACAAAGCTAGAGGCTTCTGAAGCTACATGCAAACAGCTGCTCTGTGAAAGGGAAGACAGTGAGGTGGAAATAAAGCTTGTTATTGACAAGAACACTGAGCTTAAGAACCAGCTGACTGAACTACATGTACGGCATATGGACATACTTGACCAGCATCAACACCTCCGTCAACTAGTGTCAAATTTCCAGGAATGTAGTGACACCCACGAACTGGCTTTGAGACGCATATCTGAACTAGAACAGGAATTAAGCAAGGCCCACAACACAATAACCGCCTTGGAAACTCTCAAAGCCCGTGAAGAGTCTGCGATCACCTGCAGTCTTTATGATGAGTTGGTTGGTAGCGGGTCGGGTCCCATATGTGTTGAGCCAGTGGTAACAATAGATTTAACTGATGATACTATCATTAAAAATAAATTGTTTACCAGTCACAATAAGCTAAAAAAATATATTAAAATTAATAGATTAATTAGAAAAACTCAAAAATCTTTGAAATGCCAAAAAGTAAACAAATTAAATATAAAACTTAGGCAAAAAAAAGTAAATTTAATACAAGAATTAAAAAACTGTAACAGTGAATTAGAATTGTGTAATGCTATGTATGACACAGACACTCAGCACCTTCAGGATGAACTGTTTGTTAGGGAATACGCTCTAAAGGATATCTTTAGTAAATATGAGGCTTCTCAACAAGACCTGAGTAAGCGCATGCAGGAGGCTAATGAGTTGGCAGACCTGGTCAAGTATAATGCGGAGAGGTATGAGTCTTTGACAAATAACCTCTCTTTTAGCTGTACCTGTTCCCGGGGACCCCAACTTATTACACCCACACCCTCAGTAGCTCAACCAGTAGGTAGCTGTATTAGTGATGATAGCAATAGTACGAATAATTTGATTAATACTACTTATATTTTTTCTGATAAATTTGGTCAAGGTTTTGGTAGCTTGTTAAATCAGTGTTCGCAACAATATGCAATTAATCATTGTTTACCCGGTGCCAGTATTAGCCAATTAATTAATAATATCAAATTGACAAAAATAAACCCCAGTTCAACTGTTATATTATTATATGGGGATAGCTTAAATGTAAGGAAAAAGGACTTAATTGAATGTGTCCATTTGATGTTGCATCTTAATGAGACTAATAATTGTAAATTTATTTTTTGTGCCTTGCCTTATTCCCATTATTTAACTGATGAGCAAAATAAGCATATTTATAATTTAAATATGTTCATTTATAATAGGACTTGTCGTCACAGTGATGCTATTTTATATTTTGATTGTAATCAATTCATTACTGATTACAAACTGACAAATTATACTATGTATTTGCCACCTAGTTGTAGGAGACAAATTGCTAATCTTTTAGCATACAATATACTCAGTGACACTGGTACTTGTAGTGTACCATCGATTACTGTTAGTACTGATACTAATACTACTTTTGATACGCCTTGTAGTTTAAACTATTAGGTGCGACAACGGGTCAGCCACATATGTTGAATGTTGTACATCAAAATATGCAGGGTCTGTCCGGCAAAGAGCTAGAATTAAGTTTATTTATGGAGAACTATGAGGTTCAGGTGTTATGTTTGACTGAACACTGGTTGAAGGAACATGAAGTAGTGTTTATAAATGATGAAAACTTTACCGTACAGAGTGCATTTGTGAGAAAAAGTGCTATTCGCGGTGGCTCTTTAGTTCTTGTTTCAAACAAGTTGAAATGTAAACAACGTTTAGATTTAGTTAATCTTTCAATCGAGCGCACTATAGAGTTGTCTTGTGTTGAACTTGAGCGATATGTTATAATTTGCGTTTATCGACCCCCCTCTGGGGATTTTATTAGTTTCGAATCGGTAATGGAAGATACTCTCAATAGGTTAAAATCAAATAACAAAAGTATTATTTTATGTGGAGATTTCAATATTAATATTTTAGATGTTACTCCATTAAGTATTAGACTTCTCAATCTTTTGAGGTCTTATAATTTAATTAACTTGTTTTTTGAACCAACTAGGATCACAGCTTCTTCGTCAACTTGTCTTGATAATATATTTAGTGATTGTGATGCCAAAAATAAATTAGTGTTAACTGACTTAACGTCCGACCACTGTGGTTTATTAGCTAGCTTCCCCATGCCATTACATAAAAAGCCACATAAACTTGAATGCAGGCCTTATACAGCTAGTCGTTGCAAAATGTTTAAAAATAAAATAGCTCATAGAATTACACCATCGATAGTAGAACACGAGAATCCTAATGAAATTTATGGTGCCCTTTTTGATGTTGTGCAAAAAGAATACCAATCCACTTTCAAGACCAAAACTATTAACATTAATGGATCCTCTGTTGGCTTTAACCAATGGGCTACTCCCGGTATTTATAAAAGTAGAGCGAGACTATACGAGTTATATGGTTTGAAAAAATACAGGTTTGATACTCCCTTCCTAGAGTATGTCAAAACTTATTCAAAATTATTCAAAAAGATTAGTGCTTTTGCTAAATCAAAATTTTTAGGCGATACGATAAAAAATTCTACTAATAAAGTAAAAACCACTTGGAAAATTATTAATAATGAAACGGGAAAATCGGTTAAACAAGAAAAACTACTTGAGATTATGGTCGACAACAAATTAGTTAACAAAGCAGCTGACGTAGCTGAGGCATTTAATGAGTTTTTTGCCAACATACCGATAACTACGACTCGCTCCTTAAATTCGTCCTCGTCTAAAGCTGAAAACCTTTTGCACAGTAGTGTACCTAAATGTAGTCCCTTATTTAGTTTCGAACATGTAACCCCGCGTGATGTAGTTAATGTTTTTAATACACTTAAGTCTAAAAACACCGGTGATTATTGGGGCATCTCCACTAAACTTATAAGTAATATAATAGACATCGTAGCCCCCTATCTAGCTGTTACTTTTAATAAATGTGTTGATTTAGGAACTTTTCCTGACCTCATGAAGAGTAGTAAAGTCATACCATTATTTAAATCAGGTAATAAGAATGACGTTGGCAATTTCAGGCCTATTTCTATCTTACCTGCATTTAGCAAAATATTTGAAAAGTTAATACTCAAGCAGCTGCTAAGACATTTTAATTTAAATAGCCTCCTCCATAATGAGCAATATGGCTTTACAAAAGGTCGTTCAACTACAGATGCGGGTGTTGCTCTGTTGAGACACATATTTGACGCATGGGAGAAATCACAGAATGCTATTGGAGTTTTCTGTGATCTCTCCAAAGCCTTTGATTGCGTGCACCATGACACGCTTTTGCGTAAATTACGTCATTACGGTGTCCAAAACGAAGCTCTCAACGTAATTATTTCGTATTTACATAATAGGGTCCAATGTGTAGATGTTAATGGTGTGAAATCATCCGGGCTACCAGTTCAGTTAGGTGTTCCGCAAGGCTCAATACTGGGTCCATTCTTGTTCTTAGTTTACATTAATGATTTACCATTCCATTTGACGGGCATCTGTGATGTTGTACTGTTTGCAGATGATACCTCTCTTATTTTTAAAGTAGACAGGAATAGACAAGATTTTGACGACGTAAACAGTGCACTCTCAATAGTTACAGATTGGTTTACGTCAAATAACTTAGTTCTCAATGCCAAGAAAACCAAATGTGTAAAGTTCGCCTTACCGAATGTTAGAAACCTAGGACCCAACATCGTCTTAGATAAAGAGGTGCTTGAAACTGTAGGCTCGGCAATTTTTCTAGGACTAACAGTAGATGCCAAACTTCAGTGGGGACCTCATATATCAAGTCTAGCAGGAAGGCTCAGTTCGGCTGCCTACGCCGTCAGGAAAGTAAGACAATATACTGACGTTGATACAGCTCGTTTAGTCTATTTTAGTTATTTTCACAGCGTTATGTCCTACGGTATTCTGCTGTGGGGCAAAGCCGCTGATATACAAAATATATTTGTCCTTCAAAAGCGAGCTGTTCGAGCAATTTACCAGCTAGGTGCCAGAGTTTCTCTAAGAGATTTCTTTAAAGATATTGGTATTCTCACGGTTGCATCACAATTCATCCTTGCCAACATTTTATATATTAGGCAAAATTTACACTTGTACACTAAAAATAGTGATATTCACAGTGTTAACACTAGAAATAAGGACAAACTACGTGCCCCCTTTCACCGGCTTCATAAGGTTCATAACTCATTTGTTGGGCTTGGTATAACCTTTTATAACAAGATACCCTCTTCTTTTCTAGACTTGCCTTTTAATGCGTTTAAAGCTCAACTAAAATCCAACCTTTGTTCAAAGGCATACTATTCTATCAACGACTACTTAGACGATAAGAATAGTTGGTCACCCTAGTTTAACGCAAGACAATGTTTATGTTCCTTCTCCAGAATTAGCTTACTGCAGAACCCAGCAATGCATAAATGTGTAAGCTGTCACGCCCTTTATGCCTGGAGGCTTTTATTTGGGTAGTAAGTTTTTTTATTTACATTTTAATGAATTATGTTTTAGCTTGAGTACGTATAGTTATTATTATATTTGTTGGTATATTGGCGTGGCTAGCTGACATATTATGGCAAATAATTAAATTTTATGTTCTGGTTTTGTAATGTTAATTACCGAACATTGTATATATTATTGTACCTAGTATTGTATACATTCAAGTATTTTTTTAAATTGAACAGACAGCTGTGCTGCTGGGGAGTTTGTTGCGCCACTTCTTCTTCCCAGCAATAGCACTAGGAAGTGGTGAAGGGCGGGCGTTTTTGGGGGACTGTCTTTTGTAATTTTGACGTTCAAAAAGTGCTGATTCTCAGCCTAATTTGAATAAATGACTTTTGATTTTGATTTTGATTTTTGATTCAAACTTAATTGTGTTAAATATATCTTTCTCATACAAACTGACTTAAAACCAGGAATAATACTTTTTTCTTTAGAATTTCAATAAGTTTCCTAAAAACAATATTATTATATTTTTCACTTACCACATAACCCTTTATCTTTCGTAATAAACAACCAAATAACCAAGCTGAATTTTAACAACTATTCTTGCAAATAAAATGCAAAATTTAAAAAAATAACGACGACGTTAAACTATTAAGTATGTTATATTCTAAGTCAGATGAACTATTAACATCTAAGTCTGATGTTTTTTCAGCAGTTGCTGCAGTCACCAGATTTTTCGAACTTGGAAAACACATCACGATTAATATTTTTAACGAGATGTTCTAGTATAATTGAGAAGTCCTTGGTCTTTGTAAATGACTAAATTCCATGTTTTCAGATCCTTTGAATCTATGAACTGTCACGGGATGTTTGCCATGCAAAATAGTCTGCTGAGATATAATATGGATATCTTGTACTGAAGACTGAATGTTTACAGAGTGACGCACTCTATCGGTTCTCGGTTTAATCATATCAGTAGTCTGAGCCTGAGCTAAACCTTCTTCGCGAACTGTGCGTTGAAATTCACCATCCATGTGTTCATTGAATGGTAAGTTGTGAAATCCTAAGTGTAATTGTGTAAAATGGTAAATTGTACATGCACTGAGGCTCGGCGTAATACAGAGAACGGAGCGCCAATCGGTGCTTGAAACATTAGGTCCAAATCACTTCGTGTACCTTCATAGTTCCAGGAAAAGGTCTTAACTGTCTAGAAATAGGCCAGTCCTTCTCAGTAATTTCGTAGTCTTCCACGCGTTAAATTTTTACTGAATTTGTATTGGCTTTCAGACTTTGAATTAGACTAACAATGTCCGTAATGTCATTTCCGTATGCTACTAACTGGTCTGCAGTTCTCTTTAAAACACCGCCAACTCCGTCAGGTGCACCCTCACCATGACCACTTTCGCAGTGCCATAGGACTTTTGTTGCTGTGTAACAAGTTTGCCTTCTCGCTTTTTTTGGTGAAATCTCTCCCTTTCTCTTTTTCGTACTATTTCAGCCTGTTCGGGATTGCTCTTTATTCTTGCCTTTCTTCTTCTTTCTGCCATTCTCTTTTTAAGCAGCCTCTCTTCGCTAGTCTGTTTTGGCATTCTTAAAAGCAACAAAATAAAATTATATAAGAATAAGATACAGTACATACTTAAAACTTGGTGGCTCGTTTTCAATTTTGGTGGCGTGAAAACGCCACCAAAACCACCAAAATTGAGCCACCAAAATTGAAACCAGGCATAAAAAAAATCATTAAAAATAGGGGTTTTAAGTTACAATTAAATTAATATCACTGATTTATGCGTAACCCAAATTACTACATATAATGTATAGCTTATTATTAAAACACTTTAAAATTAACAGCAAATCGATCCACCAAAAATTGAACAATTCTTGTCCCCCGTGCCACCCAAGATGGTACTTACGTTTTTGGGGGGAAATCACAGCACTAAACACACACCTGTTACGCGCAAATGCTGGCGCACGACTGAGAGATGTGAAATAATAAAACACGATTGATCGCACGCGCACCAAGCTTCATTTTATAGTAAGTTGAATAAGTGCCACCAAAATTTTGATTTTTGCTTGGACAAACTTTGATTGAGTATCCTGTGCTTTTAAATTAGATTTTCTAATATGGTTTGGTTGTTTTTAGAGAATGTGTTTTATGCATATACTAACGAAATCGTTTATTTTTTATTGTACATTAAATTGTTACTTTGGTGAATGCATTTATATCAAAAAATGGAGCTGGGACAAGCCACCAAACTGGAATTTTATGGCGTTTTTTTTTTCTCTGATTATTTACACACCCTTATTAAAAAAAAAAATGTGGCCCTAATTGAACCAAGTTATGTAGTTCACTATAAAAAAAAATAAGAAACATCCTATCATTTAACACCTCGATTCTCAACGTGGACGCGTAAAATTTGCTGCGGGGATATTCACCCATAAATGTAGTTATGTCACGACTGTGATACTATACTAAATATATGCCACGTTCATTCTTACTCAGGTTAAATGGCTGAAACAGCTAGAACTACTAATAAATTAGCTTTACGCTATTCACATTTAGAGCTAGAAGGTAATTGAGTAGCTGGTATAATTAAAGCACACGATGATGCTTTTTATAATTCAAGTCAATAATTCTCGGACTCCTTTCCTTCTCATTACGTATTCGGTTTTGAATACTTCCATTGTCATGGTAATCGATGATGAAATACTTATAAATAAATAATGTACATACTCAAGGTACTTCTTATGTTCAGCGTTCAGTTGTTTATTCAGGTACTGACTTTTGTGTGAAAGAAAATAAATAGCTGTGGTTTATCTATTAGAGACTTCGCAAGTACCTACTGAAACTTCTCCCAAAAAGTCTGGGTTATTCACTAACACACGCGGGTGTCCAGTTGGTGAAACTCATAATTAGTATCACTTATTATTTCGTTATCTGGACACGCCAAGATTTTTACGCGTGTCGACATAGTGAAACTTAAATTAAATCACTTTTATGTTATCGCCAACTGAACACACCCAGATTTATTTTGCAAAAAAAATGGTACCTACAGTCAGGTTAATAATCGTCTCGTTCATTGAATTATTATATTATTAATTAATATTTCTTTATACATATTTTCTCACCTTTTGAACCTTCCTTGTACTTCAACAAATATTTTAAAACCAAAATTAGGCAAATCGGTTCAGCCGTTCTCGAGTTTTTGTGAGACTAACAAACGTCAATTCATTTTTATATATATAACTAGCTGACCCGGCAAACGTTGTTTTGCCACATAAATTATTTCTAGCTGCGCGGGCTACCGTTCGTGTGGTGTCCTACCCCCTACTCTACCCCTACCCTACTCCTACCCTACTCCTACACTACTCCTACCCTACTCCTACCCTACTCCTACACTACTTCTACTCTACTCCTAACCTACTCCTACCTTACCCCCTACCTTACTCCTACCCTACTCCTACCTTACCCCCTACCTTACTCCTACCCTACTCCTACGCTACTCCTACCCTACTCCTACCCTACTCCTACATTCCTCTTACCCTACTCCTACCCTACTTCTAACCTACTCCTAACCTACTCCTACACTACTCCTACACTACTCCTACCCTACTCCTTTTTCCATATTTTCTGACCGTTTAAACCTTCCCTGGACTACGACAAACATTTCAAAACCAAAATCAGATAAATCGGCCCAGCCGTTCTCGAGTTTTGGCGAGATAAACGAACAGCAATTGATTATTATATATATAGATAGATAGATTATGTTAAAATTATTATTATGTTGCCGTGCCCTAACCGGGTTTCATGTTGGAAATTACTTATATTGTAACAACGAAATGTACACATGAATACAATAAAGAGTTTGAGTTTGAATTAATGAACAAGGCGATTTCAAGAAAAAGCTGAAAGTAGCGTACAAATAAATAGTTGGAATAATGTTCGTATGATATTTCGTACTCTCAATATCGACATGAATCGTGAATAGCTGATGAAAGTTTCTAACGCATGTTATAAACGTTCCGTGACAGAAGAATCTCTTTGAATGTGCAACAATTTCTCTCATGTTATGGTGAGCAAAAACGAGAATACGTTGATCTCCGATGCGATCCGCAAGCAAGATATCTTGAAACTTCTTATGAACAACGAATGAAAGAAGAAAGACTATAAAATAACTACACTATAATATGAAATATTTTGCTGTACATGCTTTTCAAAACAGGCGTTTCCGTAGATTCTTTATATAAATTATACATTTGAGAAATGCTTAAATTAGCCTCCAAATATTGTCTTTTAGTAGTTGAACGGCAGTAGTGGGCCTCTACCACAGGGAAAGACTTAATATGCGCTCGCACTTTGAAGTTCGCTTTTGCTTGCCATGCTTCCCTCGCTGGTCTTTCTGTGAGGCTCCACTTCCATGAACATCATATACCACTTTTTGTGGGATGTCTAAAGTTCCCAAATAAAACTGTTTACATACTCGTTTCAGTGTACCTTGTGTATCAAAATACAACATGTAAGAGAATTTCTTTTTACTTGAATTGCACGTACTACGTTTCTTAGATTTTTTTTTTTTCTGTAGTATGTAAAATAAAATGATATTTTTCGTTTTGATTCATATCATAATATTATCATGACTGAAACGTTTGCAGCTTTTGTTCTTCCATTACTATCTTGCTACAATTGAACTTACATGATGTAATAATACGTCATTGTGTAAAACAGTCTTTCGTTGTTTTTAATGCTCTTTTTGGGTACCTACTGTCTTACCTCGACTAGAAATGTAATATTCACCTGCCTGATGTTTAATGCGACGTACATTTCATTTCCAGTTATCCGTATTTCTTAACTGTTTTCTTAATTGTCTCCGTTGATTTGGTGTTTTTAAAACAAACAACCAAAATATTAGAAAGAAAAATACGTACTATATCAAAATAATAGAATCAAAAGTGTTAATAATACATAGCGTATTAATATATAGCTGTACGTATCGCCAAAACTCTCTAGAATTTTCATCCAAAATGAGTTCTACTCTTAAATTGCTTACATTGCATTGCTTTACAGTATTTAAACGAATTTCTCCTATTGTTTTGCATAAAACCATTTCACCATAATAATAATTATCACCCGCCATTTTTGACAGATATGCACAACAATGTTCTAACTACCATAGACAAAACACACAGGATAATGTTGGTGTTTACTAAAAATGTAGATGAACTATATTTAACTTACGTACTAATGTGGCCTTGGACGACCGACTACTTTAGCCCCCGCCTGGTTGACTCTAAAGGGCCTTTCTTGACTTCAGAGCCTTGAAATACTTGAAAGCGACTTGTCCGCATACAGATCGGCCCGTCAACCCATCTCCCAGAGACAGTGGGATGAGACTGGCCTAAGTGGAGTCTTTCAAGGTTAAAAAAGTAATTGTGTTTAACTTTCAAATTACAAAAATATTTTGCTGAGTAAGTATGTCCTTATTTGATTTTTCTGTGATACACAAAGTGATGATTTTAAATTATCTATCTATATACAAAAATTCAAAGTCCTGCCTGACTGACTGACTGACAGACTGACTGACTGAGACATCAACGCACAGCCTAAACCGCTGGTCCTAGAGACATGAAATTTGGAGGGTGTAATTCTTCGTAAGGAGTAGGTATCCACTAAGAAAGGGTTTTTAGAAATTCCTCCCCTGAGAGGGTGAAATGGCGGGATTTTGTTTGAGTTAATAAACTTGAAACTTGGCACGAATACTTATCTAAGTAAATTATGAAGTTGGGCATTTTTTGTTTTTATAAACTACCCCCTAAAAGGGGATTGGAGGGGTTTCAAAGTTTGTATGGAAGAATTTTAGCGCGCAGTCCGATTTACTCGAAACTCAGTATTTATACCTAGAATGGAAAGGAAAGAATAATGTGTATTAGGGTTTTTCGAAAATCTACCCCTGACGGCCTGAAAGGGGGTAGTCAATTTTACAGGGGAGGATTTTACAGCGTGGCTTGATTAACTCGAAAATAAATAATCTTTGAGTCAAGTTATGAACACATCCCAAATGATTTTTCAAAATTACCCTGTGGGGGTGAAAAGCGGGGATACAGTTTATACGAAAAACCTTATTCGTTAGGTTAATTATCTTGAAAATTGGCATGAATACTCGCCTAAGTAAGCAATAAAGTTTATCATTATTAGTTTTTCTAAACTACCCCTCAAAGGGGATATAGGGGTGTTAAAGTTTGTGTGGAAGAATTTGAACGCGCGGTCCGATTAACTCGAAACTCAGTGTTTAAACTTAAGACTAAAAATAAATAATAACACGTAGGTATGAGGGTTTGTCGAAAATCTACCCCTAACGAGGTGAAAATGGGTAGTTAATTTTACAGAAGAGGATTATAATACGTGGTTTGATTAACTCCAAAATGGATATAAATAATCTTTGAGTCAAATTATGGAAACATCCCAATATTTGTTTTTTGAATTCTACCCCTGTGGGGTGAATAGACGGGATACAATTAATTATATTTGCCTGAGTAATTAAAAAAGTGACCTTTTTAGTTTAAAAAAAACTCCTCACAGAGGATGTAGGGGGTGAAAAAGTTAAAGAAAAAAATTTAAACCCCTCGGACGGATTAACTCGAAACTCGGTACTAATACTTAAAACAAAAAATGAAAAGTACCTATATATTTTAAGGGTTTTTCAAAAATCGTCTCTTACCGGAGTAGAAAAGGGTAATAAAGTTTAAGGGGTGGATTTTACTGCTTGATTCCATTAACTCGAAAATGGGTACATAAATAATCTTGTAAGTCATACAATGGGAACGTACCAAACGCTTTTTTAAAAACAGAGCCTGCCGTGGTAAAACGGGACGACAAGGTTTAATTAGAAAATCTTATTCATTTGATCTATAAACTTTAAAATTAACCCGAATTAAATAAATAAATGATAAAAATCGTAAACATACATCTTCGAGAGTAATGTAAAGTACACGCGGACGAAGTCGCGGGCAAAGTGCTATACTTTAAATATTATTATAAATTCTGTCTGTATGTTGCATTTTCACACCTAATCCACTGAACGGATTTCGATAAAATTTGGTAAAGAGATAGATAGCATCCTGGGGAAGGACATACTTTTTATCCTGGTAGCACGTTCCCGTGGAATAATTTCCGACATCCACGCGGGCGAAGCCGCGGGCAGAAGCTAGTATTATATAAAATTCAAAGTCCTGACTGACTGACTGACTGATACGTCATCAACGCACAGCCTAAACCGCTGGTCCTAGAGACATGAAATATGGAGGGTGTGTTCTTCGTAAAGAGTAGGCATCCACCAAGAAAGGATTTTTCGAAATTCCACCCCTAAGAGGGTGAAATGGGGGGATTTCGTTTGTATGAAAAAAATCTTATTCCTTGAGTTAATAAACTTGAAACTTGGCACGAACACTTATCCAAATAAATTATGAAGATTGCCAGTTTTTTTTTCCAAACTACCCCCTAATAAGGGATTGGGGGGTGTTAAAGTTTGTGTGGAAGAATTTGAACGCACGGTCTGATTAACTTGAAACTCAGTGTTTATACTTGAGACCAAAAATAAAGAATAACATGTATCAGGGTTTTTCGAAAATCTACCAGTTTATTGTACAGAAGAGGGTTGTAATGCGTGGCTTGATTAACTCGAAAATTGGTATAGCTAATCTTTGAGTCAAGTTATGAATAAATCCCAAAACCATTTTTCAAAATTCCACCCCTGCGGGGTGAAAAGCGGGGATACAATTTATATGAAAAATCTTTTTCCTTTCGTTAATAAACTTGATACTTGGCAATATTTGCCTCAGTAATTAATACAGATGGTCACTTTTAGTTTAAAAAAACTCCTCACAGAGGATTTAGGGGCTGAAAAAGTTAATAGGTAAGAAAATGATGCAATTTCAAATATACAGGAGAAACCCATTAACGCTGACTATTAAATTTAATGTCACTAATATAGAACAAGTAGTAAGTGCTGCATTTCTGGGCATACAATTGGATCAAAATTGCGACTGGAAAAAGCATGTTGACTATGTTTGTGAGAAACTGGACAGATTTATCTATGCACTAAGAAGATTAAGAGCCACGGTCTCAACTGAAGTGGCTATTTGTGCATATCACGGATATGTTTCCTCCGTACTCTCATACGGTCTCTTGTTGATGGGTAATTCGGTGGATGTCAATAAAGCGTTTATGATACAAAAAAAATGTGTGCGTGCAATCTGTGAAGCTGGGTACATGGATAGCTGTAAGCCATTGTTTAAAAAGTACCACATTTTACCGTTAGCATGCATGTACATATATTAAAGAATTGTGCCTATTAGTACGACAACATCCTGAAAATTTTAATAAACATAGAGATGTAACCAAAAGGAATGTTTCCTCTAGACATAAACATAGGCTCTGCTTGCCACAATGTAAGCTCGATTTATATAAAAGAAATTCGTTTATAATGGCTATTAACGTATACAATAAATTACAAACGCCTTTAAAGAACTACCTTTGCTTATGTTTAAAAAAAAGCTGATTCAGTGGCTCAAAGAAAAATGTTTCTACACTGTTAATGAATTTGTGTCACATGTCGAAGAAAGAAAGTAATGTCATTCATTTTGTTTACATTATATTCTATTTATTTTTTAATTTGACATTTACTTACTATTATTATTTTTATTTCGACATTATAACAATATTCATGGATATTGACATTTCAATTAATACATAAAATCTGACATTGTCTATCATTCATATTGGTAACTGATGTAATATAATGTTAGGACATTTTTTAATTACCTATGTAATATATTGTGAAATTAAATATTTGCAATTAATTTATTTAATCAGCTATTTTGTAACGTTTATAGTGATAACTGACAGATAATATTCCTTATATTATGATATTTTTAATAATTTAATGTGTGTGCAAATCTTTAATTCTAGAAGAGAATGTAAATGGGCCACATTTTAATTAAGATCATACTACTTTGTACATACACAGCTACATTTTTGCAAATAAAGTATTATTATTATTATTTAAAAAAAATAAACCGCTCGGAAGGATTAACTCGAAACTCGGTATTAATACTTATAAAACAAAAAAATAAAAGTAATATGTGTTTTAAGGGTTTTTCAAAAATTGTCTCTCACCGGGGTGGAAAAGGCTTCCATTAACTCGAAAATGGGCATAAACAATCTTAAAGTCATACAATGGAAACGTACCAAACGCTTTTTTAAACATCTACGTGGGCGAAGGCGCGGGCAGAAGCTAGTTAAGTATATTTAGATTATATTCAATATTTTCACGCTATTGTAATAAAAGTCCCTACCTATAGGTAATAAAAAAAAATAACATTAGCTAAGTGTACTTGTTTCCATATTAATAAATATGATTAAATTGTTTAATATTGGTTTTATTTCAAAATTTGTTTTAAATAAAAGCTAATAAGGTTTTTCAAGCCAAAAAGTGAGGCAGCTTTTTCATGAAATCGCGAATCGAGGTGATTATCAAACCCTTTTTAGCAAAAAAAAAAAAAAAAATGGGCGTGTCCAGTGGGCGAAAACACTATGTCGACACGCGTAAAAATCTTGGCGTGTCCAGTTGACGAAATAATAAGTGATACTGATTTTGGGTTTCACCAACCTAAAAGTCTACTCGAATTGCTACAAAAGAAAAACAAAAGACGACAGCGCTAGTTGCCGTGGACTCTGAACCACCGACCATGCTCAGCAGTTGTCAGCTTATGTACCTACCTACCCATACATGATCTTACACATTTTCCAAGTCAACTTAAAGCAATATAAATAAATACACAAATGATAGGCGTACTCTGTAGAGCAGTCAGTGACCGAGAAAGGGATTTCGACATCAGCAGTGCGATTCTGTAACCATCTCACGGTTAAAACTTAGGTGAAGTGAGCGTGGAGTGAGCTATCATTCAAAATAATGCTAGGGATTGACACTACTGACAACTCACAACAAGCTCACTTCACTTGAGTTTTCACGGTAAGATTTTTACAGCATCGACCGGCAGAAGGTGTAGCTCTTAATATTTCACAACAAAATGTTAAACTCATTAAGAATGCACAAGCAGTGAGTTACTGAAAGGCCAATACATTTTTAATAAACTTTTTGTTAAATGTTTTGAGTTTTCCCCTTTGAAGTTTATTTAATAGCATTATTTTGAATAATTACTTCTCTGATACTGGAGAGGTATTGCATCGTACACTCTGTCTACAACAGATGTGGATTTCCAAAGCTTCGCCGTATTCGATGAATATGAAAACTACTGTCTGTTTATTTTACTCCATCCTAATTACGTTACTTGACAACTTATAAGCTAAAGACTACCTATCTATGAAGTTTAAAAAATGAACCTATAAATATCCAATGGCATTACCATTGGATATTAATAGGTTCATTTTTATTAATAGGTCCCGGTTCGCTATTGTGTAAAGTGTGAAAATGACCCAAAAGTTCAATACCACCTATAACTTATAGATTTTAATTTTTAAATGTTTGGCATAATACCACACACCGAACGAAATATCCGACTCAATCGAAAAAGGTTCAATTCTCGAACCGAAATGGACTTTTCCGATGTTTTGTTGACATTTACATCACTTTCATTACCTACTCGTCTCACATAACATCCAAATAATCCCTCTCTCCTGCCGTACATATTAATGAGCCGGCGACTGCCTCAAAGCGAGTGGACACACGTACAGACGAACTGCTCGTACATTATTGATCGCACTCAGGCCGCCGCCGCCGGCACTGAGGACTCTAAGGAGCCACATTTTCGTAATCAAGTCTTTGACTTACAAGTCAGTTAAATAAACACTCGTGTAGTACAAGAGCCCGACTTACATCGACCTCCACTCATATTCTTATCAATCATAACGCATGTTCGTGAATGGGTTGCCTATTGAGATTAGGTCTCAAGGTCAATAAAAGAGAAAAAAAAAATACAAAATAAAATGTGAATAGATTATGTCAACACATAGACTGAAAAAACAAAATAATAAGACTATTTCAACATACAATACTAATATACCTACAATACAGATGTCAATATATGTACAATACTAATGTTAATATACAATACAGACGTGTATATACAATACTAATGTTAATATACAATACATAATTATGTCAATATAAAATACTAATCTATACTAATATTATAAATAGGTAAAATTTGTTTGTTTGTATGTATGTGGGAGGTAATCTCCGGAGTTAATGATCCAATTCTAAAAATGTTTTCAATGGTAGAAAGCTGTATGTGTGAGTGCTATAAATTATGTTTACATCATGAATTTTAGCTGAGCTATCACAACTTTTGTCTAGCAAGTCGGAAAGAACTACCTCTTAAAACAGAATTATTTGCATGCGCTGCCTAAACAGTTGTATATATAACTAAAAACAATGTATGGCAATCTGGTCCGCCATAAATAGTTTCCGCCTTAAAATGGTCCGCGACACCATATTTCTATCTTTTACATTTTGTCTTTAAACTAGGTTCTGCCTATATTGGAAATTATCCCACAAGAACATTATTGTTTACTTTCGATCCTAGGTATAAATGCTGAGTTTCGAGTAAATCGGACCGCGCGCTAAAATTCTTCCATACAAATTTTGAAACCCCCATTCCCCTTTTAGGGGGTAGTTTAGAAAAAAAAAATGAATAAGATTTTTTTAAATAAACCTTGTCGTCTCCTTTTACCACGACAGGCTTTGTTTTTATAAAAGCGTTTTGTACGTTTCCATCGTATGACTTAAATATTGTTTATACCCATTTTCGAGTTAATGGAAGCAAGCAGTAAAATACACCCCTTAAACTTTATTACCCTTTTCCACCCCGGTGAGAGACAACTTTTGAAAAACCCTTAAAACACATACTTTTAATTTTTTGTTTTAAGTATAAGTACCGAGTTTCGAGTTAATCCGTCCGAGCAGTTTAAATTTTTTTCTTACCTATTAACTTTTTCACCCCCTAAATCCTCTGTGAGGAGTTTTTTTAAACTAAAAGTGACCATCTGTATTAATTATTGAGGCAAATATTGCCAAGTATCAAGTTTATTAACAAAAGGAAAAAGATTTTTCATATAAATTGTATCCCCGCTTTTCACCCGGTGGAATTTTGAAAAATCGTTTGGGATTTATTCATAACTTGACTCAAAGATTAGTTAAACCAATTTTCGAGTTAATCAAGCCACGCATTATAACGCTCTTCTGTAAAATTAACTACCCCTTTTCACCCCGTTATGGGTAGATTTTCGAAAAACCCTGATAAATGTTATTCTTTATTTTTGGTCTCAAGTATAAACACTGAGTTTCAAGTTAATCAGACCGTGCGTTCAAATTCTTCCACACAAACTTTAACACCACCCAATCCCTTATTAGGGGGTAGTTTGAAAAAAAAAAAACTGGCAATCTTCATAATTTATTTAGATAAGTATTCAAGTTTCAAGTTTATTAACTCAAGGAATAAGATTTTTTTCATACAAACGAAATCCCCCCATTTCACCCTCTTAGGGGTGGAATTTCGAAAAATCCTTTCTTGGTGGATGCCTACTCTTTACGAAAAACACACCCTCCATATTTCATGTCTCTAGGACCAGCGGTTTAGGCTGTGCGTTGATGTATCAGTCACTCAGTCAGTCAGTCAGGACTTTGAATTTTTGTATATCGCTTTTATGTTTATATACTAAAATACTGGTATTCAGCTGCATCCGGTTAGACTGGAAGCCGACCGCAACATAGTTGGGAAAAGGCTAGGCAGATGATGATGATATCACTTTTATGTTTCAAAAAAGTATTTGTTTGACGTGCTTACGTTTGGATGAAAATATAAATTTTAAATATGACTCTTTAACAAAATAAATTACTTTATAATCACAAGGATATCAAGGAGATAATAATAATAATAATATAATAATAATATCCCTGGACATTTCACACAGCACCATTTGTCCCAAGCTAAGCAACCTAATGCTTGTGTTATGGTAACAAGATGGCTGATAAACTACTTATATACAATTTTTTTTTTGTAAATACATACATATTATAGATAGAAAAACACCCAGACTCGGAACAAATACATGTAGGTCATACAAATATTTGTTCCGTGCGGGAATCGAACCCGCGACACGCAGCGCAGCAGTCAATAGCAATAGCAGATAAGATTTGCTCTTTACAGTATGTCAATTTTATTGGTCATATAGTTTCGGAGATAATATAAAATTACTAAAAACGCAAAATGCCGCTAAAACATTCACGAATACAACTTTCATTCATCCGTTCACATGCTTTGTGCAGACGTTTTATCCATTCATCCATAGAAGGCGTTGTGAAAATACGTCATTTTTCTGGCAGTGTTAAGACTTTCCGCAGATGGATGACCCTCTCGATTTATACAAACTGTAGAGTTTGTTTGTTAGTTTGATCGGTTGAACACGCTAATTTCAGGAACTACTGGTTCGAATTGAAAAAATATTTTTGTGTTGGATAGTCCTTTTATCGAGGAAGCCTTTAGGCTAAGTATATAACAACACGCTGCGACCAACATTTCAATCAACATCTTAGGAGATATCATAAATTTAAAATAACTCCGCAACAACATATACATATATCTACATAATACTAATAATAAAGCTGAATAAACTATTCAGCTTTATTATTAGTATTATGTTGGTTCGAACGCGCTAATCTCTGCAACTGCCTGTCGGACTTGAAACATTATTTTTATAGCTGATAGCCCAATTCTTTAGGAAGGCTATATAGGCTATTTAACATCACGCTAGAACTCTTAGGGGTCGAGCATATGGAAAAAAAAGTCAGAAAACGAAGTGAGTAATAGCGCGGGCGGGCGATGCGATGCGACAGGGTGGGTACAAGAAATTTCACGCGGGCGAAGTCGCGGGCAGAAGCTAGTGTTAATATACAATACTAATGTTAATATACAATACTAATGTTAATATACAATAGGTACATATGTATGTCAATATACAATACACTCCTAATATTGTTATGATTGAGAAATACTTTTCATTTGTAAAACATGAGTGAAGGTGGATGTTAGATGGGATCTTAGACTAAGTTCATCAAGTGAGCAGGGGTTGTAAACACTCGTGTATGTTGCCCAGTGTCCAATGCCCAGTGTCCGGGGGTCGTAAGTAGATCCGCGTGGGTGCATCTAATAAAGTGACTCCTAATGAGCGTGGTCTCTATCGTAATGAACCCAAGCTCGCTCACACACGCTGAGTGAGAACACATTGCGAGCTATGCTATACTATATTTATGTAGTACGGCAACATTAGTCAATTATTTAGTCACATTGTTCACACACAATATATATTATTTAAAGAGCAGGTACCTCCGAGAAAAGTCTTATCAAGTGTCTGATCAGTTCATTTGCGGTCAAATCGTATCTATTCTGTATTGTTGTATCTGTTGCGATTGGTTGAACGAAATCAAACGTATTACTCTTGTAAGTTCATTAATACGAGATTTGATAATATTAATATTTGTAAACGAATAGGCTGTCTGGAACCGGGGCTTATAGTACTTTCGATTCACCACTGATAGATGCGATCGACTTACAAGCGAAGCTGGACGAGCTTATGTTGTGCGTAGCCCGCAGTGTGTGAGCTTGGGTTCGAGCGCGAGAGGTTGGGTACGAGTATAAGTAGGGACATGATGCGGAATGTTAAAGTACAGTCCGTGACGTCACCGAGAGTCACCTTCTCCCAACCGTGGGATAGGGGTAACGGACTGTTTTGTTTTCCTCCTAGTCGAAGTTATCAGCTTAATGTGACAAGCGGTTAGATTTATGGTAACGAGAAGTTTGTGAATGAAAAAGGATAGCTACACTTAGTAAGGTGTGGTCAACTGTCAATAGGTTGATGGAGGAGGGACAGGAGAGCGGATTTTCAAGGAATTTCTTTAATAAGTGGAGAGATTTAAGGCAGATTAATCAATAAAGAGTGTTGTTACTTAATCTTGGGAGTTATCTTGAGATTACGCTGAGTCGCAGAAGACACGTTTGTCTGAGCAGTAAGCCGCGACACGACGCTAACGGCTGTTCAAAAGTTCAGTAGTCCCAATATTACCAACATTGGTCTCGTGAAATGTAGGTCAAATGTTTGGAACGAGCCAACTTGCCACTTAACATCATAATAAAATCCTTCGACACCACAATTTGACAATGATGGCTTCCTCTCGCTTCAGAACCTTCTGGAAAGGATCAATTGTGGAAATTAGGTGGGAACGAGAAACGATGCTGTAAAATGTTATGATATTCTTTAGACAGTGTGCCCTCGAAATTAAACAAGGAATAAAAGATATTTCACGGTTTCTTTTATGTTGGATTTATATTTCTTTTACTTTCAGGTTTCTTGAGGCATTATTTCCGAAGAATTGCGTTAATAAGTCAATTTAGGAGGTCCGGTTGTTGAGTAAATTTGAACTTTACATCTTCTAACGTTTTCTTATTGCCAAACTTTGCTCACAGTTTTTTACTCCTCTATGTTTTGTTTTTTCACTAATACTATTGAACGAAAGTGTAGCAATATATATAATATCTATGCGTTTATTGTTTCTAGTGTACTCACGAACCACTCGGCTTGTGAGTACACTTGCTTTAGCTTTTTTTAAGGTTGTTTTTTTTTGTAAACACGCCTTTACGAACTTGTGAAACCCTATTTTAAAAATAAATACAAAACAAAACATGAATTTATAACTATATCAGCGGTCGCCGGCACTCCAGCATTATTTAACGACCGTCTGAGGAACCTCGGCGTTTTTTTTTTGGTTGGGAAATCATCAAATGACCCCTCCCGCTCTGGGTGGAGCGGAAGGGAGTGTCAGACTCTTACTGACTAAAACCCACCCGTGTTCCTTCCTTAGCCCTTTCTGTTCCAGGGCAGCGGTAACCCTTTCGGACGATCCCGCTACCCTGGCAGGCTTCGGCCCTATCGGGCCCCTCGATTTGCTGACATCTCTTTGAGGCGCGCGTGGAACACAACGCGCCGTCCGGCACGGGCCTGGTCCTGATCGGACGGTGAGCTACCCATTATAGGTTTTTTCCAAACGTTATACTTGAAATAAATGAATTGTTTGTCAAATAATACGTTATTAAAAAAAGTTTATCGAATAATTATTTTCTTAAGTGAAAAGTTTTGGAAACTTGTTATTGTAACTTGTTTTTCCAATCGTTGCTTGTCAAGTGAAAATTTGTGAATTATTTTTTTGTGAACTGACAGGACACCTCTATCACCAACGTCTGATTAATACATAAGTACATGCCTGCACGCCTTTTTCCCATAACAGGAAGGCAGGAAGTACAGAAGCCACGTGATACGATCTTCACATGCTGCTTTTGCATTTGGTCAAACCATATTGAGTATGTTCTTCTACGATGTCCCCTGCCGGAGTTTCGTCATATGCATACATTCTTGGAAAAATAATAAATAAATTGTTTTGTGATCCGTTTATTTTTCGTTCTACATTAAACGTACTGTTTGGGAGATGAACAGAGCTTCTTAAAATAATGTCCGGTCATAATAAAGACTGGGCGAATGTTCCTCAACGTAGCCGGACCGGGGACCCGCCATTGTTCGCGCACAACAATTTACTTCACCATACACACTACTGTCCTGCGCTGCGCTGTAAACAACATAAAGTAATGCAACTCCGCTATTGTGTACACTTGGCAATACAACCTGCATTGTAAATAACGCCTGCATTGTAAGTACCCACGTACTGTTTGAACCGACCTACTTCAGTAAATGGCTGCTGTGCCCTGCAGGTCAACTGAGGGTCAACAACATGTTCGCCGTCAGCTATTGAATGGACTGCTGAACTGCAGGCTTAAAACCCGGTCAAGCTGTATTTTTAGTCGTTTTTCCAAGCCTCTCTGCGAAGAAATGAAACGCTCCCAGTTAAATATAAAGACTAGCCTCCATCGGATCATTAGTAACTGTCATCTTTCTCAACAATAACTAAGACAAGGGAATAGAACCCCAGCAACTCTGAACGAGCTCTATTGTAACTTCTGCCCTGAATTCCTAACGTACGAACTAATAAATATAATATCCTCTCTAATGAGACTTTACAACAAGTCCCTTAATTATCACAAATACTGCAAAGGACGGCCGGCGGGACATGCAAATGTTTGACCTTTTATTCAATCGCGTCGCACCCGCCGCGCCCGCCGTCGCCTAGTATTTGCCTAATGTACTCCGAGCTAGTATAATTAAGCAAGTTTCTAATACTATAGCTAATGTACTCTGTAAGTTGCCAGACGGGTCTGTGAGCCAGCTCTGTATTCACACGTCAGAATAGATTCTTGTGTTGTGGAAAAACGGAAATAACGTAAACGTTACAAAATTACTGTTGGAGTTAAGTAAACATTGGATCCATCTAATGTTGAAACTCTGGGTCACAACCTGTCTGGACAAGTAGGTCCCCTGGGTTCTAACCCAGATGGTTACCATCGACTCGAAGACAAGACTCAGAGGAACGTTTGTTTAAAACTATTTACCATCGATTCGGCTTATTGACTGCTAAGAAATGAATGAATAATCGAATCATGAACACTTGACGGCACGGTTGGCGCAGTGGTTAAGCGATTGACTGCTGCGCTGCGTGTCGCGGGTTCTATTCCCGCACGGAACAAATATTTGTATGACCACCATGTATTTGTTCCGAGTCTGGGTGTTTTTCTATCTATAATATGTATGTATTTACAAAAAAAAAAAAATGTATATAAGTAGTTTATCAGCCATCTTGTTACCATAACACAAGCATTAGGTTGCTTAGCTTGGGACAAATGGTGCTGTGTGAAATGTCCAGGGATATTATTATTATTATTACTTGCAGCTTGGAGGGCGGAGGCTATTGTCAACAATCTGCCCGCGAAGTGTTTCGTCTCGTAATATGTTTTACTTGTTGGCCCGCCCCACTTGCACAGTAATTGTCATATTCAGTCCTGTATGAATTTAAATAAAAAGCCTTCTCGCCCCGAAACCATTCATACAGAAATAAAACCGTGTTCTTTACAGACAATTTGACACGTATTGTGTCGCTGCTCAGTTTTAGAACATTTTACGAGTTCACTCAACGCAGACGTGACTCCATCGTAAACTTTATTTTATTGTTCCTAAACATATTAGCGTCACTCGCACACTTTATAGGGTAAGTAGGCACTATAAGAGATATACATTCTTTATTCATTCGTTTGAATCTTTGTTCGGAAGAGTTCTCACACGATGTAGTTGACATAGAGGTTACAATCTAGTGCAGCGCTAACAGTGTGGGCGCAAACAGTGTGGGCGCAATATGCTAGAATGATTGGTCCATTTGTAGCATAACTAGAACACTGAATTATTAGTTTGGTAATAATAATTTGGAATCCTATTTTTCGGAATAATAATATATATTTACTTCTCTCCTTTTTAGGGTTCCGTACATTTTTTGCGATTAAAACTTTACATAATTTTGAAGTGGGAAAATTGACCGTAACATACATATTATATCGCTGAATGATGATGGCTAACTACAATGTTAAGTTGGTTTTTGGGATAAATTCATCCCAACTACGGAACCCTTCATTATGTGTGGTGCGAAACGTACTTGGCGGTTTTTTTATATACTTGTACATATTATTATTTGAAGAGTGTTAGCTTTTAAATTCGGCAGGTAAATATTATCTTGTAAAGTGAAATAAATTAGCGACACCAAAAAAAAAAAAGAAAAAATATTCGAGTAGGTACATGGTTTGTATATTTTTTCTTTGGTTTATTTGAAATATCGGATTTGACGTAATTAGCTAACAGAATTATTGAGAGATTGTGGGTTGATTCACTTTGGCATAGCTTGGCCTAATTTTAATTTCTGACCCCTTTTTTTTTTTTTTTTTTTTTTTTTTTTTTTTTTTTTTTTTTTTTTTTTTTTTTTTTTTTTTTTGGATGGGAAATCATCAAATGACCCCTCCCGCTCTGGGTGGAGCGGAAGGGAGTGTCAGACTTTTACTGACCAAAACCCATCCGTGTTCCTTCCTTAGCCCTTTCTGTTCCAGGGCAGCGGTTAACCTTTCGGAAAATCCCGCCGCCCCGGCAGGCTTCGGCCCTATGGGGCCCCGTCCTCTGCTGACATTTTCTCTTTGAGGCGCGCGTGGAACACAACGCGCCGTCCGGCACGGGCCTGGTCCTGATCGGACGGTGAGCTACCCATTACTCACCGCCCGCAGGCCCGCGCCTACGGTGGCCGGGAGGCGTCACGCGGCTCCCGACGCCCGGAGCGTCTCCCGCGGCGGCTGAGGCGTGAGGTTCTTTCCCTCAGCCTCTCAGCCACCTCCTTCGCTAGCATGACTGCTTCGCAGAAGGAGGTGACTGCCTCCCACTCCCTCTCGCCCCGGACCATGGCTTGCACCAGGGCCGGACGCGAGAGGTCGCCGCCGTTGCCGATCGCCTCTACGAGGACACGGCGGGGCTCCGCCCAAGCAGGGCAGACCGCCACCGTATGCTCCACCGTGTCCTCCGGGCGATCCTGGCAGTGGTGACACCCGGGCGTCTCCTCCCGCCTGATGATGTGCAGGAACCTCCCGAAACATCCGTGTCCGGAGAGGACTACTACTAGGAATGGACCTGTATTTTAGGGGTAATTTCTGACCCCTAAAATACAGGTCCATTCCTAGTTTGGGGGTTCGGATCAGATTTGTGGCAATACCGAGAGTGCTTTTTTGTTGTGATTAGCTTGTAACATGTATTTTTAAGTGTCAAATAAATATTTTTAATTTTTTTAATAATTCTATTCGTTGAACAATGAGTCAATATGCCAACGATATTGTTGCCGTCAGTCTACAGACTAGGTCAGGAGTGAACTTGCAGAGGACAAACTAGCAGATAGGGACAACTTCGTCGATAAATTCCAATCTCGACTGACTTATCGAGGGAATTTCCGACGGCCATGCCAGTTACATTGATTGGAGGCGACCGAGGGGCCGCGGGGCGCAGGTCGCGGGGCGCGGGGGCTGCCAACGCAAACAAAACTAACGACGAAGAATAGACAGGCGTAGAAGTCTCACTCAGTCTCTTAGAACACATTAAGGGAAGGACAATATTACCAATATTACCAAAGGCAAGTCCCTTTGGTCATATTGTAGAAATGTCAATCAATGTGTATCGTATCGTAGGCTCTCGCAAAGGAAGATCACAAAATATATCCCTTTGGCTATAACGATAATGCGCCTGCATCGCTTGACTCACTACCACCTCATGTGCCTGTGGTTCATCGACTGTTAGTATCAAAGTCACGGTCGTGCGTCATCAGGAGCGGGTCTTCTGGTCCTCCGTAGTCTGTGGTATCATTGAGCGATGGCCTCCCGTCGCTCCGTGTATTGTCCGGCGAAGGTTTTGTGGGCGCCGGGACTCGAACGCGGAACCTTTTGCTTTTGTTATGATAAGCAGCAGATCTGTCTACCACTCACTTGCACGGGGGAGTTCGGAGAGTTCGGAATTCTTCAGCAGTATTTTATTTTCAACGGAACAGGAATGTTCCCATTTTTATGAAAAAATGAAAAGGTCGGCAACACGTAATTGCGGAAGGGTTCCTGATGTGATCACGTTCGCAGTCGCAGGCCGCCAAATGTATTTACGGAGGGCTTTAAACATAATAATGCTTACATTTTCTTGGTAAATAATTCTTTTGTCCCTTGTTCTTTTAGTACTTTCATTAAGATTCGAGTGGAGCTCGTCACTGACTAGAATCAAATTATAAACTTCGTCGCCATCAAACCTTTTTCGAAACACAAATAAAAACAAACTGTGCAGATTTAATTCCAAGATATCCGAACACAGTAGGCTTGTAAAACTTGCTCCTGCAAATATCTAAAGGAAAAGCAAATCTTTTCACCGTTCAACGTTAATTGGCACATCGGAAGGCGGGCGGGGGCGGGCGGGGCAGGTGGGCGGGGGAGGGAGAGGGAACAAAACGTCGCCCGTCGCCGCGCTACTAATTTGTGTACCGACGACAAATATAACAAGGATTTCCTTGTACCTCGCCTGGGCTGCAGGGTGCAGGCTCGCTACAAACGCTTTGTATTTGTTCTTCTGAAAATTGTATTTTGGTTTCTACATACTCCAACAAATAGTCAAACAAATCGCTATTGTTTGTTTGTCTCGATTGCCTCTCCTAACACATATGCCTGTATTCTCCGAAGCAGCTAGGGGTGTACAGTGATATCATTCAGTCCCATTTCGCCAGTTATGTATCAGTCTCATAGGAGGCGAGCCGCTTGCCGATATTGCCACCAATCGGGCCCGACTCCAGATTCTGTGCTGCTACTGGAAAATTCCTAATGGAAAATCCCCATAGCACTGGGTGACCCGGCCTTTGAATCCAGGACTGCGTGCTCAGCAGTCAGGTTTGTGAAAGTCAGGTTTGAAATAGAGGTAGGATTTTTTACGGGCGATTTTAAAATAAACAAAATATTTGAGTCCAGCCTACCAACGGGGTAATTGCGTACACATAACAATGTGTACGCAATTACCCCGCTGGTAGGCTGGACTCAAATATTTTGTAAAAAATGAAGGACATTGCGACCAATGGACATGTTTGTCCATTGGTCGCAATGTCCTTCATTTTTTCTGTACGTTGCTGAGCAATCGAATTTTTCAAATCTATGAAGTCCTTCAAAATCCTCGGATTGTGATTGAAACCGTGTTACGCAACCGCAACCGTCCTATCAGAGAAGTAGCCAAACATTGTATAACCCGTTTCTGTTGTGATTTTGTTGTAAATACTGTTGGGAATTTTTGTAGAACCCGAAATTGGAATCGATGTGTCTGTCCTGCTTAACCCCGTTGGGAATACAGGTCTGATGTTATCAAATGTATTAGCAGAGCGCAATGTCCAGTCAACTGTTAAAAGAGAATCTTTGAACACAGATATTTGCGGTGTTCTGGTGTAAATTGTGGAATAATTTCAGTGGAATAGTAATTATGATCACAACTAGAGCCTCCCGCTAAATGTTGACGATTATTAGTAACGATATGCTGTGCTTGTGGCAGGCTGCGGTCTGCCGCACATTCAAATTCATGTTAACTATTTGCTTGTGAGAGCTCCTTTATTTCGTAGATTTTTGTAATGAAAGTTTTACAAAATTTATTTGATAAAAAAAAAATACTAACATTTGTCAGCACATATTTTTATAACCCACGAAAAATTTCTACGCTAGGCTGTTTAGAATCATGTGTGGACTTCATAGTGGCGCGTCGATGTCGCGCCACCCACCGCCACCCAGTGTGTGGGTAGTGCGACTGGATGCCACTACCTATAGTATATATTCATAGTTCCAGTTGGCGCGTCGATGTCGCGCCACCCACCGCCACCCAGTGTGTGGGTAGTGCGACTGGATGCCACTACCTATAGTATATATTCATAGTTCCAGTTGGCGCGTCGATGTCGCGCCACCCACCGCCACCCAGTGTGTGGGTAGTGCGACTGGATGCCACTACCTATAGTATATATTCATAGTTCCAGTTGGCGCGTCGATGTCGCGCCACCCACCGCCACCCAGTGTGTGGGTAGTGCGACTGGATGCCACTACCTATAGTATATATTCATAGTTCCAGTTGGCGCGTCGATGTCGCGCCACCCACCGCCACCCAGTGTGTGGGTAGTGCGACTGGATGCCACTACCTATAGTATATTTATATTGATCGCAAGTTTGACGTCACGGCGCTTCCCTTTTAGTTCTTAATAATATAACTTCTGCATGGACCACACGGTTACTTCCTCCACTTTCCTCATCCGTTCAGCTCGATAGATTACATTTTCTTTATTTCCGGACCATTCCAACTGGGGGAGGGGTTACAAATCGATAGAGGACAGGCTTTTGATAGTAGAGGCTTTCTCAGACGAGGTTAAGGTTTAATCTTTTTTATGATTAAATAAAATCGTTGTGCTTGGATCTGATGAATCAGTAAGAAGGGAAGAACTACATCCGAACTCCGCAGTCATCATTTTTTAAAAGAATACAAACCTAACGTTGTTTTATCTTCATAGTAATTAGGCAGACAACTTCAGGACCTGCTACATAGCTGGTATAGCCACCCACATTGTTCACAGAACCAGAAATAATATAAGCAAGTGACGTTACTTACGAAGGTGCTCAATTATCCCGTGACCCGCGCTATTATTTGGTATTATACTTACATACATTTTTGACATAGGTAAAGTTATTTCGTGATTAATGGTAACCGATTTCCTTACCAAAATGTTATGGTTTTAAACATCATAGTGTTGTGAACCGTAGCATGCGTTTATAGCATCACGCCTGTCTTCCTCTGACGCGAAGACATCGGTGTCTCGTGTAGCCCACATTTCACCATATGTGGTAAGGGTGGGCCTGTTGCTATCAACCAGACACAAGTTTAGAGATATGGACATAGGTATGCCGGCTATGCCTGACAAAGATTGTAACTGGACCTTAAAAGCGATCGTTTCGTCTCAGAGTAGTCGGACAGGAAACACCGACCTCATCTAGTTTTAAAACATAGTTTATTGTTGACTTATAAATGTTTTTTTAAAACCAATTTACACAAGCAAATACCATTTTATCATTTAGGTTGAGAAAATCTATTAACGCTGCCTAATAGTATTCGTTACAACAAAGTAGTAGGTGAGTAGATGGCATCGCATGACTGTAATATCCCGTCGGCTCGTGACGTGCGTGTATCAGCGTGAGAATATATCCCGTCGGCTCGTGACGTGCGTGCATCAGCGTGAGAATATATCTCGTCGGCTCGTGACGTGCGTGTATAAGTGTGAGAATATATCCCGTCGGCTCGTGACGTGCGTATATCAGCGTGAGAATATATCCCGACGGCTCGTGACGTGCGTGTATCAGCGTGAGAATATATCTCGTCGGCTCGTGACGTGCGTGTATAAGTGTGAGAATATATCCCGTCGGTCGGCTCGTGACGTGCGTATATCAGCGTGAGAATATATCCCGACGGCTCGTGACGTGCGTGTATCAGTGTGAGAATATATATTATCCCGTCGGCTCATGACGTGCGTGTATCAGCGCAGCGTGAGAATAGGTAGAGGAAGAACTATTTATCATTCTCCTGCCCTGCCTTATCCCAATTTATTTGGTGTGTGCGCAACATGTCTTTTTCTTCCATACTTCTCTATTAGTCGTCATCTCGAACCATATCATCATTCACACCTTCCATCCATCGTTTTTTTGGTCGCCTCTCTATAGCCATCGACATTCATACTCAAAACTCTCCTCACGACATTTTCCTCATTTCTCCGTAACACACCATCACAACCGATTTCCACACAACTTTTCAGTTACCGGTGCCACTTTCAGACTTCCTCTTATGTATTCATTCCTTAATCTATCCATTCGTGTAACACCACACCTCCAAAGAACTAGAGAGAACGTAGAGGAAGAACTATTATGTATAGATATTGATATTGGCATGTTTTGGATAACCGAATGGTGCTTCAGCGAGCACACTATACAGCTGGGCTGTTGATAATATATTATAATGTTTCTAATATTCTACAAATAAAAGAAAAAACGGCCAAGTGCAACTCGGACTCGCGCACCGAAGGTTCCGTACAATTACAATTTACGATTTATGACGTATCAAAAAAAACTACTTACTAGATCTCGTTCAAACCAATTTTCGGTGGAAGTTTACATGGAATGGAATGGAATTCCATGTACACATATATGATGTGTACATGGAATGTACACATCATATATTTTTTTAGTTTTATCATTCTCATATTTTAGAAGTTACATGGGGGGGACACATTTTACCACTTTGGAAGTGTCTCTCGCACAAATTATTCAGTTTACAAAAAAATGATATTAGAAACCTCCATATCATTTTTGATGACCTATCTATAGATACTCCACACGTATGTGTTTGATGAAAAAAAAATTTGAGTTTCAGTTCTAAGTATGGGGAACCCCCAAATTTTATTGTCTTTTTTCTATTTTTGTGTGAAATCTTAATTCGGTTCACTGAATACATCTACTTACGAAGTTACAACAGTATAGTTCTTATAGTTTCGGAAAAAAGTGGCTGTGACATACGGACGGACAGACAGATAGACATGGCGAATCCATAAGGGTTCCGTTTTTTGCCATTTGGCAACGGAACCCTAAAAAATGAAATTGTTTGTGATTGGATAAATATTTACTTACTCTCTATACTCGCGTGATTTTGTCTGAAAAAAAAAAAACTGTAATTATGATTTTTGTTCGTAATCCATATCATAATGTTGTGTTATTCGTAGTGTAGTTCCCGTGCACGTCACACGGTCGCATGCCGCACGTCTCCGCGTCGTCTGACGGTAATTAGCGGCTAATTGTATCCTCTCCCGCTGTATGAGTCTACGAGGTTACTCCTCCGTGTTGTATGAGACCTCTCCTGTTGTGAGCGGTTATTGTATGATGCTTCAGAATGTGAAGCTTTAGGGCCCTTAGAGTGCTCGAGGAACAAGCCGTTGAGTCTTACGGTATGTGAGTCTTGGAAATATTGCAAATTAATAATTAACCGAAACCAACTCTTCGGGGATTACAGGTATTTTCCACACTGAGTCTGTTTGCGACGGAGGAGTGCTGACTGAAGGTATAGACATCCGCGTCGGCAGTGCCCTCGCGAACATAGAGGGGATACTGTGAGCTCGCAACCTGTAGTAGTGCGCTCGCGAACAGAGAGGGGATACTGCGAGCTCGCAACCTGTAGTAGTGCACTCGCGAAGTTAGAGGGGATACTGTGAGCTCGCAACCTGTAGTAGTGCGCTCGCGAACATAGAGGGGATACTGTGAGCTCGCAACCTGTAGTAGTGCGCTCGCGAAGTTAGAGGGGATACCGTGAGCTCGCAACCTGTAGTAGTGCGCTCGCGAAGTTAGAGGGGATACTGTGAGCTCGCAACCTGTAGTAGTGCGCTCGCGAACATAGAGGGGATACTGTGAGCTCGCAACCTGTAGTAGTGCGCTCGCGAAGTTAGAGGGGATACTGTGAGCTCGCAACCTGTAGTAGTGCGCTCGCGAAGTTAGAGGGGATACCGTGAGCTCGCAACCTGTAGTAGTGCGCTCGCGAAGTTAGAGGGGATACTGTGAGCTCGCAACCTGTAGTAGTGCGCTCGCGAACATAGAGGGGATACTGTGAGCTCGCAACCTGTAGTAGTGCGCTCGCGAAGTTAGAGGGGATACTGTGAGCTCGCAAACTGTAGTAGTGCGCTCGCGAACATAGAGGGGATACTGTGAGCTCGCAACCTGTAGTAGTGCGCTCGCGAAGTTAGAGGGGATACTGTGAGCTCGCAACCTGTAGTAGTGCGCTCGCGAACATAGAGGGGATACTGTGAGCTCGCAACCTGTAGTAGTGCGCTCGCGAAGTTAGAGGGGATACTGTGAGCTCGCAACCTGTAGTAGTGCGCTCGCGAAGTTAGAGGGGATACTGTGAGCTCGCAACCTGTAGTAGTGCGCTCGCGAACATAGAGGGGATACTGTGAGCTCGCAACCTGTAGTAGTGCGCTCGCGAAGTTAGAGGGGATACTGTGAGCTCGCAACCTGTAGTAGTGCGCTCGCGAACAGAGAGGGGATACTGTGAGCTCGCAACCTGTAGTAGTGCGCTCGCGAACATAGAGGGGATACTGTGAGCTCGCAACCTGTAGTAGTGCGCTCGCGAACATAGAGGGGATACTGTGAGCTCACAACCTGTAGTAGTGCGCTCGCGAACAGAGAGGGGATACTGTGAGCTCGCAACCTGTAGGCGTTGTCTTTTAGTTGCGGTAACTCTAATATACGTAGTTATTCTCATAGGAGCTGAGGCTAATGTTCGGAAGTGGATGTCTTCCGGCTGATGACAAATTGCTTGTCAATCGGCGAGGACAATGCTTCAGAGATCGATGTCATGCTCGCACACGTACTATCTTGATAATATCGATAAATATGTACTTAACTACAGAAGTGTCCTCCCGCATGCCACAGTATGCCACAATGAGAATAATATTATCTCCCTGGCAAGCGATTACATTATATTGTGGTCAATTCTTTATTATAATAAAATTAAGTGGTCCGATATTTACGTGTATCAGGTTGATCTCTCAATGTACAGTAAGTTTCACTGGGCACGTTTACAGGTTGATACGAGGTTATTTATTTGGGTACCGTACAGTAAGATAAACAATAATAAGAGGATTGTTCAAGTGACACTGCAGGGATATCACGTGACAATAATTGTGACGCAGCGAGTGGAAGGGGTGACACGACGTTAGAGGGGGCGCTTACGCACCTCGGTGAGCTCGGTCACTTTTACACGGGAGCTCGGAAGTGACAGACGAGTATTATTCAAATTCAAATTCAAATCATTTATTGTTTGATACATGTCAATAGAGATGTTATAGTTATAGTTGTAGTAACCATGTAACATACCTATAAGGTGTACAATATTTAAGAAGCTTTGTCGTTTACTTGCGTTAAATAAAAACATTCTTACAGTCGATTTACTCATTTTTTACATTAATATAAAATTGTAGCTTAATAAATTATTGTGAAATTTAATTTGAATTATTCAAGTTATACATTATTTAAAGTTATTATACATTAGTCAATTTATAAATTATTCAAATTATACATTAAAATATATTATACATGTCAAATTTTACTACATAAACATAAAAAAGTCATAATTACATTGCATTCATTAGTCAAGTTATACATTAATAATATTATAAATGTCAAATTATGCATAAAAATAAGAAGTCATAATAACATTTACATACAATAGTCACTATAAAAAAGGAAAAAAACAAAATAGAGCTAACCCAAATTTTTGTCGCGCTTATAGAGTAGTACGCTTTGTTTAACAAAAAATCCTTTAACTTATGTTTAAAACTATTGATCGCTGAAATACCTTTCACATAGTTTGGTAATTTGTTATAAATTTTTACACCCATTCCAAATATACTCGACTTAAATTTAACAGTTCTACATCTAATACCCGATAGCTCATTTTTGTGTCGTGCACTTCTAAGTGTTTCATATTTACTAATATCACCTTTTATCATTAAAGCCGCTTCATAAATATATAATGAAGGCAGAGTTAAAATTTTTAACCTCCGAAACACTTCTAGGCATGAGTCTGTCTGTTTGAGTCCAGTTATGCTTCTCAAACATTTTTTTTGGGCTCTAAAGGCATATTCTCTGTTAGAGGAGTTTCCCCAGAACAGAAGGCCATATCTTAGAGTGGAGCCCACATATGCATGGTATGCGTTTAATAGTGCACTCTCATTTACCACTTTCCTTAGCATGTACAGGGCGTATGAATATTGGTACAATTTTTTGCAAACGTGATCAATATGATATTTCCAGTTCAGACCACGGTCAATGTACATACCCAAGAATTTTGTTACATCGACTTCTTTTATTGTTTCAACTTTGTAACTTATGTAACTTATGTGAAATTCTTTGAACGATTTCAATTATTTTGGTGTCTAACGGTTTCACGTGACGTGATTTATTTCCTATTCTGTTATTTCTCTTCTAGATAGTTTTTATTTAATGAGCTTCGGATCTATAAGACAAATTGATAAAAGGGTGCTAAAGAGTAATTGTACACATTTTTTATGCTGATAAATGATTTCATTCATTTATTTTAATTTAAAAAAGAATACAAAAACTCGACGTCATAAAAAGCGAACTAAAATAATGGTAACAAGAAAACGTAGAAAATAAATAAATCGAAGATGCAGTCGGAGGCCTTGGAGGAGTGAAGGCACCTAGCGGCAGCCTGCAACCATCGCACGACCTAGAGAAGTCGATAGACAAACTCTTGTATTCAAATCCAACAAGATGTTTCGAGGGTATAAAGAATTCCCCATACAAAGATAGATACATGGATGATAATAAATAATAATAAAATTGAACCAATGTTACAGTAAGTTATTACCTTAAAATTAACTTAACATCGGTCTGTAACCGTTAGCGATCATCATTTGGATCTTTACGGCGGTCCCCAAACTAGGCGGCGCCTGTATCTTGGGGACCAGAGTTGTGATACATAATGCCATTTGCCACTGAAGTTTATGTAAGAATTGGTGAGTAATTGCAAGTAATTATATAAAACTAAATTAAATATTGAGATCAAAGTGAAATTAAAACTTAACTCGTAAATCATTAAAAACAGAAATAAAGCTTAAATTGCACTGAAAAATGCCTAAAACTAAAAATAAAAATATACATACATTATAATTATGTACATTGAAAGAAATAACGTGTCTTTGCTGTCTCATAATTAATAACCGAGTACGTATGTCTGTTTACCCGACAGACATAAGTATGTCTGTCGGGTAAACGACGAATTAATAACCAAGTGGTTATTAATTAGTGGCGTATAATGAGCACGTTTAGTATTCGTCGCCGGCAGTGCGCGTAAGTGATCGGAAGACGCGCCGACCTGATAATAATCAGATTATACTCCTCTGACTTACCACAGCATCGCGACCAACAGTAGGCTCACTACTTGTAATGTGCGTTCCCGTGCATGAAGTAGTCGAGTACAAGTGCAAGAGCATTGAGTCTTATTTACTGAGTGCGAGAGTGTAGTGCAGAGCAGATCGAGTGTTCGGTTGAGTCATTCAGAGTTTGATTGAGTAAGAGTGTTTATCAAAGTGTTAGAGTTTAGTGGAGTGCGAGTCGTCTAAATGGATCTTTCTGCCACCCTCTCTGGTATCTTGTCATACTGATATGCTAGATGTAAGTGACAGGCGGCTGCATGGCAATACAAACGTCTGTTGTGTAAAGTTGACCTACTGTGTCTCTCGCAATTCTCTGCTCTGTGGCCAGGTGGGGCGGGTGCAGCTCGCAGCCTAACTTATTAATATTAAAAAGCAACCAGTTTTATAGCCATAATGTCCGCACAAAATGTTGATATTTTAGAGCGCGTCGACGCCATGTTGCTGGGCCGCAGAGTGCCACGATCACACACAAACGGGGTAATGTAGTGAGCAGCGCTTCCATAAATATACGAAATATTAAATGAGTTCGAAATTCTGAGGAGATTGAGTATTTGTGGCGCAAACAGCTTAGTGCACATACTTGGGGCAAAGTGATGCTACCCTTAACCTTCCGGGGAAACAGGCGTTAAGTATGTTATAGAATACCTATGTGTTAAGTATGTTATAGAATACCTATGTGTTAAGTATGTTATAGAATACCTATATGTTATGTATACATACTATGTGTTCATGTTGTACTATGTGTTCTGGAGCAACATAACATATGTACGTAGTGGGTAGCATAATTGTTTTAAAATGTTATATTTAAGATTTTATGACTGCTTCTTATTGTGCTACTGTTTGATTTTCCTTAAATAAATAAATAAAAATAAATAAATGTACCTACTTCACGCCTGTTTCCCCGAGTATTTAGCCCGTGAGCCGTGCCCCGCTAAATACTTTCATGTAATTTATTGGGTTTTTTTATTCAGTTTTGCATCAGTATCTATGCATAACCAAGACATACAAATTGTGCTCTCAAAACATCTCATCTCTCATCTCATCTCATCTATGCACAACCACACAACAAGGGATGGAGGGACAATTCCCGTAATTGTAAGAACGTTCACAGTTTCATCTCAGTCTCAATCTGTCAAAATCTTGACTAATTTCCCTACATTTTTGCCAAGTTTTGACATTGATTGTCGCTGAGATGAGAGTGCGACTAGGTTTTGAACATTTTTAATTACGGGAATTGGTCTTATACATTTGTGACTCAAACAAGGTCTACACAAACCACGCTAACATATATAAAGTACTTTTCCTATTCCAGAGAAATGCTTAAGAGCTTAAGCTTTATTCATTCATGTTATTATGTGAGGCTTACATATACGATACATGTGATCGTTAGGCGTCGCTTCAGGCCCATGTAGACTCCAGTGGACTGTGGAAATTCTGCACTTTGAGCATCCCTTGAACGAGACGATTTTCCTGAAATATGCAAAATTGTTTACCTTTTGTACGAGCCTCTCTACTTTGCATAACCGTTTTACGGAGGCTGCACCGACTCGCTACGATGGACGCTAGTGTAACGGTTGTGCTACCCGCGCTGAATGTCATTGGAATGTCTTAACAGACAGTGAAGTTATTGGAATCTACTTACAGAACAGAAGAGGCAATGTAATGTAATGCAATGCATCTGACATGTTTTGTGAAGTTCCCGAATGTATTTGATGGATATTACCATCGTTCCTGAATCAACCAGTCATCTTTACTTGATGAATGTTCCCTTCGCGTTCATCCGACAACACAAGCCTCCCCTCTCCACAAACATATCATCGTAATCATCGCCAAACAAAGCCGTTCTTTGTCAACTTGTAAACGCTCGCGATGCGAGCACGCCGGCTGCCGGCTAGCTCAAAGAAACCAACTTTATAGCGCTATTAACATTTTGAGATAGCTTTCGACTTCAGTACACAGCACTTACCCGTATCTAAACAGTTCTAGTGATGCCACGAAATATACAGCTACAGAAGTGCCACTAACTCCATGTTACAAATAGCATATCACCTAAGTTTGTAAGTTGAACTGCTCCAACCACTGTGAAAAATAACACGTTTTGTCTAGTTTTAACGCGTAGATTGTCGAAGGAAAAACGTTTATTGGATATCCATGCATATTGGAAGTTGCTGTGTTTGCAAGACGGTGTGACGGTGTGTGTGTGACGGTGGAGTTTCACGTAATAGGCGCGATAATTCCTTACTGTGTCATCGGTTCGCTAAGACTGCACTAATGCGCAAAAGTGTCTGCTGCATGGCTCTGGTCATATATGATAAAATACCTAAAAGTTGGAAAGAATTGCCGCTATCGTTATTTAAAAAGAGGCTGCGAAGCTTTTTGACAGTCAAAGCATACTATAGTGTAACAGAATTCTTGACTGACAAAAAAATTGAAACTTACAATAATGTTTAAAATCAGAATTATGTTTGGTTTTGTGTTGTGTCTTGTTCTGTTTGTTTGTTAAAGTTTAGTATTTAGTTATAGTCTAGTGGATTAGTTCTTATTTTTGTAATGTTTGCATGCCTACTGGTCAAATATGGCTGAACCTATTTCCTTAAAGCACCATGTACTTTACCCATATTTGCAAAATAAAATATCTTTATCTGTATCCTAGTGAAACAAAGAAGCGATATATAGGTAGTTAGCCGCCGTTTTTTTAAAGACTTATGAGATTTACTATAGAGCATAGTACGGAAATTCTCCTTAGATACTCTGTGCCCGAGTCGCTCCGTGGCGTGAGGGGTCGTCTCGTGCTCGGAGGTGTTTCGTGTCCTGTGTCGCCGTGACGTACGCGCCCCGGACCGCTGTTAAGGCCAAGATGGATGGTAAGTGGCAGCGCGTCCCGCCTCCCGTAACTTCTTACAAGATTTAGATTTGCCGCACAAGTATATTGTTTTTAGGTGAGCCGACGTTTTCATCTTAACTGACTTCGTAAATTATTTATTTACAGAGAAAAGCTTGAAGGGGTTTCGCAAAGTGCTTGCGTGTGTGTGAGTGAAGCGGATTTTACTCAGTAAATTAATATTGTTATTATGATGTTTCATAATCCACATGAACTTTGTAATCAGGATGAGTTGTAAAGACGGAAAGTAATCGTGTCTTCCGCAGATCATTTTAGGCAGAACATGTTTTAAGTAAATTCATTGACATTAATCTTTTGAACGTGTTCATGTTTAAGTTCGTTGAGGATTTGGTTCGTTACCCAAGCAGGGTTTTTGTTAAAATTAACAAAAACCCTGCTTGGGTAACGAACCAAATCCAAAACCAATATTATGTCTGACGCTTTACATTTTTTGACACCTAGCAATCTTCTGGCGCCTGTTTATGTAATCAACCAACATAATATCATAACATGGCGGCATGCAATGGGCAGTCGCGGTACCGCCGCAGGTGCCGGTGGTAACGCATCCGCGATATGTCTGGTATTGCAGTGACCACGTACACACGGCTACACGTCAAGCTATGCATTTTCAGTTTTAGCTGACCTCTCATTGTATAGGTTTTTCGTACAATCAGAAGTCAGCTTATACTGGTTATGTTATATGTATAGCTTGATGTGTAGCCGTGCGTACCAGCAGATCGGCCTTCAAAGTGTTTGCGGTATAATAACATAAAAAAATAAACTAAACTAACTACTTTTAATAACTTCGTCTAATATTATTTGTCGTTTTAAACACCGTTCACTTTAAACACCAACCCAAGCAGCAGACTGCGGCTTAATAACAAGCCAAGCACTTCACAAGTCCCTGTGAGCAGCGAGTTGACTTGTAAAGTAAAGTAGGTACGTAAAGTAAGGAAAGTGTGCCGGCAGGTGAGCGCGTGAGTTACAGCGAGAGTTACGGCTTGTGGCGCGGCGCTGATTTAATGCGGGCGCGGTGGAGCGCGGCCTGTGGCGCGGCGTGCTCGCCGGCCTGCCTAGCTGCCTGGGCTACTACTTGTACCTATATGTACTTACTCACACAGGACACGTTTCATTGGTTTCTGGTAAACAATATACCACACCATGCTACACGATTCTCCTTGATCTAAGGTCCGCTGAGCGTGAGATCTTGGATCGATCCCCAGCTCGAGCACAGTGGCATTTCTCCGTATCCGCTCGGAGTCTGAACAATAGGCACACCCCCTATGCAATAGGTCTTCAAAATAACTGGCGAATTGTGAGTGTATCATCTTTTCTCGTAGGAGCCGTAAAAAGGATATAAGAGGGTGTGAAACAGCATTAGCTAATCATCAATATCAAGCTAAAAGTTTCTTGATATCTCATGGATCCTAGTTTCTAGTGCTTCAGGCTTGTACACAAGTCTCAGTACGACTTAGGAAGGTAACTTTCTTGTAAAATGTTCTCCGCACAATCCGCGCGTGAACTTTGTTCTGCAGTTTATACTCGAGCTGTTAGTAGATGTGCGACAAGTGGCTCACAACTCATAACGCACGCATTATGACTTCTAACTTATATTAAATCCTGGCTGCAGGTGTGCCTGTGTGTCAGTTGTCACCTCAGTTTATGTCTTCAACGACAGCGATTGGATGACACGAACAATTTAATATCTAATTACTTACCTAAGTTATTTTGATCGTTCATTGCGATTCATACATAACATAACATTACGCTCATTGGTATTCCCCGAAGGGTTAGGTAAGTGTTTGGACCCACATGTCGCCAGTTAATGGAAGGGGTTGAATTGTTCCACAAACAACAATTATTGGAGTCGTGCCGTATCACATATTTTTGTTGGAAGTTTTTTGTTGATATACTTAGGTACCTCTTATGTTTGCATAGCGTACTTTAAATATCCAGCATTTTGTTTTAGGTACTAAAACAGCTTGTAAAAAGTAAGCCTTTGTCAGTGACTTACATATAAAACCAGCAGTACAAACACCATGTTACACCAGTGCCGAGTGGTACGCAAAGAATCACAAAGCTACCGGTATCGGTACCTGCGCGTATCGAATTCATCGGGAATGCATTGCGGAGCGTGCCGCCACACTTTTTGCCCTATAATTGAATTCTACACAAAGGTTTGTCGTTTGTGCGCGTAAATCTTCCACTGGCATGTTTTTTTTTTCGTTTACCGCGTGTATGTGCACATGCGGCGTGAGTACGTGATCCGGTGCTCGTCCGTGAGTGTGTGAGGGCGGTTAGTTTGTGTGTATGCGCTGTAATACCTGGACTAGTGACTAATAGCTTAGCGGTTTTCGTTTCAGATCTGTAGAAGCGAATAGATTGCAATCCGACGTGCAATACGAATAGTTGTTTTATTAATGTTACCAAGTCATGCACGTATATGTGTTGCATTTGAATTTAAATGTATTCAATTCTTAGCTTTACTTTAATTTGGATATAAATTTGATAATAAAGTTGAATTCCAACAATCTCGTTTACCTAGCGGAGCTTTCCATGTTTTTAAGCTACATAAAGCACAAGTTTTCAGAGATGGTTACCTTTGATGAACATGACGCCCGGAGCCTCTTTATCTTAGAGACGCGAGAGTTAGCGTCGCTTTGTCTGGTGCGCTCTGATTGTCGGTATAAATCGTAAAAAGCCATTAGTTAGTGATCAGACGCGCACTAAGCTAGCAATCCGACGCTGGGGAATTACTCGCTAAGTGCGCAGGTATGCACACACGGTACATGAGCAGAAGGTCGACTTCTACAATATACGATGACATGCTGACGCACGATGCTTGAGATTCACGCTTAAAGATGGGCGGTACAACTAGATTCAGGTGGTACAACTAAGGCAGAAAATGAGTCATCCGATGTGTCACCTACTGCATTTTGTTGTAGCCTTTAGTTTCCTGTCACAGTATGAAACAGTCGGCCGCATAGTTCAAAAAAACTGACGTCATTTTGTTTATCAGGATTTCAATTTGACCTATTGCGTGCTTTGCATTGCATGATGTATATACTAGTAGCGGTAGCGTTGAGCGTGGTAGCGTTGTACGATACCAGGTTTATCTTGTTTTATCAAAACACTTTCTTTTGTGATAATTTCAAAAATATTTACCAGCGACACCCCCCTGTCAATGTCATTCAAGCGCCAAAGTTATGGCAGTCCTGCGGCACATCTACGCAAGAGCTGTTAACCACTCATTGGAAGGGCTATAAAGAGTGAGTGAGTGAGTGGATCTTCTGTAAGTTTCCGATACCGCGGCCGCCGTCAGCCTGGTCTGTTCCCGGGTTATGTACGAGTCCCGCGGGACTCACAGTGCCTATACTTTGCGAACACTAGCCGAAATACTGTAACACTTTCAACATTACACTAAATGATGATATTCATTCGCAGCTGGTTTCCTGGAAACTTGCTTCAATATTACGTTTTTAATGTTTTTACACCGGGAGTACTTCTGTAGTAATACTGTAGACTTGTAGAGATCTCAACGTTTGGTTTTACCATGCAACCTTTCCGAGTAATTATAAGATAATGGCGATTATGAGATTTAAAGTAAACGCTATTACGAATTTAGAAGGCAGACAAAACAATTGGGAGTCAGCTGAAGAGCTGACAGTGTGCATGGCAGAATATAAAATACATAATATAAGTTGCTAAGGAAAAAATTATAAACTCTATCTCAGGCCTGTCTTTAAGTGACGTATTTGAAGAAACTTCAACAAACGAAGCTTTTCACATCGATACATTTCTGCTATTTTATAACTTACTAGCTTCTGCCCGCTGCTTCGCCCGCGTGGATGTCGGAAGTTATCCCACGGGAACGTGCTACCAAGATAAAAAGTATGTCCTTCCCCAGGATGCCATCTATCTCTTTGCCAAATCAGAAGTTCAGTGGTTTAGGCGTGAAAATGTAACATACAGTTTCAAGTTCAAGTCCTCCCCTAAAAACCGAATTACCCCTTTTTGCCCCGTCAGGGGTCAATTTTCGACAACTTTACATACTTAATATTAATTATTTTCTGACGAAAGTATCAATGCTGAGTTTCGAGTTAATCGGACCGCGCATTCAATTTCTTCCACACAAACTTCAACACCCCTATATCCCCCTTTGAGGGGTAGTTTGAAAAACTTTAATATGATAAACTTTATTACTTAGGTACTTAGACAAGTATTGTTGCCAAGTTTCAAGTTTATTAACTAAATTAATAAGATTTTTTATATAAACTGTATCCCCGCTTTTCACCCCCACAGGGGTGGAATTTAAAAAAAAACATAAAAATTCATAACTTGACTCAAAGATTATTTATACCAATTTTATAATTAATCAAGCCACTTATTATAATCCTCCCCTCTAAAATTAACTACCCCTTTTCACCCCGTTAGGGGTAGATTTTCGAAAAACCCTCATACGTGTTATTATTTATTTTTAGTCTTAAATACACACATAGTACACTGAGTTTCGAGTTAATCGGACCGCGCGTTCAAATTCTTCCACACAAACTTTAACACCAGTTTTGAAAAACTAATAAAGATAAACTTTATTGCTTGCCGCTGAACGGGCCCGAGGCCCGAAAGTAGTAGCGAGTATTCATGCCAATTTTCAAGATTATTAACCTAACGAATAAGATTTTTCATATAAACTGTATCCCCGCTTTTCACCATAACCACCATTGTGTTCATAACTTGACTCACGGATTATTTGTACCAATTTTCGAGTTAATCAAGCCACGTTGTAAAATCCTCCCCTGTAAAATTGACTACCCCTTTTCAGACCGTCAGGGGTAGATTTTTGAAAAACCCTGATACACATTATTCTTTCCTTTCAATTTTAGGTATAAATACTGAGTTTCGATTAAATCGGACCGCGCGCTAAAATTCTTGCATACAAACTTTGAAACCCCCCAATCCCCTTTTAGGGGGTAGTTTATAAAAACAAAAAATGCCCAACTTCATAATTTACTTAGATAAGTAGGTATTCGTGCCAAGTTTGAAGTTTATTCATTCAAGGAATAAGATTTTTCATACGAATGAAATCCCCCCATTTCACCCTCTTAGGGGTGGAATTTCGAAAAACCCTTTCTTAGTAGATACCTACTCTTCACGAAGAATACACCATCTAAATTTCATGTCTCTAGGACCAGCGGTTTAGGCTGTGCGTTGATATCTCAGTCAGTCAGTCAGGACTTTGATTTTTATATATATAGATGTTTTCCTATCATTCGCGTAAGAGTCACAAATAAAGCATTAAATAAATTAAACTGGCTTTCTAAAGGTATTAAAATAATCTGTAAGAATAAAAGTAAATTACACTATAAATAAAAATATAAAAATAATGAATCTTATTTAAAAAAAGTACAAAAGCTATTTGAATTTATTGAAAAAAATGCATTTTAACGTCTAGGAAAAATAATAATACCAAATACATAAACAAAGCTCAAAATAAGTATAAGGCAGCGAGGAAGGTAATAAAAAAGCATACCGGCACAGATATAAAACGCTCCTGCATTTCAAAAATTACTATTGACAATAGTGACTGTATGTATTATGTCCTGATTCTATTGAAAATCATTTAAATATTTTTTTCATTATTTCAGTTACCAATAATAGGCTTGATAATAAAGAAGATTTTTAAGACTAAAACAAATGGATCATACTGAATCAATAAGTAATTCAATATTTATGTACCCACTGGATGGGTAGTGACCTTAAAAAATAGTGATGTCTCTAAATGATTCGAAAGCTAGTGGTTACGATAGTATTCGCACTGAAATCATAAAACTGTCAGTAAATATAATTCTAGAGCCACTTCTACATGTTGTTAACCTCTCTCTAGAACAAGGAATATTTCCCGATTTATTAAAGAGATCAGTAGTGAAACCAATATTTAAAAAAGGGGATAACACTCAAATGAACAATTACAGACCCGTGACTTTGATACCGATATTTTCTAAAATTTTTGAAAAAGCGTTTCATAATAAATTAACAATCTTCATTGAATAGCACAAGATTATTAGGGATGAACAAAATGGGTTTCGTAAAAATAGAAGTACATCTTCAGCAGCCTTTCAATTAATAAAAGAAATAACAGACTGTATGGACAAGATACCTGTTACAGTTTTATTCATGGATATGAGTAAAGCGTTTGACCATGTCTCTCATGAACGATTATTGGAAAAGGTTTCCAGATATGGAATCAGAGGAACGGCATATAGCTGGCTGGAATCTTATTTGTCCCATAGAGTACAACCAGTGGAAGTGAAGAACTATAATAACCAAACTAAAACGTTAGAATCACTTCAATTTTCGTTTATGTTTAATAGGTATGGCGTGCCACCGGGCAGTATTTTAGGGCCGCCACTGTTTTTGCTTTATACATATAAATGATTTCCCGGAAGTTATAAATCATAAATGTGTACGTGTGTTTGCCAACGATACTACAATTATAACCAAAGGACAAGATAAAAGTTCTTACGAACAAGAAATAAATATTGCTCTTCAAAGAACTATAGAGTGGCTACATGCTAATAATTTAAAAGTTAATATTATTAAAACAAAGTTTATGCAATTTCATACCTATCGATCAAAACCGCTGGCCCTAAATATATCTTATAAAGGGGTCGCCCTGGCAGAAAATAACTCTATTAAGTTTCTTGGAATAAATGTAGATAAATATTGTTCATGGATAAATCATATAAATGACATTTGTGCTAAAATAAATAATTTTATATACCCTTTGAGGCGTATAAGCTGCGAGGTATGTAGCAATATATATATAGCTGCCGCAATAACGACTTTCCATGGCTATATAACCTCCACTCTAAGGTATGGTATTATCCTGTGGGGTCGTTGTGTGGAGATTAATCAACCATTCGTAATGCAAAAAAAGTGTCTAAGGGCTATATTTGGGTTGAAGCAAATAGGATCATAGGACGGCACGGTTGGCGCAGTGGTTAAGCGATTGACTGCTGCGCTGCGTGTCGCGGGTTCGATTCCCGCACGGAACAAATAATTGTATGACCTACATGTATTTGTTCCGAGTCTGAGTGCTTTTCTATCTATAATATGTATGTATTTACAAAAAAAAAAATTGTATAATAAGTAGTTTATCAGCCATCTTGTTACCATAACACAAGCATTAGGTTGCTTAGCTTGGGACAAATGGTGCTGTGTGAAATGTCCAGGGATATTATTATTTTATTATATCATGTCGTCCATTCTTTAGGAAATATAAAATATTAACTCTACTTTGGAGGTATGAGGAACAGGGTGTAAAGTTCACTCATCCTCCATTGAAAAGGGAGGATCCTCCGACCAGACGGGTGTTGTGTCTGGCGGGCAATTGCCCAACGATTGATATTGGGAAATTGTATCTATGCTAATGACACGGTAAACTCTGCTTGCGAGATGCAGGATTTGCGTGACGTCAGTATGACGCGTTGTTCGCATGTGGCGTTGCAGATACCGCTACACTACCATGTATGAGTATGTATCATGTATGTGTATGTATGTGTGTTTATATATTAGAATCCTGTATATTTGTTTTCAAACATAATCATTCATCACTTAATCTATGGGCAGTGGAGTAATGTAGCACTTCCCTCTAATGTAGTCACTTAGTTCAATTTAATGTTAAAATGGTAGGATGGATTCTATAGCTCGATCCGTGAAGGAAGCAGTTCTGCCGCCATTTTTATTGGGTAGAGTTCAATTTCCGGGGACCAAGGAACGGGGGTACCTAGTCTGCAAATAAAAATGTCAATTTAATAGTGAAAATTAGTTCAAAACACATCACATTTTAATACGATTCTTTGTTGATTCCTCCAAAATTATTAAAATAAGTTCTTGTGAGTAAAACCCTCTTAAAACGTGTATTATCATTGCGATCGTGAAACAGTCCTTCAAACCCTCTACGCTTTGGATGAGTTCCGCTCCCTTCCCCTGAAAGTTATAATGGCGTCGAGGGCCCCCATAAACGGGGCCCGTGAGCGGCGGCCAGCCACGCGTGCATTAATATCACGGCAATGGTCCACAAACTTTTGGCAACCGATCACGACAATATGGCCGCGATTGTGCGTTATTACGGCGCCGCGCGACGGATCTATGCGCTCATCAACTACGCGCTTATGATCAGTACAGAACGAGGTGACTTTCGGAGAAAGTGTTAATAGTCACTATATTGTTAATAGGCTCATTTATGGTATCGAAGTCTTTTTTATTGGCCTAGTGGTCACAGTCGTGACTGCTGACCGTGGAGGTTTATTCGATGTGCAGGATGGGCAAAGTGGTATTGGGTGTTCCCATCGGGAATTTTTATAAATGGCGAAATGTGAGTGTTCTTTACTCCGCTGTCTAACCGTTCCAGTTATACAGGCGTGATGTTATGTCATGTTATCTAAAACTCAAAATTCTGGGGCTTGTAAGCTTGAACAGCTAGTCAGTTACCCGTGTCAGGTGTAAATGACAGCTGCCAGGGGCGCCCGCTCGGAAGCTTGCCGTAGTGCTCGGTTTCCTAACTAGCACTAACTGTGTTATTAGTTAGATGTGCAGTTAGTTTTTTTGATTCAGTAAATGGAAATTCCTATTTTTTAAAGGCCCAGCTACAAGTAAAAACAGGCCTGCAAACTGAAAGTAACATACGCAAACGTATAACGTAACGTGAATGTACAAAAAGTAGATACTCGCAGGAAATGAAACTGAATATGAACACTAGTTGCTCTGCTACTGCACCACCTAACCCTCTCACTGCGAGTGCGTGAATTAGTGTCTATTTCATTTTTCATTGGGCGTGTGGGCCGGGCTGCTGGCTCTGCCCGGCACTCGGCTGGCGCGGGTTACATCGCCGTTTGTCATCTGAATAATTCACAATGTGCCAGAAAGCCGCGTTTTTGTCGTATACGACGTGCATTTTATGAGCGCGCTACATTCGAACGTGTTCGGCTATCCTCGGGATGTACTCGGTTTTAATGTATTTCCGATATGTCAGTGAGTGATGGTAAAGTATTCTGTTTGTGTTTTGTTTCTTTTCTTTTGAAGTGTTTGTCGGAAATAATGTATTGATGCTGTCCTCGACTCCAAGACTCATCAAAATATAAGACCCGGAATCCAACTCCTTGATAGGTATCAGGTAGTTGGTTTCCTGGTCTGTATACTTTTGATATTTCAATCCTGAACTCCTATTTTTATTTGCTCTTGTACGACAAAGTTATTCGCGGTACTCATAATGATCGGCTGCAGGAACAATACAGTCCCTCAGCGGTAATGACTATCGGTAGGTACCTACTTTACGAGTGCTAACGTGCGCGTTAACGATAACTCATCGCCTAGTACCACGGGGACTACTTCTGTAAACTTTATGTGCCGTTCGTTTTATATCGATGACTATATGACTCGCGCTTTGCTGTTAGTTTGCACGGAAATGTGTCATGTGGCGCTGATGTGTTCCTACAGTGCGATGGCAAATATGTACAATCTGCAACGTATGTGAGTTTCCTTTGAAAACTTATTTCCTATTCCTTATTCCTTATACTTATTCCTTATTGTATATTATCTAACTACATAGATGTTGGTTCTTTAAGAGACGCCAAACAGTTCCAACCCTTGCAAAGATAATGAATTGTTAATCGACTTAATATTATTTAGCTTATTTTTGTAAGAAAGCTAGCCACTAATCTAAGAAAGCAGCGCACTGAGACAACTTATTGGAATCTTGTAAGTTCGCACCACAATGATTAGTGAAAGTTTTCGCATCGGCGTTCATCCGCTAACGATAACAGCCGGAGTATGACGTTCACCAGTCAAGGAACAAGAGCACGATGTAAATCTAATGCAGAAGGTTCACGGCGAATAAAACTCAGTTTAAGGCCCTCCTGCATCACAAATCACTAAATGCATTTAGCGCTGAACAAATTTAAGACATCGTCCTATTTCTGTCAGTTGTTTGAAGATGACCGAGACAGAATTATGCTTTAAATACGTTTAGCGTTGAATTGCATTTAGTGATTTGTGGTGCAACTGGGCCTTAACAGTGGATATGTCTCTGATTTGGATAACATCACTAGACTTTTAACTTTCCCTAAGGTAACAATGTAGCTGCACTGCAAGGCTTTCACAAACTACAGTTAACTGAACATTAAATTAATATATTTGTGAGCAGTGATTTAAATGTTAGCATCATAAATATGCATCCAATCTCCACCAACCCTCTGTTAAAGAGATCTCCTCTTTAGCACGCCGTCTACGCAAATTCATTCTTTAACTGTCCCTTTCAGTATAGGACCTGCAAAAAAACTAAATTAGGAACTTACATAGCACAAGTATTAGCACATAGAAGTGTGCATTTTGTACCTCCTCACGTAGTAACGTAACTACAGCGCGTATAAAAGTGATGTAGTGAGTCCATGCGCGGGCCTTTTGCTCGCTTTACGAGCGTGCTCGAGGCGCGAGCATATTTCACGGAACACTATCCGATACGAGCATTAGAAGAGCGAGAGTTATACTTGGCAAATTGTTTAGTGAACACTTACAGTATTAGAAGACGACGGAACACGTGTGATTGGTGGGTGGAGTAGGAGGTTCACATTTTATAGTATTTTTTTCAATTGTCATTGTCCAAAGTTTTTTGTAACATTATGATTTGAAATACATACATAGGTTATTGGCTTTAGTATTTTACCTAGTAGGGTAACAACTGTGTCTACTACTGCAATATATTTTACCTAGTAGAGTAACAACTGTGTCTACTACTGCAATATATTTTACCTAGTAGAGTAACAACTGTGTCTACTACTGCAATATATTTTACCTAGTAGAGTAACAACTGTGTCTACTACTGCAATATATTTTACCTAGTAGAGTAACAACTGTGTCTACTACTGCAATATATTTTACCTAGTAGAGTAACAACTGTGTCTACTACTGCAATATATTTTACCTAGTAGAGTAACAACTGTGTCTACTACTGCAATATATTTTACCTAGTAGGGTAACAACTGTGTCTACTACTGCAATATATTTTACCTAGTAGGGTAACAACTGTGTCTACTACTGCAATATATTTTACCTAGTAGAGTAACAACTGCGTCTACTACTGCAATATATTTTACCTAGTAGAGTAACAACTGTGTCTACTACTGCAATATATTTTACCTAGTAGGGTAACAACTGTGTCTACTACTGCAATATATTTTTCCTAGTAGGGTAACAACTGTGTCTACTACTGCAATATATTTTACCTAGTAGGGTAACAACTGTGTCTACTACTGCAATATATTTTACCTAGTAGGGTAACAACTGTGTCTACTACTGCAATATATTTTACCTAGTAGGGTAACAACTGTGTCTACTACTGCAATATATTTTTCCTAGTAGGGTAACAACTGTGTCTACTACTGCAATATATTTTACCTAGTAGGGTAACAACTGTGTCTACTACTGCAATATATTTTACCTAGTAGGGTAACAACTGTGTCTACTACTGCAATATATTTTACCTAGTAGGGTAACAACTGTGTCTACTACTGCAATATATTTTACCTAGTAGGGTAACAACTGTGTCTACTACTGCAATATATTTTACCTAGTAGGGTAACAACTGTGTCTACTACTGCAATATATTTTACCTAGTAGAGTAACAACTGTGTCTACTACTGCAATATATTTCACCTAGTAGAGTAACAACTGTGTCTACTACTGCAATATATTTTACCTAGTAGGGTAACAACTGTGTCTACTACTGCAATATATTTTACCTAGTAGGGTAACAACTGTGTCTACTACTGCAATATATTTTACCTAGTAGGGTAACAACTGTGTCTACTACTGCAATATATTTTACCTAATAGAGTAACAACTGTGTCTACTACTGCAATATTAGGGTAACAACTGTGTCTACTACTGCAATATATTTTACCTAGTAGAGTAACAACTGTGTCTACTACTGCAATATATTTTACCTAGTAGAGTAACAACTGTGTCTACTACTGCAATATATTTTACCTAGTAGAGTAACAACTGTGTCTACTACTGCAATATATTTTACCTAGTAGGGTAACAACTGTGTCTACTACTGCAATATATTTTACCTAGTAGGGTAACAACTGTGTCTACTACTGCAATATATTTTCGTTACTAGGATCGGTCGAAACAAAACTTTGCAATAGTCAACTCGCTCCAACAAAATAATGATTGTTAATTAGGTAGCTTGGGTTTTGTTATTCCTTTTCACTGGGAATGACTTCTGTCAACACATTTCTTGAAGGAAATCTAATTCGGCCTTCAAAACTCTATTTAATATTTGCGAACTAAAGCAATGAGGCAGTAATGACTAAGTATTTGTTGTGAGAGCGCCGCCGCCACGCTGGAAGCGGATTTGCTTTTAAATTCTAATTGCGGTGGAATAGGGGAGTTATAAAAACATGCGCTGGAGGGCTTTGAGAGAGTCGCCGTCAAAGGCGAGTGGCGCCGTCGGGCGCGGTTAGCTGCGGTCTGTTTACATGCGGCTGTTTCTCTTTAAAGTGATACCGACGGGGGAGGGTTACGATACCCCACTACCTGTGTCGGCAGTAGAAAAGATATGTGTTACGGCTTTTGTCTGCAATATAAAAAAGGATGAAATTAATTGTAGTAGGTATGAGGCTTACAATATTGCAACTTGACAAGCGTAGCGCTCGAAGCTCGAAGTACGAGTATACTCGACGGGCATAATTAGTGAACTTATCATCACATACAACACGAGTGCTTGTGAAGTACAGCTATGCATTCAACGTCAAGTTTGGTTTGAAATCAGAGTAAAATATTGCGGTACAGAGAGATTATTAGGTTGCAAGCTCGGTGTACCTGTGCCCTTAGATTGGCCATGACGTGTGGCCGCTGGAGCTGTGACGTGCGGGCGACGTGCATCGTTACTGTAAGTGTTACTGCAACCAGTAATATTATGCAAATGTGCATAGTATGCTCGGAATGACTTCATTCAAAGATCGCGGGATCAATAACCATGAGTAATGAATGCCGTACGTACAGTCAACGGTCATTAATTCATTATCAGCTTAAGGACTGTATTGCTGTGAACACGCGGTAAAGGCCGTACCTACGTCTGTGTGTATGTAAGTGATATATCAACACAGTGACAGAACGCACACCTCAGAATTCGCACACTGGCTGGCGTCGAACAAAACCAAAATCATACGTAATTACTAATTACGCATGACTCATGACCTTGGTTGGTTCATACCATTGCTAAAATTCAAGTCGTTATATCAAGTACCGATAGCTAATAGTCTTACGTGTTGGATCAATGAACGCATAGGTCTGGGTTCCAATCTCGAGATGTGACTTTTATTTTTCTTTTCCAACAATAATCTTTATCGGTTGTTTTTTATTATTCGATAGATTAATAAATGAGAATAATAAATTATTATATATTTATTATTATATTGTTATTGTAAAATGGGGTTAAAAATAAAAATGTTTTATAAGTGATTTCAAAATGTTTATTCGTTAAAATTTTATAAACTAGAAATAAATAAACTTCTAGTTAAAACATTTTTTTTTTTCATAAAGAACAATTTATTGAAATAAAGCAGGTACTCTAACCATTTAACAAATACAACTAGCATATCTACCCACGTAAATAAAAAAAAAGTGCGGACTCCTTGTCACAATACAATTAAATTACTCAGAAGTACTACTTTTACGGCCAGTTCAAACTTCAAACGTCAAAGTTAACAAATCGTATTTATTATGACTTATTGCGGTTATAGCTTAAGTATTCATTTTCATTATGAAAAGAAAATTGAAGCTAAACCTCAAAATAATCCTTATTACGGATATGACACAATATTATTTTAATTAAATACTAAAATCCATTTGTAATTTATAACTTAATACTTTGTATAACCCCCATTATTGTCAATGCTATCAAGTAAACGCTGCCGCATGAATCCAACAATATTGAAACATATATCTGTTCCTCTTAAATGTTTCCATATTTCCATGCAATGCAACTTTAACTCCTCATCAGATCTCTCATTTCGTGCTTCCCATCGCTGTATCGCAAAATGAACGTCTTGTTTATGTTTTTCAATCAAATATGGGCGAACGGTTTGCACGGCGGACGGTTCGTAAAGATGTGTGGAATAATTCGGCAAAATATCTCGTTGGTATGAAACCACTTGTTTCATATTCACTGACTAGCTGGGGCCTTCTACTTCGCTTTCGACTGGCAAGGCTTTTCCTGATATCTTTTGACCCTCCGACTCACAGTAGGTATTTCTCTAAAACATAAAAAGAGTACTGTTAGGCTGCTAGCAAAATACAACCAATTTGAAACCAAATTATTTTGAAAATAGAAATGTTACATATTATATCTATTATTATTATACTTAATGTCATATTCATCATTAATTTTCTTTTCTTCTATTTAGGCTTTATGATAAATATAAAACGTTTAAAAAAATAACTAAAGGATCAGCAGTTATACTTTAATTAGAAAAACAATCGATAAAATAATTAAATCATAATACTCACACTCAGTCCGGTTTCATCAAATTTCTGTGATATATTTTAAGTCCACTTTTACGCAGCGCGGTAATATTATCTGCTTTCTTCTCAATACTTAAATTTCGTTGCATTTCAAAATGAACTACAACACCGCTAATAGATTAAACACACGTCACTAATCTACAATAACAAGTATAACAACGGTGAATGACTCGTAACAGATAACTTCTGCATCCGTCTACCTTATAATTTGTTTATTTAGATTTCTGCGGGTAAAATCATAAACTTTTACGAATAAGTGAACATGACAGGGAACTGTAGTCAATAGCGTGATTATTCAAAGTAATTGCAAACGAATGTGAGAGTGTGTGTATAGAGTGTGTGAATAGAGTGTGTGTGTGACCTATACTATAGAGTATAGAAATTACTCATTAGGTCGTAAGTTAAACAAAAGTGTCAATCTATTTCTTCGTGACAATATCACTCGTCTTCTAACCGCCACTGTACATACTTGGTAGTGGTAATATTTTGAGTTTTTTAAAGTGAGGTTTACAAGACTGGAGGAATTCGAACAATAGCTCTTATGCAACGTTTTTGAGATATAATGGCCCGCTGGTTGTCCGTTGAGTTTCCCCATAGATCAACCCATATCGTTACACGGAAGCTACATACCCATGATAAGCTAACAATAACGTATGCTGGGTCGATGTAGTTCTTAGCCTATTTAAATCGAATGCCAAATAATCGAATATCAATTGATCGACCACTATAAATCGAACGTCTAAATACTCGAACGCTCATAATATCGAATGGTTATTAAATCGAACATTCAATACATCGCACACTCAATACATCGAGTGTTCAAAATATCGAATGTTTGTATTCATTCTATCGAAAGATCAATATATAATAGGTATTTTTTAAGAATACAAGAAAAACACAAAATTTACTAATCAATCACATTTTAATCTTTAATTATTATACAAAAGAGTTAACTTTCTTGCAGACTCCATCAACATGTGCTTTCCAGTGTAGGTACTTGTCCATGGTGAATCCTAAAAAATTGACATTGCTGGATTCGTTGATTTTTGTACCGTCATATGAAATATGCCTTGGGACGATCTTTGATCCACAGGTTTGAAATTGCATAAAAGTCGTCTTACCGATATTTACCTGTAAATTAATTGTTCCTCACAACTGTAATTACCTTGTCGTATGTCAATATGATAGATAATATGTCATCTGCAATTATACATTTATTGGTAACAATGTCAGGTAAATCATTAATATAGATAAGGAAAAAGAATACGCAGACCTCTCTTGTTTTACCACTGCACTTTGCTCACAAGATATTTCGACACATTGTTTACGATTATTTAACTATTTTTCTATCCATTATATTGCTGGGCCTCTGATACCATAGTTATCTAATTTTTTGAAGCAGGTTATGAGAAACGAAGTCAAATGCTTTTGACATGTCAAAAAATATCACCATTGCCTGCTTTTTTTTGTCAACATTTAGTAAAATACATATTGTGAACTAAATAAAATGCGGCAAGTGTAGTTGATTTTCCCCTTTGAAAACCATATTGTTCCTTTTTAATTATTTTAAATTTATCCGAATAGGATGACAATCTTTTATGCATAGCCTTTTCAAATATTTTGGGGATGATAGGGATTAAAGTTATGGGTCTATAGTTACTCATTTCTGTCTTACTACTGACTTCTTTAATCGGCTAGGAAAACTCCCTTGTTACAAGGATAAATTTATTAGATATCCTAGCACAGGCACAGTACTCACGACGCATTTTTTTAAAACGTCAGTAGTGATACCATCATAACCAACAGAACTTGTATTATTTAAGGACATAATGATATTTTGAATTTCAATGTCTTCTACTGGTGTAAGAAATATACATACTATTGTTTGTACGGTTTTTATTTGTGTTTTGTGTGTTGCCATTATCGCTGTTCGATTGTTGTATTGAGTAGTTGTTGAATTTTTTGCTATCTCATATGGACTGGTCACTGTACCATTGTCAATTTTTATTTCATTAATGAATTCTTGACGAGCACTACATCCCGTATCATCGCTTATGACCTTCCAAGCCGCTTTACAGACATTTTTAGATTTTTATATAAAATTGTCATTAGTGATTTTTGGTGACTTTGATATAACAGCGCCGTATTGTTACGGCGCTGTTATATCAAAGTCACCAAAAATTTTCGAATAATTTGTGATATAAAGCTTTATTCTCTTTTGTTCGTTTCTTATAAAATTTAAATCTTAGATGTCGTTTGGTTTTACAGTTAAGTCGTAATCCCTTAGTAATCGTAGTAATCACGATACTTTGTGATAATCATTTTTATAATTCGAGTCAATATATAGGTATCATTTGTAGTAAATTAACATAAACCGAGCAAAATGCTATACTCGTTAGCATGTGTTTCAGCCTCCGTCCTAACAACACGTGTCAGAGATAGCCCACGTGGTTTAATTATAATTTTGATCGAAATCTATTAATGTAGAACTTCAGAGGGTCGGCTTATCGCCGCCGCCGCCCGGCTCCCACGCTAAATGTAAAGCTGTGTTCACACCAGAGCAAGCAAGTCGGCCGCCGACTGTGAGCCTAGGTAAGCGTCCATTACAAAAGGTATGAACAACTTTGTTTTTCGTACATGTTCACAGTCGGCGGCAGACTATACGCTTGGTGTGAACGCGGCCTAAATGTCAAGTGTTACAAGTAGGTCGCCGCGATCGCCGCCGGTCGCGAGGTAAATAATCACCGCCGGTCGCGAGGTAAATAACTCTTTTTAGCGAGCAGCCGGTCGATTCTGTAAAAATCTTACCGTGGAAACTCAAGTGAAGTGAGCTTGATGTGAGTGGTCAGTAGTGTCAATTCTTAGCATTATTTGGAATGACAGCTCACTCCACGCTCACTTCACCTAAGTTTTCACGGTGAGACTTTTACAGAATAGACGAGCAGGTCCCTGCAGATTGAAGGGTTAGCAGTTACTAATCTTAATTGTCTTCATGCAGCATTACACAAAGCCTGATTGACACGAGCAGTGCACAACAAACACACCGACATTAGGACGCTATAGCTCGCGCATTCCCTAATAAGTACGCGCTGTAACTGGGTCACTCTTTATTTCGTCTTAGATTTACGAGCGCCGCCGCCGTGAGCCGCAATATCGGCACATTGTGACGGCTGGCGCGGCGCCGCCTATTACACGTCGTCCCCAACTCCGGCACCACGATACAGCATCGTTTGTCCTCGAAGACAGATCCATGTATCAGCCACTGTCTGTTTGTTACATTTACACAAATCATATCCAGCATTGTGTTTGTTCTTATTTACATAACAATATATGACACGTTATGCCTTCAGCAGCGCCCCTTAGCTCTAGTGTTATGAAATTCTAACCGGTTTGTTCTCAATTGTCTTATCGCATAAACATTTTCTGGAGACCATTCTGCAGATTAGATTTTGCCGCTGGGAGTGTCATCTTGGCACACGAATAGAAAACAAATCTAAAAGTATAAAGAATAAATAGTTGTGCTTTGTGTTTAGTCAAAGCTTTATTGTACCTAGTCGTATAAAAAGAAACGTGACAATTTACAGATTTATTTTTAATTCACAATGGTGGCGTGTCCCCGACAGTTATGTTCAGGAGCTGTTCATTCTTTGACAAATAGAAAAATCTAGTTAAGAAATGACTTAAACAATGGCTCGCACTTGTCAACCAGTTTTAAGGTTCGTCAGTGGAAGGCATTATTAATCCATTTATAGTCCCTATATTATTTATAATCCATTCCGTCCCTACTTTATTTATAATCCATTCCGTCCCTACATTATTTATAATCCATTCCGTCCCTACATTATTTATAATATATTCCGTCCCTACATTATTTATAATCTAATGGACACTCTTTTAAATCACAATAATATGGTTACAAAGTATTGGTTACATCACTCATGTTAAAAATTATGCATGTGAGAACGATGCAGAACGTTAAAAGCGTCCGTAATGAAAAGATAAAAAAAACAAATATTTAAATAAATCAAAATAAGCCATGGCAGCAAAGAGTTGACCAGTCTCTACTGACGGTGCCCGTTCACGAACATGATGCATAGATTAGCACCATTCAGCTCAACCACTTTGAAGGGAGCTAGATGATCCAACACATGCGCCACCATCAGCGAGACATTAGAGTGAGAATATGTCACTCAGTCGCCAAGGCACATTCAAGGCAATGAAAGACGTACCCAGTAATAATATAATAATAACATCCCTGGACATTTCACACAGCACCATTTGTCCCAAGCTAAGCAACCTAATGCTTGTGTTATGGTATCAAGATGGCTGATAAACTACTTATACACAATATTTTTTTTTTTGTAAATACATACATATTATAGATAGAAAAACACCCAGACTCGGAACAAATACATGTAGGTCATACAAATATTTGTTCCGTACGGGAATCGAACCCGCGACACGCAGCGCAGCAGTCAATCGCTTAACCACTGCGCCAACCGTGCCGTCAATGTTAGCTTTATAGTCTCTACTCGTACATAGTACTCACATATGTGCTATGCAACTATGTGCTATGCAGTTTGTCGGTAGACAGCAAACCGAACGCGCGCACATATGCTTGGTCCCTACTACTCGACGACGAATTAGTGACTCATTAACGTACGACCATCCAACTGCGTTTCTCAAACTTTCCAAGATGTTTACTTGTAAACGGTGCGATGTTGAAGCGAGAGACGGCGTCACATGTTCTGTGTGCGCGGGGCAGTTCGACTTCCCCTGCTCAGGCATCACGGAAGCAGGATGGAGAAGGCTGGGAGATCGTAAAACTACTTGGAAGTGTAGCAGCTGCAAGACATCGATGCTAGCCAGTCCCCGAGCTGATTCCGACAAGAGTTCACCAGCAGACATGGAAACCATCATAACTGAGCTCAAGCGGCTATCTACACAAATGGAAGCTTTGCCAGCGCTGGTCGAGAGCGTTAAAGCTGTGCAAAGCGAACTTGTGGAGCTCAAAACTTTAAAGGCCGAATTCTCAGAAGTGAAGTCGTCGCTTCAGTTTGTTAGTGACAAAATGGATGAGCTGACCTGCAAAGTATCAACTCTGGAGCACGACATTGAGTCACTGAAGAATACCAAAGATGATATCGCAAAGTTGCAAGATCGCATAGCTAAATTAGAGCTACATCAAGGTGAGATCGAACAGAGGTCCAGGATGAACAACATCGAAATCAAGGGAGTGCCAATGACTACCGATGAAAACCTGTTCTCAATCATGACTAAAATCGGGGATGTTATTGGTTATCATATACCCAAGGAGCAGATTAACTACATTGCCCGAATTCCAATGCGTAGTGATCCACTTAATAAAAATATAATTTGTTCGGTGCATAATAGCTACAGCAAATCTGATTTTGTTTCTGCGGCGAAAAAGCACAAAACCCTAAATGCTGCTCATCTAGGACTGCAAGGCACAAACAGGATCTATATTAACGATCATCTTACACTGGATAATAAAATTCTCCTAAATCAGACCAAAGCTCGTGCCAAAGAACGTGGTTTTGAGCACGTTTGGGTCACGGGTTGTAAGATTTTTCTACGAAAAAACTTTACTTCCCCAAAATTCCACATCAAGACGGAGCACGATTTGAAAAAAATCCTATTCTAAAAGTTCTGATGTTGAGATTGTCGGTTCAGCGTCCTGGTAAGTTGTATATCGCTCACTCCGCCTCATTAAGTTTGAGAACCACTGGTATTTGTTTTTTCTATGCATTCCTTTCTCGCCATCCTTTTGTTTGCTTATCGCTAGTTTTGAACCAGTTCGTACATTATTGCTATTATGACATTAAATCCTGCACTCATTACCTTAAAGATGTGTATTGCTTATTGAGACTTAACAATCTACCTTACAATAATTACTTTTTGTCTCATATCGTTCAAATATGTACTACACTATTCGGACTTTATTCGTATGGAGATAAAGTGTTGTTTCTATTATCTGTATTCATCTCTCAATATTTAAAAAATATTTATTTTAACGGATTGAATGTGCTTTGTATTCTTTTTTCTATGCTTACTCTATTGTTTTTTATGATGTATTATTATGGCGCCTATTAGCATTTTTTATCAGAACGTGCGGGGACTGCGAACTAAAACAGGTGTTTTCTACAGAAATATATGTATTAGTGGTTTTGATGTTATTTGCTTGACTGAGACTTGGCTAACGGATGGTATATCCGATTCCGAATTATTTGATGACAGATATATGGTATGGAGACGGGACCGGGACTACACCAGTACAGGTCAGACTATGGGAGGTGGGGTTTTAATTGCCGTTAAGCGTGAGATTGTGGCTCATGCGCGCAGCGAATGGCATTCATCGGCAGAAGACCTATGGGTCACATTATCCCTGCAACAAAAAAGACCTAGGACAACTTACAAAATGCATATAGGCGTTGTTTATATTTGTTCTCAAAACCTAGGTAACTCATTAACAACTCAGCTGAGTAACTATTCTGATAATTTGACCAACATTATAATGGAGCACCCGGTCGATAAGTTTATTGTGCTGGGTGACTTTAACCAACCCAACTTAACGTGGACGCCTGCAAGTGATGGTTATTCTCTCCTCCCTACAAACCTGAACGGTCACGTTCAAACCACTTTTTTTGATAACATTAACGCATGTAACCTGTTGCAGTACAACTGTCACCCTAACAAAAACAATAGGATTTTGGACTTGGTATTTTCCAATAATGAAGTTTCTGTCTCCTGCAGCTTGGACCCCCTAGTTCCTGAAGATCCTCACCACAATGCATTGTGTATTACGGCGGACTTTGTTCAGCTGCATAGTCTGCCAGCTCGTCCTTATGTTAAATACTTGTACCGATCTGCTGACTATGCAGCAATAAAAGATGAACTCAACATCGTTGACTGGCAGTACGAGTTGGCCCACAGGTCATTGGACGATGCCGTTGCATTCTTTTATGAAGTCTTATATAATGTACATAAAACTTATATCCCATCGAAAACAGTTGTTTCCCAGTCTAAATACCCCCTCTGGTATAAAAGTCCATTAGTAAAAATTATTAAAGAAAAATCCAAATTCCACGCTAAATTTAAAAAGTATGGGAACGATTCAGACTACCAGTCTTTTGTAATATTACGGCAACGTGCAAAGGAACTAGAGAAGTGCATGTTCGATGATTATATGACAAACGTAGAATCCGCTATTCGCAACAACCCTCGAGCCTTCTGGAGCTACATAAAATCAAAGAAGCAAAACAACTCCTACCCCTCTGTGTTGCGGTTCGGAAACCTGTCCTCTAGCAATGGTGAAGAAATTTGCAATTTCTTCGGCGAGTATTTTTTGTCAAACTTTCGTGAATCCACCAGCTCTGAGAATAATACACAACACCATTATACCAGTGAGTGGACTGATTACAGTCCATACGATATTGCCTCTATCGAGGTCTGTGAAGACGAGGTTATGAAACTACTAAAGCACTTGGACTTAAATAAATCTGCTGGTCCAGACAAGCTCCCACCGGTTTTCATAGTAAACTGTGCTACAAGCCTTTCGGTTCCTCTTACAATCTTATTCAGACAATCTCTTAATTCCGGGGTTATGCCTGTTATTTGGAAGTCAGCTTATATAACTCCTATTCACAAAAAGGGACCGAGAAACTGCGTTGAAAACTACAGACCGATATCCAAATTATGCGTGTTCGCCAAAATATTAGAAAAAATTGTGTACAGGCAAGTTTACTCTGCCCTCAGACTCAGTTTCAGCGAACACCAGCATGGATTCTTGGGTGGTCGGTCAACAACTACAAACCTCGTTCTCTGTAGTGATTTCTTGTCAGAGGCTATGTCTAATCGGTCCCAAATCGACGTCATATATACAGACTATGCCAAATGTTTCGACAGAATTGATCACGTCGTTCTCATGCGTAAACTGCTATCGATGGGCATTAGGGGTGATCTATTCCGTTGGTTTAAGTCATGTGGAGGACAGGTGTCAGACTGTTGTGCTAAATGGGTATTCATCAAGATCGATGCATATCCCATCTGGAGTTCCTCAAGGTTCTTTATTGGGGCCGCTCTTATTCAATTTATTCGTCAACGATATCGATTCTTGCTTCCTTCACTCTAAAATTCTTCTTTATGCAGATGACATGAAAATTATGTCAAAGATATCCTCCTTATCAGATGCTCTATCATTGCAGGAGGATCTAGATAGGTTCCAATATTACTGCAGCTCTAATAAGCTCCATTTAAACGTCTCCAAGTGTTACGTGTGCTCCTTCACCAGAAAGCCCGCTCCTTTCACATTTGACTATAAACTATTAGACAAATCCCTAGCTAGGGTTAACATAGTCAAAGACTTGGGAGTTGTTTTTGACTCAAAATTATTATTTGATCAACACATAGACAAAATCGTTAATAAAGCATCAAAATCACTAGGGTTCATATTGAGGGTCTCTTCTGAGTTCAGAAGCATCAAAACCATTAAAATTCTCTACTGTACTTTTGTTCGCAGTCATCTAGAGTATGCCTCTCAAGTTTGGAATCCCAATTACAACATATACATCAATAGATTGGAGGGCATACAAAGAAGATTTTTGAGGTACATTCAATTCCGGTCTAAAACTTATTCTCCCACTTATCTCCTACGCTGTAAAAGATTCCATCTACTTCCTCTTTCTGAACGTAGAAACATTGCAGACTTGGCTTTTTTATTTAGAATCGCTAACGGTTCAACCAAGCTTCCCGAATTGCTGAACAAAATCGGACTGCGGGTTCCTTCTGCTTTTCTGCGCAATCCTCATGTGTTGCATACTCCTATGGTGGGAACGAATTACAGACGAAATTCATATTTGATCAGAGCGAGTCATACGTATAATGCGGTCTGCCGGGACGTTGACATCGATGTTTTCAATACCAGTATTTCGAAATTAAAAAAGACTGTTTGTGATTTCTTTTTTGATCATGTTACCTAATTTATAACCTAATTTATAATTTACGCTGTTTGAAACATTTGTACTAAAGATAATTTATTTACTCAAAACGCTGTCTACCTTCCCAAATATTTTTTGTTTATATCTCTTCTATCTGTGAAAACTTGTAATTGGCCTTATTGTTGTTACTCTCAATCGCGCAAAAGTTTTTAGCTGTAAGTTTTCCAAAAACTGTAAAATAAAATAAAATAAAATAAAATTATACAATAATAAGAGATTGATTGGGTAGTAATAAAAGCTCCGACAAAAAAAGAAGATTTGTCCTTACTCAAAATATTAAATCTACTGCCTAAAATACTAACTTTCCGACTACTTTTGTCCGAATAAAAATGACGAAACGACCGAATGAGATACTGAAATCTTTGAAAAATAAACATGTGCTTATTGCTATAATACTTTTCTACCAGCATAAATTACGTTCTACTGAAAAATATGCTTTGTAATTTTTACCTTTCATATTTCATAGACTGTGGTGCTAGTGTGGTTTGGTTTTACATTCAAACATAATTATGTTTCTGGCACTCGCCGGCCGCTGCCGCGGCACCGATCGCTTCGCTCGCTCGGCTCGTGCGTTATGTGGTCACAGTTGTAACCTAACCTAAACTCGCTTTTTCGATTTAAAATAGACATATGCGTGTTACGTTGTAAATTTCACTAAACTATAACTTTTCGGAAACTTAGTATTTTTTTCGGAAGTTAGTATTTTTTTTGGAAATTTAGTTTATTATTTGGAAGTATAGAATATTTTTCGTAGAATTATAATCTGAATAAGCTTCATGTTTGTTTGTTAAATACAAAATTTTTTATCGGTTAATGTTGTATTAACTTTTCGGTAATTCATTTTAACACAGCTTAGTTAGTATTACAGTCAACCACAGATCGCTGGAAGTTAATTTGTTTTTCGGAAGCTTTATTATTTTCCCTTACAAACTAGTTTAAATGATTATCCGGAGTTAATCCCAAGACTTCAATGTCATCAGGCAGTGAGCTCAGAGTGCACGAGGGAAATGGAACCTCCTTCGTACAATTCATATAAATATTTATAGCATTTGAGCTACACTTATTTAGGTCAACCACCTTATTATTAAAATTATTACTAACTGTTATGGTGTTAATAAACAAGACTTCGACATACTACAGTTACTTATGTCTGAGTTTATGTGAAAAGCTAATACCCTTGCTATTATGTGTCTAAAACTAACAGGCAGATACACAGTATCCCTAGTCGACTTTAAAGTTTCCACAAAACTGTTGGTGTCAAAATATACGAGTTTGTCACTGTAATGACTAGCTAAAAAGTGCATAAATGCTTAAAGTCTCTCTTGGTCCGATATCTATGCAAACACCACTGATGCAAATTATGCATTCAATGATTTTCATGAATTGTTTTGCCTATTTTACTATCTGTGTTTTCCTAGGATTAGAGTCAAGGTCAATAGTAATAATAAGAACACACAAAAGTGGATAAGCAAAGGTGTAAAACAGAGTTGTAAAAATAAACGTAATCTGCGGTATCAGTACTACAAAAACAAAAACTTAACTAATAAAACTATTTATAAAACATATTCAAATCTACTAAAAAAATGTATATATAGTTCCAAAAAGAACGCGAATATAAGCTATATAAATAAGCATGATAACAAGTGTAAAGCGACATGGAGCGTCATAAAAAACTAAATAAATAACACTAATTCTAAAAACAATATAGAAAGTATAAAGATAGACGATACTATGGTTACAGACCCTGTAGAGATAGCTTCGGTATTTAATGACCATTACGTAAACCTATCGCCTTTACCTACACAAAAAAGCGTCGACCCAAACTTTAGGAAAAATAGTAGTGTTAACTCAATGTTTCTGAAACCAATGTTGGAAAGTGAGGTGAGCCGAGAAATAATGTCACTACGCAACACCAAAGCGGAAGGCTACGATGAAATTAACACGAAAATCATAAAGGCTTGCTGTAATGAGCTGACTGGTGTTCTAACACGCTTAATTAATATGTCGTTTTTAACCGGAGTTTTTCCCGAAAAATTAAAATTATCTATAGTAAAGCCCTTATTCAAAAAAGGTGATATATATGATATAAATAATTACCGTCCCATTACTTTAATACCTATTCTATCAAAAATATACGAAAAATGTATGTTTAAAAGACTGATTGACTACTGTAACAAATTTAAAATTATAAGTAGCGAACAGTTTGGCTTCCAAAAAGATAAATCCACTACGTTGGCTATTTATTCTCTTATGAAAATTATACTCACAAATATTAACAATAACTATCTGACTACAGCTCTATTCTTTGATATGTCTAAAGCCTTCAATTTGGTGTCACATGATATACTGCTTCAAAAGGTGGAAACAATTGGGATTAGGGGACCTGCACTCCAGTGGATATCATCCTACTTAAGTAATAGGCAACAATGTGTTATTATCAGTAAAATGAACGAAACCAAAACCATCACATCATACTCATCGGAATATAAACATAATAAATATGGCGTCCCCCAAGGTAGCGTACTAGGCCCAATATTATTCCTATTATATATAAATGATATCATAAAAATAACCAATCATAAATGCATCTTATTCGCTGACGACATATCCATAATTGTGACCTCTGATAAAAAACATAATAATGTTATAGATCACGAGACTGACATTAATAATACTATTGACATACTACTACACTGGCTTGACATACACCATTTGAAAATAAATTTAGACAAATCCCAATATATACAATTTAATCAATCTAATAATAATAAAAGAAATGCCTAAGATCAATTTATGGACTTCAGCCGGATGGTACATGTCGGCCAATATTTAAAAAGCTTGGTTTGTTACCGCTTCCATCTCTCTATATTTACGAAATGCGTGTTTGTGACCAAAAATAAACAATTATTCAAGACAGCAAGCGATGTATGCCCTCGGAGCAGACGTGATCCTTATGAACTGGTGTTAAATGACTTACCAAAACTATCCAAATATAATAAAAGCTGTCTAGCAATGTGTGTGCGTGTTTATAATAAAATACCAAACAATCTCAAACTATTAAATGTAAGATTATTTAAAAAAGAAATTATGCAAATGGCTAAATGAATGTAGTTTTTATAGTTTGAAAGAATTTATGGATAAAAAATATTGACATTATATTCTAACATGAATGTACTTATTTAATTATAATTACCTACCCTGTAACATTAAATTTTTGCATGCTATGTTGTATCTTAGCGGAACATGTTTGTGCCACTATGACCTAACACGCCTAACACCATTGTATACCATGTTTTAAGCAAATAAATTATATTATTATTATTAAGCATATGAATATAATTGTTTTGTCTATTTATAAATTTTATAAAATATGGGATAGCACACAATATTATTTTTCTACAATTTAACGTTAACAACTCAGTTACACAGTCAGGGATTTCATTCACACTTGGAGCACTATCAACAACCTCAACCTAAACATTAGTAAATGCGCGGTCATGACCTATTCAAAAGCCACACAACCTATACACAACATCTACACTATAAATAATGAACCCTGAAACGCGTCTTAACCGTTCGCGATTTGGGTGCTCACTTCGATCCACATCTTACATTTAACCAGCACATAATACAGACCTGCAACAAATCCCGCAAAAACATAGGTTTTGTCTTGCGTCGGGCCAAAATTTTCAGTGATCGTCAAGCCATAACCATACTGTATAACTCCTTCATTCCCAGTTTGCTAGAGACTAACAGCACAATCTGGAACCCTTATGAAGGAATACACTGGTCATCGAAAAGGTTCCGAAGTCTTTTGTCCGCTACCTGTACTTAAAAGTTTATGGTTATTACCCGTACATGTACCCAACACCATTTGTGCTGGGTATGGTGGGGCACCAAAGTTTAGAAGTAAGGAGAAATCTTAGTCTGGTTAAATATTTCATCCGCCTAATTCGTGGTACCCATTTCAATTCCTCCTTACTTCAGTACATCTCCTTTAACATCGCACTAGCCATTATAGACACACACTTCGCCTTCGTCGACGTCCTCTATTCGAAATACCTCAAACCGGTACCATAACCCTTAAGACCAGTCCATTGTACCTAGCCCTCACCCATATCAACAACATTCTGTTATATGATGAGTCCTCAGATGTCTTCGCGAGTACTGACGTGGAATTCCTGCACACTGCTACTCGATACCTGGAGTCCATTGCCACTCCCAGTACAATTTCCTAAGGAGTAGATAAATTAAATAAAACAGTTTCTTGTTATTAATAATTCTATTTCAATTTATCCTAATTCTATCTAATTTTGTCAAATTGTTATCTTATTTTTCTGAGGATGATTTCAGTTTTCTTTGGCCTGATGGCAAAGAAATCGCACAGGCAAAATTGGACGATTTAAAATCAATGTTCCATCTTATTCCAAAAGACTGCTTGGACTTTTACAAGTCATTAAAAGGAAAGGAATCTGAGGAAGATGTGGATGGGTTCGGAGCGGAACTAGATTTTGAGGTGTAGCCGGAGCTGGGTGATGACAATGACAGGGAAGAATAGTAATTAGATTTTAATAATTTTTTTTAATACATTGTAATTTCTGAATAAATACTGACGTATTGACGTATTGACGTAATTGCAAAATAGTACATGATTTTTATTTAAATATCAGTTTGTTCCCATTTTTTTGTTACTTGGATCCTTATTGAGAAATGAAAAGAAACACTCCTTAATGTTAAAACCAATTTAGCAGAAACGACTCAAACCCACATTTTTCCCAATAACTCGAAAATCAGTTAGTCTATGTAATACAACTTGACTCATAAAAAAAAATAGTAAAATTTGCCATAAGTGACAATATTTCAAAACATTCCAAATACAACATGATGATAACAATACACACCTAAACTTAAAACCTCGATAACTCAAAAGTGACTTTTTGTGGGTTGAGTCATTTCTGCTAAACTACGTCCATTTTATCTAATTTTTACAAATTTTTGTTTCATTTTATTTAATTTCATCAAAATTTGTCCATTTTTATGATAACTTAATTTTTATTATTGTATGACATGTGTAATTATAATTACGAATATTGACTAATAACTTGTATGTGTGGTGCAAACCGTTAATGTAAGTTGGTTATTAATAAATAAATAAATAGAAATATTTTTTGACATTAGAATTGGAGCCCAATTCTCACGCAAGAAGATTATACGGAAATTCATACCAGAGATGTAATGCCTGAATAGGAAATCATGGAACATGGTGGAAGGATTCTTAGAGATAGAGCATTACTTCGTCCACCTATTAAACTCAAAGACTATGTTTTAAACATGGCTAGCTGTCACCAAGAACCCAGTACTTATAGGGAAGCTATTAAAAGCCCTGAATTCATAATGTCAGAAACACTAAAAAATAAAAATAAAAAGGGGAAGCATCTCCTCCAAAATATAGAAATTGTGATCAACCAGTGAGCCCAAGTGCCTGTGGAGCAGGACCAGCATTAAGCCAAGCATTTTTATCTAGTATATACTCATCCAACTTATAATATGCTTGTCTACATAGTGTGCGTTTAATGCAATATGAACACAAGCGTATGATAAGTATTACTTACTTACGTAACTTCTCGCAAGGTGTTTGTACTTACGTGCAGGCTCTGCTCTGCGAGCTACATTCCATTATATCTCATATCTCATTTAGCTGTTCTCCAAAGCCGATAATCCCGGAAGCCTCACGTTCGGCTCAGATCTGGTAATCTGTTCCACGGGGAGCTGCATCCACTCGGTACTCTCGAAAACAACGTACGGCAACGGTACGACACTAAAGGAACTTGTCGGTAAAGAGTATTTACTGGCAATTTGTCATTCTGATAGTCCGTGTCACGTGTTAAGGATACCCCTGCATACATCCTGATCAAGGAGAGGATTCACGTCAGCAAAAATAGAAAGCTAGCCGATAAAAAATTGTGGGTTTCCAATGTTCAAGCTAGAAGAACTTCATTAACAGTTATCAGTCGCTTCAAAATGATGGGAACGGACCATATCGTTAACTCACAAAGATCTGGAACTATCTAATGCTGACGTGTTTGTCCTACTGTTGTTCTTGTAAATCGTTACTTATCATTTCATTAAATAAAAACTCACTGCTCAAATACAACTTAGTCAATAAAAATTCCCTACATCGACACTTTCCAGTAAACGTCCAGAAGTAATACCCACGTCCGATGCAAGTATGCTTTGACAGGTCTCAACTAGTTTAACTTGAATTGTGTTGAAATAGAAAGCGCCGCGTCGGCGTCGTCTCCACGTATTGGTAAACTTGCACAACAAGCTGGGAACTGCGCGAGTCGCTGATATTTCACAGACAAGTGAACCCCACCCGCGGGAACTTTGACAGTGTTGGTATATGAAAAGGTACTTTGTGTAGATACTGGAGTATTAATGTTATGTCAAAGGAAGCGAGTTTTAATGTGCATTACCATAAACTGAGTCTCGGTGAGTCCCGAAGGTTCTTGTCGCTCGGGCTCCTTCGGAAGCACTCGGCTAAGTTCGGGGAAGTTTTTACAAATTCTCGAACACGTCGCTCAGTTTTATAATGTGTCGGAATAATTCATAGTGCGCTGGGCGAGGCGCATGAATATGTAACGTGGTCGGTCCACCTGACCCCCCCCCCCCCTCCCCCGGCCCCGCGCCCCGTTGCGCCCCGCTCGCGCCCCCGCGCACCGAGCGCGTACAGGGTGTGCTAACGACACTGCGGTTAATGTTGTGCACACATTAACATTAACACAGTACACAGATCTATGGACGATTTATAAATAATGCACTTGAACAAATTAATTGAACACAGAAAAATCCACTTACATACACTCTGTTTATTTCAATGCTTGTTCAATCTGCCAAGAATGTTCTCAGACACACAATTCACTCAAATAGTTTTAGTAGCACAAGCTCGCTCAAACATTTTTATGATGAATACCTATATCTCGACATCAGAGCCATCTGGTCCGATATCCATTTTTGCAACTTTTCAGGAGAGCGAAAACAAACATTGAAAATAAATAATTGTTCTATAATTTTGAAGATTAAGGAGAACACGGCTGTAATTGTTTATGCTTGGTTATTTGAGATTTGAGGTATGTAAATTTTTAAGCGATTCCGCCAATAAATTCCGAAAAAAACTACATTTTATGTCTAAGGGTAGTTACATCAGACCCAATTTTTAAGGTCTAGTTGCAATCAATAGATCTATGTTTTACAAGTGATGATATTCCAATTTGTTACGGTGTGCCACAGGGCAGTATCCTTGGGCCGACTCTGTTTCTTGCATTTATTAATGACCTTTGTAATTTTAACATCAATAATGCTAAAATTGTAAACTCAAACTCAAACTCAAATCATTTATTTCAATTAAACCATTTACAGGCACTTTTGAATTGTCAAAATTAAATAGTCGGTCAGTTAGTCAGAAAGTTGAAGCTAGTCGCCCATTCCAAAAACGTAGATCTCTATGGAGAAGAACGGGCAAGAAACTCCACGGACACTCTTTTAAATCAAGATATTATTACAAAATCCTGGGTACATTATTCTTATTGCTTCTATATGTGAGAACAATGTAAAAAAAGAAACAATTTCAAATATAACATTAAAAATAAGCCCTGGCAGTTAAGAGATGACCAGTCTCAACCAACGGCGCCCGTTCACGAACATGACGCGTGGATCAGCACCACCCAGCTCAACCATTTTGTAGGGAACCGAATGATCCAACACACGCGCCACCATCAGTGAGACATTTAAGTGAGCATGACATATTCTCAACTGCCATGCTCTTTCAAGTCAACATCAAAATTTCATAAAAAACGGATCCATGGTTCTTACATTTACAAAATTTAAAAAATGCTTCTAAATTATACAAAACTATAGTTTGCAACTTTCTTAATAGATAAGAAAAAAGTATAATATATAAAAAGTTACTACCAATCTGGAAGTATCATTCGTGGATGCTCTTAGTTTCTCAGCCGACTCGTGGCCAGAGCTTCAGAATTCAGCTCAAATTGGCGTCAACTCTGCTAATGAATGGCTACTTTCTCACACTCTCACATTAAACACGTCAAAGACAAAGCTTATAACCTTTTCTACCTCGTCTAAGTCACATCCCAAAATTCTTACTGTCATAAAAGCCCACTCCTGCCACACACATCACATCCAGACAGCTCTACCCTGTTAGTGCCCAATAATTACTCGCGTTGGCAATATAAAATTCCATTTTCTTAACTTCAAAACTCACATCAATCTTCTTACAAGTAGGGTTAGAAAACTCATTTATATTTTTAAAAACCTACGACACGTCGCCACGTCAGCTGTAATAGTACTGTCTATTATTATTATTAATTACAACGGTTATACACCAGTAATTTTTTGTTTATTTATTATTATTATTAATTCTACTACGTCTTATGCCAATCTATTGTGACGTATGGTATTGCGCGTTGGGGTGGCACCGCTAAGACGACAATGAAACACCTAGAAACAGCCCACAGAGTAATATTGAAAGTAGCCACGTTTAAACCAATTATGTACTCAACAAAAACCCTCTACAAAAATTGGAAGGTCTTTAACGTTAGACAACACTTTATCTTGCAGACCATTCTTGTACAACACCGACTTACGCCTTTTATCACATTCTCAAAACGTCGGAAAGATACGGTCTGCACTATTCCACCACCGCACTATAAATTCACCAAACGATTCTTTTTTTACCTTGATATGGACCAATATAACAAACTTAACGCTAACTTACCTATTTATATCCTACCATACTCCAAATGCAAAACTGCCGTCCGTTCTTACCTTCTATGGAACCTATGATGAGACTGAGGATCTTTTAAATACACTCTCTTAACTTCTCGTGTTTGTTCTGTTACAAATAAAAATTTGTGGCTCATAATACAAGCTAATGAAGTGGAAAAATATGGTACACAAAATGATAGATGATTTAATTCTTTGATGGAGACAAGAAAAACCACTGACATTTTGTCACCTGTCAAGTCATCAACTATGGTGAATCACCAAAGAGTACCAACGCTACATTACCCCCCTCTTGAGACCGTCAAGGGCGATAGTGATCAGGGAAGCGCACCTTACGGCCCGACCGTGTCCTTTTAATATTGTCGTCTTCGGTCGTCGGCATTAAATTGATGACTGGTGCATCTTGTGGAGTCTGTTCTTGTCTATGTTCGTTATGGTGTGCAGTGTTGTTGTGTGTTATTGTGGTGTGTGAGTCTCGGAGTATGTAGGCCGGTTTCACTCGGTCTACCGATACTGTGACTATCTTACCGTTAAAAAGGAGTTTGAATACTTTGTTTCCCCTTTCTAGTACCTCATGTGGTCCTGTGTATGCTGGCTTGAATGAACCAGATGACGCGTTATCCCTTAAGAATACGTGCGACGCGGTGGAAAGGTCCTTAAACATAAATATAGCCCGACTGTTGGAATGTCGCGATGCTGATGACGGCTGTAAGTTCCTAGCGAACATGCGTAACCTGGATATGTAGTCGGTCACATCAGTATTGCTGACCGCTTCTGGTTCGAAGAAGTCACCTGGCAGGCGTAATGTTTCCCCGTACACCAACTCAGCCGGAGTTGCCTGTACGTCATCCTTGTGTGCACTTCGGATGCCCAACAGAACTAGTGGTAGTGATTCTACCCAGTTTTGGTTCCCATAGCAGGTAATAGCTGTTTTTAACTGTCTGTGGAACCGCTCAGCCATACCATTACAGGCAGGGTGGTAAGCGGTTGTCTTCCGATGCTCAAACCCAGCTATGTCTGACAGGCGTTTGAAGAGGGCCGACTCAAATTGTCTGCCACGATCTGTCACTATTTTTGTAGGGCAGCCGAAACGTGCAATCCATCCATATAAAAGAGCATTGGCCACTGTTTTAGCTGTGATATCCTTGATTGGTATTGCCTCAGGCCATCGCGTGAAGCGATCTACGGCGGTGAGACAATACCGGAATCCGTGAGAGATTGGCAGTGGCCCAATCATATCTATATGAATGTGCATAAACCGCGATCGTGGTAGTTTGAAGTTGCCCAGGGGTGCGGAGACATGGCGAGTGATTTTCGCACGCTGGCATGCTACGCAGTTCTGCGTCCATTCTCTGCAGTCTTTCTTCACTTCGGGCCACACGTAACGCTCTGCTACCAGTTTAGCACTGGCGTTGGCTCCTGGGTGACTCAAGGAATGTAGATTATCGAAGACTTGGCGGCGAAGTTCTCTCGTGACATAAGGTCTTGGTGTCTTGCTACTCTCATCGCAGTACAGTTCAGACAGCGTTCCCGGCAGCTTAATCTTTTTCAGACGAAGTGACGTTTTCCCGTCAAGCAGCTGTTTGAGCTCTAGATCGGAACTCTGAGACTTGGCTAGTACATTCAGGTCGATAGGCTGGGTGATTGCCTCTACCCGTGGCAGGGTATCGGCAACAACGTTATCCTTGCCCGAAATATGCCTTATGTCTGTGGTAAACTGCGAGATAAAATCCAGGTGTCTGAACTGTCGTGGTGAGCAATTCTCCTTTCGTGTATGAAACGCGAAACAGATGGGTTTGTGGTCTGTGTAGATAACAAACTCTCTGGCCTCAACCATATGTCGGAAGTATTTGATAGCTTCATATATATATCGCGAGCAGTTCGCGGTCATAAGGTGAGTACTTACGCTGACTTGTGCTTAGCTTACGAGAAAAGAAAGCTAAGGGTTGCCCTTCCTCATCCTTAAACTGTTGAAGGACTGCACCCATGGCGGTATCGGAGGCGTCTGTCACTAAGGATAGTTTAGCTCCGCAGTCCGGATGCGCTAGCATTGCTGCTTGGCAGAGACCTCTTTTGCAAGCTGTAAACGCATCGTCCTCCGTTGCCGTGAAACTAACGGGATGCGAACCTTTTACCGAGCCTTCCAATAACTTGTTCAGTGATGCCTGGTGTTGAGCCGCCTCTGGGATGAACCGTCTGTAAAAGTTGACCATCCCTAAAAATCTTCTAAGCTCTCGCACCGTTTTCGGCGTTGGGAAGCTGCTGATCACTTCAACTTTTTCTGGCAATGGTTTGGTGCCGCCTGATGTTACTTGGTAACCTAAAAATGTTACCTGTGCTACTCCGAATACACATTTTGATGTGTTTATCACCATCCCATAGTCTTGCAATCTGGAGAACAGCTGTCGCAGGTGGTCCTCGTGTTCTTTCTGGTTTTTCGAGAATACCAAAAAGTCGTCTAAATATCCAAAACAAAAGTCCAGACCTCGTAACATTTCGTCGACAAAACGTTGAAAAGTTTGCCCTGCATTGCGAAGTCCAAACGTCATGTATGGAAACTCAAAAAGTCCGAACGGTGTGGTGATGGCTGTCTTCGGTATATCCTCGGGATTGACGCGTAACTGGTTATATGCTTTGACCAGGTCTATCGTCGAGAATATTTGACATCCAGAGAGGTTGTGAGCGAAGTCATGAATATGGCGAATTGGGTACCTATCGGGTATTGTTCGCGCATTTAGCATCCTAAAATCTCCACACGGGCGCCATCCATTATCCTTCTTAGGTGCCAGGTGCAAGGGTGAAGCCCAAGGTGAGTCAGAGGGCCTGGCTGTGCCATTCGAAAGCATAGATTCAAACTCCTCTTTAGCAATTTTAAGTTTGTCGGGTGCCAAGCGACGCGGTGTGCACGAAACAGGTGGTCCCGGTGTTGTGCGTATATAGTGTAAGGTGTTGTGTGTAGGTGGACGTTGTATACCTGACGGCCGGGTTATGTTTGGAAACTCCCGGAGTATGTCATGATATGTAGTGTCACCCATTCTTACCTTCACCGAAGAAACAACATCAGAAGGACGAGCAGGCAAAGCGGGGGTCGTAAGCGTAGTGTTGGCATCTATTAGCCGCTGCTTTCTAACATCTACAATCAGGTTGTAGTGTGATAAAAAATCTACGCCTATTATTGACTTTGTCACGTCCGCCACTATAAATCGCCAAGCAAAGTCGCGGCGCAAACCTATATTCAATTTTAAATAAACGTAACCGTAAGTGTTTATCGCACTACCATTAGCCGCACATAGTTCGTAGCTAGTTTTATCACGGCGCACTTTTACAGCTGACCTTGGAAATACACAGACGTCACTACCGGTGTCGACGAGGAATTGCATCTTTGTGTTCTGGTCAGTGACAAATAAGCGACCAATGCTACGACAGTCGTCGGTCGCCATTATCGACTGCCTGTTGCTTTTCCCGACTGGTCGCAGGGCTTTAAGCACCTGGTTGCCTTGTCGCCAAACTTGTAATGGTACCAGCAGGTTGGCCATTTCTTGTAATTGGAACTTGATCTTCTGGACCCCGATCTTTCCCGACTAGTACTTCTGCCGGACCTTTGTTTCGACCGGGACAGTCTGTCAACCTGCGAGGTCAGAGCTTGCACTTGTCTAGTGAGTTCGGCGATTTGACCACTCATCTGTTCCACGCTGCTTCCTGGTATCGCCGTCGGTGCAGATGTTGCTGCTACCTGCGGGCTGGCTGGCACTACATCTTGTATGTGGTCCGCCAGCTCGGCAACTTCTTCTAGGCTCGCCTTGGCCTGCGAGGCGATGATGCTTTGCGTACTGCTCGGCAGGCGGCTGGTCCAGATCGTACGTAAAAACTCTTCCGGCACACTCGGTCCCGCCAGGTGGCGCAGGTGTCGCAAAAACTGCGAGGGCTTGCGGTCACCAAGCTCCTCATGTGTTAATAGCTGCTTTACCTTCTTCTCCCTCGACGCGGACAACCTCTTCACAAGTTCCGTCTTCAGCCTCTCGTACTTGTCTGAAGCTGCAGGAGCCGTGATTATATCCTCGACTTCCGTATATTGGATCGAGACTCCCAATTGCGTGGTGAAATTTCGTAGCGTCAACAGTGATGTTCGCCAGCGCGAACTGGCTCTCCAGCTGCGCAAACCACAACGCCGGTTTTTCGGGGTAAAATGGCGGTACCCGCACATCAACACGGAATACGTCATAGCCCAATGCATCATGAAATGCTGATTTTTCATTGCTTCCTTGTGGCTGACTCATAGTGTTCTTCCGGGGTCACCAATGAAGTGGAAAAATATGGTACACAAAATGATAGATGATTTAATTCTTTGAGACGAAAAACCACTGACATTTTGTCACCTGTCAAGTCATCAACTATGGTGACTCACCAAAGAGTACCAACGCTACACTAAGTAAACCCGAAAGGAAAGGTGGTTTAGTATCAGTTAAAAAGGAAACAACAAACCACCTTAAAAACTGTATATTTAATAAAATTATTACTAAAGGCAATAAAAGGTGAACCTTATAAAATACTTAATTTACCTTATGTAAAACAATAATTTAGTTAGGTACCTATAGCTATGTCCTAATAATTGCCAACCAGCTAAAATCTCAGTATAAAGAGCTATAGGTCGTGGGGAGTTGGAAATAAACCCAATTGTTCCGCTGTAAACTATTAGGTTAAGTAATCTAAATATCCAATATAAATCCCAAATCCCTAATCCTAAATCCTCAATCCTAAATCCTCAATCCTTCCAGTTAATTTGCAGGTTATCATTCAATAAATCGGCGCCAGGGACTCTGAGGGTCCCGGATCCTGGAGCCGACGAAGATGTTCCATACTTTTCCAGATGAACGAAGAAAGTCGAACCACAAGATCCTTAATTTAAATCGAGTTAATTTAAAACGGGTCTAGCGTCCAGGCCCCAGACGCTCTTCTAGGTCCTGGCGGCGAGACGTGTCTCTCGAGTTGCCTCCTGGGAATGACCATACGGGGTTCTAATTATATTAGGAGAAACCAAAGCTAAAACACTAGTTGGTTAACTAGGAACTTTTTTTTTTTTGTCGCTGAGAAATGCTTTATGCATGCCCGCCTCACGGGGGACGAGACGGGGTATGTGGGACTCCCTGTCGGAATGACAGTATACCCACTAAAACTCAGCGGTGTTCCGTCATTCGCCGTGATGGGAGGGCCACGGGAATAGGCATAGCCTTTACCTCCATAGCCCTCCCGGCGCATGCCCGCCTAGATGGTATGGCGGGCCCCGCATGCCCCCCACATAGGGGGGCTACGGGAATGGCCGGGAGCACCTAGCCACTCCCGTCCAACACTGGTGGAGGCCTGTGCAATACAGGCAACGGTGCCCCCGCACCCGCTGCCTGCTGGCCCCCACGCCCGCCTAATTGGCAGGCCCCGCATGCCCCCCAGGATGGGGGGGCTACGGCCGCAGAGGATAGGGAGAGCGGCAACGACACACCGACACTCCTCTTCCCCTGCGGCCCCACCGCGTCCGCCATCGAACGGTGGCGGCCCCGTCAAGGCCGCGGAAGGTAGGGAGAGCGGCAACGTACTCGACACGACACTCCTCTCCCGCCGCGGCCTCCAATCCTCAGCCGCGATGTCTCCCTCACGGGGGACATCGCGGCCCGCCTCAGGTAGGTTGCGATGTCACCCAAGCGGCACCGCAACCTACCCGCCGGCCGCTACGTCGTCGGCTTTTCCGCACAGCCTAGACGAGCGGCCGCTCCTCGGGTTCCTCTTAGCTTCACCGTGGTCCAGTCCACCACGGCTACTGAGCCCCCCCGCCTCGACAATGCGGGAACCCACCGGGGGGGAGATAATGATAACCTAACCTAACCTTTACGAGCGAAGCCGCTAGCAAAAGCATGAAAATATATTCCTAAAAGTGTAGAGGAAGAAAAAGTGTAGGACGCGTAACTCTGCGTAAGTTAAGGAGGAGCTATCCTCAATTATTTAATCTTGACACCGTTGGAACCTTTGATTCTAATAACGAAAATAGTGGTTTGCATAACTGCTCATTTAAACTCGATTTGTAGCAGTTCTTCTCGGACTGAGAACCGGGGAGAGTTTTAAATACCTCAGATTACCAAAACGTCGGTGATATCGAGAACTTTGAATGTTTTCGACTCAGTTGGGTTGCTATGTCCATGCATAAAAGTAGTAAAAATCTTTTTTTCAATTCTCGTGGTCTTCTAAGCTTGACTGAGATGATCCTGTGAAAGCAGATTTTTGTAAAAACTAGTAGTTTGTTATAGAATTTTAAAATTTAGCCCTAATAAAGATTCTTCGGAGGGCTCTGTGTCAAACCCCTCACGACAGACTAAACATTGCCTGTATTTGCGTTCTAAGAATCAGTAGGACCAAAGGAAGGAAGAAATGAGGTGTGCTAAAACACGAGTGGTTCCGCTTAATTTCAACCAGCATACCGTGGTCGGCGGTAGTGGTGCAGCAGTCGACTAGAGATGGGTGAAGACTCCTCCAAGAGATCTCAACATCTGTATAAGGAATGGAGTGAACTATATTAATGAACGTACCGTTGTACTTTCCGTCATTTTCCAAGTGACCAAAACTCTGTAGCACTTCGTGGTGTTATACCTAAATAATTCCGATCTTCATGCTTATGGTGGAAAGGGCTTCGTATCTCGTGAAGACAATTTCAATGGGCTACTCCGACACACACGAATACATGGTTGTAATTGTCATATTAATATATTCCCCTAAATTAAACAGTCCTCATTTACACAGCTGAATATGTTAATGATTCTTGCTTTCACAAATACTTTTAAAACTGCGTAAAGTGTATTCCTTTAAAGAAAGAAGTTTGCAAATAGTATTTAAATGAATGTCTACACTTAAAAACAAGTAAAAAAATATGTTTATTTTAACTTTGAGTTTTGTGTTAATCTTGATAATTCGAGTATATCGTAATGACAGGTAGGTAGGTACTTACTTACTTAGTAGTGTAAAGTGTAATGTGGGTACACCTCTGCCCAACTCTTCGGGGAGACAAGGCGTGATGTTATGTGATGGCGTGATGTAGCCGGACCCTGTTTGTAAAAAATATGATTCTGGAGTCACGTTGCATATACAATCAGAGGTGAATCAGATGATTGACTACTCCTGTCCTGAAATCACGTTTTAATGGATTCAGAAAAATCAAAACAACAGAATTAATTACCCAAATTATAAAAATATTGCCGGCACGGTGAGGCGACGGTGTTGTTGCAGTGGGGCGGCGCTGGTCGTATGTTTATGTTCTATCTCGTTTACATCCAGTGACAACAATAGTGCTGTCTCTTTTCGGTGAAGACTGTTCTTGATAAATGACTTTTCATAGGAGAATAGTTTCTGAGTCAAAGAGAAAGTTGAAATCAATTTTTTTTAGAACTGTTCTTTACATAAGACCCCAAAAATAGAATATTTTTTATTTTTAACCCCTGACGTAAAAACGACGGGTTGTTATAAGTTTGACGTGTCTGTGTTTGTGTGTGTGTATGTCTGTCTGTGGCACCGTAGCTCCCGAACGGATGAACCGATTTTCATTTTATTTTTTTTGTTTGATAGGTGAATTTGTCATAATTTCAAGGTTATTTTTTTCTTTTTGAAGGGTTTCACGTTTATACCTTTTTTGTTATATTTGTGGCTATTTTTTCAATATTTTTTTTTTTATTGTTTAGGCTTTTTATATTCATAGGTACTATTTTTATTATTATTTTGTGTCGGAGGTTTTAAATTTTTAATTTTTTTTTTCTCAGGAGTATAAAGTTTCAAATGATGTTCAGACTGTTTGGCTATAGTGGACCATACATATCCAATAATTTTCACGTAAACGAAATTTTGAACTAAGTGACATGCAAATATATCACCCAGACAAAAAGAAAGAGAAAAAAACAACTTTATTTAGTTAAAAAGTGATTTTTGCAAAAAGTGGACATCGGACCATATCGCTCTGATGTCGAGATATTATCTTCCATTCAATATACTCTAATAAACACTCAGACATAAAACCATATTATATTTTGCAACAGAATACATTTTCTTTCTTAAAATAGTTATTGTTATTCATATTGTATTCAGCCATTCGAGAACATTTCGATACAACACAAATGTAAATAAACGCTTCGTCTCACCAACGTTTATCGTAGCCGGTGCTACGAGCTACGCAAGGTCAACGCAACGAGGCTAGGAACTGCTACGAAACGCTACGCTATCTTGTCGTAATATGAGTAGTGTCTTGGAAGCGTTTTCTATTTGTGTGTGTCGTGAGAATAAGTGAGTGTTACAACTGAGAGTCGAGCGTCCGCGGGCTGCGACACACCAGGCGTGTCCTCCGACTAATTAGTCGCGCGACTAATTAGACGCAGCGCACACTTGGCGGAATCGTTTCGCATTCAGTTTGAGTCCGACTCGCTGTCGTAATTAGTGTAAGGTGGATACTTACATACTCGTCTTACGATGTATGCCGCGGTAAGTATTTATTTTATCGATCGTGGCGTGGTGGCTCGTGGTTGCAGTGTTATTAAACAATTAGTTATACCGGATTTTACATTCGCAACAAGTAAACATTTTACGCACAACAGACAAGATGTTTGATTAATTGTTTTTACAATATTGATGAATTAACAAAATTAGCTTCACCGAGCCGGATTGACGCTAAACAAAAACATAAAGTATTCACTCGCACTGCAGTTTTACTAATACCTAGCACTAATTCAGAATGGTTTACACGTAACGTATTAGTATAAGTGACATAATTAGGAACTTATCCTTGATGGTTGAAATGTTTGAACTTGCCATTATGCTAGTGAATTAGTTGCAGCCTACATGTGTATGTTCATCTATGTCGTCGCTAATGTATCCGCTCTGTCGGGTTTGAGTCTGCTAATACTTTCATTTCGGTCGCACACAACAGCGGCAAACTCTTTAGTTCCGCGTGCTGTTGTTACTAACTCTTTCACGGAGGGCGCTTTTTTGGTTTCGCGTGCATGATAGAATTACACATACAATAGTACGGTCAGCTGCTCATCAGGAGTAACGCTTGGACTATAAAAACCGTCCTTACTGCTACGAAATAAAGGCTCTGCTAAAGGCAAATGTTTAATATGTATGTGCGGTTTACTGTATCTGTGAAACATATATCGTGCTCAGAGAATTATTCACAATATTTGATATGTATTAGAAGCGGATTATGAAAGCTTTATTATTTTTCTCAAATTTAAGTTTTTTGTTATGTTAGAATAAAATAAGGTAACATAATAACTGCTGGTTTAACTTGCAAGCACTGGAATATAAACTTTGCTATTTTGTATGCAAGTACGACATTCTCTACATACATTTCTCACAAAATCTGTGTAATTTATACAGACGCGCATTAATTGCGTACCCCTCGGGCATACATTAGTGAAGGCGTGACTAATTAACGCCGGAGTTCTTAATTCATTAACAGAGCCCGGATTAGCATCGGAATACCGAACAAGAATACATAACATAGTCAGTGAAGAACGTAATTGAATTACCAAAAGATTTACCGGAGACTAGGACACAAGAGCCGTGATTACCTGCGAATAAATTCATAATACTTTTAGATTTCGATCCGTAGCGACGTTAATTGCGAATGATTCATTAAAAGTTTTGCTGGAAGCGTCTCAGCGCTCCGGGAGCCGATATAACGTAATGCGCAATGAATAAGATCCATCGATTGCGGCTCATAAATACGCAACGATCATTTATTCCGCGCTCAATGCGCGCGGACAGCCGGGCTTTGCTCAAAAGACCGTCTTTCCGCCACGCACAACCTAATCCTAACTCCACTTGCCTTTACCTCAAAGTCGGTTTTCGTGTGCACGTTTTAGGCGGGTCGTTCGTCCGGGCTTGGCGTCTCATACATTATGTAGGGCGCTATTGCCGTCGGATCGCGGCGCGTTTTCTTCGAGATGGGGCTCAAATCTTAAGTGGTGATATTTATTTAAGCAGACTCCTCTGTTACACCTTCCGAGCGCCGCCGCGCGCCGGTAGCAAGCACGGCTCTAATGGAGGAGCTATTGTTGGCACTGCGAACTGTTTGCGGGAATGGTGACCTTTAGGTTGGCTTGTATCATTTACCTTAACTTTGTAGTTCGTAATACAGTACACTAACGAGACCAGCACCCTAATTGCGTAACACACAATCAATCTCAATCTGAATAATTTTGAAGGATATTGCTAATCCATTGCTTCATATGTTCAAAAAATGTGTCATTTGTGTCTGCTCAACGACGTAAATAACGCAATGAATGTTGTTGAACTGTCAAAATGAAACCGATTCCGATTGATCCTGTGTTACGCAATTAGGATGCAGTACGTCTTTCTTAAGTTTTAAGGAATGTTAGACAGATGATTTGATGTTATCTTTCTGTATTTGTGTGATTCACATTAGGGACAAGTAAGAAGTTTACTAACTTTAACATTTAGTGGCCCGTTTGAGCTTTTCATTCAGTATAACCCGTTACTGCTTCCAAAGATAATACATTGCAAAGGTACAATGTAGTTACATAATAACTGCCAATGAGCATTTATGTAACTACTTATCTGTTTACCAAATCTTGTTTCCGTTCGATTCCACAGTTTGTGCTTGCGTCAGCACACACAAATGGTTTCGTAATTATCATCAAAGTAACATTCCCTACACAAACATCCACCGCTAGTGCTGCGCCCCCTGTAATATTCACGCGCGTATTATAAAACGTTTCGTTTAACTTACGACCGCTCGTTATTCGCGGGAACTCGGCTCATGTAATATTATAAAACAGTAGGATTCAATGCGATGCGGAAAACATTTTGCTGTTCGCATCGATTTCTCTATGTTTCCGGCGTTACCGAGCACCGACCGCCGCGAGCGAAAAGTGCCGAGAGAGCGGAGCGAGCGCTGAATAAAATATAAAAGCGTCAATATTTGATAAAAACAACCGGGTACCGACGGCCGCACACCCGGCCGGGATAGAACGGGATTACTAACTACTCGGATATTGATAGAAATAATAAATTAAACTGTGACTGTAGCGGAACTTGCCGTGGCTGCTGTGTTCGCGTAGCTACACGTACACGTGCACTGTTCCATTGTTACATCTGATAATGTAATGAATAATGGCCTTTGATTATTGTGATTCGCGCGCGCCGCATTCATGAATATGTTATTATATTTCGATAATATTATAGCGGTTATTATTCTAATATTAATAATAAATGTAAACAAAATGGAATATTTGATTATATAACAATAAATGAGTGTTTAATTTTACAACGAATTCATAAAACAACAATGAAAACAAATAGCTGATATTGCAGACGTGGCCAGAATGATCGATCTATAACTATTTACTTCCTGTAGCTACTTGCATGCAGTAGGACTTGTGTATTTGTAAGTGAGCAGTCATAACTCAATCGCTATACATTTACGAGTCCCGCGCCCAGCGCCCCGCATCCCGCGTCCCGCGTCCCGCGCCTCCTCACTTCTTGTAACGTCTGTTAATCGTATTACACTTAAAAAAACGTAAGCAATTTATCATTTAAAATGGTCGATTTTTCCAGTAAAGTATAACCGGAATCACAAAATCGTAATGAAAAGAAAATGTTTGATAAATCACTCAATTGATCAATTCCAGATATGGTCGTCAAATAACATAAATGCATGTGTTGAAGCGTTTTTAACGATTATAAGAAATTAAAACAAAGTATATAGGTACCTAATTACAATTCGAGATGGTAACCTAATCTGTTTCATTAAGTAAAAAAATGTACCATTGACGCTGCCAATTACTAGAAATCCAAATGTTTTTAGAAAAAACAAAGTTTGACATTGTTTGTTGTACTGAACATTGGTTAAAGGATTACCAAATGCCAACGCAAAACCTTTGACGGCACGGTTGGCGCAGTGGTTAAGCGATTGACTGCTGCGCTGCGTGTCGCGGGTTCGATTCCCGCACGGAACAAATATTTGTATGACCTACATGTATTTGTTCCGAGTCTGGGTGTTTTTCTATATATAATATGTATGTATTTACAAAAAAAAATGTATATAAGTAGTTTATCAGCCATCTTGTTACCATAACACAAGCATTAGGTTGCTTAGCTTGGGACAAATGGTGCTGTGTGAAATGTCCAGGGATATTATTATTATATTATATTATTATTAATGCTAATTAATTATGAGAACTATAGTGTGGGCAGTTGTTTTAATCGTAAATCTATGCTGCGTGGTGGTTCTCTAATCTTGATTAAAAATTGTTTAAAATCCAAACAACGAAATGACATAGTGGGTTTATCAATTGAACATTGCATCGAACTGTCCTGTGTTGAGCTCGATAAGCATGTTGTAGTGTGCGTTTACAGACCCCCTAATTATCAGAACTTTTCGTTATTTGAGTCAATAATGGAAGATGTCCTAGCGAAACTTGCATCGCAAAGCCGCAATTATTTGTGGTGATTTTAATATTAATATTTTGGAAAATAATTCAAATAGCAGTAGATTATTAAGCCTTTTCAAATCTTTCAATTTATCTAATGTTTTTACAGAACCGACTAGAGTAACTCCAACTTCTGCTACTTGTATCGATAATGTCTTTTGCGATTGTGATTATTTAGATAAAGCCATCGTAAACTATCTGCCGTCTGATCATAGTGGACAAACGGTAACTTTTAAGTTTAAAACACCTTTGCAAAAAGTGCAAATACAATATAGGCCAATAACAACTAGTAAACTAAATCTCATTTGTACCCTAAATAATAAGTTAAATGATCTGGGCTATAATGAGGATGATGCAAATAAATTGTACGAGGATTTCTTTTCAGTTGTACACACTCAATTCAATAAAACTTTTGAAAAGAAAACAAAAAATATTTGCCCTAAGTTTATATTTAGTGACTGGGCAACTAGAGGTATTAGGATAAGTAGGGAAAGACTGTTCGAGCTGTATGGCCTTAAGCCTTACATCAATACAGAAACTTACAACACGTATGTTGTACATATTCCAACATTTTTAGAAATACCTGCAAGATAGCCAAAGCCCTGTACATTAGCAACAAAATCAAATCAGCAGAAAACAAAATAAAAACAGTTTGGAAAATTATAAATAATGAAACTAGTAGGAATAAAAAACGAAATACTGATTACACATTGGAGTCTTCACGTGGTGACATATGCTCTAATTTAGAAGTAGCTCAAGAATTTGTACATTTCTTTACTAATATACCATCGAAAACGACGGAAGCCTTAAATTCCTCTCCGGACGTATCAGTTGATTTACTAAGAGCGAACGTTCCAGGTTGCCCGGTTGAGTTTCAATTTAAACATATAAACCCTATGGTAGTTATAAAAGCTTTTCGACAAATAAACATCAAATTGTCCGAAGATCTATGGGGAATGTCTATCAAAGTTTGTACATCCATAATCGAGACTATATCACCATACTTAGCTTTAGTGTTTAATTTGTGTGTAGATCAAGGAGTCTTCCCAGATTTAATGAAATACAGTAAGGTTATTCCACTTTTTAAATCTGGGGACAGCAAAGACACCAATAATTGTAGACCAGTGTCCGTGTTACCGGTATTCAGCAAAGTATTCGAAAAGGTAATGCTCAATCAAATGCTAAATCATTTTAACAGCAACAAAATCTTACACGATCAACAATATGGATTCACTAAGGGACGTTGTACGACTGACGCCGGTGTCACTTTATTGAAACACATATTTACAGCGTGGGAGGAAGCCCAAGATGCTATAGGAATCTTTTGTGACCTCTCCAAGGCATTTGACTGCGTTAATCACGAAACCTTACTCTTAAAACTCGAGCATTACGGATTAGGTAAACTGGCGCTCAGTTTAGTAAACTCTTATTTACATGATAGAAAACAAAAAGTTTAAGTAAATGGTGTCAATTCACTTGGTTTACAAGTAAAAATGGGTGTTCCACAAGGCTCGATATTAGGTCCTTTCCTCTTTTTAGTATATATAAATGATCTACCCCATTTATTAAAAAACCAACCACAAATGGTGTTATTTGCTGACGATACTTCCTTAATTTTTAAGATAAATAGACGTGCATCAAATCTTGACGACGTAAATAACGCCCTACTGCAAGTGCAAAATTGGTTCACTGCTAATAATTTAGTATTAAATGGGAAAAAAACTAAATGCATAAGATTTGCTTTACCGAATGTTAAAAGTAGTGATTGTGACATAGTATTGAATAAGGAGAAACTAGAATTCGTCGATAAAACTGTTTTCCTGGGGATAACGCTCGACTCAAGGCTGCAATAACCCCCTCATATAACATCTCTTGCAGGACGGCTAAGTTCAGCAGCATATGCTGTAAGAACAATCCGTCAATTTACTAATGTAGATACCGCGAGGCTAGTCTATTTCAGTTACTTTCATAGTATCATGTCTTACGGTATTTTACTATGGGGACGGGCTGCAGATATCGAGTCTATTTTTATTCTGCAGAAAAGAGCCATCAGAGCAATATATGGCCTCCGCAGGCGCGATTCTCTAAGGGACCTGTTTAAAGATATTAATATCATGACGGTACCTTGTCAATATATCTATGAAAACATCATGTACGTAAGGAAAAATTTAAATCTTTTCAGTAAAAGAGGTGACAGACACACATATAGAACTAGAAATAGGGACCAATTAGTTCAACCAGGTTTCAGACTGGCTAAAGTAGACTCTTCCTTCATGGGGTACTGTTTAAAATGTTACAATAAAATACCTCCCCACATACTTCAACTCAATGAAACGAAATTCAAATCTTACATAAAACGCACACTATGTAGCCAAGCATATTATAAGTTGGGGGATTACATCGCTGACAAAAATGCTTGGTTAAACGCTGGTCCTGCTCCACAGGACGCATAAATAAATTGATTAGCATTTGGAAATACTTCACACACGCCTACCCTACCTACATACTGTTGGAGCTGATGAAGATTTTAAAATACTATTTTTGCATTGTATAAATTCAATCTCCTAGTATTGTATAATTGCATAGCACATAAATGTGAGTACTATGTACGTACATACTATAAAGCTACCATTTACTGGGTACGTCTTTCATTGACTTGAATGTGGCTTGGCGGCTTAGAGTATGTCATGCTCACTCTAATGTCTCGCTGATGGTGGCGCGTGTGTTGGATCATTTAGCTCCCTTCAAAATGGTTGAGCTGAATGGTGCTAATCTATGCGTCATGTTCGTGAACGGGCGCCGTCAGTAGGGACTGGTCAACTCTTTGCTGCCATGGCTTATTTTATATTTAATTTTATATTTGAATTGTTTTTTCTTTATCTGTTCATTACGGACGCTTTTAATGTTCTGCATCGTTCTCACATGCATAATTTCTAACATGAATGATGTAACCAATACTTTGTAACCATATTATTCTGATTTAAAAGAGTGTCCATGGAGTTTCTTGCCCGTTCTTCTCCATAGGTACCTACGCTTTGGAATGGGCAACTAGCTTCATTTTTCTGACTGACCGACCCCTTGACAATTCAAAAGTACCTGTAATTGGTTGAATTGAAATAAATACTTTGAGTTTGAGTTTGAGTTTGCTGCAGCCGGGCCTCCTGTTTTTAAGTTTCCCATTTAAGTTTCCCTGCTCTAGCGTAAAGTGGATTAAAAATCAACGTGAAACGAATTGTAGTTTTTCGTTGCTTGTCAGTTTGACTCTAGTGATGTTACTCAGTCATTAACGTTCAGGCACTTAATTGTCTCGATTATGTAATCTAAAACGAAGATCCCAGCAGCGTCGTACGTTTGAAACGCACACAAAAATACTTAAAGAAAAGAATTATAGCAAGATCCAAAATACAACCATTAAATATTGGCAGATTGAGGTTTAAGTTAGTGACATTCGGCTAAGATTCTTGGGGCTAGCTGGCTCGTACCAACGCAAATGTATACGTACATCCGCGGTGGTGCGACTCAGACTGCCGGGCACTTCTTCTCTTGCAACCGAGCGGATGGGCAGGTTGCGGATAGCCCAACTCTGGCTGCGGGACCGGCTGCCTACATCTGATCCCGCACCCGGAGCATCTCGAAAGAGATCCCGGAGAGAAGTGCCCGAACACCAAGTCCCAGGTTTAGGTATCCAATTAACCTCATCCCATGTTCCTCAATGTCCTAAACAAACCCAACCCTTCCGTATCCATAAAATCCTGTCAATCCGCAAAACCCCTAGGCTATATCCCAGACCTACGGTGACCCCCCAAGTAACCCACACCCCACTACCAAACACCCTCCCTCCTATCCCTACATCCTGTCGGTCTCTGAGGACGGGTAACCTCGATTCCAAAAAAGCCCACCCCCCATCAAATGAAAATGCAGGAAGTGAATAACACTACCCAGGTGGGTCCCGGCCTAGCCGGGGAATCCCACACCGCCAAGGCGGTCAGCCCCCAACGTAGTCTGGGGGGGAGCAACTAAAAACGCGTAGAGGAGGGGAGTGATGCGGGGTCGGAGTCCGATGTCGCGGGCCCGGTCCGAAATGCGGGCGGAGGTGGCCCGCTTTACAGCTGCCATGGAGCTTCTCCGAAAGGAAAATGAGGAGGTCCGAGTGGACCTGGCTGGGCTGTGAGCAGCTGGCCCCCGAGAGGTGCCGCAGGAGGGGGCGCAACAGGGGCGGCCAGTACCTGCTGAGGACTGGGTCCTAACCCTGGTGCGGCAGGAGCTGGCTACCTTCCAGAGTCGGTTCTCCGCCCTGGAGGCCATCGTCCTGCGCCCCCGCTGGCGGCGAGCCGGCCGGCCTCGGGCCAGTGGGAGGCGGTGTCGTATGGTGCCTGTGTCTCTAGACATCGCCTTCAATACCCTACCCTGGAGCTGCGTCAGGGAGGCACTCCGTTCACCGGATGCCGACCTACCTCTGTCGCACTGTCGAGGCCTACCTGACGGACAGGGCCATCATCTACTTCGGTCATCGGGGAGAGTGGAACCAGCGAGAGATGTCGTGTGGTGTCCCTCAGGGATCGGTCCTGGCGCCACATCTGTGGGATATCGGGTACAACTGGGCGCTGCCCGCCGACGTCCCTAGCGGCTTCAGCGTGGTTTGCTACGCTGACGACACGCTGGTCCTGGCGCAGGGGAGGTCGCACCAGGCGGCGGCCGAAGCAGCAACACGCGGGGTTGCGACAATCGTCGAGAGGATCCGGCTATTGGGACTCGAGGTGGCATTGCACAAGTTTGAGGCCATGTGTTTTCATGGTCCTCGGGACGCGCCACCGTCGGGTTCACAGATAACGGCGGGAGGGGTTCACATCGGCGTCGAGCTGACGATGAAGTACCTGGGACTCGTCCTCGACAGCCGGTGGAACTTCGTGGAGCACTTCCGACGTTTAGCTCCCAGACTGGATCAGGCCGGGGCTGCCTTGAGGCGGCTCCTGCCCAATCTAGGGGGACCAAACGCCTCCTGCTGGGGTCGTGTGGCTGGTCGGCTGGCCCGAGGATACCGCATGGTATCCGCTGAGGTGGCGAGCCTACTTGCCGGATTGCCGCCATGGGATCTGGAGGCCAAAGTCCTCGCCCACATATGACAGTGGCGAGAGGAGGCAAAACGCCGGGGCGTAATTCCAATAATTAATTAATTGAGAAATCACGGTACAGCGGACAGAGCTCCCACGAGATCTCATAGCGGCATGGAGAGTGCGATTGTCGCAACCCAGTGCTGGGCACGCCACAATTGCGGCGATAGCTCCCTTCTTTGAGAAGTGGCTAGAGAGGCGCCAAGGCGCCCTCACCTTCCGCCTGACACAGGTCCTCACCGGACACGGTTGTTTCGGGAGGTTCCGGTGAGGATAAAGCGGGAGGAAACGCCAGTGTGTCACCACTGTGTGGATCGCCCGGAGGACACGGTGGAGCATACGGTGGAGGTTTGCCCGGCTTGGCTTGGCGGAGCACCGCCGTGTCCTCGTGGCAGCGATATCTCGCGTCCGGCCCTGGTCCAGGCCATGGTACGGAGCGAGAGTGAATGGGAGGCCGTTACCTCCTTCTGCGAAGCAGTAATGCTCGCGAAGGAGGAGGCGGAGTGCGTGAGGGAGAGGCTATCTCTGCGCCCTCACGCCCCTAGCCGCCGCAGGAGACGCCCTGGACGGGAGTCAACAGCCGACTCCCGGCCACCGTAGGCGCGGGCTTGCGGACGGCGAGCAATGGGCAGCTCGCCGCCCGGTAAGGACCAGGCTCGGGTCGACGGCGCGTTGTGTTCCACGCGCACTTCAAAGATATGTCAGCACGGACTGACGGGGTCCGCCAGGGCCAATGCCGCCAGGGCTGAGGGTAGTTCGAAAGAGATACCGTGGCCCCTGGCACAGGCAACTGAAAGAACACGGGTGGGTTTTAGTCAGTAAAAGTCTGACACGCCCTTCCGCTCAGCCCAGAGCGGGAGAGGTCATTTGATGATTTACCACCCAAAAAAAAAAAAAAAGGGTGGGCAACTAACTGCGTATCATTGCCGCGCTCTCCAGCGCGGCCGGCTGCTGACTTAGCGCCCATTACACAGGTAGCGACAAACGCGCCCATAGACACAACCCCGGCAGCGACTAACGCGCCCATGGACACAACCCCGGCAGTGACTACACCGTTTTTATACCGTCATCCACCGTTCCCCTACCTTCAACCTAAATAATAACCAACAATATATATTCCCTTGATATTGATATATTGTCCAGTTGCGTGGTTAGTGATAAGTTTGATGCCTACACCCTTCTATGTTCTTGTTTTCATCGTGCCAGTCTGGGGTGACTTCCGTTTCGGCCCACCTTAGCCCCCTCTGTACATACATGGCAGTGGCTAAGTGTTTTTCCAATGCGTGGGTGACTTTATCGGTCCCTTTAATATTATATTGTTGCGTCTCAAAGTTGATCTTACACTCGTTCAATATAATTATAGCTGGTCTATATTTCTCAACTTGTGCTTTTATTTCTTTGAATTTGTTTCTTACTCCGGTGTAACATTTTGAGATTCTGTATTTTCTTACTGTCATGGTTAGCCATTGAGGTGAGAGTGTATCCTATTTATAGTGTCCATCAGCATCATCAGTGTCTGTTGCATTTGTGTCTGCATCTGAAAGAGGCCCTCTAGTGTGAGACCGCCTGTTTTTGGTGGTACTTGTTCTGTTGGTGGTTATGCTGATTCTTTTTGTGGCAGAGTTGGAAATTGCGTTGTATTTGTGACATCTGCGTATTTAACATCCACTTTTACCACTGAGCGTTTAATTCTCTCCTCTCTCTTTGTTTGCTTAGCCTCTGTTTGTTATATTTGCCTAGTTATCACATTTCTGAAAACAGGGCATTTGTCGTTGTTCGCGCCATGGTCTTCTCCTTTACAATTTCTGCAGACTTTTGTCGTAGTACCCTCTAGCGTGGTAATAACTATCTCTGGTTCCTCTAGTTTGCCGTAGCACGATTGCTTCGAGTGATCAAATGCATAACATTTTTTACACTATAATGTGCTTCGGGTTTTCCCTAAATGGTTCGACTTTGATGGAGAGTGCGCAGAAAAATTTCCTTTCCGATGTTTTGAAGTTTTCCAGGAGTTCTCTCGATTTGTGTTTGCCATCAAAGATGAGTAGGTGTGTTTTCCCTGTTCTTCCGAGTGGCTTGATTGCTTTTGGTTTAATGACAATGCAGTCTGCTATCTCGTTAGCAATGGTGTCGGTGGATTCTCCATATTATGTCTCATTTTTGAGCACGATCTTGGTCGCTGGTTGTCTGTCGGACTTCGGTGTCTTAGTAATTTGCTGGTTCGTAATGAATATATTTTTGGGTTCAAAGATTAAAAACAGCAGTAATGTAATTAAAACGACCTGGAATATTATTAATAGTGAAGCGGGAAGATCTAGTAATCGAGATACTGACTATAGCCTGTCTATTAATGACAACATAATAAAATCACAAGTCGCCAAGGCATTTGAAAATTTATTTTCAGATATTCCCGTTTCAACTACTAAATCCCTAAACTCATCACCTTCTGTTGCTGAGTCACACTTATGCCTAGTTTGTACCTAATAGAGCGACATGAACGATCTGACGACACACTAAGCCGAGTGTATACTTACCTTATCTGATAGCACAGGCCTATCCCTACACATTGTCTCATAAGTTGGTCACCTCAGGTACTTCCATACCTTCCTTATGATAAGTTGTTCAAGTTTTTTCCTCCTCAGCGAGATATGTCGCGCTGTGTGCGAGAAAAGTTATGTTGTTGATGATGCCTCGATGTTTTCGTCGAGTGTTTGCGCTCTATTGTTTGTGGGAACTTCCCGAGTGAGACTACGCAGGTGGATGAACACTCGACACACTTGTGTTGTCGTAATAAACCTTAGCATACGTATGGCCGATTTCAATAGTTATTGTTTTATTATGTGTAAGTATTTGTTATTCATGTTTGTCTCTGGGATGCCGTGTTGCCTTGAGGCCAAGATGCGATACAAAAGTCCACAAGCGGCGGTGACGAACTAACACGTGTGCTGTTGTCTTGTTGCCGGCCAATATATAAGTAACATGAAATACACATACTATAAATCTATGGAAATTTCTCACTTAATAATAATTCATCGAAACATTAGCCACGCGGAGAACTAGCGTCGCCGACACGCGGCACATTGAGATTGATTGAGGAGTGCGCTCGACCGCGAGCTGGTGAGTTATTACGATGACGTTTACCTTCTAGGGACATTTATCCCATTTACTGAGAAGAAATTTATAGAAAAACATAACCCCAAGACCAATTTGATTCTCACTAATTCAAATCGTCTAAATTCTCCAGCTCTTTATTTGTTCCTGGCGATTCCTTGAAGCCAACCTTTCCTTTTACATTTCCATTTAATTCAAGGTGTCGTCCGATAAACATCTCTCTTCCCCGTCGCCGAGGGTTTTAATATAATAACATAATATTTATTCTACGGGGAAGAAAGGTCATGTTTTTATTACGGATCAAGATAAACATGGCTACTAAATTAAATGCTTTATTATTTAATGGCGAGGTGCTCACTCGTTCAGGTTATCGGTTATCGTTCAATTCCGATACAATATGTTGTCATTAGTTAATTACACCCTGTCGGCATTCACCTGGAGTCTGGCGTGTTCCGACAATACGCGGCGATACTGTGTCAGTAGGGCAGAGCGCCAGTGCGCGCGGCGGCGGCGCCGCGCACAGCGCACACACAGCGCCACACACGGGGACGCAACGTGCGGGCCATGCAGAAGGTCCACTCTATGCGCTACTATAAATATACATACACGCTCATTGTAAGCATAAATCAAAATATCGCTTTCAAAGACATTAAATTATTTACTTTGTACCTATCTTAAATCTCTTTGATCGCTTTAGTTTTTGAATAATCGGTACAATTTTATTTTAAGACCAATTTGAATTACGAACTGAAAATTACTTAACTTTTTTTTTTACTTTTTTTCTTCCTTTTTGTATTTGAAATAACTCATTTCACATTAGTTTACTGCTAGTGATATGTTATGCCTTTCCATAGAAGAAACCAAGAAAACAAACAAAGTAAGTAAGGGTAAGGTTATGGTAAGTCTACTTGCGCGTTATAAAACACATTAAAGTCATCATCTGCGTGCCTTTTCCAACTATGTTGGGTTCGGCCTCCAGTTCAACCGGGTGCAGCTGAATACCAGTATTTTTCGTGGAACAACTGCCTATCTGACCGTCACGACCCAGTTACTGGGTAACACATAGATTTAGTATATACTACTAGCGAGAGTAACAGGATACCCCTTGGCTAGACTGGTTGTCAGACTTTCGGGCTTCTGACAATCCGTAACAACTGTCAAAGACAAAAGTAAAAGCACAAAAAGAAACAAAACCTCCGTCACTCAGCATAATGCAGTGACACAGCCAGCGTTGATTTGATAACGTCGACCGGTGCAGCATAGCACATACATAAGAAGCGAAAAAAAATCTGCACGTACATTTATGTTCGTATAACTCGTTAAAATGTAGGGAACACCAGATTTTTGTTTCACGATTTCGGGTTTGGTCCCATAGTAAAAGTTGTTCATAATGATGAGTACAATGACCCCCTAGAGTTATGGGATAAAAAAAAAAACACGTTGTATATACAATCATCCAGTATTTTTCAAGGGTCGAGTCAAAATCAAAATCAAAAGTTATTTATTTATTTTTGGGAAAACTTACAGCTTGACAGACATAGTAAGTAATAGATTATTCAAAAATAAGGCCAATTACAAGTTTCCACGTGTAGTAAGTATACCTATACGTAGATGTAGATATAGAGATATTACCATATAATAATTGTATATATATTTTTTTTATGTTAGCCTACGCTGTCCCACTCCTGGGCAAAGGCCTCTCTCCACTCCTTCCCTCTTCCGCGAGCCCACGTGTCCTCCTTCCAGTTTTGTCGGAACCTATCCAGCTCGTCCCGCCATCTCCTACGTGGTCTGCCGCGACCTCGCCTCGCTGTCTCAGGGCACCAATTCTGTGCTATTTTGACCAACAGTTAGTCAGGCATACGGCAGACATGTCCTGCCCAGTCCCATTTCAGTTGGGCAGCCTTTTGAGCCACGTCAGCTATCTTTGTTTTGGAGCGCAGTATTGTGTTTCGAACACGATCCGTTAACTTAACGCCTAGTATACTGCGCTCCATTGCTCGTTGGCAGACCTTGAGTTTGGACTTCTGGATGTTAGTCAAAGACCAAGTTTTGGGCACTATAGGTTAAGACGGGAAGAATACACATGTCCATGAGCCTACGTTTCAGTGCCATAGGCGACTCACCTTTAAATAGATCCTTCAATGACCAGTAGCTCTTCCAGGCGTTTTCCGTTCGTCTTGACTCGTCTTGACCTTAAATAACACAATATAATATATAACCATATATAATACAATATAATATATATATTATCATGTAAAACAGAAATAAAAAAAATAACAATAGACTATTTAACTACTATTTTCGCTCGAAGAAGCAATTAGATAAGATTTTCTTCAATTTAGCAACAAAATGAAAATGATGAAAATGTCGATATCAGCTTCCTGGCAGGCTGTGTTGTACATACGACTCGCTCTCACCATGTACGAGTTCCGTCTGTATGTAGTGGCTACCACTGGGGTGTGCAATAAATGAGGTCTACGTAAGAACACAGACGGCACCCGCAGCCCGATTTTGTGCAACAACTCGGTAACACCAGTTGTTCCATTGGCAATTTTGAAAAGAAACACAAGATCTGATATTTTTCGCCTTTCATAAAGTGGAAGGATATGAAATTTAAAAAATACGTCTTAGACCGATACTGAATGTGCCTTAGAAACCTTTTCTGTATGCTCTCAATACGATTAATGTAGACATTATAATTGGGGTTCCAGACTTGAGAGGCATACTCCAAATGACTGCGAACAAAAGAACAGTATAACATTTTAATAGTCTTAATACTATTGAACTCCGAGGACACCCGCAGAATGAAACCAAGTGCTTTCGATGCTTTCTTGACAATATATAACTTGTCTATGTAGTTACATAGACAAGTTTGGGTTGTGGACGTCAGATAGGCAGTCGCTTCATGTAAAATACTGGTATTCAGCTGCATCCGGTTAGACTGGAAGCCGACCCCAACATAGTTGGGAAAAGGCTAGGCAGATGATGATGATGATATAACTTGTCTATGTGTGCATCAAAGAGGAGCTTAGCGTCAAAGGTAACTAATAATAATAATAATAATAATAGTAAATACGTAGAACTCAAAGACGAAGTAACTAGAATATGGCGCCAACAAAAAGTTTACGTGGTCCCTATAGTCCTCTCCACAACAGGCGTCATCCCAAACCACCTTCTCCATAGCCTTAAATTACTAAACCTAAAAGAAACCCTGTATATCGCCCTACAAAAAGCTGCAATATTAAATACATGTCGCATTGTCAGAAAGTTCATGCAAATAGATGAAAACGAAATAGGTCCTCCTCACAACACATCTCTAACATAACACACCACACGCTGCATTTACTTGACTTCGGTCCGTAAATGTTGCAAAAACCAGCCAAAGAGCTGAGAAAAAAGAACACTCCCGATAATAATAATAATAATAAATCCCTGGACATTTCACACAGCACCATTTGTCCCAAGCTAAGCAACCTAATGCTTGTGTTATGGTGACAAGATGGCTGATAAACTACTTATATACATTTTTTTTTTTTTTTTTTGTAAATACATACATATTATAGATAGACAAACACCCAGACTCGGAACAAATACATATAGGTCATACAAATATTTGTTCCGTGCGGGAATCGAACCCGCGACACGCAGCGCAGCAGTCAATCGCTTAACCACTGCGCCAACCGTGCCGTCTAACTCCCAGATCCCTGATAGTGTTGACCCTATTTAGTGCTGTATCCGTATAGTGTTTCCGTGTAAAGGAGCAAACATAACACTTGGAGACATTCAGGTCCAACTTATTGTTAATACAATAGCCCTGAAAATTATTAAGGTCATCTATATGGATGACTTAATATCTGACGTTGACACTGCAGAGAAAGCCATACAGCTGATCGATTCTGTAAAAAACTCACCGTGAAAAGTTAGGTGAAGTGAGCTTAGAGTTAGCTGTCAATAGTGTCAATCCTTTAGCATTAGTTGGAATGACAGCTCACTTCACCTAAGTTTTCACGGTGAGATTTTACAGAATAGACCAGCAGGCAGCTCAAGAAGTTTCTTATATACTACAAAAGGGTGGCTTCATAGTATCAAAATGGTCTTCCAACTCTACTGAGCTTATGCAATCTATAGATGCAAATAAGAGAACAACTCGAGTACACTTGGATTTAAAATTGGATGGAACTGTGCAAGCCCTAGGATTGATCTGGAATCTAGGAACAGATCAGTTTCAGTATAAAAAAAACTTACCTCTGATGTCAGATAATGTCACCAAAAGAACAATATTATCGGACATGCAAAAACTGTTCGATCCGCTGGGATGGATTACTCCGAGTTTAATCTTGGCTAAAATGCTTATACAGAGGCTATGGCTTCAAAAGGTTGGCTGGGACGACAGGATAAGCCAACACCTGGAGGACGAGTGGTTGAGTGGTGGTGGTTGAGTGGTTTAACTTTGAAGAAGTAAAAGAAGTCTATTTTGATCGATGGCTTGGCACATTAGGTATTGATGTAGAAAATATTGTAGTCTATGGCTTCAGCGACGCCTCCACGTGAGCATATGCAGCAGTGGCTTATATCCGAATAAAGTGGCGAGATGGCTCGGTGTCAACAAAACTGCAAGCGGCAAGGACTAGAGTGGCACCGCTACGAACTGTTTCCTTACCACGGTTGGAGTGGAGCGCTGTTGTTATCGAGGTTGCTTAAGCAAATAGAACACACCATGCGAATCCCTACATCAAACATCTATGCATGGACAGATGCAACCATTGTCCTTGCATGGTTATCTGGCGATCCCCACAAGCGGAAAACATTTGTAGCGAACCGGGTTGTAGAGATCGTTGAAAATATAAACAACAACCGGTGGTTTCATGTCTCATCTGAAGATAATCTCGCAGATATTGGATCCCGGGGCATGTTACTAGTTGATCTGAAAAAGTCTGATTTGTGGTGGATGGTCCAGCTTGGCTCTCTGAAACAGAAATAAGATTAAAACGAGAAAACACATCTACAGAATTAGAATAGAAAAAGGAAATACAAGCAAATTTAAAAATAGAACTTGAAGAAAATCAAAAGATACAATTTAAAGAATTCGATAATGGCGCCGATTCCCTTGTTCACAAACTAAAATATTTTTAAGTTCAGTGCATCTTTTTCTTTCTATTTCATTAAGAAAAGGACAGAAGATAAAATATTAGTTTAGTCCTGTCAAATTAACATACTCCATAGACAATGGCGACATGATGACATGATGATAGCCTTGGTTAACACCAAGGCTATGCACCTTGAGCTTGTTAGCGATTGATCGTCTGAAGCTTTTATCGCTGCATTCAAGCGTTTTGTTTCCAGAAGAGGAAAATGTAGCGATCTACGGAGTGACCAGGGCCGTAATTTTGTTGGGGCCAACAAAGAATTGATGGCCGCATGGAAAGATGCAAATCTGGTCTTTGAAGGTGACATATAAAACACATTGGCACTGGAAGGAATTCAGTGGCATTACATACCAGCATACTCACCGAATTTTGGAGGCTTGTGGGAGGCCGGTGTAAAATCTGTAAAACACCATTTGAAATGCGTGCTCACCACTAATCCTACCTATGAAGAAATGACCACGGTGCTGTGCCAAATTGAGGCTTGTCTCAATTCACGGCCATTGTGTCCTATCGATGACAAGGATCCAGACTGCATAGAAGCACTAACGCCTGGACATTTTCTAATCGGCGAAGCTCCTATCGTTGTACCGTCACCTGATTTCAAAGATACAAGGATTCACTCCTTGTCCCGATGGCAATACACCCAAAAATTACTTGGCGACTTCTGGCGACGTTGGCAACAAGAATAATTTACACGATTATAACAACGTCCCATTTAGTTAAAGAAAGCAGAAGAATTCAAGGTTGTAGATGTTGTTTTAATAAAAACCGATGGATTACCGCCTGGAAAATTTTCTCTGGGTCGTGTTGTAGACAAACATCCTGGACAAGATGGGATAACCAGAGTCTACAGCATAAAAAGTGGCAACAGTGTAGTAAAGAGATGTTGTTCAAAGTTATGTCCTTTACCCATTGCTACTGAGTAAATTAATTTATGTTAGAGTAAATATTTAAAGTTAGGTTAAAGTATTAGATTAATAAATTTGTTGCCGATCATAATCTCAAGTGGTTTTTCTTGTTTAACCGATTTACCCGTTTCATTGTTAATAATTTTCCAAGTGGTTTTTAATTTATTATTAGAATTTATAATTGTATCGCCTAAAATTTTTGATTTAGCAAAAGCACTAATCTTTTTGAATAACTTTTGACATACCTACTCTAAGAAAGAAGTATCAAACCTGTATTTTTTCAAACCATATCACTTGTATAGTCTAGCTCTACTTTTATAAACACCTGGAGTAGCCCATTGGTTAACACCTGGTTCAGAGTAAGCCTTCTGCACCTAGTTGGTCTGCGATAGAGGGTTGCAGAGGGCACGAGCCGTGGTACAACGGGGAATAAAGGCCTCTCGAAGGGTAACCTCGCCCCCCGGCCACCACTCGCCCCCGCACTCGCCCCCGCACTCGCCACCACTCACCCCCGCACGCACACCCCCGCACCTTTTGAACGGTTTGTTTTACGAGCTAATTATTTTGTATAGTTTTTACAGTTATGATTTTAATTGAAAAGGAGGCGTGCGTTATGTGTTCGCTTTGTTTGATAACGAGACGGAAAGGGTTCGGTTTAGTCCTATGACACAATACAGGCATTTTCCTTTTCCATCTAAAGGTTAAGACGTAATTTATATGTATGAATATTTGATACTACCCACGTCTGAAAGAGGCTTTTATTCGGTGGTGGGGATGCCGTTAGCTCACTACCGACGTACATACATATATTCCATCAATACTTATTGAATACTTTACATAAAACTATCCTCTGTAATACAAGTTGCGTACCGTAGATGTTTCTATTTGAATGAACGCAAAAATATTGGCTGCAACTAGGTGAAGCTTATCAAAAGATTTGTTCAGTGGTGACGTGCGGCGAATCATTAGTGATTCTGCGATTTGATTTAGGGTACCATGGAGGGGAGATGGGAGAAATGTCCCCCCATTTTGAAAAAGCTCCTCCGTAAGGACCGGAGCAGCGCTCATTACCGCTCCGCTGCGAGCCGTCACGGCCCGGTGCGTACCGGGACGGACCGGAGCGGGTTTACTTTGTTGCTAACTTTTAAGTATTCAGGTAGTAGAACTTTGGTGTTGTGATCCTTTCCCCCAGATTGAGCTTAAAGTTAAATCAACTTAACTAGCCACCCATGACTTCGTTCATGTCGAAGTCGTAAGATACACAATATACCAACTAAAATAACAGAAATATTTTTATAACCCCCCCCGACCCACCGTATCGCTTTGCATCGCCCGCCCGCGCCTTATTTCTTTCTTTTTGTTCGGCTACTAAGAGTCGTAGCGTGATGTTAAATAGCCTATAATTATGCTCAAAAGTTGGGTTATCAAAAGATTTTTTCAAAACCTGGTTGTTCCAGAGATAAGTGCGTTCAACCAAACAAACAAATTCTTCAGCTTTATCATTAGTATAGATATTCCGTTCATCTAACAAAACAGTGAGTAAAGAAGAAACAACTGAGCTTTATACGGGAGAGAAGATAACACTGACAATAACATGAACATCTCGGACGAGCTCGCTGCAGTCTGAATGCCGTCCGTGCCTGAAGGTCTGGCGCGGTGACAGACGTTCTTAGAACAACATGAACATTTCGGACGAGGTCGCTCCAGTCTGAATGCCGTCCGTGCCTGCATGTCTGGCGTAGTGATAGACGTTCTTAGAACAACATGAACATCTCGGACGAGCTCGCCCCAGTCTGAATGTCGCCCGTGCCTGCATGTTTGGCGCGGTGACAGACGTTCTTAGAACAACATGAACATCTCGGACGAGCTCGCTCCAGTCTGAATGCCGTCCGTGCCTGCATGTTTGGCGCGGTGACAGACGTTAGAATAAGAAATTTTATTTGCTCAAACATGTGTATACATACAGAATTAAAATAATACATGCATGCAAGATCTTAAAATAAGAGAGTGGCTCACGACGACATGTCTGCCATTTCTCATGGCGTGCAAATGTCTTAGTTAGGTACAACATTATTATTATTATATCAATGATTTTTAACTTTTACACTTATACATTAAATATGAGTCACAGTTAAACTTTCTTATATTCAATCATTTACATTATCCAATTATTTATTATTTATATTATTTTCTTTGTCCAATAGTACAAATTACAATTATCACAATGACGGTTTACAACACTTTTAATATACATTCAATTATTTATACTAAAGGCATATTTAAGTTCTCCACTACTACATGACCATAATTGCTATAAAATTTGTTATATTAATAATAATAATAAATCATTTTCTTTCAGGCATTGTATACATAATTACATATACATACATTTCACCCATAGTGACTACATGTCATAAATAAGCAGTAATAAGCATTAGGTATTAAGGGTATTAAATATAAAGTTAAAGTTATAAAGTCATTAAGTTAAGTCATTACAATTTACAATTTTAGTTCTTACAATTACAAATATGGTTATTAAATATTTATTAATATTAATTTATTTATTTATAATAATCACCATGAGTCGTTTAAAAATTCTGTAATACTGTAATATGCTTTTTGTGCCAAAAACAATTTCATTGTGTGTTTAAGTTTTGGTACAGTTTGCTCTTTCCAACTTTTGGGCAATTTGTTGTAGTTTGTTGGCGCGACTACTAACGCCATCTATCGACGCACCAGGACATCACTTTTTTTATCCACGAATGAGGGCTCGCCAACGTCGGCGACCAATCGCAGCAAGCTTTGTTCTCGTTCAACCACCATATTTTTATAAGATCTTTTTGTTAAAATAATTATTAATACCTGATACGCACTGCTTGTAAAAGGACGAATTAAATACAACGAAATCAAATCAATAAATCGATCATTGAAGAGCACCTGCCTCCCGTTCCTGTACATAAATTGGTCCTTGTACATAAGTTCCTGTACATAAGTTGGTGCCATGCAGAAAACACTTTTGCGCACAAGTGCAGTTTTCGATGTATGTACACATAGTTTGCTATCATCACGTCTATTTCTTGGAAATTTGTCTGCCATACGAGAAAACAAATGTGGATTTGCTTTTACGAACATTGCCATTTCTAATATATAAAGTGAAGGTAATGTTAATATATGATATTTAGTGAAAAAATTTTTACAGCTATCGGTAGTTTTGAGATTGAACATAGATCTTACGCAGCACTTTTGTCTTTAAAAGAATATATCCCTATCAGTTGAGTTACCCCAGAAGATAACACCATATCTAATGACGGATTCAACTAAACCATAGTAGGCCGTTAGTAGCGCTTCTATATTTAGAGTACGTGATAATTTGTATAACGCATATGCACCACTACTTATTCTTTTGGCTAGGGCCTCAATATGCGCTTTCCAATTTAAGTTTCTGTCGATTGTTAGGCCTAAAAATTTTGTAGTATTAGCTGTTTGTATTTTATTATTATTATATTCGATGGTCAGACTAGAAAATAATGATGATCGTGGGCTAAAGTGCATAATCAAAGTTTTATTTATATTAATTTTCAAATTATTATTATTCCACCACGTTACCGCTTCAATTAATGTATTTTTTATGTCAGTTTCATATGTATTCTTATTATGGCATGATATAGTTATCGTACTGTCATCCGCAAACAGTGTCATGGGATGTTTAATGGATTTAGGGAAGTCATTAATATAGAGTGTAAGCAGGGATGGTCCGAGTACACTGCCTTGCGGAACTCCATGAGGGACGGTAAGCTCGCATGACGTGAAAACCTCTTCACGTTTGGAGCTCATATTTATTCTACTAATTTGCGTTACTTGTGTTCTGTCTTGTAGGTATGATTGTATTAGATTAAATATGTTTCCTCTTATCAGATAAGCATTAAGTTTATCTAGCAATATATTATGTGGGACATAATCGAATGCCTGCGTCATGTCGCAGAAAATGGCACACACTGGTGCATTTTTATCCATGTTTGTCACAACAGTATGCAAGAAATCGTATATGGCCAAGTAAATGGTTTTTTTCTCCCTAAATCCTTTCTGTTCATCACAGAGTATATGATTTTTTTCAAAATAGTTATTTAGTTCCCTGCAAATATATTTTTCGATAATTTCCTGCATGTTTGGCGCGATGACAGACCTTCTTAGAACAACATGAACATCTCGGACGAGCTCGCTCCAGTCTGAATGGCATCCGTGCCTGCATGTTTGGCGCGGTGACAGACGTTCTTAGGAACAGCTTGATTGTTTCAATTATCACCGTTCTCCTTTAAAGTCATCAGCCTCCTTGTGTTCAGCCACAAATAAGCATAAAATGTGTTCACTCGTTACATAATTTGAAAGCGAAGAATTTCTCTTTCTCAAAGCACAAATAAAGACTGTGGTTCTCAACTGACCGAGTTTCACCGTTTAGATCGTTCACATCGGGCCGTGCACGTTTTATTCGAAACAATTCCGCCGAGAGCCGCCCGGACCGATACCGGACCGACCCGGAGCGGCTCAGAGTGGGTCGGAGCGGCTCGGAACGGCTTGGAGCGGCAGATTGTAAATATTTCCCAAGGCTATCGCATTATGGTGCTCTAACATACCTCTGATATTGTAGCAATACTCGCAATATGAGAGTGCTTCTCAAACCCTATTAAATTTGTTTTTGCTCGAATGCACGCATTTCTGTGTGTACGTCAAAGTGGTTGGCACTACTACAACAGTCGTGGTAGAACTCGGGGGTACCGACATAGTTATAGTATGTAGGTACTGCTGCTAGCTTTACAACGAGTACTACTTGACCTCGATTGTTTCACTCTCCAATACAATTTGCTTGAGATTTCGTGTGAGTTCTAATTAGAACGACAGAGAATCTGAAACTGTTGGTTACATTCAGAATATAAAAAGGCATAGTTATAACTTGTATTTTTAAGTAGACATTTCTAACGACAATAACGGAATAGCACTTAACTATCCAATGTAGGCTTTGATATCAGTATAATTTCTAAAATGCTGTTCAAAGCTCATAGTAGAACTCAAAACTAATTTCAATCACGCGCGCAAACAAGCAAGACAAGCGCTATCTGTGATAACATCGACGAGTTCATATTGATACGAGTGCAAATTGAATCTGACGTCACAAAACTGATTCCATTATCAAACATTATATGAGGTATTAGAGGATTGGATGCGCTGCAGCGCTGTGTGCTAACTATAAAGTAGCAGCGCAGCGCTGTTTGCGCTAGATTCCAATCTGAACAGACGCGGTGCGTCGATGCTCTCGCCTGTAATATTTGCATTCCACGCAGATATGAATGCCGAGTTCTGTGACACGTCTTATTTACACAAGGGACGTCGAAACTATCGCACAGAAGGACTACTCTATTTAATACACAGTAAACACGACAAACAAAAAAAAGGAACCAAAATCATCGATCATCACAGAACGTCCAAAACTGCAGCTGTAAAGAAGTAAGTAATCATAAATAAATAAACCAAATTCCTTATCTTCCATTCTTGGCATTCCGCTTCACTGCACTATCTACGACTGACGCAGGGTGTGAGCCTTCTGCATCTCATTGCACATCCCAGTGCTCCCACAATGCGCGCCACCTAGCACGGCTCCTCCGGAATACGTAAGTTCATTTGCCTTAAAATATTCGCATGTTCGGCGCGCGGCACCGCGGCGGGTATTACTGAACTTTGTTCGATCGCTATTCGATGGCGACGCGATATTAACGACACTTTTACGACACTATGAATACAGTTGGCGCTAGCATGGATGGAGCCCGTCCGCACTATGTATCAACCGGCTTCAACCAGTTTTAACCGGTTCCGACCGGTTCCAGCCGGTTCGCGCTACACGTGACCCCCACACTAACTCGCATATTTTCTCAACTGTTTTATAAATTCATAGATTTATGAGGTCGAGTCGCGAAATGTTGCGTGGAGGCGTAATGGGAACTTTATGCTGGCTTCGGCCGAGAACTGCCGAAATATGGACATTCGAGAACATTACGTATGAATTCATCATAGCGGCTTGTAGCTCATTGTTAATCATGAGTCTCGCCTCACAGACTCTCGCAAGCATGGTACAAGATGGCCAAATGTATCACCTCGATGTGTGGCCTGGTGATGTGACGTTATTTAAAAGATCTGTCATGGCAAACCAAGTAGTTTGTCTTATTATGATTAAGTTTTTTAATCGATTTAACGATGTACTCAACCCCAGATCGACAGATTTCTATGAGCAACTACATAAGTCAAGTTGAAATCTATAGCGGGATACCTTTTGAATTGGAATTGGACGTATGAATGTCTGAAAAAGTGCATTCTCATAGTCTCGGGGCGGACGGGGCGCACGGGGCGCTCGGGGCGGACGGGCGGTGCCCAGCCGAGTGATCGAAATCTCTCTTCCATTGCCGGCGAAGCTTTGTAATCTTGCAGCAGTTTTTGGCAAGAGATTTAGAACGAGGACAGGTGAATCTCAACCTTATTCTTTAAGAGTACAGTCGATGTTTGGTCGGTTGGGGAGGCTAGTGGAAGTGGTCGTAAGTCAGGTCGTCGGCGTCGGGTCACATAATAGATCGGCGCAGAGAGTCCACTCCATACAGAGTACGAACCAGACCTTCACACTACGGGTACTGCAACAACTAGCGATGTCGCTTTTTGATTGCTCACTCAAGGGACAGGCAGCATGGTGTCCAAGTCATACTACAAGTTGGATATGATCCGTTCTATTTCCAAGACAGGGTAATGTTCCTGTTAAGTTCGAGTCGTGTCGACGTCGTCATCAGATAATGCAGGTACTTCATTTTTGAAAAGTTACAATTCCCAAATAACGTACTTAGGTGCGCGATATTCTGAAACAAACAGTTATCGTTCTCAAGCACGTTTGTTTCTTCATGATCAGTTCTGTTTGTTTGTAAAAGAGGAAACAGATTTGTCAAAAATAACAATTCCTTTAAGAACATGTCAATTGTCTATTTTTGCAAAGTAATTTCGAAAACTACTACTTTCTAACCGTTAACAGCAACATAAGAAGTATAAAAACATGTTTATTTTGGAATGCATGATATTAATAAATACTCGAGATTATCAGTTTACAAGTGCGTTTAATGTAGATAAGTAGAATGTACTCGTAGGAGAGGCGAGCGCTGCGTCTGGCATTCGATTAAATACTCGAACGTTACAAACATGCAGCGCGATAACATCGAGACCAACTGTTTGCTATGTGCTGTGTAACGCTACTGGGCATTATCTATCTAATATATTTATACACGTATCAATTAAAGTCAGTTTTCGTGTCTGTCTGTGTCACCGCATTGTTCTTCTAAACTACGAAACGAATTTTAATGTGGTATTCACCATCGAAAACTAAATATTATTTTAGATACAGGCCGCGCTACTAGCGCCATCGCGGTGGCAGAGCGCAACGTCCTCCGCCTTCAGTTTATCTGTGCTCTCATTTTGAATCATTGTGAAAACTATTCAAGTTAGGTTTGTTTGCTATGAATTGATATTGTAATTAACAGCAATAAATGTCGTGTCATGTTTTTATGGTTAATTGAATGTTATATTTTGTAATTAGTGTTAAACAAACATGTCAATAGCAAACATGAATCTTTTATTACAGAGAAATCAAATTATAATTTGCCCGATGACGCCGTCGGGCAAATTATAATTTATTTATCTCCTCACCTCTCCTCCTCTCCTCTCCTCCTCCTCGCCTCACTCCTGAACAAATAATAATAATAATAATATTTTTATTTAATCTCAAATTAACTTTACATTATGTTTTCGAGTAACACTGAACCCCACACTAGAATACCCTGTGTCGTGAGGTACAGTCTCTTTCATCACAATTTGTATTAGCTGTAGTTTATTCAGATCAACATAACTACATAGGTAATAGTAAATAAATTAAACCTACGGAAATAGTTGTGTGCATGTTGTGGGAAAAATGAAAGGTATATGTTAAGTATAGTGTGTAGTGTAAGTATGTAGTGTAAATGTAATGAGCGTGTTGTGGGAGAGTGAGTGTTGTGATGTGTTTGTGTGTGTTTTGATTCAGCGAATAGAGATTATACTTTCAGTCTTCAAATAATCTAAACCTAGCAACCAATCAGTTACAGTTTTCTTACAAACATGTCTAGCCGAGTTTAAGATATTCACTTCTTTATTTATTTTTGGGTATAAGTGAGGGCCCATGAAAGCAAAAGCTTTTTTGCCAAAGATCAACTTGCAGGTTGGTCTTTTCCATTTGCATCTTCTTTGTGAGCGCTTGTCATCAATAATAGCATGGTGCGCAGTTTTGTGAAATGTAAGGATAACAGCCAGTATACATATATAGTTTGCGCACCGTTAGAACTCTAGACTCTTGGTAAAGTAAGTGTGTTGGGTGGCGAGTTCTCCTCTTATACATTACCTTTAAAATTGCTCTTTGTGCCCGCTCTGCACTAATAAGATGACTTTTACTTGCTGATCCCTAGGTCAAGACACAGTATCCTAGGATTGACTGGCAAAGAGTATGGTAGATCATCTTAAGCGTCGAGATTTCTGCCAGTGATCTTAGTGTCTTGAATATGTAAAGCAGCTTTCTGACTCGAGCACTTAGCGTTTCGATTTGTTTCTGCCATTTCAGATGCTGGTCAATAATAACACCAAGATATTTGATACTATTCACTACTTCAAAGGCTATGCAGTTGCAAGTGTTACCCAGAACATAGCCGCATGTATGTAGTTTAACTGTGAACAGTGATGGAGCCAATATTTTTCGTTACGCTGAAGTTAATGATTTTGGTTTTTTCCACGTTCAATGTTAGTAAATTGTGCTGCAACCAGTAAAATACCGTCTGCATTCCGGCTTCCGCAGCGTTATAGGTTTCCTCCCACGACCTACCATGAAAAATGATGGCAGTGTCGTCTGCATATGCAAAAATCTGTGCCCTATTTAACTGGAGTGAACAGAGACCGTTTATGTATAAAAGAAACAGTGTGGGACCAAGGACACTGCCCTGAGGCACCCCGTATTCAACGTGCACAAGAGAACTCTGGTAATCACCTAAGCATACCCTTTGTTTGCGGTCAGTGAGGTATGAGTCGAAGCAGTCCAGTGCAGTGCCCCTGATACCCGCACATTCCAGTTTTTTTAATAGTATTGGCCTGGAAACGGAATCAAAGACTTTGGCCAGGTCGAGGAAGACGCCGCCACACTTCTCTTCAATGTCTAATTTAGCAGTCTCGAAGTTAACCAAATTGGCGACTGCGTCCTCCGTCGACCTGTCACTGCGAAAACCAAACTGATTGGTTGAGAGTAAGTTTTTTTCTTGTAGGTAATTTAACAGTCTTTTGTTCACCAGCTTTTCGAGTATTTTTGACACAGATGTTAAGAGGGAGATAGGTCGATAGTTGGATGCTACTGTAGAGGGCTAGAAGAGCCCTCCGAGTACCAGGAGGGATCAAACAACTCTTATGACTCCTTTAAAATTATATTCTAGAAACGTCTTTACATTTTGTTCACTAATCTAGCACTGACAATTCTAAATAAAAATCCTAATTAGAATATAATGACATTTGCTTGAATGTTCGAATGGAACCCGCGCATAAATATAGCCAGCCTGCATTATATGAGGTCGCCTTCCGCAGACAACCCTTACATGAGCTACGCCCATCCTTGAATAAAAGGATTGGTATACTCCCGCTCCTAAACAAGACTTTTATTCACAACATTCGAACACTCAATCCCTACGATAATAATTACCTAACGCCAGATAATATATACAGTGTGAGGTCCAACTCTTGCAAGAGTAGACTTAAGTCAGGACAAACGATTCGCGAGTCTGACACCATGACATGTGTCCGGCAAGTTAACATTTACATGTGCCACTGTGCACCAACATAAATTAACGCAGTCCTGCTTAAACCTCGTCACGCCAAAACTGGCGTAAAAGATGCGACGCGGCCTGCTACATAAAAATAAATTGACGTGACAATTCACATCAGCCTAGATGAGGCTTAAAAAATAAATGATCTTAACTTCAAACTCTTTTACCCCATCGGACGCAATGGAGCCAGAGGGAGGCAAAAAACCAAGAGGTCAGTGTCCATCGAAGAAAACTTATCTTATGCCCATACTCCAGAGAAAACATTCCGAAAATTTAATCCGTTCTCACTAAACTCAAACTCCATAACACATCAGTCAATGCTGATAGAACTGTGGGTCCTCCAATATAAGTTGAACCAATTGTGTCAACCCAACACACTTTGCAAAGGCTATGCCCCGTAAGCAAAGTTGGTTTCAGCTTAGGTGAGTGTCACCCCCTCTCCTATAGGAGTGACCACAGTTTACAAATCTAAGTACCTCTCCTAACTCGCGTTACTTAAATTCTGGAGTACGTTCATGCTATCTCCGCCTATTAACACCCGAATAATGAAGGCGACGATATGTTCACTCCCTCAGACTCCTTGGAGCTGCGAGGTGTGGCACCTCACTCGCTTCCAGCCACGTGCGGTATTTTGTCCCAGCATATGCAAACACACAAATGAAAACATGTTAATAAACCACACCATAATAAACAACTAAAATAATGTAAGTGATGTTTACATCCAACTGATGTTGACATGACAATGAATGACAACTAAAGACAACGAAAGTTTACATCATAATATAAAAAGGTCCTATCAAAAATCTCTGAATTTACATTTAATAAACTTATATTTTAAAATTAAGACTGCGCCGAGCAAAATAAGTCAAAACGGTCGTCACCGTTAAAGTGATATAATCTATACTATTACCATGATTACCATATAAAAATATGTAATGAACGCCACAATGAATGTGTTAGCGATTATAGTTGTTAAAAATAAAAAATATTATATAGATTATAAACAAAAAATATGTAAAGTTGGACAAAAATCATAAAATAGCGTGCTCGCGTTTAGTTGAATTATGATATTAAACTGTTGAATTTTTTCACAAACTTCAATTCATATTAATCCCTAATAATCATACTACAATTTATAATTTTTACATTTTCGAAATGTCGCTTGGTTATTTTATTATATATATTTTTTTGTTATTTGATGCACTGTTTTGAGTCATACGCATTGTACACCGGCTTACACCGGTCGAAAATTCAGTCGTCCACGAGAGCTCGGAGCGAGGTCACGTCTCATCGTGGAGCGACGCGCCGCTAACGATAATTCGCGATCTATTGTGTACGTATACCTTGCCGCAAACAGTTGAAAAGTGTAAGTCACAATTTTTGTTTTTTTAGTATTATGCATAACTAAATGTTTTTAACCGACTTCGAAAAAGAGGAGGTTCTATGTTCGGCTGAATGTATGTTTTTTTTATTACTGTTTAGTTATCCTACTAATATTATAAACGTGAAAGTTTGTATGGATGTATGGATGTTTGTTACTCTTTCACGCAAAAACTACTGAACGGATTTGGATGAAATTTGGCACACATATGGTTTATAACCAGGATTAACATATAGGATACTTTTTATCCGAATATTCCCACGGGATCGAAACTTATGCGGGTGAAACCGCGGGGCGCAGCTAGTATTATATATTTTTGTAACATTTCTTTTAAATATTTGTTTTTAGTAAAAAATGGGAAAGCGTAAGGAAAAATATTTTAAGAAGAAAGTTGGCGCTCATTTCCGAAAAAAAAGCCGTTTTCATAAAAAGTACGTATTTTTATTTTACGATTTTATTTCCTTTTATATAGCTTTTCCATAATGGCGGATGTATTCTTTATCAATTTTTTTTTCTCAAAAATTCGATATGGGTGTCGTATAATGGGTTTTTGTGGGTGGCGATTTCAAATCTGGCATGCATTTTAAATTCCAAGATGGCCGATGCAACTTTTTCTCAAAAATTCGATATGGGTGTCGTGTAATAGGTTTTTGGGGGTGGCGATTTCAAATCTGGCATGTATTTTAAAATCCAAGATGGCCGATGCCACTTTTTGTCAAAAATTCGATATGGGTGTCGTGTAATGGGTTTTTGGGGGTGGAAATTTCAAATCTGGCATGCATTTTAAAATCCAAGATGGCCGATGCAACTTTTTCTCAAAAATTCGATATGGATGTCGTGTAACGGGTTTTTGGGGGTGGCGATTTCAAATCTAGCATACATTTTAAAATCCAAGATGGCCGATGCAAGTTTTTGTCAAAAATTTTATATTGGTGTCGTGTAATGGGTTTTTGGGGGTGGCGATTTCAAATCTGGCATGCATTTTAAAATCCAAGATGGCCGATGCAACTTTTTCTCAAAAATTCGATATGGGTGTCGTGTAATAGGTTTTTGGGGGTGGCGATTTCAAATCTGGCATGTATTTTAAAATCCAAGATGGCCGATGCCACTTTTTGTCAAAAATTCGATATGGGTGTCGTGTAATGGGTTTTTGGGGGTGGAAATTTCAAATCTGGCATGCATTTTAAAATCCAAGATGGCCGATGCAACTTTTTCTCAAAAATTCGATATGGATGTCGTGTAACGGGTTTTTGGGGGTGGCGATTTCAAATCTAGCATACATTTTAAAATCCAAGATGGCCGATGCAAGTTTTTGTCAAAAATTTTATATTGGTGTCGTGTAATGGGTTTTTGGGGGTGGCGATTTCAAATCTGGCATGCATTTTAAAATCCAAGATGGCCGATGCTACTTTTTTTCAAAAATTCGATATGGGTGTCATGTAGTATGTTTTTGGGGGTGGCAATTACAAATCTGGCATATATTTTAAAATCCAAGATGGCGGATGCAATTTTTCATCAAACATTCGATACGCATAAAATGAGTACTTACTTCCACCATTATGATTAAAGCTTATTTGAATTATTTATTATGAAGCATTACTGAATTCTGATAGATAAGCTATATTACTGTACAGGTTCAAGATATATATGTTTCCAGTTCTAAGACATGCTTTATTATATTGAGAAATTTGGTTGTTACAAGATATTTGTTTTATTATAGATCTATTTCTGGTGCAAATAAAGAAAATGAAGCCGAAAATTCTTCCAACGGCGTAAGTTAAATTTATAATAAAAATATAATAATAATACTAGCCTGTAACTGTCCCACAGCAGAGCAAAGGCCTTTTCTTATACAGAAAACTAGACGGTTTGGTGATTTTTAGTTTAAATAATACCTACAAGTCCAGGTTTTCTCACGATGTTTTCCTTCACTATTGTCATTGTTGCTCAACATAACTTAGAAAGTACATATGAATTTGAAAAAGTCTTAGCCACTGAGGCCAGTGTTTGCTGGCTTAAGTCATTCATATATGTATATGTATTTTGCGATCATTTATGTATTTTGTAAATTATATTCCTTTTAGTCGGTACACAGCATTTTAAGAGCTATGTTAATAATATAAATATAATTACGATAATTTAATAATATTATTAAAATACTTACTATAAGAGTTACATTACGTTTTTAGGAAACGCTGACCAATGAAGAACCTTGCCAATACGTTGTTGAAGAACCTTACCAAAACGTTGGTGAAGAACCTTCAGTTAGCAATGATATTCCATGTAACAATCTCGATGTAAGTTGATTTTTCTTAGATACATTTTGAAATTTGTCTTGAACTTTGGTACAAATATCTGCCCGTAGCTTTAGGACTACTTACGATATTCTTAATTTTTTTCAGGATTCTTCAAAACATTTGGAATCACATTCAACAATTTCGATAGAAGAAGAAAGTGAAGATAAAGACGAGATCATAATACATGGAAATAGAGTAGTGGATTTTGCATACTTCTATAAACAACTGCAAGAAATCGCAAATCACAACTCTCCTCTGGGATGCAACTTAAGTTGTTTAAAACTTACCAAAGAAACAAAAAAAGGTTTTCTATCGAAATTCTATTTTACTTGCCAAATGTGTGGAAAAAAATTAGAATTAATAAATTGTAAAGAACCAGAAAACTCCACAGACCTCAACCTCAACGATAATGCTGTAAGCGGTTTTATGTCGATAGGAGCGGGGTTTTCAGGTTTGGAACAAGTTTCAGCTTCTCTTGACATTCCCTGTATGTCCGATAAATTATACGCCAAATGCCATAACAAGGTCTGTGGACTATGGGAATTAGCCAAAGAAAAAAGCATGGAGGAAGCAGCAAAAGAAGAGTACGACCTAGCTATTCTCAACGGGGATGTGGATTTGAACGGAGTACCGATGATAACTGTGGTTGCTGATGGCTGCTGGTCTAAAAGATCGTATCGAAAAAATTATAATGCTTTATCGGGTGCTGTAGTAATAATTGGTTACAGGACAAAAAAAGTTTTATATATGGCAGTTAAAAATAAATACTGCATGGTTTGTGCTAGAGCTGAGAACAAAAAAATTACGATTCCAGAACACATCTGTTTTAAAAATTACACGGGTTCTTCAAGTGGCATGGAATCAACAGCTCTGGTTGAAGGTTTCAAAACTTCAAAAATTACACACGGACTTATGTATTCGAGATTAATAGCTGACGGAGACGCGAGTACACATAAAAATATAGAGAAATCAAAACCTTATGGCAACGTGTTAGTGGAGAAAATTGAATGCACTAATCATTTATTACGGAATTACTGCACTAAATTAGATGAGCTGACCAGAAACACTAGCTACCCATTAAGGTACCGAAAAGCTATTCAAAAAAACATACTCCGTTTAAGGCGTTCAGTTACTGGTGCTGTAAAACATATATCTGCGCAAACCGACAAAACTTTTTCTGAAAAAGTTTTGGAACTAAAGCAGGATTTGTTGAACGGGCCACACCACGTGTTTGGAAATCATAGCTCATGCAAATCTTATTATTGCAAAAAACTGAACGAAGTGGAGTCATCGACAGAAGAAAATCTAGTTCCAACGATGAAAAGTAAAGAGGGTGGCTTTATATTTTCAGCCATATTGAAATTCACTTCCAGACTCGTGAATAATGCTACAAGCTTGATTCATAATGTAAATAGCAACATTGCTGAAGTTTTTAATAGTATCGTAGCGAAGTTCATTGGCGGAAAAAGAATAAATTATTCAGGTAGGCAGTCGTATGCTGGACGATGTGCCGCATCGGTGGTCTCATTCAATTCGAGACAACCAATGTCATACCTAAGTAAAAAAATTTTACTTAAGAGTCCCAACAAACATATAAAACGTCTCGAAGCCAAGAGAGATCTTAAAAGGTTAGCGTCGGCAAAACGTCGAATATATAAATCGTTTAGTAAAAAACCTACTGTTAGTGGGAATGATAAACACTATGGCGAATGTTGTGAAAAGCCTGACATAAGTGAGGCCGATTTTGACTTTGCTAAAACTGAACACATGAAAACTATAACGTTAGCCGACAATGATCGCCATGAATTAGAAAGAAGAACTATTCTGCAGGCCGATTCAATGGAATGGCGTCAGGAACGAAAACTGCGCCTCACGGCATCTGTTTTTGGAAAAGTTTGCAAACGAGGAAATATAAAATGCGGGCCCTTGGTCAAGAGTATCGTGACTCAAAAAAATTTAGATCATGTGAAGTCCATTAAACACGGTCAAAGCCATGAACACCTTGCGCGTGATCAACTGGAGCTACACCTTGGAACTCCCATACGGATGTGTGGATTATTTATAGACCGAAATTTACCCTTTTTAGGAGCAAGTCCGGATGGAATTGTAGGAGACGACAAAATTGTCGAAATTAAATGTCCTTACTCAGCCAGAGACATGAGTGTTGACGATGGCATAATTGAAAAGAAAATTAATTTCTGGAAAAGAGACAAGGAAGGTAATATCAATCTAAATAAAAATCACGATTGGTACTTCCAAGCGCAAGGACAACTACACGTTACACAAAGAAAAACATGCATATTTGCAGTTTGGACTCAAGTGAACATGAAGGTTGAACTTATTGAAGAAGATAAAGAATTTTGGTGTAAAATGGAAGAAAAACTGAAAAGTTTTTATTTTGATTGCTTACTGCCGGAAATTCTTGATTCCCGGTTAGACAGGCAAATGGAGATCAGGGAACCGAAATATATTCTTGATGCAATAAATCAAAAGAATAAACAAAAAGATTCGAAACGTAAACTAGAATCTAAAGAAACAACGAAACGGAAAAGAAAAGCGTAATAAATCGCATTAACTTATTGTCCGTCTGTTAGGGTTCTTCTTCTCAAGAACGCGTGAAGATATTAAGTTGAAATTAATATCAAATACTCAAGTCTGCTACCGCTTGAAGCAATGTAAAATCAAGTTTCTAAGTCAACGCTATCTAAAGATGTAGCTATTTATGCTCCGTTTTAAACGCATATATTGACACTCGCAAAGAAATCAAAACCTAGGGTACCTCTCAAACTCCCAGTGACCAGAAGTGTCCCAGAATCCTGAAAGTTGGCAAGAAGCAACTATAGGAATAAAGCACAAATGTGAATAAATCTGAAAACCGTAAATTTTTAGTTACATCACAAAATGATTACTTTTTTTGTGATTCGGAAAAAAATTCGGTACATTATTCGGAAATCGAAGGTTAATTTAAACGGAACCCTCGATGCGCGAGTCCAAGTCGCACTTGGCCGGTTTTTTTTATTGTATCGCCACACAAATTTTGATCAGCTGATGACAACTTTGTATTTTTGTATGGTAAATTTAATTTAACTTCCTTGGATATAATATATGACCATACCTTTCCGGTACATTCAGTATAATGAATATATGACATCTCCCTGTGTTTTGTATGTTTTTGAAAAAACTTAAAATGGTAAAATAAGCAAGGTGCCTTTTATATTAGGTAATTATAGATTTTTTTATTACACACTGGTTTTATTATTAAAATGCCTACCTATCCATCTACCCTGCATACCTACGCACCTAACCTACCTTGGTTTGTTTGAATTCCCGGGCGTGCAAACCACAACCACGTGAGTAATTATTGATTACTTTCAAGTAAGTACATTTTTGCGTACTACACGGTGTGTTTTCACCTTTTTATTGTTATTACAAGCTTTTAATAAACAATTGTAGGAATCTATATGAATAGGTTAGTAGGTACCTATGTACGTAGTAGGTATGTGTGTTAAAATATTTATAGTAAGATTTGAATCACTTCCCAATCCCTGATTGAGCTGAAATTTTGTATACAGCTGCGTAACTTCAGTGAATGCATAGATATAACCTGATGATGCCAGGATAGTCTCCTCATTTGAGAATTCTTCAACAGTTAGTAGCACAGCCACGAAATTTTGAATGTTAGTTTAATTTTGATAGTTTAACACAATTTGTGGCGGACTAACCCCCGATAAGAGGCGGTGACGGTAGCAGGCAGTACCCTTCGGCTACCGAGCCCTCGGGACAGTTTAATCAACCCGATTGGCGTACGTTGCTTGTTGCGCTCGCTGGTCTTGTACGCCACCACGCACCTCTGAATGCGTATGTCTACTTTTATATAAAACAATAACGTTTTACATAACTTTAAGTACACATAAAAAAGTTTCTAGAACAAAAACCACTAAAAACACAATTTTAGTCATATTGCTCAACACAAATCTCTCAATATTCACCCAATATAATACCGATTGACAATCTAACTGCTACATTATCATTTTTTAGGCAAGTCTCAACTAAAAATAAAGTTATGGTGAGTATTTTACACGAAACAAAAAAGGTAAACATCAGTTTACAATTACGTAATCGAGATCGTGAATATTATGAACTTCGAAATTTTTTTTAAACTATGCTATCTTAAATCTATTGTTCCTAATATACGATACGATATGCCATGCCATCTTAATAATCTGTATTTGTGTATTCTAGTCACTCAACACAGCAACTCAATTTTATAAAATCCTAAGTTACTAACTGTTGTCGCGCAACTGCAAGCGGGCGTCGAGCGAACTTGTCATTGTGTGCGTAACGACTCACACGACTAGAGCGCTGCTGTAAATACCTATTTTCCGCGCGCCTTGTTTGCTCGGTACAGTCTTAAAAACTTCTTAATAATATGTCGATATTTTTTAGAAAATATTTTTACAAAGTTATTAATCATTGAAAAATGACTTGAAATCAAACGTTTAGTTTTAGCTTTTCTAACAAATGAAATTTTTTCCTTCACCCGTGCTTTTCTTATATTGTTTGAAGCACATTGTGAATGAACAATATTAATTATTAACACCAATAATAATTGTAATTTATCATCAATAAATGAATTGAATCGAGTTGAAATTGAATAATTATCAATCTGATGGTCATCTACGCGACGTTTTATAGTTAGAAACACTACGTTCAAAGTTCGCAACCTCATCTGTAGGAAAATTACACAAGTCCTTCAAATGCACAGAACTGTTCATCACCTCTGTGTATTCACCTCTGACTGCACTTATCTCTACCTCAGCTTTGAATAAGGCAGTATCATAATTCACCTTACTGTCGTCATATGACCCTACGACGCACTGAGCATCCTCCTTCATCTCCGTGGACAACTCGACATGACCATTCTCCTTTGTCTCGGGTTCAATAGCCATAAGTTTATCCTCAACCACTTGATCACCAACGATGTTATTTGTAATGGATTCCACATCGTGATCATAATGCTCATCCTGATGCTCTGAAACATAGCTACATTCGTTAATAAATGGACTGGACTGACCCGATTCATCAATTTCTTCCTCGTGTTCACTCTCGAACACTTCTATCGGCTCCTTCTCGTCCTCTGCATTCTAGGCAGCTTTGCTCATCTAGTAGTGGGTCGTCTTGTCTTCGACTATGAAGCATCATCATCTACATTTATTACAACTTCCTGTCCGCTTTCTTCAGACAGATCTTGTGCAATCTCCTCTTGTTGCGCCTTATAAAAAGCTCCGTGACATCGGCACGGGAGCTCTGCTCGTAACACATCACACAGTTCATCAAAACTCATACCATCACGGTACATGAATTTAAACACACACAGGGCAGCACCCTCAAGATATACGCCCAATATCAGCGCCATATCGCTCTCACGCCATGTATTGTAGATGGCCACCACTTTGAACGCCTCAATAAACTCCTCTAGGCATTCATTATTTCCCGTATAAAATTCAGCCATCTTACTCTCTTTACAAAAAAAATATTCAACCACTTAGCTGCATATAATCTCCAGGCGTCCTTTCTGCGCCTGTTCTACCCTCTGATTGCGAGCAGTCTCGCTTTTTCAAAATATTTTCGTTTAAACGTATGGGGTACGTTTCTTCATAATATGCGCAACTTTGGCGCAAACTCGTCGCAAATACGGCGACAATTCAGCGCCTACCCGGCGCCTCCGCCAATTATAGAGGGCTAGAAGAGACTAAACGAGCTGTATCATCGTCAGTGTATTGTCTTACTTTCCTGACGGCGTAGGCAGCCGAACTGAGCCTTCCTGCTAGACTTGATATATGAGGTCCCCACTGAAGTTTGGCATCTACTGTTAGTCCTAGAAAAATTGCCGAGCCTACAGTTTCAAGCACCTCTTTATCTAAGACGATGTTGGGTCTTGGACGGTGTTGGGATGTTGGGTGGTTGGGATGTTGGGTTGTGTTGGGTCATTCGGTAAGGCGAACTTAACACATTTGGTTTTCTTGGCATTGAGAACTAGGTTATTTGACGTAAACCAGTCTGTAACTATTGAGAGTGCACTGTTTACGTCGTCAAAATCTTGTCTATTCCTGTCTACTTTAAAAATAAGAGAGGTATCATCTGCAAACTGCAGCATCTGTGCGGCATCTGTGATGTTGTACACATCACAGATGCCCGTCAAATGGAATGGTAAATCATTGATATAAACTAAGAACAAGAATGGACCCAGTATTGAGCCTTGCGGAACACCTAACTGGACTGGTAGCCCGGATGATTTCACACCATTAACATCTACACATTGGACCCTATTATGTAAATACGAAATAATTACGTTGAGAGCTTCGTTTTGGACACCGTAATGACGTAATTTACGCAAAAGCGTGTCATGGTGCACGCAATCAAAGGCTTTGGAGAGATCACAGAAAACTCCAATAGCATTCTGTGATTTCTCCCATGCGTCAAATATGTGTTTCAACAGAGCAACACCCGCATCTGTAGTTGAACGACCTTTTGTAAAGCCATATTGCTCATTATGGAGGAGGCTATTTAAATTAAAATGTCTTAGCAGCTGCTTGAGTATTAACTTTTCAAATATTTTGCTAAATGCAGGTAAGATAGAAATAGGCCTGAAATTGCCAACGTCATTCTTATTACTTGATTTAAATAATGGTATCACTTTACTACTCTTCATGAGGTCAGGAAAAGTTCCTAAATCAACACATTTATTAAAAGTAACAGCTAGGTAGGGGGCTACGATGTCTATTATATTACTTATAAGTTTAGTGGAGATGCCCCAATAATCACCGGTGTTTTTAGACTTAAGTGTATTAAAAACATTAACTACATCACGCGGGGTTACATGTTCGAAACTAAATAAGGAACTACATTTAGGTACACTACTGTGCAAAAGGTTTTCAGCTTTTGACGAGGACGAATTTATGGAGCGAGTCGTAGTTATCGGTATGTTGGCAAAAAACTCATTAAATGCCTCAGCTACGTCAGCTGCTTTATCAACTAATTTGTTGTCGACCATAATCTCAAGTAGTTTTTCTTGTTTAACCGATTTTCCCGTTTCATTATTAATGATTTTCCAAGTGGTTTTTACTTTATTAGTAGAATTTTTTATTGTATCGCCTAAACTTTTGATTTAGCAAAAGCACTAATCTTTTTGAATAATTTTGAATAAGTTTTGACATACTCTAGGAAAGGAGTATCAAACCTGTATTTTTTCAAACCATATAACTCGTATAGTCTCGCTCTACTTTTATAAATACCGGGAGTAGCCCATTGGTTAAAGCCAACAGAGGATCCATTAATGTTAATAGTTTTGGTCTTGAAAGTGGATTGGTACTCTTTTTGCACAACATCAAAAAGGGCACCATTTTATTTACTAGGCGTGCAGAGTAATAATTATTTAAATAAGAATCTGTTAAACCAAAATCTACAACTTTTAACACAAAATTTCACAAACTGTAAATTTATAAATCTAAATGAATTTCCCTATTATAAGCGATACTTTTATATAAAGCAAAATAATCGCACTTATCTGAATGAACTTAGCTCTAAATTAAATATTGAAATTGACTATCTTAAATACACAAAAGAATTTCTCATGAAAAAGCCTTTGTTATTCACTGCACATATTCTGGAAAAACGTAGTAAATTAACGAAAATATCATGCTCCAGTCAGAAGACAATTGCGGATTATTTTAAGCTCATGACATGTAACAGGAAGGTAGCAATTAATACCAAAGCACAAGTTGAATCTAGACAGGTTTCTGATTCAGCCTGTGATAATCTTTTTCGTGTATGAGAATATTTTTCTACTGCACCAAAATATTAATGGACTTGTAAATAAATCGGACTTACTAGGTGTGCACCTTAATAATTTTAAAGATGAGGGTAAATCGGTGGACATAATATGCATAACAGAAACTAACATGAAAAAGGACGATCTTATACATCTGCACGTACCTAATTATACACTCCACACATATTATTCACGAGAAAATAGGAATGGGGGCTCATGTGTACTAATGCTCAATACTATAAAGGGACAAAAACTAGATGTAGGAAAATGGTGTAAACCAAACCTTATTGAAGTCTGCGCGGTTGAGTTGCAGAATCACCCCGTAATAGTTGTGTGTGTTTACAGACCTCCTAATATGGATAAAGCCTCAGTGAATACATTCCTCATTTGTTTAGATATGATTCTAAATGAAATCTGTTTTAAACGTAAGAAAAAGATAAAATTGTATGTGGTGATTTTAATATAGATATTTTGAAGGATAACTACGCCTCTCGCAGCTTTAAAAACCTATTGCAAAGTTTTAATTTGAAAGTAGGTGTGCTCACTCTAACACGTCTTTGCAGCGGAACATGTATTGACAATATTATCGACAATATAAGAGGAAGTAAATGCGTAACGGTCGAATTGGCGTTGTCCGATCATACAGCGCAAATACTACAATTTCCTGTTAAAAAAACATGCGTACTTCCATATTGGTACATATTTAGTCGTAATTTCTGTAGAGAAAATATGCAAAAGTTTAAAAGTTGCTTACATTTCACATTTAACGATATTTATTCCTCCACAGAACCTAATGGCGCGTTTAATAAGTTCCACGACACATTTAAACTATTTTATGATATATGTGCTTTCCGCTTAAGAAATTAAACCGTTTATGTAATAAAATCACCTAAGTGGATTAGTAAAGGTATAAAATTATGCTGTAAACGCAAACGCGAGATGTTGTGGCAATTTCGAAAAGACCCCAACCCCAATACTAAAACAATTTTCAAAACATATACGAAACGCTTAAAAACAATAATTCGTCTGACTAAGAAATCCCAAAATAACAACCACATTAATAATGCGTCTAATAAGTGCAAAGCTACATGGCAAATAATAAATAAGTGCCAAAATAATAAGCCGGTCGAAGGAATACCAAAACTTAGAATAAATAACGTAGGTATAACAGACCCAAAAAGCATCTCCCAAACTTTTAATGACTATTTTATTGACGATATTGAATTAGTAACGGACATTAATATTATTAATCAAAATTTAAAATTTGACATGCATCGTGACTCATTATTTTTAATACCCACAGTTCCCGCTGACATTGTAAAATTAATAAATTCATTAAATAATACTAATAGCTCTGGTTATGATGACATTACAACAAATGTTATTAAATCTGATTCAACAATTATAGCACCGGTATTTAGTTATATACGAGTAATAAATATGTGCTTAGAATCGGGTGTGTTTCCAGATAGGTTAAAATTAGCTGTTATAAAACCACTATATAAGAAAGGTAGCAAACAAGATCCAGCCAACTACCATCCAATTGCCTTACTACCCATATTCTCTAAAATTGTAGAAAAAGTGATATACAGTATGTAACAAAAGCCCTGTTGTTCCAAGTAGGGACGTTTTCGGAATCGATATCCGATGGTAATTACGTAAGTCAATTAAAAAAATATTGAAGAAAAAAAAATCAAAATAAATATTTTATAATAAATATTTGAAAAGTAACACTGATTGCTCACCCCTGCAAAGAGAAATAGGTAGCAACCGGTCGCTTTGTCGCCACCCGCCGCGCCGCACACTACCATACTACACTAAGGTCATGAAATCGTCACGTGTCGTTCACATCACTCAGCTGTTTGACTGATAGATAACACTTTGGGAACGTTAGTTTGAATTTTTCAAAAAGTTGGCTTATCAAGTTTGACGATTGATAATTACAATAAACACATAACCAGGCCTCCGTCACTCCATGTACTTGCACGTTATCCTACCGCCCGGCCGAGCGGTCCGGGCCGTTTGCGGCCCAAATTCAGTGCTGTGGGATCGCGCCAAAGAGTATAATAATAATACGGGAATCACGCGGTGTGAAGCAATCACAACTGTACGATTGAGTATTTAGGCACATTTTAGCATGCAGCGGTTGCTGACGAGACGGAGTACGCTATTATAGCAGTAGGTAATTTTCTACTAAGTGAAGTATCTGTTACGTAGTAACTATTTAGTCATTTGTGACATAACTAACACTTTAAAATTAATTTATTTACCCACAGAACACGTACTTCCGTAGGGTCTTCTTCAAACATCACGAGGATTTCTTCCTCAATGTCATGGTCTCGAGTCCTCGGTTATCCTTCGTCAATACGATGTTGGTCTCGACCGTGCACAGACCCAATGTTGAACATCCGTATGTGGAGACGTTGGGAAGCCATCGTCGACGCAAAGTTATGTTCCTTGGAGTTGCGAAACGTTCTTGGTACACTACAATATTCCTCATTTGAATAAGACATTTTGGAAAAAACGCACACATAGAATTCACTCACAAAATCACAATAATTTGGTTCTTTTTCTAATGCTGTCAACGTACGATACATCCGTCCGGAAGTAAGTTGCGCGGGCGACTGAGGGGCAGTGAGGGGGACAATCGGCTAGTGGCGGTCGTACAAAGGGAGTTTGTGCGTGCCGCCTGCTTTGTGTTTTGGCGCCAACCTGTCTAGCTATCGCGAATCAAAGGGGCCGCCGCCGGCGGCGGCAATCTTTATCGACCGTAGGCTAGATCCATTAGTACTTGTAAGTTCAGATGTTAAAAACATTTTGTAACAATGTATCGAATTTAAAAACTATCTGATTATGGACAATGTTCGGCCACCATTGTTTTTTTTTTAATTATAACTTCAATAATGGTAAGCCTATAGGTATATATATACGCTCCTACAAGGAACAACAGGGTTTTTGTTACATACTGTATAATACATTATACACATTTTTTGAACGTAACAATCTTTTTGTTGATGAACAATACGATTTTAGAAGAAAAAAGAATATAAATATGGCAATTTTCAATCTCTTTGAAAAAATTATAACTGGCATTGATAACAGAAGCCCGGTAGCTGCTTTATTCATGGACATGAGCAAGGCGTTTGATTTTGTGGATAGAACAGTACTGTTGAAGAAGCTGGAAAGGTATGGAGTTAGGGGCAATGCTTTGAACCTTTTGAAATCGTACTTGTCCGACAGAAAACAAGTTACCAAAGTGGGTAAGGTCTGCATCACGTCAAAAACCGAATGTACGTATGTATCGAGTCAGAGAGCTAATAACTACGGTGTACCCCAAGGAAGTATTGTAGGATCTTTATTATTTACATTAATGACATGCCCAGAGAAACACATCATCCGATGGTTTTGTTTGCTGATGATAGCACGGTCGTTTTTAGTGGTAAGGATGATGCGACTACACTTGAGGGAGAGATAAACCATTGTCTCCAAGTATTAGTAGAATGGATGGATGCGAATAACTTAAAAATTAATATTGACAAAACTAAAATAATGACTTTTGAGCAACGCACAAATCATAAAAAACCTGACATAAAATATGGAAATCAGACAATTTTAGAAACGACAACTACAAAATTCTTAGGGCTTGAGCTGGATAGAGACATGTCGTGGAAAACTCATACTGACAGTGTATGTAAACGCCCGAGTCAACATTCATATGCTTTACGTAATCTGGCAAAGGAGGTAAATAAAAAGGTTTTAGTTATGGCATATAATGCATATGTTATGTTATGTTTATAAAATAGCATCACTGTGACGACAAGTCCTATTATAAATGAACATATTTAAATTATAAATATGCTTATTTTGCTCATCAGTTAAATAATGGGAATAAGGCAAGGCACAAAAAATAAATTTACAATTATTAGTCTCATTAAGATGCAACATCAAATGGACACATTCAATTAAGTCCTTTTTCCTTACATTTAAGCTATCCCCATATAATAATATAACAGTTGAACTGGGGTTTATTTTTGTCAATTTGATATTATTAATTAATTGGCTAATACTGGCACCGGGTAAACAATGATTAATTACATATTTTTGCGAACACTGATTTAAGAAGCTACCAAAACCTTGACCAAATTTATCAGATAAAATATAAGTAGTATTAATCAAATTATTCGTACTATTGCTATCATCACTAATACAGCTACCTACTGGTTGAGCTACTGAGGGTGTGGATGTAATAAGTTGGGGTCCCTGGGAGCAGGTACAGCTAAAAGAGAGGTTATTTGTCAAAGACTCATACCTCTCCGCATTATACTTGACCAGGTCTGCCAACTCATTAGCCTCCTGCATGCGCTTACTCAGGTCTTGTTGAGAAGCCTCATATTTACTAAAGATATCCTTTAGAGCGTATTCCTTAGCAAACAGTTCATCCTGAAGGCGCTGAGTGTCTGTGTCATGCATAGCATTACACAATTCTAATTCACTGTTACAGTTTTTTAATTCTTGTATTAAATTTACTTTTTTTGCCTAAGTTTTGTATTTAATTTGTTTACTTTTTGGCATTTTAAAGATTTTTGAGTTTTTCTAATTAATCTATTAATTTTAATATATTTTTTTAACTTATTGTGACTAGTAAACAATTTATTTTTAATCATAGTATCATCAGTTAAATCTATTGTTACAACTGGCTCAACACATATAGGACCCGACCCGCTACCAACCAACTCATCATAAAGACTGCAGGTGATCGCAGACTCTTCACGGGCTTTGAGAGTTTCCAAGGCGGTTATTGTGTTGTGGGCCTTGCTTAATTCCTGTTCTAGTTCAGATATGCGTCTCAAAGCCAGTTCGTGGGTGTCACTACATTCCTGGAAATTTGACACTAGTTGACGGAGGTGTTGATGCTGGGCAAGTATGTCCATATGCTGTACATGTAGTTCAGTCAGCTGGTTTTTAAGCTCAGTGTTCTTGTCAATAACAAGCTTTATTTCCACCTCACTGTCTTCCCTTTCACAGAGCAGCTGTTTGCATGTAGCTTCAGAAGCCTCTAGCTTTGTCAAGGTAGATCTCAGTTTTGCTTCACTGCGGGTCATCATTTGCTTCAAAATGTCAGTCACCTGAAATGTTAGTCCGAAGTTGAGAGAGTTTTAGGTGGTGTGCGCTCCATTGCTTACGTTTCGCAGGTTAGTAAATAATAAATAATAAGCAATCCAACTCAGGGGACTTTGGTGCGGCGTGGAGATAATGATTTATTGAACGTCTCCTTAGTCCTCTGACCGCTGCGGTTTCGTAGCACGATGCTACGATGTGCGGCTGTAGCGGCTGTCCTCAGTGGAGCGCAAGCGAGGCGGCAATTATGTCAACCCTCTCCCTTCCTCGCATTAACGTGGGCGCACGGCAATTTGGAGTGATGACGTCTTGCAGCTGACCACAGCGGCGGCGCAGGAGCAGGATGGCAATTATGTCGGCTGTTTCTTCCCACGCGGGGTGCGGGTGCACGGGGACGCTCCTCCGCGCTGTCGATGATGGATGTATTGGTGTACGTAAGAATGACAACTGGGACACTTAGAGATATGCACCAATATCGGTTGATGTAACTACTTTTTACTGCGGAGCAATGAATAACACGTCTGTCCTCGATGCGAGCTTGGACGAAAGAGGGCAGGAAATCCCCTTGTACTTATATGTACTATAACTGAAACTCAAACTCAAAGCATTTATTTCAAATAAACCAATTACAGGTACTTTTGAATTGTCAAGGAGTCGGTTAGTCATAAAGATGAAGCTAGTGGTTCATTCCAAAGCGTAGTAGGTACAGTCAGGGGTCATTAATTCATTATCAGCTTAAGGACTGTATTGCTGTGGACACGCGGTAAAGGCCGTACCTACGTCTGTGTGTATAATTATATCAACACAGAACGCACACCTCAAAATTCGCACACTGGCTGGCGTCGAATGAAACCAAAATCATACGTAATTACGCATGACCTTGGTTGGTTCATACCATTGCTAAAATTCAAATCGATAAATCAAGTACCGATAGCTAATAGTCTTCCGTGTTGGATCATTGAACGCCCTATGCGTTGGGTCTGGGTTACAATCTCGAGATGTGGCATTTATTTTTCTTTTCCAACAATAATCTTTATTTTTAATCATTATCTTTTTTTTTATTATTCGATAGATTAATAACCGAGAATAATAAATTATTTGATGTTTATTATTATATTATTATTGTAATATGGGGCTAAAAATAAAAATGTTTTATAAGTGATTTGAAATTGTTTATTCGTTATAATTTTATAAACTAGAAATAAATAAACTTCTAGTTAAAACAGTTTATTTTCTCATCAATTCAAATCTACCCACGTAAATAAAAAAGTGCGGACTCCTTGTCACAATACAATTAAATTACTCAGTATACTACTTTTACTGCCAGTTCGTTCGTTTTAACTTTAGTTGCCTATCTCAAACGTCAAAGTTAACTAATCGTATTTATTAGGACTTATTGCGGTTATAGCTTAAGTATTCATTTTCATTATGAAAAGAAGATTGAAGCTAAACCTCAAAATAATCCTTATTACGGATATGACACAATATTACTTTAATTTGCGAGAAATTCGAGTGAGCATGACACACTCGCAGCCGCCAGGGCACTTTCAAGTCAATGAAGGACGTACCCAGTAAATGCTATCATAGGGTTTATATGTTTAAATTAAATTTCAACCGGGCAGCCTGGAATGTTTGCTCTTAATAAATCAAGGGTGAGGAATTTAGAGTTTCTGTCGTTTTAGATGGTATATTAGTAAGGAAGTTAACAAATCCTGAGCTACTTCTAAGTTAGAGCTTATGGCACCACGTGAAATCTCCAATGTGTAATCATTGTGTCGTACTCGTATTTCATTCCTACTAGTTTCGTTATTTGTAACTTTCCAAATTGTTTTTATTTTGTTTTCGGCTGTTTTAATCTTGTTGCTAATGAACAGGGATTTATTAGCTATCTTGCAGGTATTTATAAAACATTTAGAATATGTAGCAAAATACTTGTTGAAAGTTTCTGTATTGATGTAAGGTTTAAGGCCATACAGCTCGAACAGTCTTTCCCTACTAATCCTAACACCTATAGTTGCCCAGTCAATGAATATAAAATTAAGGCAAGTATTTTTTGTTTTCTTTTCAAAAGCTTTATTGAACTCAGTGTGCACTATTGAAAAAAATCCTCATACAATTTATATAAGACAATTTATTTGCATCGTCCATATTATGGCCCAGATCATTTAACTTATTATTTAGGGTACTATTGAATCTATTTAATTTGCCGGTCGTTATTGGTCTAAATTGTATTTACACTTTTTGCAAAGGTGTTTTAAACTTAACAGTTCATCAGACGGCAGATAATTTAAGATGGCTTTATCTGCTGCTTTTTTATAACCCTCGCAGAAGACAATACAAGTAGAAGAAGTTGGAGTTACTTTAGTCGGTTCTGTAAAAACATTAGGTACATAAATTGAACGATTTGAAAAGGCTTTATTGAATTATTTTACAGAATATTAATGTAAGAAAATCACGACACTCGTATACTGTCGCCCTTCATAAGTTTAGTTTGGCGCGTTATCAAAAGAGGCTACCCACCACGCCTACCACAGACGAGGAGATGAGATGACAGTTTTGGCACTGACAGTTGGTCTTCCACGGAATGTGATATGGTGGCGATGGCGAATGTAAGCTTGTCCCATTGCGGTAATATGTACTAAGTACGTTAGTACTATTACCTCAATGGCTTTTCCTAAGGAAATAACAAGACCCGAAATAAAGGCTTTGAATGTTGTTTCTTTCGTTTTTACAGGTAATTAAATAAATTGTTTATAGATGACTAGCTGCGCCCCGCGGTTTCACCCGCATAAGTTTCGATCCCGTGGGAATGTCGGGATAAAAAGTATCCTAATGTTAATCCTGGTTATAAACTATCTGTGTGCTAAATTTCGTCAAAATCTGTTCAGTAGTTTTTGCGTGAAAGAGTAACAAACATCCATACATCCATACATACAAACTTTCGCATTTATAATATTAGTAGGATGTAAGTAATACCTATTTTGTTGTAACATATTTTAAATAAAAACTTTCGTTTTTACAGAGAAACGCAATTACGTCTTTGTTTCATTATTACCAATCGGTTGAAGTAGAAATAACAAACACACAATATTAATATTAAAATCACCACAAATAATTGCGGGTTTGTTATTGGATGCAAGTTTCGCTAGGACATCTTTCATTATAAGTAAATAATTTAATGTCTTTGTTCATTATTGACTCAAATAACGAAACGTTCTGATTAGGGATCTGTACACGCACACTACAACATGCTTATCTAGCTCAACGCAAGACAGTTCGATTCAATTTTCAAGTAAAAAAAATATGAGTCACCATACATTTTATTAACACAAAATTACATAAAGAAAAAAACTGCTGATCTCTCCTTAAAACAAAAATAGGAAACATGAAATTTTTGAACTTTATTACGATTTTCTTGAATTTTAATACTTCGTATTGCCTCCTCGTGCTTCCATTACTGCGTTTACGCGGTTTGGCATGCTGTACACCAAGTTCCTTATACGATTTTGGGGAATATTCTCCCATTCCTCTGTGAGAGCAATTTTGAGCTCACGAAGCGTGATTGGGGGAGGGTTTCGTTGTTTTACGCATCTGCCTAGCTCGTCCCAAGCATGCTCGATCGGGTTGATATCCGGGCTGCGCGCTGGCCACTCCATACGAGTAATGTTCATCTCTTGAAGGTAGTCATTCACAATCCTACCTGTATGAGGTCGGGCATTGTCATGCATAAATATAGCATCCTCACCTAAATTGACCATAAATGGACCAACGTGATCATTGAGGATTTCTTCCACATATCTTACGCTAGTTAAAGAGCCGTTTTCAATGATCACCAGCTCTGTGCGACTTTCAGAAGAAATTCCGGCCCACACAAGTACAGACCCACCACCGTAGGCTACTTTTTCTTCGATGCATGCTTGCTTGAATCTTTCCCCTGGTCTTCGATACACTCTGTGTCTTCCATCGTGCTTGTAGAGCATAAATTTTGATTCGTCGGAGAACATAACCTTTGACCAATCTTCAATACTCCAATTTACGTGGCTCTGGGCATATCTTAGTCTTGAAATACGATGCCCACGCTCCAGTTTAGGGCCGTTTGCAGGTCTAATGGGTTTTAAGTTAGATTCAGCAAGCCGACGTCTTACTGTCCATGCACTTGGGTTACTTCCTCCGAGGCGTCGAAACTGATTTGTGAGTTCAGTTCCTGTGAGAAAGCGATTTCGAAGCATGGTGTTCACCAAGTATCGGTCTTCTCGTGCTGTGGTACACCTGGTTCTGCCCGTTCCTGGTCTGCGTAGGTTAGAACCAGTTTCTTCGTAACGTCGGAGAACTCTTTGTACTGTTGACAGCGACACACCGACAGTCCTGGTTGTATCGCGCTAACTCCGGCCGGTTTCCAGCATTGTAAGTATTCTGGTGCATTCTTCAGGCGTAAGCGACATAATTTCAGCTTGAATAATGAATATAGAGCACTATCAACATGGTTTATGTACCCACATAAATGACAGATTACAAACAAAAGCAAAACCAAATGCTGTAATTTCGTAGTTCCATCTTCGAAAGTGGCCCTTTTTCAAATTTGATTTTTTTATGATATAACTTTACAATAACTAAGAAGTTTTAATAACTTCATTTAAGGAGTATTACATTGTCTATTAAATACAATTTATTGCATTAACCTAGCATTTTTAGTTTCCGAGATTTTTAGGATTCTTCAAGTGACCCGGATTCATTGCTCTCGAGTGTATAAACCCACTATGTCGTTTAGTTGCTTAGATTTAAAACATTTTTTTTATAAAGATCCTACACAGATCCTCCACACAGCATAGATTTACGGTTAAAACAACTACACTATAGTTCTCATAATTAATTAGCATTTGGTAATCCTATAACCAATGTTCAGTTAAACAAAGAATGTCAAACTTTGTTTTTTCTAAAAACATTTCAATTTCTATTATTTTGGAAGAAATATCTATACTTATAATAAATCTGTAGAGAGGTCAATTCTGTACATGAAATATAATTCCAAAATAACTATCAGGGGGTGATTAGGGATCGATACTGATGCCAAAAATGCAATCAGTAAAATTTTTGTCTGTCTGTCTGTCTGTCTGTCCGTCTGTCTGTCTGTCTGTCTGTATAACCGTTATAGAAACAAAAACTACTCGACGGATTTTAATGAAACTTGGTACAATTGTTTTTCATACTCCTGAGCTGGTTATAGTATACTTTTCATCACGCTACAATCAATAGGAGCAGAGCAGTGAAGGGAAATGTTGGGAAAACGGGAGAAGTTACTCCATTTTTTACGCTTCCGTCGCGTGTGCAACCTTAATGGTTAAAGCTACACAGAAATCATGTATGACGGAAATGTTCTCCTTAAAATTATATAAAAAATATCCCACGACAGCATATGTCTATCTTTTATGGTTGACTCACAATAACACGTGTAACTCCTGATAGCTTAGCAGTTCGAAGCTTTCTGATTATATTTGTCTACTCTTACATTTATAACACTCTTAGTCATTCTTAATTAAAAAAGTTAACATTATTAACTATTCCATAAAAAAGAATCATAGAAATCGGTATAGAAACACCAAAGTTATACATGAAATACGCTAATAATAAGCCATCGCGCGTGAATACTGAATCACGCTCGACGCGTCTCGCGCCAATAAAATTCAAAGTCCTGACTGACTGACCGACTGAGACATCAACGCACAGCCTAAACCGCTGGTCCTAGAGACATGAAATTTGGAGACAGTATTCTTCGTGAAGAGTAGGTGTCCACTGAGAAAGGGTTTTTCGAAATTTCACCCCTGAGAGGGTGAAATGGGGGGATTTCGTTTGTATGAAAAATCTTATTCCTTGAGTTGATGAACTTGAAACTTGGCACGAATACTTATGTAAATAAATTATGAAGTTGGGCATTTTTTGTTTTTATAAACTACCCCCTAAAAGGGGATTGGGGGGTTTCAAAGTTTGTATGGAAGAATTTTAGCGCGCGGTCCGATTTAATCGAAACTCAGTGTTTATACCTGAAATTGAAAGAAAAGAATAATGTGTATCAGGGTTTTTCGAAAATGTACCCCTGACGGCCTGAAAAGGGGTAGTCAATTTTACTGGGGAGGATTTTACAGCGTGGCTTGATTAACTCGAAAATTGGTATAAATAATCTTTGAGTCAAGTTATAATAATAATAATAATAATAATTTTATTTATTGCAGATAATAAAAATCCATAATATATATATGGATGGATGATATGGATTATCCATAATCCATAATCCATAATATTCGTTAGATTAATAATCTTGAAAATTAGCATGAATACTCGCCTAAGTAAGCAATAAAGTTTATCATTATTAGTTTTTCAAAACTACCCCTCAAAGGGGATATAGGGGTGTTAAAGTTTGTGTGGAAGAATTTGTACGCGCCGTCCGATTAACACGAAACTCAGTGTACTTAAGACAAAAATAAATAATAACACGTATGAGGGTTTTTCGAAAATCACCCCCTAACGGGGTGAAAAGGGGTAGTTAATTTTACAGGGGAGGATTATAATAAGTGGCTTGATTAATTATAAAATTGGTATAAATAAAATAATCTTTGAGTCAAGTAATGAATTTTTATGAATTTTTTAAAATTCCACCCCTGTGGGGGGAAAAGCGGGGATATAGTTTATATGAAAAATCTTATTAATTTAGTTAATAAACATCAAACTTGGCAACAATACTTGCCTAAGTAAGTAATAAAGGTTATCATTATAAGTTTTTCAAACTACCCCTCAAAGGGGGATATAGGGGTGTTAAAGTTTGTGTGGAAGAAATTGAATGCGCGATCCGATTAACTCGAAACTCAGTATTGATACTTTCGACAGAAAATAATTAATAATAAGTATGTAAAGTTGTCGCAAATTGACCCCTGATGGGGCAAAAAGGGGTAATTCTGTTTTTAGGGGAGGATTTGAACTTGAAACTGTATGTTACATTTTCACGCCTAAACCACTGAACTTCTGATTTGGCAAAGAGATAGATGGCATCCTGGGGAAGCACATACTTTTTATCCTGGTAGCACGTTACCGTGGGATAACTTCCGACATCCACGCGGGCGAAGCCGCGGGCAGAAGCTAGTCTTGAATATTTTGATGAAATAATTTCAAGACATTCTGTTGATCTCCTTTTCTTAATTTTGAGCAAGAAGATAGGTACTTTGTCGTTGTTAGGTATAAGAATATTCTTACTGGTACCTTATGTTGTCTTACAGACTATTTTAAAATATTATCCGGAGTTAACCTTCAATGTCATCACCAGGCAATGAGCTCATAGTGAATGAGGGATATGGAACCTCTTTCGTACAAGTTATATAATTTATATCATTTTAGCTACATTTATTCGGACTCACCACCTTATTATTAGTATTATTACTAACCATAGTGGTGTTAACAATACACGACTGTGACATACTACTTATGTCTGAGTTTATATAAAATTCTAAGAGCCTTGCTCATATGTGTCTAAAAGTAACAGGCAGATACATAGTATCCCTAGTCGACTTACCTAACCGTTATGGAGAATAAAGTAGCGGAGAGCTTTTGATAATAAAGTAGCGGAAAGCTTTTGATAGATTGGCACTTTTCATTAAACATACTGATGTTTGTGGCCACCACTGTCCTACATACTGATGTAGGATAGTGGTGGCCCAGTGGTAACATACTGATGTAGGACAGTGGTGGCCACAAACATCAGTATGTTACCACTGGGCCACCACTGTCCTACATCAGTATGTTACCACTGGGCCACCACTGTCCTACATCAGTATGTTACCACTGGGCCACCACTGTCCTACATCAGTATGTAGGACAGTGGTGGCCACAAACATCAGTATGTTACCACTGGGCCACCACTGTCCTACATCAGTATGTAGGACAGTGGTGGCCACAGACATCAGTATGTTACCACTGGGCCACCACTGTCCTACATCAGTATGTTACCACTGGGCCACCACTGTCCTACATCAGTATGTAGGACAGTGGTGGCCACAAACATCAGTATGTTACCACTGGGCCACCACTGTCCTACATCAGTATGTAGGACAGTGGTGGCCACAGACATCAGTATGTTACCACTGGGCCACCACTGTCCTACATACTGATGTAGGACAGTGGTAGCCACAAACATCAGTATGTTACCACTGGGCCACTACTGTCCTACATCAGTATGTAGGACAGTGGTGGCCCAGTGGTAACATACTGATGTAGGACAGTGGTGGCCTAGTGGTAACATACTGATGTTTGTGGCCACCACTGTCCTACATCAGTATGTAGGACAGTGGTGGCCCAGTGGTAACATACTGATGTCTGTGGCCACCACTGTCCTACATACTGATGTAGGACAGTGGTGGCCCAGTGGTAACATACTGATGTCTGTGGCCACCACTGTCCTACATACTGATGTAGGACAGTGGTGGCCCAGTGGTAACGGCCCCTACTTACGAGTAGTAGGTCGTGGGTTCGAATCAGGCAGGCTTTACTTTTTGTTAATCACACCGCGCTCTCAAAACAGTTATGAAACATCGTGAGGAAACCGGCATGTCCTACTCCGAGAGCCTGTGTGTGTGTGTGTGTTCCCAGCAGTGGGAACATTGTAAGCTTATGTTATTACTATTTTGGAGTAATCTTCATTGGATTGGATACGGCTCGGATTTTGTACAGTTTTGGTCAGATCAAATGAGTCTGAAGGAATGAACTGTTAAGTCACACAGGGATACATGGACATGTCTACCCTGTGTGCATTAACATGTTATGTTAGTGCGGAGGTGGAGAAACATTCCCTGTAAGTATCGCCTCAGTACAGAAACTTTCCGAGACTCGGCCCGGGATTAGCGTGTCCCGCACGCCCTCTCTATATTTTATCAGAAACTTTAATTACTGGCTCACACGCTCTTCTTTGTGGTTTGTCTGAAGATAATCTTAGCTTACAGGTTCAGTTGTTTCATCTCTAATATACGTTCTTTACGAAGAGTCGTTTACAGAATGTGGATGTGTGGTGAAAGTGGATGACGCTAGGTTTGAAATATGCTCATATTGTTTTGATAATTCAGTAATGCAGGGTCATGTCAAGATCTAAACCTATCTTAAAATGAATGCGATGTATTTTAATAGAGTTTATTTATTTCTGCTGCGATACTAAATTTTATTTTGATAATTTATTTGAATTTGTGTACAACTGGAAACTTGTGAAATTTGTAGATAATTATGATAACATTACAAACCACAACATTATACTGAGATAAATATTATCCTTTAATTAAGTAAAATGCGCAAAGAGAACATCTTAAGAGCAAGAGCAAAGTTATGAAGTTAACGTCGCCGTCGTAGCTACGTAGCGCTGTAGCGACGTAGCGCCCGGGGCAATCTCGTACGTCACGAGTGCTACGACAACATCGCTACGTCGTAGCGTGGGCTACGCGCCGCTACGACTCAATTAACTGGCCTATATTTTGTGCAAAAGCTGATATGGAAATGTTAGATTCAGAAATTGAAATCAAATGTTTCTGGTGTTCACTTCGAGATATTCGAATATGTCAATAGTTAGTTTATGTTCTCATGTTCGGATAGTGAAGAAATAATACTTGTTCTTCTCTCACTTTGATTTTTCTTACAACGTGATGTAAATTATCTTCTAACGGTTAACGTGTTTGAAATATACGGCAACATAATTGGAAAAAAACAAATTTATTTAAAATGACAAGAAGCTGTGTGCTAAACAACAAGCAGTATGACAGGTCGCTAGTTCCGCAGACGCGGCGACCGCGAGATGAATGCGCCGCGCGCCGCAGATCTTATCTCATGTACCTACTGTACAGTGTTCAGTGTTCAGCTCGATACCACTCCACACTATTTATTGTTGTCTGCAGCAGTACGCTCGCGGAGATATTGAAAATATATCTTCCTGGAAGCGGTTTCGTTTGCTGGTAAATAACACTTCTAACATTGTCCATTGTCCGCTTTTTATCTATGGTTTGATAAATATACAATAGCACTTGCTCTGGCTCTTTTATTCAATGTCATCTTATAAATCGTCGAGGTACTTGTAATCGTATAGGCACTATTGGCCAAATAATACCTAGGCCACTCGTACTCGCTTTGGTTTTCCTGCTTTCAGCAAACTTTTCGGATAGTTTAAGGAACATTCCTAAATGGTAAGAGATAACACTCAAACAAACCTAATTTATATTCGTACCTGTTTGAAATAAAACATAAAACGGATCAGTAATGTTACGCCGCGAAGTTGGCACGTTAAAACTTTATTTTATTGCCGACATTAAAGTAATGCTTGTTATAACGTGCAGCCTATAAAACTACGCACATACCATGCTTTTACACAGCGGGCACAGCACGCAAGTGTGCCCAGTGTGCGCAGATCAGCGGGTTATAGACTAGAACGTCAACATCGACGACGTACAGTTAATTATGACATGTCCCGTGGAGTGTCCCGCGGCACGCTGCAGGTGCACACCGAATGTCTACTCCGCGCGTTTCGTGAACACAAGCTCACGGAGTCAGCAAGAATATTTACGTCATGAATTATTTTGATTTCATTTAAATTGATTTATTTCGATTTGATTTTTTTAACAATGGGTGTAAATTACCTGAAACAAATTTTACATCATAACGATTGAGATTGTGACTATCTGCTCGTATATTCTATTTTACTGCATGAAGTTAATTGAAATTAACAAAAAATGCGATGCCCAGCCTCGCCCTAGTGATGCTATCAGGCGATCTCACATATTGTCTCAAATATTATATTTCACATTTCGCGTACTGTGTTGAGCAATAAACAATTTGAATTTGAATTTGCCTGTATTCCCCAAAGGGCTATACAGAGGTGTGCCTAGTGTAGACCCACATTTCAAGTTTGCGAAATATATAAATCGATAGCAGTAGTTCTTCCGTGCCTTGGCGCGTTAGGATATTGTGCTGTGCACACACACTAGTGCCCGTGTACGTCCAGCGGTGGACGCTGGCTCCAATTAGTGCCGCCGCTAGAGAGATGCACGTCTGCGTCACATCTGTCACACGCTATTGTCTCCGTGTTTCTGGGCTCCAACTGTAAATACAGACATATACTCGAGTTGGGGCAAAACGGACAAAATGCAGGTTAATTATACATTTTAGAAGTACATACATACAAAGTGAATTGTTAACCTTTTTGGAAGGGAGCTTGCGGTAGAAGTAAACTGGGAGAAAACGTCACGTAACTAAAAAGCGGTATCCAGGCGACTTTTTATTACATTATAATAAAAAGAGTCAGAGAGAGAGCGATAGTTTGCGTGGTTTTCGAGGGTGCTGAAACCGATAGTGAGGTCAAAATGAAAATTCAAGATGGTGGCCGTGATTAATTTTAAATTTTTCGATATTTCCTAACTTTCGCAGCCGCCATCTTGGATTTAATTTTGAACTTCGTTCCCCCGACCCCACACGGTTTTGTTATTCGCACGCAAAATAGCTATGTTCTTTAAAGGTGTTCTGTCCCGCTCTTGGGTAAAGCCTCCCCCTGTTTGTTCCAGCTCTGTCGATGTTATGCTTGTTGTCACCAACTGTTGAGTGAGATATCCAAGGTGTCTCGCCACCTGCGCCTCTTTCTGGCGAGACTTCGACCAGCTAGCTACAATATTGCTTGTATATTTTTGCTAGTTCGAATGACTACAAGTATTGCTGGACATCTTTTGGCAAAATTTATTGACGGAAAAAGGAAGGAATGGCACACCTCCGCATTGAAGAGGAGGCTGATCTCACTAAGATAAATGTCAACACGGTATGACTATTGTTAGAAAAATGTAATATTACTGTAACTCTGTTTAATGTTTTTCTTTTCTTACCCTTATTATGTATTTTTGTGTTGCATGCTATTTTAATTGAAACTGTTATTTTAAAATTGTTTTGTTGCGTAATCTACTTACTAATTCTACACTACTCAAAAATCGTTCTGAGGTTTTCATTTTTGAATCATGTATTCGGGCACAAACTTAATACACCTGCTATACCATCTGCTAATCATATTCTGCATCAGAAAAAAAATCCGGGAATTTGCATTATGTTACTCGTACTTTGAGTGATAACTGCCACACAAATATTGCATATCTCCTAAGTAACTTTAATATCTGTTCCCTTAAAATTGGTCATGTGCTATTGCATACATTTTCAAATGGTTGATTTGGCTAAGGAAATAATATATCTGTTTCAGAATCTCGGTCTTGTTGTGTCGAGGATTGCAAGCATCTTATAATACATCCCGCTGAATGTATCACTATCATAAATCAAAATGTACGGATTATTTCGCGCAATTTTGATAGTTTCGTTGTGATGTTGGATAAGCTTAGTTTTGAGTGTGACATGATTGTTTTGACGGAGTGCTGGTTATCGTGCTATCCTACTGTGCCAAGGTTAGACGGCTATTGCTCATATACATCGAAAAACTTGTGTAATCAAAATGACGGAGTATCGGTGTACGTTAAAACCACTCTTAGTGTAGTTGTTGATGAACCGCCTTGTCTAGATTGTAATTGCCTCATCATAAAGATTGGTACTGAAATGGCAATTTTGGCTATTTACAGATCTCCATCACATAAAAACATAGAGAATTTCCTCCACTCGCTCGATATTATCTTAACTGAGCTGTCTAAAATGTTACCATTAATAGGAGATATTAACATAAACATCTGCCCCGGTCAAGATTCTAGATTCCAAATGGAGTACCTTAATTTGTGTTCTTATCATGGCCTTTTACCAGCACACACGCTACCTACAAGACATGGCAAGCCATGTCTTGATCACGTGATATTAAAAACGCTGTTTCCAGCTCTCACTTTAGTCTTGCAATCCACGATAACAGATCACGAAGCCGTTCTAATATGTCTTAATACCAAACCAAAAAGAACGTTTGCTCATATCAGCGTCAATAAGATAAATACGGAGGGACTAAAAAATGAATTAGCCAGTATTAACTGGGAACCGATTTATGTCTCAAACGATGCAAATTTTGCCATGGAATACTTCACGAATTCTCTCAAGAAAATGATGCTCTCAAATTGACGTACAGCAGATATAGAAATTTCTGTAAGTAATAATTTATTGAAAAAAGTCAAAATAGCTTATAACAAAAAAATGTTAGAGCAGGCGGGTAAAAATAATAAAAAAATATGGGATGCAATAAAAAATATCACAAACTCAACGAAAGTAAAAAATTGCGATTTAGAACTAATAGACACTCATTGTCCAACACAATCCATTGAAAGTGTGAACGAGTTCTTTGTTACGGTTGGCCAAAATTTAGCCAGCAAGACCTAGACACCCCGTTGTTTTTATTCCTCAATCTACTGGCTCATTAAACTCTTTTGTATTACTCGATACAGACGAATCAGAAGTGGAGCGCCTTATGTTGGATCTGAAAAATGTCTGTAGTACTGGATGGGACTCTATATCCAACCAACTCGTTAAAGAGAACAGAAACGTGCTTATCCCTGCTCTGACCTATATTTTTAATATGTGTTTAGACGAGGAACATTTCCCACTGTTTTGAAGAAGTCGGTAGTTCATCCGATCCATAAATCTGGCGATAGAGATCGGGTCACCAACTACAGGCCCATTTCTATTCTCCCAGCGGTCTCTAAGCTCTTGGAACGCATCATCAACAGTAGACTGGTTAATTACTTGGAAACTAATAACCTTCTCTCAAACAATCAGTTTGGTTTCAGAACAGGCAAGTCAACTTGTGATGCTGTCCACGAGCTTGTAGATTACGTGGTTAGGAATATTGATTCCGGTAAAAAAACTTTTAAAGTGTTTTTGGACCTGGCAAAGGCCTTTGACACGGTCTCTGTGCCTCTGCTTCTGAGTAAATTGGAAAGGTTGGGTGTAAGAGGTTGAAACAACTAAAATTGTTCCCAAAAAAAATTAAATGTGTGTGTATGTTAAATTGTTCCTCTGTACCTATTTTTTCTGTTCTGTTTTTCATTGTCTATTTATATGACATGTGTGTACATAAATGGTAAATAAATAAATAAATTGGTTGAAGATTACCTCTCGGATCGCTGTCAATGTGTTAAAATTGATAAACTTGTTAGCAGTGACTTACCTGTCACTTTTGGTGTTCCACAGGGCAGTATTTTGGGACCCAGTCTCTTTCTGGTGTACTTAAACGAACTCTGTGGACTTACTACTGTAGGTGAAAAGGTAATCTCTTATGCGGATGACACTGTTCTTCTTTTCTCGGCTGATACGTGGAAATGGGTCTATGAGGATGCTCAACGTGGTTTTGAGACTGTGTGCCACTGGTTGAGGAGTAACATGCTGACACTAAACGCTGATAAAACCCAGTACATAACGTTTTCAATGCGTAACTCTAACTTACCTCCTACATTACTCTCTTTAATTGCACACAACTGCTGCAACAATGGAATCTGCCAATGTCCAGCTTTGGTCAAAACCAAGTTCATAAAATATTTAGGAATAAAAATACATAACAATCTCTCGTTTAAACACCATATAGAATTAGTCACTGCTAGACCAAGAAAACTTATATACGTTTTCAAATATCTGAGACATGTTGCAGACCCTAAATTAATGAAGCAGGTATATCTGGCACTTGGTCAATCAGTTTTGTCATACTGTATTTCTGTCTGGGGTGGCGCCCCAAAAACCATACTAAAGCCACTTGAAGTAGCCCAAAGAGCTATTTTCAAGGTAAGCACCTTCCGTCCGTATATGTTCCCAACTTATCAGCTGTACCAAAACTGTGAGGTTCTCTCTGTCCGCCAATTGTTCATACTGCACGCTGTTTTGATGCAGCATACGAGAGTGACCTTTGAAAAACCAGCTAGACCATCCAAGCGACAAAAACCTATACTCTCTCTCACTCATTCGTGAATACATATTTCTGCTTCTTGGGTGCGTACCTTCATAGCAGGGTTGATAGAATTATCGACATATTTGCCACACTAAGTTCATATACCCACCTTCCTTACACACACTCACACATTTACATTCGACACAAAAGGAAGCCCCTCCCCTCTCCAATTTATTTCATTTTACTAGATTTGTATTTTTATGTTTTTTGCTACTAGTTGATCTAAAAATAACGAAATACCTATGTACATAATCCAAGCAAATTTGAACTTGTAAGCTTTTAAATGAATATTTATAGGGAAGAGCGCTGTTGTCTGAAATACAGATATTTATTTATCTAGTTCAGACACAGATGTCTTGTCGAATTTCTGTCAGTATAAGTTCATTTATGATATGTTTTTATTTATGATGTACTATCTTACTTGAATTTGAATAATTGAAAAATTATTATTATTATTAAATTATTATTTTTTCGTCAAAGCACACAATGCTCGTGGGAGCGTGTACCGTATAAGTGTGAAAATGTATGTGTCTGTACCATGTGAGAGATAAGGCGCGGCGGCACGTGACAAGGCGTGTGCTGCACAGCCGCGGCGCGGCCATCCATCATCAGCGACCTTCGAGTCACGACACGCGACACGACCGGCGTGCCATCGTGTCCAGAAGCTCCATCAGGAGCAGGATTGTCTCTTTGTGAAGAAATCAGTGGCGATGCATATTTAAAAGGATGGGCAGCAACAACTTTCGCATAGGTATAAGGAAGCAAGCTAAATTATTACTTACTACATTCATAAATCCATAACCCGTGATTGTTCATAATACTTGTTGACTACAAGACATAGCGATACGCAAAACTGTGGACTTGTAATGTAACACGCACATGCAAGGACTGGTATTTGCCTACTAGACCAGGGTAGAAGCCTTTAAAAATGATAAAAAGTGAAAAAAAAAATTGTAGGATGAAACCCATTGGAAAAGGAGGAGAATATAATAAAAATAAAAGGAAAATAATTTGCGGGCGATCTGAGGTCGGGAAGTGGAAGGGGGTGAGTTTTAAGAGTAAAAAACGGTTTATCTCGATTTCCGACAAAACTGCAAGTCCTATGGAAAAAAGTCAAATGGCAAAGTTGGAGATAAATCGTTTTTACCCATAAAAACTCACTCCCTTCCCCTTCCCGACCTCAGATCGCCCGTAAATTATTTTCCCTTCATTTTTATTATATTCCCCACCATTTCCAATGGGTCTCATCCTACTATTACTTTTTTAGGTTTCAAAAATTATCGACTCTGGTCTATACTATTTTGTGAATAATATTATTATTTGATAAAAGTGAACCTTCTGCACTCATTTGTATCGCTCTCGCGATACGCACGAACGTTAAGAGTGGACGCTCGTAGTTTCGTAGTAGGACTATTCATCATTATTTATGTCTACCGAGATGGCGCACACTGCTGTTATAAATATTATATCAACTTATAGTTTACAGATAGTTTCAGCCATATCCGCTTTATTGGTCGAAACTAAAGCTATTTGGAAGTTCCAATGATCTTACCCGACTCTGATCTTTCTTTGATCGCAAGCAGTTTACTTTGTTTTTGATGGTTTTTTACTAGATGGGACGCAAGACGCTGAGGAATTTGTACCTTCTTGCAACAATTGGTTTACAAGCTTCAATAGATATAAGGGGCTCAGGGCTATTTAAAGTGGCGGAAGATAATACAGCATTCTTTTATCAAAGATAACTATTACACAATAATATCACAGCGGCAACAATTCTGTACTTATTTTGTTCACATAATGTTATCGGGGACACTGGAGCTGGAGCCGAGCCGAATATGTTTGCAAAAGGCTAGGATAATAATGATTTAGGAACAAGTCGCGTATTGGTCGCAGATGTGTGCCGTCCGCCTCAAATAAATCAGTGGAGGGTATCTCTCATGTGCGGACAACACACATAACTCGCCAACTTATTCTATTAGGAGGGCCGGACGACACCGGACGGCGCCGAACAGCGCAGGACACCGCCCATGTTTGCACAATGGATCTAGTTTTTAACGCGAGCGCCGAATATAATGTTGTCCGAATAAGTTGCGGACGTGCGCGGCGGGGCGCGGGGATGGAGCGAGGGGAGGGGGTAGGTAGGCAAAGTATTGAGACGATTACAACGGATTATCCTTTAATAGAATCTTGGAAGCCAACTGTCTTGTTCATTTGAAGCAGTTGTCAGATAATTGATAAAATAAATTGACATCGCTTCGCTATGGGATTAAATCGTTCTCGTTGTTCACTCGTGCTGGTACCACTTCATACTATAACAACATCCTTCTGACCTGAATCAATCGCTCGGCCATGTTACCGCTTGCTTAATTAACCGTTCAATTTGATTACATTTCCACGTTCATATTTCACAACTATTGCTTCGTAAACAGCGTTGGCTTTTACGTGATTGTTCATAAACAAATCGAAGTTATGCTTCTGAGCTCGCGCGGAGTGCGAGGTGCCGAGTTATTGCGGTCACGTCGCTAACTTTGTAAGGGCGGCAACCCCCGGCAACCCCTCGGTCGCCGGGGGTTGAGCTGAGATGAACGGGGGGGGGGGGTTCAGGCGCCGGTCTGTTTGCTCAAGCCTTCTCTGCAAATGAAGATGACGCGATAATCGATAGCCACCTGCTAATTGACGGAATTGTATAAATTATAACACGAAAAAAAAAGTAAAGCTTGAAGCTGGCAGTATGAAACGCCTTATTATAGTGACGGGTACAACTGTGCATGTGCCTGAGACAAATGTGCTAGTATGGTTATTGACGTGCATTGAAGCCTTTGATTGTGACTGTGGCGCATTGTGGTGAACCTCTCTCCTATCTCTCCGTGTGTAAAGTGATAAAGTTAAGCTGCACGAGCCGCCCGCAGTCGCACGTGACTGCTGTACTTTTGTACTTGCTACACAGAACACACGGCTTACTCGTAAGACACTTTACACTCTTCCATGATACACATCAATACAACGTAACCGCAGTTACTGTTGATCATTTTGTGTTACGAAGAAATTGTCTCATTTCCTCCGAGTGTGTCCTACTAAGGTGACTGTCACATGCAGTTGGCAGTGCACCGATGATCATGTAGTGATGGGATGACCATTGACCCGAGATCCACGTCACTTCCCCGTTACATCTCTCACACTTTCACTAATGGACTTTTCAAGAGGTTTTATCAATATTCTTGCCTGCCTCCGAGCTACCGCGGTATCTCACGTTGTTATGATAACATCGCCGCAGAGTCGCGTCTCTTGCCAACCACCTCCCCCCAACACACTGCCTCCCCCTCGCTCACGTGTCGTTATCAATTACCCCCAATTTACCTCCCGAGAACAAGCAATGTACCCACAGTTGTGAACGTTTCACTGTTCAAGTTCAAACACTCGCGGTCCGTTTGTGTAGCCAGATTTATTAGGTACTATTTACAGCAGAATTGGCGAAATACTGATTATAATCGTATGTTGTAATTATTCTAATAATTATGGTAAATGCCAATGGCATTAAGTCCGCCTTTGTACATATAAGTTCCTAAAGTATTAAATCTACACATATAAATAAAAATGGATCTTCGAAATATATGTACGCCCATAACTTTTGAACGACTGCACCAAATTGGATGATTCGTGGTTTTATGTATTCGTTATTGTTAACGTGGCGCTGGAGTAGGGTAGAAGTAGGGTAGGAGTAGGGTAGGAGTAGGGTAGGAGTAGGGTAGGAGTAGGATAGGAGTAGGGTAGGAGTAGGGTAGGAGTAGGGTAGAAGTAGGGTAGGAGTAGGGTAGGAGTAGGGTAGGAGTAGTGTAGGAGAAGGGTAGGAGTAGGTTACAAGTAGGGTAGGAGTAGGGTAGGAGTACGGTAGGAGTAGGGTAGGAGTAGGGTTGGAGTAGGGTAGGAGTAGGGTAGGAGTAGGGTTGGAGTAGGGTAGGAGTAGGGTTGGAGTAGGGTAGGAGTAGGGTAGGGGTAGGGTAGGGGGTAGGACACCACGAAAGAAGTAGCGCCGAGCAGCTAGAAATAATTTAAATGGCAAAAAAACGTTTGCCGGGTCAGCTTGTAAATAAATAAATATGGTAAAGGTTACATTAACATTATATTATTTCTCGGAATAATATTGGTGCCCGATCACGGATATCAAATTACCTAAGTCTTCTATTTATTTGATATCTACAAAAATATTGAAGACGAATCGCTAAATGGCGCCATTCGCCCAGAAATAACTTGTGTTTGTATCTGTCATAGCGACAACTTGTGTTTGTATCTCTCATAGTGCCAGGCTGTGCCGCCACAGGCGCTCCGGTTAGGCGAATAAAGTTGATCCTAGAGACGACCCAACAAACGCCAATTACCATCGTGTAAGTACCTAACGCAAACCACGTGTTGCTATGCAAAAGGTCAACTACGTTGTAAAATAATAAATAAATAATAATAAATCCCTGGACATTTCACACAGCACCATTTATCCCAAGCTAAGCAACCTAATGCTTGTGTTATGGTAACAAGATGGCTGATAAACTACTTATATACAAGTTTTTTTTTTTGTAAATACATACATATTATAGATAGAAAAACACCCAGACTCGGAACAAATACATGTAGGTCCTACAAATATTTGTTCCGTGCGGGAATCGAACCCGCGACACGCAGCGCAGCAGTCAATCGCTTAACCACTGCGCCAACTGTGCCGTCGGCACAATAATATCAATCGATCAATTAGCTGAACTTATTGCAGTCTACTGACTGACGGTACGGGCTAGACGGCAGGTGGTCGCCGCCTGAACACATCTGTAGCACCAGACACTTCGCAGGTACGTTGTGCTCCCGGAGATACGCCGGCACCCTTTAAACTGGAACACAGCTGCGCTGCTTGGCGACAGGCACACATGATGATGGTGGTAGCACCGTCCCGTTGGAGCACACTCATGACTACTAACATGATGATGGTGGTAGCACCGTCCCGTTGGACCACACTCATGACTACTAACATGATGATGGTGGTAGCACCCGTCCCGTTGGAGCACACTCATGACTACTAACATGATGATGGTGGTAGCACCCGTCCCGTTGGAGCACACTCATGACTACTAACATGATGATGGTGGTAGCACCGTCCCGTTGGAGCACACTCATGACTACTAACATGATGATGGTGGTAGCACCCGTCCCGTTGGAGCACACTCATGACTACTAACATGATGATGGTGGTAGCACCCGTCCCGTTGGAGCACACTCATGACTACTAACATGATGATGGTGGTAGCACCGTCCCGTTGGACCACACTCATGACTACTAACATGATGATGGTAGTAGCACCCGTCCCGTTGGAGCACACTCATGACTACTAACATGATGATGGTGGTAGCACCGTCCCGTTGGACCACACTCATGACTACTAACATGATGATGGTGGTAGCACCGTTCCGTTGGACCACACTCATGACTACTAACATGATGATGGTGGTAGCACCCGTCCCGTTGGACCACACTCATGACTACTAACATGATGATGGTGGTAGCACCCGTCCCGTTGGACCACACTCATGACTACTAACATGATGATGGTGGTAGCACCGTCCCGTTGGACGCCGCGACTCGCACGAATAAATAAACGCCAACATTACATGCGGTCACTTTCATCCTCCACACGTGCCAACTCATTCTAGAAAATTGTTTTCATTTTCTGTTAACATTTATCTGATTAAACTTCTTAGGGCTTCCAGCTAAATCGAATGTTGTAATAGGTAATTAAATGAAGACGGTGTTCACACGGAGGAACGAACAGGTGAAATTCTCTGTTTACAAAGTTGACATTAGGAAACTGTGGCCGAACTAAAACTTATAACTAAGTACTAGGTAAACTTCGGAATTGAGTGTGAAAGTAAACTCAAACATCGCTCGGAGGGCCACAGGCCTGCCGCGGCCGCCATGTTTGTCCAACAAACACGTCATAATTACTTTCAGTTATATTCTACGACCGCCTATTTACCGAGAACCATTTTTAATTTGATTTAACCAATCACCGAGTGTTTGTCTTTCATTTTACGATCAGCTCGCAGTTATTGAAAGCTATCCTTCTACCTATAATAGGTAATAATAAATTGTCGCATTGTCATTTTTTTTTTAAAGATGCTTTATTTGTCTTATTAAGAATAATGTTTAAGTTAACACAATGTACAGTTTAATAAAATAACAACACGTCAGCCTAGTCAAATAACCCGCCCCTAACAGTTCCCAACGCAAAGCTGCCCAAAACGCTTCCTGCATTGCCACGTTGGATGGCAATGGCTAACCTTTGCCTATTTTTTTATTTTTAAATGTTTTTATACTTTTTATATTCTAATATTTAAAAATATACTTTATATTATGTGTTCACATTGAAATAAAGGAGATAATAATAATTTTATTTGCCTTAAAAAAATACAGATGGAAACCTAGGTGATTCATTATTTGATAGGTACTGTAGTAGGGGGTCATTAATTCATAATCACCTTAAGGACTGTATTGCTGTGAACGTGCGGTAACGTCCGTACCTACGTCTGTGTGCATAAGTGATGTATCAACACAGAACGCTCACCTCATAATTCGCACACTGGCTGGCGTCGAACGAAACCAAAGGACACCGTCGCTTTTGCACACAGGCTACGTAATTACTAATTACGTATGACCTTGTTTGGGTCATACCATTGCTGAAATTGAAAACGTTACATCAAGTACTGATAGCTGATAGTCTTACGTATTGGATTATCGAACACGTAGGTATGGGTTCCAATCTCGAGTTGGGACTTTTATTTTTCTTTTCCAACAATAATCCTCCTTCATAAAAAAGGTGATAAGACCGACATCGGCAATTACCGCCCCATCAGCCTCATCTCACACCTTTACAAAATATTCATAAAAATTCTTGAAAATCGCATTTCTGGCCAATTAGATCAACATCAACCTCCCGAGCAAGCCGGGTTCCGCCATGGCCTATCCACTACCGACCATTTACAGTCCCTTAATCAGGTGATAGAAAAACATCTAGAATTCAACTTACCTTTATACCTCGCTTTTGTCGACTACTCTAAAGCATTTGACAGTTTATCGCACAACGCCATATTTGAATCTCTTCAAAACCAAGAAATCGAACCTACATACATAAACTTACTGCAAAAAATATACCAAAATAGCACAGCAGCCATAAAAATAAACACCACAGGACCATCATTCCCTATCCAAAAAGGGGTTAAACAGGGCGACCCTCTTTCTCCAAAGCTCTTCACAGCCACGCTTGAAGAAGTCTTTAGAAAACTAAAAAGCAATTGGAGGGAAAAGGGCATCGTCCTGGGCGACAGAAGACTAACGAATCTCCGCTTCGCTGACGATATTGTTCTTTTCTCCTCCACGGCAGCCGAGTTAGGCCTAATGCTCGACCAACTGAGCAGTGCCAGCCTCGAGGTCGGACTCGCGATGAATATGACGAAGACCAAGGTGATGACCAACAGCACCAAGCGTAACATAGGAATTGGGGGTATGAGGATTGAATATGTCCATGAGTATATATACCTCGGCCAAATAGTCTCCTTCCAGGCAAGACACGATAAAGAAGTTGCTCGACGCACCGAGAACGCCTGGAAGAGCTATTGGTCGATGAAACAAATAATGAAAGGACCTCTCCCTCTCTCACTGAAGAGAAAACTCATGGACATGTGCATTCTTCCTACCCTCACCTATGGAGCGCAGACATGGTCACTAACCAATCGTCAAAAGACCGCACTCGGGGTCTGTCAGCGAGCAATGGAGCGCAGTATCCTTGGAGTTAAACTTTCCGATCGTATAAGGAACTCGATACTGCGCTCTAAAACTCAAATTGCCGATGTAGGTCGCACGGCTGCCAAGCTAAAATGGAACTGGGCTGGTCACATCTGTCGCATGTCGGAGGAGCTATGGGCCAAAGTAACCACACAATGGGTCCCAAACAACAGCAAACGACAACGCGGCAGGCCCAGAATGAGATGGCGGGATGAGCTCGACTCTTTCCACCAGAATTGGCGTTTAACAGCACTGGATAGGGATAAGTGGAAGGAGGGAAGGGAGGCCTTTGCCCTGCAGTGGGACAGAAATGGCTGAATAAAAAAAAAAAAAAAAACAATAATCTTTATCGGTTATTTTGTTATTCGTTTTTTATATATTAATAAACAAGAATAATAATGTAATAAAATTTATTTTATTTTCATTGTTATATTGATATTGTAATACGGGGTTAAAAATAAAAATGTTTTAAAAGTGATTTCAAAATGTTTATTCTTTATAATTCTATTTTAACTAGAAATAAATAAACTTCTAGTCAAAACAGTTTATTTTCTCATAAAAAACAATTTATTTATTGAAGTAAAGCAGTTAATCAGTGAACTACGATCCTTAGACTTAAAGTATTGTATCTTAGTAATATAATAATATTGTGCTTTAACTACTAATGTGTAAGAAATCACAACTAGCAAATCTACCCACGTAAATAAAAAAAAAGTGTGAACTCCTTGTCACAATACAATTAAATTACTCAGTAGTAGGTAGTAAGTACTTTTTGTTTACTGCCAATGCGTTCGTTTTAACTTTAGTTGTCTATCTCAAACGTCAAAGTTAACAAATCGTATTTATTAGGACTCATTGCGGTTATAGCTTAAGTATTAATTTTCATTATGAAAAGAAGATTGAAACTAAACCTCAAAATAATCCTTATTACGGATATGACACAATATTATTTTAATATTACTAAAATCAATTTGTAATTTATAATACTTTGTATAACCCCCATTATTATCAATGCTATTAAGCAAACGCTGGCGCATGAATCCAATAATATTGAAACATATATCTGTTCCTCTTAAATGTTCCCATATTTCCATGCAATGCAACTTCAACTGCTCATCGGATTTCTCATTCCGTGTTTCCAATCGCTGTATCGCAAAATGTAATCGTTCTTGTTTTTGTCTTTCAATCAAATATGGGGGTTTGCACGGCGAACGGTTCGTAAAGATGTGTCAAATAATTCGGCAAAATATGTCGTTGGTATGAAACCACTTGTTTCATATTCATTGACTATCTGGGGCCTTCCACTTCGCTTTCAACTGGCAAGGCTTTTCCTGATATCTTTTGACCTTCTGACTCACAGTTGGTATTTCTCTAAAACAATAAAGGAGTACTGTTAGGCTACTAGCAAAATACGAATATTACCAATTTAAAACAAAATTATTTAGAAAACGATAGATGGCGCCATGCGTCAGTTATATCGTAGTCAACTAGGTATTAGTTATTAGTAGTTACTATTAGTCGAGTAGTTGTGTCGTAGTTGTGTCGTCGAAGTTGTGTTGTAGTTAGAGCATGGTACGAAACTATCAGTCAGCGAATACGAGTACGATCCGCACTTAGCTGTTATAAAAACTACGGAACCCTACACTGCGCGTAGCCCGAAACGCACTTGACCGATTTGTTTTTTCTTCTAATTAGGCTTTATGATAAATATAAAACGTTTCAAAAAATAACTAAAAGGATCAACAGTTATACTTTAATCTGAAAAAATCGATAAAATAATTAAATCACACACAGTCCGGTTTCATCCAATATCTGTGATACAACAATTATTAAGTCCACTTTTACGCAGCGCGTAAATATTTATGCTCTCATCTCAATATTTACATTTTCTTGCATTTCAAAATGAACTACAACACCGCTAATACATTAAACACACGTCACTAATCTGCAATAATAACCAACCAAAACAAATAACGTTCTAATTAGTCGTGGTGAATGAGTCGTAAGTTAACTGCAAATCAAATCTAAATAAATTAAATGGTAGACACCATTTAATTTATTTAGATTTCTGTGGGTATAATCATAAAGTTTAACGAATTATGTGAACAAAGCGAACGTGATACGGAACTATATTCAATAGCGTGTTTATTCGAGTAGGTAATTTTAAAAACATTTAAAAAAAATATCACCGCGCGTGAGATTCGGACCAGCGGGTCGCTACGCATGAACGTGCTCACCGACGCGACGTATGATAACCGCTAGGCTATCATGGCATTTATGAACTACAATTTATGAACTACAATCAGTTGCAAACGAATGTGAGAGTGTACTCTATAGTATAGAAATTACTCATTAAAAGAAGGTCGTAAGTTAAACAGAAGTGTCAATCTATTGCTTCGTGAAAATGCCACTCAACTTTTGACCGTACATTGTATAAATCTGGTTCGATGTTAAAATCTGTACTCAAGTATTATAACTCAGCCATGGGGGGTCTTACAAAATTAATATTTAGTTTGGTATGTTTCCAACGATCGCGAGAGCGTGAGAAGCAGAGAGATCAATTTTATCTACTAGTGACTAACGAATGACTACCTGCTTATAGTGCGCATCGTCATCGCGTGAACGATCGTAGCACTCGTGTATTAGATATAGAACTGTTTTTGACTTGTACTGCTGCCCCTCCTGTAGCTCTTCAGCTAGAGGGGTATTAAGAAGGGTGGCCCAAAACGTTACGGAACTTAAAATACAAGAACAGTTTATTGCAATTAAAACATTTAGTATGCAGGGCACAATGCCTGCGCCATTTAAAAGCGCCTCGTACTTGTGAGTGGAGGCATTCGAAACGTTGTCGGCAGTATCGGCAGGCGCGTCCATGCCGTGCCCGTGGGGCCCGGGGGGCTCCGGGACACGAGGGTGCACTTGTGTTTACACATGTTTATCTTAAGCTTTTGATTATAAAAGCTGGGCAAAGTGCCTATGAGTTTTTCCAACCATCATTTCTTAGTAGCATTCCGGATTTTCTGTGCCAAGAGCAAGAAGCTCGGCGGGATCTTAAACATGGGTAAATTAGATGTGGGTGTACTAATACCACTTAGCTGGGAAATACAGGCGTGATGTAATGTTATGATTTTCCTCACTAACAGATTCTTTTGATGTTGTATTGAAGCGGTCGAGAAATTCATTCCTGCACCGAATTTGTATACCAATAATTGTCAATTGGCAATTGTTTGTCCACGTAAGATCTTATTACTTGGATACCAATCGAGTAGGAAACTAGTCAAGTAGTCCAACGTACAGCTTGTGTTTATCTACCCAAGCAAAACTGTGCACATAGATTAAAGTGTGTACTTATGTGACATTTTTATGAAAAAATACAGTGGAACTTCTGTGCACACGGAGAGGTAGTGCTCCTGCGGCCAAGATATTCAATTAGGGTTATTATTGCGCTAGTATTTGTGTCTCAGTTTGAGCCCGAACGTAACGGCGCTAGTTTCAAACGTTCGGGACGTTTGAAAATAGTGCCGTTTGCCTCGGTTACTATTACAAGTTGCTGAAGCTACACAATGGTTAGGTTACTATTACAAGTTGCTGAAGCTACACAATGGTTAGGTTACTATTACAAGTTGCTGAAGCTACACAATGGTTAGGTTACTATTACAAGTTGCTGAAGCTACACAATGGTTAGGCGCGGCGTCTTACAGACTAGAAACAACTACTTAACAACGAGTACCTATCACTAATTGTTACTGATTGTTACGTATTCCTATATCGCGTTTATGTAAAGTAATTAATCAATCAATCCTCATGTATTCCATGAGGATTGCCTTCCATTTCGATTTCAGTTTTTTCCGAGTATTGACTTGTGCCAAAAAAAGGCTACCGTGGTTTCGTGAGCACGATGGTTATGTTGTGTTGTGAACTCGCTGGCACACCTGCTATGTTCTCGCCGAACAACGAACAAACCGCTAGTTCCGAGTTCCGGAGTGGTGTGTGAAGGGGGGGGGGGGGGGGGGGCACGGTCGCAGATGCCGCGGTAACTTTCACAACACTACATTTGTTCAGCACGTCGGCTACTCGGCTCACATGCGGTGGAGGCTCGGTACTCACCTTGGAATAGACTCTATTTGCTATAATACTTCCAGTCTTTGCCCTGCAGTGGGATAATCATTCCCGCTGCCGGGCAAAGGCCTCTTCTCATATAGAATAGGGATTGATCATCACGCTTGCTCAAGACGGATTGGCGATTTCAGACTAAAACTATAACTAAAAGTCCAGGTTTTGTTTCATCACAGTTCAAATATTACTCTGTCGAATTAGAGTACTATTGTTTTTCTCTTACTGTTGCGTTTATCATAATTACTGTGATTGTTAATTAATCCGGGGGCGCGGGGCGCGGGCGCGAGGGGCAGAGCAGAGCCGTCTTCTAGCAGATGGGTCACGACGACAATACATAGCGTTCAGCAAGATATACCTACTGAAAGGATCACCAACTCAGCATTTACGTCAGTCAAAGTAGTTTCTGAATATTTACGCCAAAACACTTAAGCTGGTTTAGTCCATGTTCAACCACCACAATCTTTACCCCCAACCATGTTCAACCCCTAAATGTTGTCCATGTTCAACCCCTGGGGGGTCTATATGCCGAACTATCGACTAGTAATCAATTAGAGAATTAAGCCCGACTATCCATATTTAGTTTTTTTTTCCAATAAATCTATGTATGTTCGTTCAAACTCAGCAATAGCCGTCATTAAAATCTCGATGTTAATCCAGTTGTCAATAAAACTGCACTCTCGTTTGATTGATAGCCGACTCAATTGCCAACGGATATCATTGGCCGTGCCATCAATTGCCATCAATTGCCACTGACCATTAGGGAGCAATTAAGTTGACAGGTAATTGCTGGATAATCGCAATATAAATGATATACTACGAAACGATTTTATGGCAACCGCTATTATTGCACAAAATATATTATATTGCTTGGTGTATTATTTACTTGGTGACCAGGCTAATGCTTATTGCCAGGGTGATATAAAGACCAAAAGTGAATTTGTGGGATGTGTCATGCGATTTTATAGGAATCATGACCCGTTATGTAAACCATGAGCTCGTTGTGTAAACCATGAGCTCGTTATGTAAACCATGAGCTCGTTGTGTAAACCATGAGCTCGTTATGTAAACCATGAGCTCGTTATGTAAACCATGAGCTCGTTATGTAAACCATGAGCTCGTTATGTAAACCATGAGCTCGTTATGTAAACCATGAGCTCGTTATGTAAACCATGAGCTCGTTATGTAAACCATGAGCTCGTTATGTAAACCATGAGCTCGTTGTGTAAACCATGAGCTCGTTATGTAAACCATGAGCTCGTTATGTAAACCATGAGCTCGTTATGTAAACCATGAGCTCGTTATGTAAACCATAAGCTCGTTATGTAAACCATGAGCTCGTTATGTAAACCATGAGCTCGTTATATAAACCATGAGCTCGTTATGTAAACCATGAGCTCGTTATGTTAACCTCACCTTCTTCTTCTTCTTTTCGTGTCGATGGTACTCTTCTTAGAAAGAAAGAAAGAAAGAAAATACGTTTATTTGCGGTAAACATGACGCACAAAAGAACTTATGAACAACTATAGAAAATAAAACATTAAGAAATAGTTGACATGCGTCACATCCACGCAAAACGGCTATCGCTCAGCATTATGCTGCGACCCTATGCAAGACAGAGCCCCAGCGCTGGTTTTCAGCGACAGCCGGCGCCGACGTAATGACGTCGTCCGGTGCAGCAAACAATTATTATTCATCAACAAGTAATAAAACAATTATACATATTTTAAAAGCAAACAGTTATTCTGACGCTGTACTGGTACAGCGTACTTAAAGCAAAATAATACATTCTATCCTTCATTTTCATTCACCTATCCTATTCGATTGACGTACGCGCACCCAACATGCACCAAAGAAGTTATGTAAGGAAATACAAAATGGCCAATGATGTAATGTGTTATGCAAAAGTTATGTGTCAGTGCTCTAAGCGTTTGTGAGTGAATTTGAAAGACGAGATGGATCCGATAAAAGCCAAAATCTTGGATACTGGAGGGTGACCCGTCATGCACACAACAGTGTGTGCATGACGGGTCACCCTAGAGCTTTGGAGAAAAACCGGAAGGCATGAAAAATATGGAAATAAAGAGTCGCGAAAGGTACAAAATAGAACAACACAACTTAGATAAATAATACGATTATTGGAATTTAATTTGATTATTGGAATTTAATTTGATAATTGGAATTTAATTTGATATTAGATTGTCAGTGGATCAAAATAAAAATTAATATTTAGCAATAAACATGGACAACCAATAATTATGATCAATATGTATTTCAACAAATAGGTTGTCAACATAGAATTATTTATTCTTCGATATTTTATATTGTTTGAACCCAGTAGGTGGCCACGTGGATTACGACATCAGTGGCATTCGTAAGGCCCCTCGCCCACGGTGACATTTTGTACGCGCGTTAGTCGCATTTGCAACGCGCTGCAGAAGCGATGCCAACGCGCTACTAACGCGCTACAGCATCGCGACTGTATCGATGCAAACGCGCTACAGCATCGCGACTGTATCGATGCCAACGCGCTACTAACGCGCTACAGCATCGCGACTGTATCGATGCCAACGCGCTACTAACGCGCTACAGCATCGCGACTATATCGATGCAAACGCGCTACAGCATCGCGACTGTATCGATGCCAACGCGCTACTAACGCGCTACAGCATCGTGACTGTATCGATGCAAACGCGCTACAGCATCGCGACTGTATCGATGCCAACGCGCTACTAACGCGCTACAGCATCGCGACTGTATCGACGCCAACGCACTACTAACGCGCTACAGCATCGCGACTGTATCGATGCAAACGCGCTACAGCATCGCGACTGTATCGATGCCAACGCGCTACTAACGCGCTACAGCATCGCGACTGTATCGACGCCAACGCACTACTAACGCGCTACAGCATCGCGACTGTATCGATGCAAACGCGCTACAGCATCGCGACTGTATCGATGCCAACGCGCTACTAACGCGCTACAGCATCGCGACTGTATCGACGCCAACGCACTACTAACGCGCTACAGCATCGCGACTGTATCGATGCAAACGCGCGACAGCATCGCTACAAAAAGTCGCCATGGGCGAGGGGCTTAAGTCATCCAAGGTGCAGGTGAACGGGCTCTTAGGGCACTCCAGCAAGTGGGGCATGGTCTGATCAGAGGCGCAGCACTCGCACTGGGTATTGGATGGGTCAGCAATCCCCCACTTCCAATCCACAACCTCACCTTAAATTTTATTGTTACGTTAAAGACGCAGTAATGCGACCGCTCCACATCACATTTAGGAGGAGATGTGACCCAATACGCCATTATCGCGGATATTGAGTGACGTCACCAGTTGAGTCCACTCGTAGCGAGATGTGTGCGCTGGTATCTGATGTCAAGTGTCTGCGTCTTCAAGCGCTGTGTGCTCAGTGTCGAATGCCACGTCAGTCATGAGAACTCGATCGACTCAAGTGGGTGAGATGACGGATTGACGTCTTCGGTTTTTCGTTCACATTCAGTATTCGGTAACGATTCTGTTGTAGGCTATTTAACAAGTACCTAACTACCTAGATACGTATGATAAAGCCATGAGTTGGCTTGCGTATCTATCCCTAGGTGCAGGCTTGATTGGATTCATTCCTAACCGTGATCATGAGGTAGTTGTTGAGTACAAGTAATAAAGTGGTAGCGGCAGCGCAGAACGAGGTGTCACCTCCCCGAGGCGCGGTACGTGAGCTGCGTGTTGCGGCGACCGCCATATCGCCTGCACGACCACGGCAACCAGCGCACAGGATACGAGGCACAGTACCCGCGCGTCAGAAGTTGTACTTACTTGCATATCGAGCTGGAGGCAGTGACTGGAACACAGTGGGAATAAGACAGACGAGTCTCCACAAAGCAAAACATTTCGTTAAACTCTGAATGTATATGTTACGGCTAAAGGTGGGTGTGAACATAAACTTAAGATTAGCCGGCTAAACTTAGGTTTATCTTCGAGGAGGTGTTAATGTTAGTTTCTTCTATCTTTAGCCGGCTAAACTTAAGTGTAACTGCAGGCCCTTGGCAAAAAATGTAGAAGGAAATGAAAAAGGAAACAATGTAGTAATGTTTACTATTTTGACACGAAAACTTTTATTAAAAAATAATGGGCAGTAATAAAAGCTCCGACAAAAAAAGAAGAATTTTCCTTACTCAAAATATTAAATCTACTGCCTAAAAGCCTAAAATACTAACTTTCCGACAATTTTTCTCCGAATAAAAATGACGAAACGACCGAATGAGTTACTGAAATCTTCGAAAAATAAACATGACTGTTTATTGCTAAAATACTCTACCAGCATAAATTACGTTCTACTGACTATGCTTTGTAATTTTTATCTTTACTAATATCATATATAATAAAAAGGTAATTTATGAATTAATAGTAGGCAACTACTAATTCATAAATTACTTTTCATATTTCATAGACTGTGGTGCTAGTGTGGTTTGGTTTTACATTCAAAAATATGTTTCTGGAACTCGCCGGCCGCAGCCGCGACACCGCTCGCTTCGCTCGCTCGGCTCGTGCGTTATGTGGTCACAGTTCTAACCTAACCTAACCTAGCTTTTTCGATTTCATTTTTAGCCGTTTCATTTCGGTTAATGTCCACATTAGCCGGTTAAAGATGGAATATCACGACACAAACTAACATGATATCGAACTTTAGCTGCTTCTCGAAGATAAACCTAAGTTTAGCCGGCTAATCTTAAATTTATGTTCGCACCCACCTTTAGCCGTAACATATTCAATTCTAAAACTCGTTAACTTCCGAGCGGTAACTGATACTTTTTCATGAAAACACGTATTGTGCGCATTACGTGATGTGCCGCCTGTGATCAACAGCAGACTAGCTGTGACTGCCACTAGACCACTAAACAAATGAAGATACTTTAAAATAACATCATGCCTGTATTCCTGTAAAGGGTGGAGAGAGCCCCACGTAATAGGGGCGAGCCTATTGCCAATTTCCGGACACAATTCAACCCCCCCCCCCTCCCCAGGGTACCCCCCGGGGTACTATTGAGCATTCCTTGAAAAAGCCAATAACACTTTCCCCAAAATGGAATCCAGGAGCATTCATCGATATAAACATTCATAGACATAAACATTTTGGAATACTTCAGTCTTTATTCTGTCAGTTGCATTTAGATAACATAAGTCGGTATCGCGAAGCAGTCAGAGAATAGGTAGAGCCCCGACGATTGGATCGGGAGGCTTTTAGTGTCTTAATCAATGATTCAGGAGAGCGTAAGAGAGAGAGAGCGTAAGAGAGAGAGAGCGTAAGAGAGAGAGCGTAAGAGAGCTCCGCACCGATCACTGCTCGTACATTTGTAAACGAAGTCGCAAAATTGCTACAAGTTAAATACCGCTGACTGTATGTCACAATCACAACTGTCATTCTGGATGAACAATTTAAGCTATACTTAATTGGCAACTGTGTAAGTCCGAGGCTATTATGATTTGTAGTACTTATGATAATTATAATATAAATAGAAGCTGTTGGTGTACCCTAATAAATAAATAAATGTAGGTTTGTATTCAATTATCAACATTTCACGTCCCTGACTGTACATACGAGGTGGAGTAAGTGTCACTCAGGGGCAAACATTAAAAAAAAAAAAACAATTGTTGGTCCTACCTATTTGTAAATTGTATTTATAGTAGCAAAAGCACTAAGAGGCAATTTGGTGACGAAAAAAGTACGCATTACGTTCGAAATATGAGCCATAATAATATTTCTGTTCCCCATAATAAATAAATCCCTGGACATTTCACACAGCACCATTTGTCCCAAGCTAAGCAACCTAATGCTTGTGTTATGGTAACAAGATGGCTGATAAACTACTTATATACATTTTTTTTTGTAAATACATACATATTATAGATAGAAAAACACCCAGACTCGGAACAAATACATGTAGGTCATATACAAATATTTGTTCCGTGCGGGAATCGAACCCGCGACACGCAGCGCAGCAATACTTGTTATTTACTGCAGACTGTCGTACGGCAGTCGATCGGTGCGATTGCGGGATTACCGCGTGATGGATGAGTCCGGTCGGCGCCCGACACGTGTCTACAGGGGGACGTGCCCGTACCATACTCATGAGTCCGGTCGGCGCCCGACACGTGGTCTACAGGGGGACGTGCCCGTACCATACTCATGAGTCCGGTCGGCGCCCGACACGTGGTCTACAGGGGGACGTGCCCGTACCATACTCATGAGTCCGGTCGGCGCCCGACACGTGTCTACAGGGGGACGTGCCCGTACCATACTCATGAGTCCGGTCGGCGCCCGACACGTGTCTACAGGGGGACGTGCCCGTACACAAAGCTCCAGAGAAATGGAACCCCCCTTGGTTAATGACATCAAACCGCTTAAGTTTTTTGTAGTATATCGTGAATGGCGCGTTGGTCTAGTGGTTAAGACTGCGGCTTAGCAATACGATGGTCACGAGTTCAAATCCGCGAATGAGATTTTTGATTTTTTCCAAATTTAAGTTCTTTATTTATTTATGTATTATTATTTTTTAGGTTATTATGTGATTTTCGTTAATTATTATTTAAGAAATCAAATGTTAAATTAGGAATGAGGTTTGTAAGAAAAGCTAGGCATGTTGCATAAACAATATTCATTTATTTCTTTATTTACATTTCTAGGACTTCATGGAATCCACTTCCTGGTTGAGTATACAGTTTTCTATCTGTGTTAAATTGGGGTTATTTACTTAGAATATTAACTAAACACAAAATAAATACCCTGGGTGAGGTATAACGGTTCGTTTATAGATATTTCTAGAAACATAACTACAATATTTATTTATTTAAAGTTGTTTCAGTTTTTTCTATATTTTTTCGTATTATATACTTGTATATACTAGTATATATTAGTGTTAGTTCGATAAAATGTAAATAAAAGTATATAGAGAAAAATAACGTGCTATGTATTTTAAAGTTGTGAAAACATAATTTTTTATACTCTGTATGATCTTATGGGACAAAAACCCTTGTTAAAAAAATGAAATGTTGTCATTCGTGCCTGTGAATTACAGAGGAAGAACCAACATGCAACCAACCAACAACTAAACTATACAGTATAGCAATATACATCTTTCTCTTTTATCACATTTTCTTATAACCCATTTAACACAATATTATAGAAAAATATGTGAGGTCACACATTAAAAGACTACTTGTAAACAGGAGTAACTGGATTAATATTAATAAAGGTTGTTTATTTTTGATTAACTACTAATGATCCCACAAATATTGGGAATTATTAACACTTGATCATGTTCCAATGAAATTTTATCAGATAAGTTACACAATGAATCTGCTGAGTAAAACCTTAATAATAACGAAGAGGATGACCGTCACTGTCTATCACTTCTTGAAGAGGACTTCGTGCCCAAAACCATATTAAAGCATGCAGCACACACGCTACATCAGTGCTAAGCGACACTCCAAAAGTTTAAGCTCTTGAACGCGTAGTTTTGAAGGGTTCCACCGAGTGAACTTCCACAATGTTACGGTGTCGCTCCGATTCATTAGTGTAAGCAATTGGACGAGGGCCTTGGCGATCACATTTCACATCACCCGTCGCTTGATACCTTTGTATCCATCTACGAACTGTTTTTCTCTGTAATGAAAATGATAATATTAGAAATACATAAAAAAAAACAACTTGTAAGTAATAGTGCAATAAATCTTACCGTTATGCCCATATCTCGTGCTATTTTCTTTATGCTTTGTTCCTGTTCTCATAGAACAACAATTTTAGCCTTGAAAAAAGTAGTTAATCGCACCATATTATCGGTTAATAAAATCGACTGTTCAAAAACTTAATAAATCGGATAATATTACTACGAAGATATTACACACAAGCGGATCGGCACGAAAACGAAACGATTTGTAAAGTAATTATACCCTCAATCACAGTTTAGTAAATAAGGCGAAGAAGTATTCTAAATTCAACCTTAACTCGCAGTTCATACAGCAGTTAAGTTTCTGAAGTAAAATGACGGTAGTGCAATAATCGGAATCAAGCACATTCTATTCAACCAAACAAGAAATCTATGCTAATTTCAACCTTATCTTTTAGTTAATTGAGGAGTTACGTGGATGTTGAAATTTAAACCTTAATATCTCGAAGATTAGGCCGTTATCAACCTTGTTCGATAAAAGGAGTAATGCTGTTAGAATTTTCGTTGAGATTGACAACTGAACCAATAGCCTAGTGGTATAAGGCGCGGTCTAAATGATCGGCTGGCGTCTGATGATGCGGGTTCGTATCTTCAACCGTACGAAGTGTCTTTTTGAAAGTTATTCTTGGTATATGGTTCGGCCAGAAGCCGAAAAAAGACCATATTATTAAAAACATGCAAATAATATGTGATCGGTGGATCGGTGGATCGGTGGATGCTCGGGCAGATATGGGTGCGGCGGCAGGGGAGGGAGCTGCTCGGGGCCAGAGTCACGTGACGCGCCTGCCGTCGCTCGGGCGATAATCTTTAAGTGTTGGGATGGGTCGTTTACTATGACGCTTACTGTACCATACTCATGAGTCCGGTCGGCGCCCGACACGTGGTCTACAGGGGGACGTGCCCGTACCATACTCATGAGTCCGGTCGGCGCCCGACACGTGTCTACAGGGGGACGTGCCCGTACCATACTCATGAGTCCGGTCGGCGCCCGACACGTGGTCTACAGGGGGACGTGCCCGTACCATACTCATGGTTGTGATAGACCACGCTGGAGTTTATATAGAGTGGTAGGGTCCCTTCGCACGTGCTTCATTGAGGGCTCGAAAACGACAATCATTCAAACGTTGACAGTTCTACTTCGCAAACTAGGTCAGTTTAGACCGGGAGAAACAGTACGGAAATTTCTTACTTTATTTTTTTTCTCACGTTTGATAAAAAATATGTTACTGTAAGCATGGTCGGCCCATAGTCTGCGCCGTGTGTTTCCACTGAGTTCGTAGCTCGTGGGTCGTGCCTCGTGGTCAGCTGTCAGCGATTTATCCGTCGCCGCCTAATATTTGACAAATCTCGCGCAACCCTCTCAAAGTTCTAATATTTTTCCTCCATTAAAATTTTAATGAATCCAATTTCACATTTGTGCCGCGCCTTCTCGTTTTCCTGTTCCCACAATTCGGTAAACTTTTGTCTTCGAATTTATCCTTAAGTATTTGGTAATAGAAGTAAACAAACGAGTGTTTTTTGTTTGCCTCTCTGTGTTGGGACGATATCCTGGTAATTGTACAACAATAAAGAAGGGATTTGTTTGAGCGTGTTGTGCATGACTGTACCCAGTAGGTGAATGGTAAATCAAAATCAAAAGTCATTTATTCAAATTAGGCTGAGAATCAGCACTTTTTGAACGTCAAAATTACAAAAGACAGTCCCCCAAAAACGCCCGCCCTTCACCACTTCCTAGTGCTATCGCTGGGAAGAAGAAGTGGCGCAACAAACTCCCCAGCAGAAATAACAAACGTAATGGATGCTCAAAGTAATGGATATCTTAACATGCTATAACATTTATTTGTGATATAAACTGGATTTATTATCGTCCAGTGGGAGTCGTAACAAGCGACCGAAGGGTTATGCCGGAGGACCATCGACGATTGACGGGGTAAGGGGGGGGGGGGGTCACAGTAATACAGAGGTCACTTCGTGTAACCACTTGCCATGGCATTGAATAAACACAGCATCTGATAGTAATACGATCGGACATTTGAAGCTCAGTGCCGTAGGTCACGTAAGGAGTCTTACGTGACCTACGGCATTGCGCAGGGCAGCGTACTCGGTCCGACTCTATTTTTAATTTATATAAACTATCTGTTAGCGGCGCGATAAGAAATTGTAAAAGGAAGTGCGCGAGGTATGAGTGGGCAGAGGGGCGAGTCCCGGACCGTCATGTTTTTTTTGCTTGAGAGACAGTGGCATTACCAGCACGATAAGCAACACGCGCTTCCTTCACTTTAAAAGTTTTGTGTCCAACCCTACATTTCAAATATAAATCGTTTGCTCAGTTCGTCGTTTTTATCTTGATCCACATAGTTAACAGTGGTCCATTCGATCCGGATCGCGAATGTTCAATACTCCGCTGCCAAGATCAAAGATGGTAAACACCCGCAGTACCATTAGCAAACAGAGAGATAAGAAGGAATTGGAGGCAAAGCTACAATTGGCACAGAAGTACAGGAAATGCCACCGCCTACACCAGTAAAGAAAAGGGATGATGAACTAGAACTGAACTAGACTTGATGTACTATCAGATTTCCTCACCGAAGAAGCTGTGAAAATATCAACCTGTAGTGCTACTTTACCTAGAACGGACAATTTCAAACGTAAACAAAGTGACAAAGTGAACAATATACAAACTATTCCAATAAAAGATGGACAGAGTGAAGAAAAGTGTCGTTATTGTCGTACCGCTTCTCACAAATTAACAGAGTGTAAAAAGTTTAAAAAATCACTACGAAAGGACAGATGGTTGCACGTAAAGCGTAATGGTATTTGTTATCAGTGTTTAATAGCGCATCACCGTAGGGACACATGCACCGCTCCAAGCTGTGACGTAAATAATTGTGGACAATCTCATCACCGATTATTACATTATGTGGCGCGTCAAAACATTTGTGAATCCGCGCCAGCGGTACAACCTGAAGTTCCACCCGAAAATGAAGTTTCATCCGAGACAATAACAAACATTAATGTCAGCTGTTCCGTTATGTTAAAGATTGTAACTATAAACATTTACGGACCCAACGGAAGTGTGTGCACGACCGCCCTGCTGGACGACGGTTCGACTGTGTCGTTGGTTAGCGCTTCGCTGGCGGAGAAAGTGGGGCTGCGCGGCCGCCGGGAATGTCTTCGTGTGTGTGGCGCATGGAACGACACGGAGAGTGTGCAACGCACAGCGCTCAAAAGTGACTTTGTGTGGTGCTGATAACAAGATGTTTACAATCGAAGCGCGAATCGTTGCAGAATTAAACTTACCGCCAAGTTTGTCCAAAGTAAATAGTAAAAACTACGCGCACCTATGTGACGTCAGCCATAATTTATGCACAGAAACACAGCTGCAACCACAAGTCTTAATCGGACAAGATAATTGTACCTTTGGAAGTGAGGGTGGTTAGACCCGATGAACCCTGTGCCACCCGGACTCCTCTGGGATGGTACCTGCATGGAAGGGTCCTAATGTTTACTTACCTGATTCTGCTGTACGTCACTTCTCATTGTTTGTCTCCAGTGACGTCATAGAAGCAGAATGTATACTGCGAGAAATCCAGGAGGAGGTGCGAAGGTCGTTCTCAATCGAGTCTATGGGCGTATCTGGTAAGCCAAGACAGAACTCGGAAGATTTACGCGCTGTAGAATGTTTAGAGCGAACTTCAGTACTCATTAATGGTCAATGGCATATTGGCTTACCTTGGCGAGACGAGAATTGTGTGATGCCGGACTCGTACCCAACGGCTCTGCGTAGACTGAAAGGAGTAGAACTAAAATTAACAAGAAACAAACAATATGCGAATAGATACAAAGAACGCCTACGACATCTACTTGATAACGACTACGCAAAAATATGTAACAACTTAAATGTTACACCGAAAACTTGGTACTTACCCCACTTTGGGGTCGACAACCCCAACAAAAAGAAACTGCGTTTAGTGTTTGACGCGGCAGCTAAAACAAATGGGTTATCACTTAACGACTACTTATTGAAAGGTCGACGACCGACTAATGTCGTTATTCGGCATTATGTTAAGATTTAGAGAAAATCAAGTAGCCGTGCCTGGAGATATTAAAGATATGTTCCTCAGAGTAAAAATAAGACCAGAAGACCAGGACGTCTTCCGATTCCTATTTAAAGAAGAACCAGAAGGACCTTTAAATACCTATGTTATGACCTCCCTAATTTTTGGTGCTAATTGCTCGCCCTTTATAGCCCAATTTGTAGAAAACAAGAACGCGAAGCAGTAGGACTCATCAATGCCCGCTGCGGCTTCTGCAATATATAAAAGCCACTATATGGATGACTATATAGACAGCCTACCTGATGAAGAGACCGCGATACAGCTGATTCATGACGTCATGTCCATTCACCAGAAAGGCGGTTTCGACATGCGGAATTGGACGAGCAACAGCAAACAAGTGCTTGCAAGCCTACCTAAAGGTTTACTAGGCGATGCAGCCATCAAATTTAAAATAGGTCAACAGTATGAAGGTGAACGCACGCTTGGATTGATTTAGCATCCAAGTGATGATACTTTAAGATTTGACGTATCTTTCAAGAGAATACCCGAAAATATTAAAATCGGAACACAAAAACCTACCAAGAGAGAAATGTTACGTGTGGTCATGTCCATATTTGACGTATATGGCATCCTAGCACCGTACACCATAAATGGCAAAATTTTACTACAAGAAACTTGGAAGTTAAATATTAGTTGGGATGATTATATACCCGATACATTTTCGAGAAATGGTCAAAATGGATTAATTTATTGAAAACATTACAAGATTTTAGTTTGCCAAGGCATTATCCGGCTGCTACCATAGGAGTAAGCGAGAAGAAAGATAAAATTCTCCCGCCATCCACCTCAAGCGCCACGGCTACGAGTGCTACGAACATCGCTATGAACGTAGCGGACGCGGAATCGGCTACGACTTCTACGAGTGCTATGGCTATGACACACAGCTGTTGCATGTTAAATGATCGAAAGATTCCTACTCATGCTAGTTATAGATACTTACAGATGCATATATTTTGTGATGCGTCCAGCAAGGCATACTGCGCCGTCGCGTACTGGAGATGGATTGACGACAATAATATTGTACGCGTAGCATTCATTGCGAGTAAATGTCGGGTTGTAGGAAATAAACCGATAACTATTCCGCGCTTGGAACTTCAAGCTGCAGTCCTAGCGGCTAGATTAGCAGACTCAGTTGCCCGAGAACATACAATAAAACCTGAGCAACGAATATTCTGAAGCGACTCGACAACAGTGCTACACTGGATAAGAAATGATGCTCGTGATTTTAAAGTCTACGTAGCAAACCGCTTAGCTGAACTTGATGAGTTAACGCAGATGAATGAATGGCGATACGTACCAACAAAGCTAAACGTAGCCGATATTGCTACGAGAGAAAACTACACCTACCCGGTACTGCCAAATGAATGGAAGTACGGCCCAACGTTCTTACACTGCAAAGAAGACGAATGGCCGCTTGGCGCTATATCTAGTGAAAAGAAAGAAGTACTATTGGAGTGTGTTAATTTAGTAAAGGATGATACACAACATTTTAATGCACCCGTACCTGATGCTACTCGATTTAGTTCATGGCTTCGCTTACGCGTCTATGGTACTCAAGTTTATAAATAAATGTAAGAAGCGACACTATGAAGAAAGCTGAAACATTATTATTTGAAAAAATCACAAGCTGAATGGTTTAGCAAGGAGTTAACTGCAATAAAAAACAACAGATGTGTACCAAAAACAAGTAACATACTTACCTTGTCTCCTTATCTGGACGAACACGGAGTCTTGCGGGTCGGTGGCCGCATGGGTGTTGCTGTTGGTGTTCTACCTGAAACTAAAAACCCTGTAATATTAGAAGGGAGAAGTTATATTGCAAGATTGATCAGCACACATAGGGGCTAGGAATCATAGTCGAAATCGGATTCCAAGAATTCTACACCTGATAAAATTGAATTAGCTTCGTTGCTTTCTTCGCTGCTACTGCTACTGTTCTCAACATGTATTATAAAGGGTTCAAGTTCGTTTTCAATAAGACAGTCCCTTATTTTGTACTGCTCTTCAACATGAAGTACGTGATCAGTGTACTTCTTCCAATCATCACCAGTTATGGATAGGAAACATTCTTTTATTAAATTTTGCATTTCAGACCCTGGTATTCCTATATTTTTGCTTGCTACTTTTCTCTTCGCCTGACTCCATACAAGCTCAATCACATTGAGGTCGCAATGATACGGTGGCAGCAACAAAATTTCGTGATTCAATATATGACTGTATTTTTTTAGAACTACTTCTGCTTCGTAGACAGCTGCAGGTTTATTATCTTTCACCAAACACATTAATTCAGATTTGGTATGATATTCTTCAAAATGAATATTATTCTCTTGAAGCCATTTTTGGAGATTAGCTTTAGTATCAGACATAGTAGGGGGTTTGTTTACTTGTTTTACATGATAACTTGCATTGTCCATCACAAGTACACTAGGTTTAGTAAGAATAAGTATCAACATTTCTTCAAACCATTTCATGAAGTTGGTAGCATTCATATCATCATAGTAGTCAGCCGATTTGGATTTTGTACTAAATACCAATAATGGACCAAGCACAAACCCTTCTTCCGATCCTGCATGCACAATGATATGTCTTTTTCCTGACGATATGTTAGTAGTGACACCACTTGTTGAAGGTCCTTGCCATGATTTTTTAACTTTATAGTTCTGATGTACATATGTCTCATCAATGTATACAATTTGTTTACCTTCTAGTCTCTTTTGATGTATTTCTCTCAAAAATGTGTGTCTCCATGCCGCAATTTCATATTTTTCTGTAAGTGAAGTCCGTTCGTTTTTATTGTTTTGGAAGTGAAAGCCGTTCTTGTGTAAAAATTTTCTAAGAGTTTCACGACATCCCATGAATCCGATTGCTTCCTTCAGCCCATTGTGTAGGCTTCTAAGTGTTGGAACTTGTTTTTTCACTGCATAAAATGAGTTTATTTTGTTTCTTATAGCCGAAATGTCAAAATTATCCAAATTGGAAACTGTTTCTGCATGTGGACGTTTTTTCCCTGGAGTATTCCACTGTCCTTGATTTTTAGACCCTTCAGTTTTAATTCTTCTTAGAGTTTTCAAACTTACATCTGAAGAGAACAAATTCAACAAATTATGTAGCAGTCGTTGCAGTCTGGTTAGTTTTATAATATTGTATTATAAAACTAACCAGACTGTAAAATCTTTGGTTAGTGCACTCAGTTATGCAATTCAAAAACTATAATGAATAAAATGCAAGGAAAGCATGTTAGTCATTATACCATGTATAAAACCTTTAAACGTGACTGATAAGTCTATAATTTCTAAATTAATGTAGAATAGATACCTTTCATTGAAGATATCTTTTCTAAATAATGTGTTTCACAAGATGACAATTCATTATTTTCAAGATTCTTCAATTTCTTGACTGTTTTCACAATTTTAAGTTTTGTTTCCTCGTCCTCGTTGTTAATACTACCTGAAAAGTAGATACACCGTGAAAACAAACAAACAAACAGGGCAAGCTAAATAAAACCTTTTAAATACTGCGAAATGTATCAAGATGTTTCAATGGAAATTTCAGAAAGTAACCTATAAGTGACACGATTGAATCCAATAGTCGTATTTTCTCTGTAGATTTCTGATTCAAATCACTTTTTACGTCTTTATATTAATTGTCAATCATTGTAAAGAGAAGCTTTCTCGTCGAACTTTTGATTGTTTTCGGCATTATTTTAAACAGAACCAATGAAAATAAGATGCACGAAAACACAAGATGACTTAATTACGAAACATCAATGTGACAATTTTGACAGTGCTAAATTATGGCTACTTCCCATCTGGTAAACTTCCCATTTCGTAAACCTCAAACTGTACCTACTAAAAAGTTGCGTTTGGTAAACATTTCGTTACTTCATACATTTAATCCCATTTGGTAAACTTTGTTTATTGTCATATCAAAAGTTTAGAAATTAATTCGTGGTCAGCTTTCGTTGGCCAGACTCTATGATACGATTTTCTATCATGAAGTTCCAGTTCATATCTTCCGGCTCCATCATCAGATCAGTTCGACAGTACCATATTATTGTATTGTCATCAGAACTACATACAGCTGCGAATTTTCATTACGCTACGGCCCTTGGAAGATGGTTAAATTAGTTACCTTACATTCCATTACAACTTAGTTACATACAGGTCGACCTAATAAAAGCTCGTTAAAAAGAATCGCATAAAAAAAAATATAATAAGCTAAAATTAAATATCATTAAAACAGTTGCGGAACAGGTCATTTGGACTAAATGAAAAGAGCTATTACGAGAAAACTTGAGGTACTTCGGATGGTAAATCTTTGTGACGCGTTTGGTTTCCGAACTAAGTTGTCGACTGCAAACGGTTTTAGGTTCGGGACCACTATTACGTAAACTTTCAAATGAATTTTATCTCATAAAGATGAACCTAAGTTATTCCTATACCTACAATGTGTAACGGGAAGGGTATATACATACCAAGGGCACGGCTTCTTTGTATGATATCAAACGATATTGGGAGGGTTTTTTAATCCTATGTCTACATGTTCGGAAGTTATGAGAATTTTTAATACATCGATACCAGATACCAAGCGCGCAAAATTACGGAAGAGATTTATCGTGATATTGGCAAGTAACGTGGAAAGTTATTGACCTACGTAGTGCAGCGATATGTTTGTTATGATTTGAATTTAAGAACCATATGAAACCAAAAATTTGGTATCAATTCTCGACAGCGATGCGGATGAATTTTTCGACGCTATATTTTAGTTTGTAAATAGTTTTAGTTAATTTAGGATATATTTTTGTTATTTTAGTGTTATCTTATAAATAAATGTATCAAAGTGCATCAATTCTAAGTTATTGTTTTTTTTTTTTTGAGTTGAGACTAAGTGTGTATACTGATTCTATACCAGCTGTTATCTTTAGTGCTTAAGGACAGCAATAGGGTTTCTGTTGCACACTGTAGAAACAGGTTAAAAATCAACTAGTATTTAAATGTTAACCCTGAAAGTACTAATACTACTACTACTGTAGAATCGCAGGTGGCATGAGACGATCATGTGTCGCGGACCAGAACGTGGGACGTGGAACGTGGTGTCGTAGGTACTCCAAGGATTCTTTGCGGCTGGTAAAAGCCACCAAAAGCACGCAAGCTTGGTACATAGCGTGAGGTACCCGGAAAAAGGCCAGAAGCAGCCTTTTTTACTGATTCTAGACATACAACTAATAAAATAGGGCATGACACCAGAGGAAAGACTAAAACTTCCGCAGAGAGAGCAAATATGGGAAAGTACACACCGATGTGGAAGAATATCTTACACCATTTGCCGAACACGACAATATAATTTTGTTGACTGCAGATAACAAAACATAATAACTAGCTGACTAGGCATTAAGGGAAGTAAATCAATTAAAGAAAAGTCGAAAATTTATAAAAAATCAACTAGATCCTAATCCTATTTTTTCAGCAACTCAATGTTTTTTTTCCAATAATTAATTGAGACCCTTCAGTCAGAAAATTTAAATTGAAAAATAGATGATGCGAACTAGAAAACGAATTAATACACGCACGCTGCCTCGGGTATAAAAACATAGCGAGGGTTATGAAGAAAGCTTTAAACGATAAAATATTAAAAGATTATAAATAAAACGAGATCCTCGTCAGGAAGTGAAAATATAATCAAGAGTTGAAGAGTTGGGGGTTGTTGAAGGAGCCCTGTAACGCGAAATATTGACATGAAATGGGAAAATAAAGGCAGAAATGCTGGAAAGAGGCATCATAAAAACTCCATTAAAATATGAAATAGTAGTTATAGTACAACCGACGCGACGCGACATTAATGCTTATTGTAATATTATAATCAGAGCACACGAGCCACCGGGAACTCTTGGCAAGCCTCAATAAAGCGCGGGCTGGCCATAAAACACAACTTGCACGAATCAAGCGCCGCTACTGCCGCGCGCCGCTGTCGTACACCCGGCCGGCGACACACTGCCTGTGGCGTCACCGCGGCCCGCGTGACTCGCGAGTAGCGTGTCCGAGTGATAGCACACGTACACTGCAGCTGCTACCTCTGATTTATGGTGAAAAGAACAAGTGGGGAGAAAACAGCCGTTGGTGCTTGACGGGTTAATATCCCCATGAGCCAAGGCTATTCAATCATAAGATGAAATAATTTTCGGCCCAGCGTTTTTCTTCCCTGTGTGTGCCTGTGCACGTTACGGTTATGTAGAACAATCCATTAATTTCAAAATATTACGCGCCTCGTAACACACACACATGCGATACGACGACGTCGTTGTACAGTGCGCGGCGTGGGAGGCGGCCCGGCAGTGGATGACGGACTGCCCCTTTGGGCCGGTCGGTGGCCTTCTCCGGTTAACCACCACAGTCTACAATGAATTGGGGAAACTTGATGTGATATTATTGTAAGATTGTATAAGTCAGAGGTTGGGTGGTGTGGCATGAGACAATATTTCAGTTTAATATCGGTACTTACAATATTAGATAGCGTGTGGCAATATTATAAACCAAGTATAAACTTAATACACCTCATTATGATCTTGAAACGACACGTGGAGGTTATTATAGTTACTAATAACTTCTACCAACAAAATCTTAATCTCTTCTTTTTGGTCTACAACTATAAAATATGTATGATACTCGTAGTTAAACCCAACAATCTACTCAGATACCAAAACCAAGACTGAAATACGGAATCATAACAAAACTGAAAATGCTATCTACATAATGTGACACACGTTCAAAAACATCAAGTGACTCCCACGAACGGCGAGCGCATAATCGGATCAGTCGCAGCGAGTCTGTGAGCCACCGCCGGCGCCGTCCGGCCTGCGGGCTCCGGCCGACATTCAGATGGAACCATTTTGCGATTCACACGGCGAGCCAAGAAACTGTGAGACGGCACGGCTCCCGGCCGGCTCCCGGACGACTCCCGGACGACGGTAAATTAAACTTTTTGCTGTTTTCTGGGAATTAAACACCATTGTTAAAGTTTGTATAAAACGTACCGAGGGACCCGCCTGCCCCTGATAACTGAAACATACTACGAGCACAATTGCGGACACAGTTTAGAGTCTATTGTTGATTTTTTCCCTACTGCGCCTAATTCAAGCGATAAAACCCCAGCAATGTATGTGATTGTTGTCGCTGCTGTCACGAGTGATCGTGGCGTGGTGTGATGGATGTTTGTTATTTAAGTGGATTGTAGCCGTCGGAGGACAAGTGCGTGAGTAATATGTCAGGGAGGGCTTGCTGGTCCATGTTTATTGTTATTTTTATTAAAATCCCTCGCGATGTGACGGCCGGTCATTAGTCCCGATACAATAAAACAATTTAGTTAAATTGCGACGTCTACACTACGGGGACACTTCTTGGGGTGGCGCACCAAAAACTAATTTGCTTCCTCTTGAAAGAGCTCAGAGAGCCATTTTGAAAGTAGCAAACTTCCATCCCTTCTTTTTTCCCACAGATCTGCCATATAAATCCTGCAATTTACTAACGGTTCGCCAGCTTTTGATTGGGTATGCACTTAGTATTAAAACAGCACACCATGCTTACTTACAATGCCGACAACACTAACAAGAGACGGAATGATCTGGTATGCATGTCTAATGCAGCCTCAAAACAATCATGTCTTTGTAGAAAGATTTATAACATTCTTAGGTCCATTCCTGTACAATAGATTAAACAGAAATCTAAGTATCTATAAACTAAATTACTATAGCTGTAAAAAAATTATACTTAATTATTTACTAACCAACAATTATGCACAGACAGAAGACCTACTTATTGTCTGCAAATAAAACTGCTAACACGCTATTTTACTTTTATGGTGACTGCAGATAAGTCATTCTGCATTACTTCTAAACATGGCTAGCAGTTTTGTTAAACGTAACGCAATGGCAATTTAACTGAACGTTGTTCAACTGTTTTACATAACGGAGCTGTTTTGTTACAGAGCTAGCAGTTATGTGAAACAGCGGATTCGACTATTAATCTGCGACAGTCATAAATAGTCTGACTAGATGCGTCCTGCGGTTTCACTCGCATATGTTTCGATCCCGTGGGAATATCTAATAAATGTCACACTATGTGTGTACTAAATTAAATAATTAATAAATGTAACAGTCAAGTAACATTTATTAATTATTTAAATCAGATAATAAGAATGACGTTGGCAATTTCGGGCCTATTTTTATCTTACCTGCATTTAGTAAAATATTTGAAAAGTTAATACTCAAGCAGTTGCTAAGACATTTTAATTTAAATGGCCTCCTCCATAATGAGCAATATGGCTTTACAAAAGGTCGTTCAACTACAGATGCGGGTGTTGCTCTGTTGAGACACATATTTGACGCATGGGAGAAATCGCAAAATGCTATTGGAGTTTTCTGCGATTTCTCCAAAGCCTTTGATTGCGTGCACCATGACACGCTTTTGCATAAGTTACGTCATTACGGTGTCTAAAACGAAGATCTCAACGTAATAATTTCTTATTTACACAATAGGGTCCAATGTGTAGATGTTAATGGTGTGAAATCTTCCGGGCTACCAGTTCAGTTAGGTGTTACGCAAGGCTCAATACTGGGTTCATTCTTTTTCTTAGTTTATATCAATGATTTACCATTCCATTTGAAGGGCATCTGTGACGTTGTATTGTTTGGAGATGATAACTCTCTTATTTTTAAAGTAGACAGGAATAGACAAGATTTTGACGACGTAAACAGTGCACTTTCAATAGTTACAGATTGGTTTACGTCAAATAACCTAGTTCTCAATGCCAAGAAAACCAAATGTGTAAAGTTCGCCTTACCGAATGTTAGAAACCTAGGACCCAACATCGTCTTAGGTAAAGAGGTGCTTGAAACTGTAGGCTCGGCAATTTTTCTAGGACTAACAGTAGACGCCAAACTTCAATGGGGACCTCATATATCAAGTCTAGCAGTAAGGCTCAGTTCGGCTGCATACGCCGTCAGGAAAGTAAGACAATACACTGACGTTGAGATACAGCTCGTTTAGTCTATTTTAGTTATTTTCACAGCATTATGTTCTACGGTATTCTGCTGTGGGGCAAAGCCGCTGATATACAAAATGTATATTTGTCCTTCAAAAGCGAGCTGTTCGAGCAATTTACCAGCTAGGTGCCAGAGTTTCTCTAAGAGATTTCTTTAAAGATATTGGTATTCTCACGGTTGCATCACAATTCATCCTTGCCAACATCTTATATTATAGGCGAAATCTACACTTGTACACCTAAAACAGTGATATTCACAGTGTTAACACTAGAAATAAGGACAAACTACGTGCCCCCTTTCACCGGCTTCATAAGGTTCATAACTCACTTGTTGGGCTTGGACTTGGGCTTGGGCTTAACCTTTTATAACAAGATACCCTCTTCTTTTCTAGACTTGCCTTTTAATGCGTTTAAAGCTCAAGTAAAATCCAACCTTTGTTCAAAGGCATACTATTCCATCAACGATTACTTAGACGATAAGAATAGTTGGTCGCCCTAGTTTAACGCAAGACAATGTTTATGTTCTTTCTCCAGAATTAGCTTACTGACAGGTTATTGTTATTAACTTATTTTACTTCAATGGTCTCAGTTTATCTTTTTGTGAATTCAAGTGACAGCTATGTGAACAGAACCCAGCAATGCATAAATATGTAAGCTGTCACGCCCTTTATGCCTGGAGGCTTTTATTTGGGTAGTAAGTTTTTTTATTTACATTTTAATTAATTATTTTTTAGCTTGAGTACGTATAGTTTTTATTATATTTGTTGGTATATTGGCGTGGCTAGCTGACATATTATAGCAAATAATTTAATTTTATGTTCAGGGTCTTGTAATGTTAATTACCGAACTTATGTACCTAGTATTGTATACAATCAAGTATTTTTTGTAATTGAACAGACAGCTGTGCTGCTGGGGAGTTTGTTGCGCCACTTCTTCTTCCCAGCGATAGCACTAGGAAGTGGTGAAGGGCGGGCGTTTTTGGGGGGCTGTCTTTTATAATTTTAGACGTTCAAAAAGTGCTGATTCTCAGCCTAATTTGAATAAATGACTTTAGATTTTTAATTATTTAATTTAGTAAGTGACGTTATCAATTGTGACGGTAGAGCATTTCTCACAATATGTCGGAGAGAACGTAAAGGCATGCGATTGGAGATTTCTCTTCGTGGACCATAATTATGAAAATGTCAAGCTCTGAGGTGCTGTGGCTGATCGTAGTACGGTGCAGCTATATTTAGCTCACCGTGCCTCTCGACAAATGAACATGAACGGATTACATTTACATAGATCACAGTGAACATTGAGCGCAAAGCAATTACACCGCACACGCAATCATTGAACTCGTTGCGTTTTTATCATTTCAATGGAATTCGGCATGCATGTTAATGGCTCGATTGACGCTCCTGTATGTTATACTGATTTGCTTAGATACCCGTCCACGGTCTCCTGGAATTATTCGGAATACGTAATGCTCGTGTATGGTCAGTGATTATTCACGTAGGATTTGGGTTGGAATAGATGTTGTATTGCACGTTGTGTTGTGTTCCTGTATTTGTTTGCAAAACTCTGATAATTGACACGTGATTCATTTAAAATAAGTTATTGTACGTAACGACAAACCGCTTCACAATAATTTATTCTCTTTAATCTCCGGAGTATCAAATGTGGTGATATTGCTCCGTCGTTTCATATTATGTGCGGAGCAGGGGGTCTACTCCAAAGAAGTATCGGCCGAATGTTCGGCCGTTTCCTGCTACGAAGTTACTATTTGGTTCGGTCGGTCCCGATCCTACACTCTTTCGAATATTGACTACGGTTCCAGCCCAACTGAGACGATCCGAACTTTTTTCGCATTTTTCAATAATATTCGGTTCGGCCATGTGTGATCCGAACATTCGCACTTTGCACTTCGGAGTAGACCCCCAGGTCTGCTGGGTCTGAAAGAATCGCCTTCGTTTAAATGCTGCAATGCATGTAACCAATGCCCCCCCCCCCCGCGCTCGCAGGGGGGGGGGAATCTAGGGGGTGGAGAACCTAGTAGAACGTAGCCGGGGTAGATCTGAGAGCGGTGTTATGCAGGCTGAAGGCCAAAACTACCGCCCCAGGACCCGACGGCTTGCCGGGTAAAGCCTGGGTCCTGGCCTCGAGGGCTTTCGGGCCTCGACTGGAGGCGCTCCTAAGCGCATGTATGGAGAGAGGCCAGTTTCCACTCCGTTGGAAGACGGGGAAGTCCATTCAGAAGCCAGGGCACCCTGCGGACTCTCCGTCCGCATACCGGCCGCTCGATAAGGTTGGTAAGCTCTTTGAGAGAGTGATTGCGGGCCGCCTCGTCAGGCACCTGGTGGGGACGGGGCCGGATCTTGCGGATGGCCAGTTTGGCTTCCGCAAAGGGCGCTCGACGGCGGACGCCATCATGCGCGTGAGAGCCCTCACGACGGGGGACGCGGTGTCCCGGGGTGGGGTCGTCATGGCGGTGTCACTCAACATCGCCAACGCGTTTAACACCCTGCCCTGGAGCTGCATTGGGGAGGCACTCCGGTATCACCGGGTGCTGACTTACCTCCGTCGAGTCGGGGCGTATTTGACGGACGGAGCCATCATCTACCCCAGTCGCGACGGGAACTGGAACCGGCGAGATATGTCGTGCGGTGTCCCGCAGGGATCGGTTCTGGGGCCGCTCCTGTGGGACACTGGGTGCTGCGGGCCAACCTCCTTGATGGCGTCAGCGTAGTTTGCTACGCTGACGCTGCTTTAAAGCGGCTCCTGCCTAACCTGAGGGGGCCAAACGCCTCCTGCCGGAGGCTTTACGTTGGGGTCGTGCGGTCCATGGCTCTATATGGGGCCCCGGTGTAGGCGCGTTCACTGCGGCTGCGAGCCGGCCACTATCTGAACGCGCCCCAAAAGGTGGTAGCCGTAAGGCTGATCCGGGGGTACCGCACGATCTCGGGCGAGGCGGCAAGCCTCCTTGCCGGACTGCCGCCATGGGATCTGAAGGCGATAGTCCTCGCGCGCCTGCATGATTGGCGCACGGTGGCACTACGCCGGGGGGAAACTCCGCATCCGCGGCAAATCGCGGCGGAGCGGACGGACCTCCGGCGTGATCTCATGGTGGAGTGGAAGGTGCGACTTTTGCAACCCGGCGCAGGGCACGCCACGATAGTGGCGATAAGACCCCTCTTTGAGGAGTGGCTAGAGAGGCGTCACGGCGTCCTCACCTACCGCCTGATGCAGGTTCTCTCCGGACACGGATGTTTCGGGAGGTTCCTGCACGTCATCAGGCGGGAGGAGACGCCCGGGTGTCACCACTGCGAGGATCGCCCAGAGGACACGGTGGAGCATACGGTGGAAGTCTGCCACGCTTGGGCGGAGCACCGCCGTGTCCTCGTAGAGGCGATCGGCAACGGCGGCGACCTCTCGCGTCCGGCCCTGGTTCAAGCCATGGTCCGGGGCGAGAGTGAGTGGGAGGCAGTCACCTCCTTCTACGAAGCAGTCATGCTAGCGAAGGAGGTGGCTGGAAAGCTGAGGGAGAGAACCTCACGCCTCAGCCGCCGTGGGAGACGCTCCGGGCGGCGGGAGCCTCGTGATGACTCCCGGCCACCGTAAGCGCGGGCCTGCGGGCGGAGAGTAGTGGGTAGCTCACCGTCCGATCAGGACCAGGCCCGTGCCGGACGGCGCGTATGTGTTCCACACGCGCCTCAAAGAGATGTCAGCAGATGAAGGGGCCCGATAGGGCCGAAGCCTGCCAGGGTAGCGGGATCGTCCGAAAGGGTTACCGCTGCCCTGGAACAGAAAGGGCTAAGGAAGGAACACGGGTGGGTTTTAGTCAGTAAGAGTCTGACACTCCCTTCCGCTCCACCCAGAGCGGGAGGGGTCATTTTAGATGATTTCCCATGCGGAAAAAAAAGCCGTGCTCTTTTTTAAAGTACTCTTTATAAGTTCTAACAAATTCAATGTTGTAGCAGCAGTATAATATTTTAAAACTTGAGGAATCCCCATATTACCAATAGATATACGACGTTATTTACTGAGGAAAAAAGACCGCATCTTTATTAAGTAGAACGCGGGTTAGCTCCAACAGCATCTTGAAAACCCTAGTCGAAAAACACGATTATTTTCAGTATAACAAATAAAAATACACTCGAGAGCAATGAATCCGGGTCACTTAAAGAATGTTAAAAATCTCGGAAACTAAAAATGATAGGTTAATGCAATAAATTGTATTTAATAGACAAATGAAAGTAAAAAAAATATGAGTCACCATACATTTTATTAACACAAAATTACATAAAGAAAAAAACTGCTGATCTCTCCTTAAAACAAAAATAGGAAACATGAAATTTTTGAACTTTATTACGATTTTCTTGAACTTTAATACTTCGTATTGCCTCCTCGTGCTTCCATTACTGCGTTTACGCGGTTTGGCATGCTGTACACCAAGTTCCTTATACGATTTTGGGGAATATTCTCCCATTCCTCTGTGAGAGCAATTTTGAGCTCACGAAGCGTGATTGGGGGAGGGTTTCGTTGTTTTACGCATCTGCCTAGCTCGTCCCAAGCATGCTCGATCGGGTTGATATCCAGGCTGCGCGCTGGCCACTCCATACGAGTAATGTTCATCTCTTGAAGGTAGTCATTGACAATCCTGCCTGTATGAGGTCGGGCATTGTCATGCATAAATATAGCATCCTCACCTATGTTGAACATAAATGGACCAACGTGATCATTGAGGATTTCTTCCACATATCTTACGCTAGTTAAAGAGCCGTTTTCTATGATCACCAGCTCTGTGCGACTTTCAGAAGAAATTCCGGCCCACACAAGTACAGACCCACCACCGTAGGCTACTTTTTCTTCGATGCATGCTTGCTTGAATCTTTCCCCTGGTCTTCGATACACTCTGTGTCTTCCATCGTGCTTGTAGAGCATAAATTTTGATTCGTCGGAGAACATAACTTTTGACCAATCTTCAATACTCCAATTTACGTGGCTCTGGGCATATCTTAGTCTTGAAATACGATGCCCACGCTCCAGTTTAGGGCCGTTTGCAGGTCTAAGGGGTTTTAAGTTAGATTCAGCAAGCCGACGTCTTACTGTCCATGCACTTGGGTTACTTCCTCCGAGGCGTCGAAACTGATTTGTGAGTTCAGTTCCTGTGAGAAAGCGATTTCGAAGCATGGTGTTCACCAAGTATCGGTCTTCTCGTGCTGTGGTACACCTGGTTCTGCCCGTTCCTGGTCTGCGTAGGTTAGAACCAGTTTCTTCGTAACGTCGGAGAACTCTTTGTACTGTTGACAGCGACACACCGACAGTCCTGGTTGTATCGCGCTGACTCCGGCCGGTTTCCAGCATTGTAAGTATTCTGGTGCATTCTTCAGGCGTAAGCGACATAATTTCAGCTTGAATAATGAATATAGAGCACTATCAGCATGGTTTATGTACCCACATAAATGACAGATTACAAACAAAAGCAAAACCAAATGCTGTAATTTCGTAGGTCCATCTTCGAAAGTGGCCCTTTTTCAAATTTGATTTTTTTATGATATAACTTTACAATAACTAAGAAGTTTTAATAACTTCATTTAAGGAGTATTACATTGTCTATTAAATACAATTTATTGCATTAACCTAGCATTTTTAGTTTCCGAGATTTTTAGGATTCTTCAAGTGACCCGGATTCATTGCTCTCGAGTGTACATTAAACTGATTTTTTTTCAATAAAGGAGTATTAAATGCTATTATAATATAATATATATTAATCAAATTATATAATATATATAATTATATTATAATTATATAGTACATATAATTATATATATATGATATATATAATTATATATATTATAATATATCATCGACATCGTCTGGCCGCACTTTAGACGCGACCAAATGTATACAAACCGACATACCGTCCATCAAAGTTAATTTTGGAAACGACGGTGAACACCTAATTCAGCCTATAGGCATCCAGTTCCCGGCCAAGTATAGATAGCTACCGTTGCGGTGGAAAGGCGCATGCTCCCAGTGATTTTAAGTTGGGCATCTACCGTGCACAACATGCAAGGCTGTACTGTAGACCACGCAGTGGTGTACTTAGGGTCCCGTACTTTTGCGGCTGGACATGCGTATGTGGCCCTAAGTAGAGTCAAAATCACTTAGTGGTCTCCAGATTGAAGAGCTAGATTATTCTAAGCTGACAGATAAAACGCCATGCAATACAGACGCACTGGCGGAGATGGAGAGGATGCGGGCTCATTCGCCTACTTAAAATAAATGTATAAATGTTAAAAATATTTCGTTACCAAAGACCAAAAAGTATAAAATAAATTAATAGTTTAAAAAACACAGAAAAACACGCTTTTATAAATGCACGTAAAAACAAAAAATAAATCATGGATCGTTCAAGTTGTCTCTATTTCTGGGCTATGTGTTTTTAATTATAATATTTGACTGTAAAAGCGTGGGGCGCTGGAACAGAACAGAACAGAACGATCCATAATTTATTTTTTGATTTTACGTGCATTTATAAAAGCGTGTTTTTTTCTAGTGTTTTTTAAACTATTGTCATGTAGCGACAAGTAAAACTTAAGACAGGAGTTATGAAATGAAAGAAAGGGAGGTAGAAAACAATTAAAGTTATATTTATAGACAGATAGAAGATGGAGATGACTGAAGAGTGGTGTGTAGTATGTGGAGGTGGGGTGTAATGATGATTATGATAGGTGAGTTGAGGAAGCTGAGCTGAAGATCCAGTTGCTGGCAACAGAAGCGGGTACAGAAGTCCAAGTACAGGGTCCAATTAGTGCAGATGCAGGTACAGGTCAGATGCTAGTGCGTGCGCGGCCGGAGGGCACCCGTAGGAGGGCCCACGCAGCAAGGCAGGTCGCAGCACGGCAGCAGGAGGAAGAGGCACGGCGGGCGCTGACAGCCCACCAGGTAAAGCGGCCCTCAGAAGTTGATGCGTGTGCGGCACGGAGGGCACTCGTAGGAGGGCCCACGCAGCAAGGCCGGTCGCAGCACAGCAGCAGGAGGAAGAGGCATGGCGAGGACGCTGTCAGCCCACCAGGTAAGGCGGGCCTCAGATGAGAAGCGGCCCGATAGGTTCCGGTACGTGGCCTTTACGGAGGAGGGAGGACGGAGGTGTAGATAGTTGGCTCTGGAGCAGATAGGCGGCTCTGGAGTATCAGGCCTTATCTATAGTGTTCGCTTGAAAAAACCCGACGACACATACACACTAACGGACCACGAGACCAGCAAGGTCCTTCTGGAAACCCACTTCCCAGACTGCAAACTCCTAGAGGACAGGACCTGGGAGGACGTACCGGATTGGACCCCAACGGAACGGGACTGGACCTGTGCCCACAGGCTAGTAACGGAGGACCGGTTAAAATGGGCTATCAACACCTTCAAGCCATACAAGTCCGCGGGATTGGATGGCATTTTCCCAGCCCTACTACAATGGGGGCTCGACTACATTACACCATGCCTGATGGAGATCTACCAGGCCTGCATAGCACTCAGATATATACCCCTGGCCTGGCGCGAAGTAAAAGTCATCTTCATACCCAAGCCAGGCAAAGCCGACTACACGCAACCCAAGGCGTACAGACCCATAAGCCTCACATCCTTTCTACTAAAGACCCTGGAGAGACTATGTGATCGCCACATCCGAGACGGTCCCCTTAGGGCAAAACCACTCCACAAACAACAGCATGCGTACTCCACAGGCAAATCCACAGAATCCGCGCTGCACAGCGTGGTATCCAAGATTGAATGCGCAGTGGACCACAAATGCTCAGCACTAGCCGCCTTCATTGATATCGAAGGCGCCTTTGACAAAACCACATTCAAAAGTATCAGCACAGCCTTAGACAGACACGGTATAGATCCGTCTCTGAGCGGCTGGATTACCAATATGCTCGAACAGAGAGCTGTACAAGTGACCGTAAACGACACCACAAGGGCCATTGTGGCAAAGGGCTGCCCACAAGGGGGCGTCCTTTCGCCGCTTCTATGGAACCTGGTAGTAGACAGCCTGATAAAGGCACTTAACGATAAAGGCTACTTTACCGTAGGCTACGCCGATGACCTAACCATAATAATAAATGGCACACACGAAAACACCCTGTGCAACCTAATGCACCAGGCACTGAAAATAGTAGAGAACTGGTGTAGTACACACCAACTATCAGTGAACCCAACAAAAACCGAACTGATCCTCTTTACAAAAAAGAGGAAACTTGCTACACTACAACTTCCACGATTCTTTGGAACTACCCTAAGCCTATCAACTGAAACCAAATATCTGGGCATATTTTTGGACAAACAGCTGAATTGGGCAAAACACATCAACCACATCACCACAAAGGCCAGCATTTCCCTGTGGCAATGCAAGAAAATGCTTGGGAAAAACTGGGGGATTAACCCCAAGACTACCTACTGGCTTTACACCACAGTTATCCGACCAATTATCACATACGGCTCACTAGTCTGGTGGCCCAGAACAGACCTGAGCACAGCCCAAAGAGATCTCGAAAAGCTACAGCGTTTTGCTTGTGTGGCAATCACTGGCAGCATGAGAACTGCACCCACCGCTGCCCTACAGGCCATGCTCGGACTGCCTCCCCTACACCTCATCGTGCGGGAGGAGGCGACCCTGTCTGCCTTCAGACTCCATATATTAGGAATCCTGAGTAAAGACTCGAGGATCAAGCACATACGCCTAAAAGACGAGGCGATCAAACGGCAGCCAATGATGGCATCACCCTGCGACAAAGCCCCAAAGCAATACTGCTTCCAAAAGCACTACAACATAGTGCTTAAAGAGGAGCAGTGTGACTACTCAGGCCCGGGAGAGCTGAGGGTTTACACGGATGGATCAAAGACCGACTGCGGAACTGGAGTCGGAGTCTTCTCACACGACCTCAACATAAACATATCCAGCCCGCTAGGAATGCTCAACACGGTCTACCAAGCAGAGTGTGTGGGTATAATACAAGCGGCCCATGCCATAGCAGCCAGGAGAGTTACGGACACTCATGTTCGTATACTCTCTGACAGCGCCTCAGTCCTCCAATCCCTACAGAAGGGATGCATCACATCAAATCTTATACTAGAATGTCACAAGGCGCTTGAACAGGTAACTGTATCGAACCGCAACACAGTGACACTACAATGGATAAAAGGACACAGTGGGTCACTAGGTAACGACGCGGCTGACGAGCTGGCCAGAAGGGCATCCAGCACGCCAGTCTATGGGCCGGAACCAGTCGTACCCATCCCCTTCAATCAACTACGCAGGTGGCTACAGAAGCACACCCACGCACAAGCGGAGAACTGGTGGTCCTTGGCACCGGGCTGCAGGCAGTCCAAGGAAGCCATGCCATCACTAGATGGCAGGCTAACCAAAAAATTACTACGCCTGGACAGGAAAGGCCTGCGCCTGATGACGGGGACCATCACGGGACACTGCTCACTAAACAAACATTTCCACACGATAGGCATAACGGACAGCCCCCTGTGCAGAGCTTGCATGGAGGCTGATGAAACCGTCGCGCATGTGCTCTTTGAGTGCACAGGCGTCACCCAGATTAGGTCGCAAACCCTCGGGACACCCAGATCTTACACAGATGTTCTCAACAGACCAGGAGACTTAATAAGCTTCTGGAGGGAGGTGGGCTGGTTGGAATAACCACCGACGGCCGCCATGGCCCACGCACAATGGTCCACTTGCAGGACTAAGTGCGGAAACCAAACCCGTAACATAGAACATAGAACATAGTGTTCGCTTTAGAGGCGAAACTCGAACTGACCACTGCATTGCGTGGATCAATAATGTAAGCTCGTAGAACAACATCATGTAGAAAATATGAATTTGAGATATGATAGTGACCAGTGTTATTTTTTTTTTTTTTTTTTCTCTAATCTGTTAAGAAAGTTGCAAACTATAGTTTTGTATAATTTAGAAGCATTTTTTAAATTTTGTAAATGTAAGAACCATGGATCCGTTTTTTATGATATTTTGATGTTGACTTGAAAGAGCATGGCAGTTGAGAATATGTCATGCTCACTTAAATGTCTCACTGATGGTGGCGCGTGTGTTGGATCATTCGGTTCCCTACAAAATGGTTGAGCTGGGTGGTGCTGATCCACGCGTCATGTTCGTGAACGGGCGCCGTTGGTTGAGACTGGTCATCTCTTAACTGCCAGGGCTTATTTTTAATGTTATATTTTAAATTGTTTCTTTTTTTTACATTGTTCTCACATATAGAAGCAATAAGAATAATGTACCCAGGATTTTGTAATAATATCTTGATTTAAAAGAGTGGCCGTGGAGTTTCTTGCCCGTTCTTCTCCATAGAGATCTACGTTTTTGGAATGGGCGACTAGCTTCAACTTTCTGACTAACTGACCGACTATTTAATTTTGACAATTCAAAAGTGCCTGTAAATGGTTTAATTGAAATAAATGATTTGAGTTTGAGTTTGAGTTTATTTTTTTTGGCTAAGTATGTATATGTTTATAACTGGCAGTTAAGGATTTGAAAGTAAACGTTACCATGACGTTCTAAACATCAAATGTCAGAACTGTCATAATAAAATAAATATTATTAAAATACAAAAAAATCTATAGTTATTTTGTAATAAAAGTATAGTGTTTATAGGAAAAATGATATGAATGAATCAATGTGGACGAAATTATCAACCCATGGTGGTCACTAAATCGTTGAAGTCATATGTTAAAGTTTGTCTGTGTACTAAATGTGGATAAAACGTGTCCTGGTGTCGTGAGAAATAATCAGATCAGCACCTAACGGTAAAGGAATGCTTATTTTGACCTGGAGGAATGAATGAAAGTAACTGTGAGTATGTACCTACATTATGTTACACTATTAATTTATTAGATGCATAATTTCAGTTCTACGACGGCTATTGCAATACCGCCGCTGTCTTGAATCAGCAAATAATTATCTAGCAGATATAAATTATCATCACGTTGATCTCACTTCTCAGCGATCACGGGTCACAGTCACTATCGGCATTTCAACGGAGAATACCCGCTTGCGTCCTTAACACGGCATCGAGAACTTACGTGCAGAAGTTAATAATATGCTCCCTGTTACCGATATTCAGGTGTCTGGCAACTGATCCATTTGTTGTGATTGTTCTGGGGTCACAAGATGCTGTGGACAAAGGAGGTTTCTAACAAGTGTGACCTTGCTGAGAAACTAGCTACATTGTGGTAAAGGAAATAAAGGTAAAGCAACTGAGGTGAGGTAATATCGGATCGAACAAACACTTGTGGGCAATGTTGTGTACGTCGAAGCGGGCAGCTACAGAGTACGGTACACTAACAGGACTTCCGTGACAGTCATAGCCCTTCTGCTCACACGTGCGCCACGATTAAACTGCCCCGACGTAATGTGACTTTACTCGCACACGCTGCCGTTTGTTCGTTATTGTTTGAGTCAATTTAAACAGCAGCGTAAGAATGTATCTGGATCGTGCGCCATGTTCATCGATGCTTTAACGAAATAGTTCTCGTGCGTACGGAGGCACCTCTGCCCTCATTACTTGCTTGTACTGGCGGCGTCAGGCTATTGGATACCTTCCAGCTTGTCCGCAAATACTCGCAGTTCTCCGCGGGCCATTTCTTTCCAAGTTGGCGCACTGTGTGAGTGCGATCGTGTTACTACGATTCCGCTTGAGTTTGGTGCGATGCTGTAGTTTGTGCTATACTGTTGTATCTCGTGTGCTGCATGAACACATCGGGGGTTAAGCAGCATTAGGTTGCTAGCATGAAAGCAAAAATACCTTATTTATCTGATCCTAGTCGGAGAGTGATACAAATTGGAACCTTGTTAGATAAAGTTGTTAGCTGCCACCGCGAGTTGTCGCGCTGCAGCAACATTACGTCTGCGGCCGTTTAGCGTACTAATTAGCGTCACCTAACCGCCGGTACTTGCGGCGCCGGCGCCTGCAAACAAGCGCTGTTTGATCACGACTCGTATCACCGCGTGATGGGACGTGTGAACAACATTTACTTATAGTCATTTGAACAGTTCAGTCAGGATCCTCACACACAATATACATGTAAATGCCGTGCGCATTGTTTTGTCCAGACTTCTTGAGGCTCGTCTAGCGTCACGACTTAATCTTCCAGAAATTAGTTGACCGCAATGTGTCGCCACCCTTTTATTTAGTCTCATCATTCGGTATCGCAAAAATTATAATATGTAATTTTCAGTGTAAGTAATATATAATTTTCAATTTATATTGATAAGTGTTATTTCTTCCGGCATCGGCATCGCGATAACTCGCGCTCCGCTGAACAGAATACGGTCATTAGACACGTTTCTTCGCTCCGACGCCGTCGTGCGATCGCGTGCGATTACGTGCGACCGTGTGCGTCCCGAGACGACGCGCACTGTGCGTTCATGTGAACTGTTTACTGCTAATAATGTATGAGCTCCAAGATGCGCGCTCACGACTTGTAAGCGAAGTACCTTCGTTGTTCCGACACCTTATTTATAAGTTTAATATCTAGCTGGAGTGACGTATGTTTTAATGATCTCCGACCTGGAGCGGCGCGGAGCTCATCAAAGTGGCTCGCCTTTCGTTTACCCAACTCATTGGAAGCGGGTTGTGAGTTGACGAAGTAGAAGCTCGTTAGGTAGTTTAGTTCGACGATATAGTATAATCCTCCGGCGGGATCCAATTACTTGCGTAAACCGCAGTGGCCGCCCTCCTCCCGCCCCGCGCCCCCGGGACACCGCGCTCCCCGCGCCGCTCTGTGTACACTTCTAGTTAGGTGATGTTCCTTGGTTAGGTGTCGGTGATGTTGTGGAGTCGACCTGTGTCACTGTGGCCAGTGTGGGTCACTGCGGCCCACCGTGCCACGCTATGGGCAGGTTGATGAGAGCGTGCGGTCAAAGTTAAACTAAGGAGAGGCGCCGGGCGCGACCCTGCGCCGCGGTGGCGCGTGTCATACTTCAGAGCTAATTTACGGATGGCAGGAAAAATTAATTAGAGTTCAGGAATGGTAGACAGGGTTTCCACCGCATAATTGAATACTTAAGAAACCGTTGCCCGAGCAGGTATCCTTAACAGCAGTAGTAAATATAACATGGTATTTGTAAAACATGTTGCTAATAAAATTACTTTGATTTGCTCAATAATCATTTTATTTTTATGGAGGTTAAACATACCTAAATTTCATAATAATACATGAATATTGTGCGGATGTGCTCACCTGGCTGTACGCCGCACACTAACCGCTCGGAGCTACCAGCTCGTCCTGCCATCCAACCCGTCCACTAGTCATTCAGACCCTCCACAGACTCCACACGCAAAAAATACACGAAAATTTCACACAAAATTCTCACGTGAATTTGAAAAGCAATCCAATCGCGCAAACTGCGCAGTACTGGGGTACCTATACCTAGCTCCGTCGGTATCGGCAAGTCAATAACACGAGCTCGGCGGCGTGCGTGCCACTGCACCAGGCGATCACTTGCAGAAGGACCACTGCTCAACTGGTCATAACGATTCCGAGGGACCACCAGAACCTCGATAAGCTGTCACTCATTTCAGTGGTGCGCCATACCGCGGTCGATTATACACATCGTGACATATTTTGAGATGTATAATATTATCAGGTGACTCGTTTTGAGGTGACTAATATATTTTTTAGGTTTCTGTACCTCAAAAGGAAAAACGGAACCCTTATAAGATCACTTCGTTGTCCGTCTATCAAGACCCCTTTTCTCAAGAACGCGTGGGGTTATCAAGTTGAAATTAAAATACTCAGGACTGTAATGCCTTGAAGCAGTGAAAAAATAAAACTTCTAAGGCAACGCAATTAAAAGATACGGGCGTTTATGTTCCGTTTATGCCGTATATTTTGACACTCACAAGGGAATCCAAACTTATAGCAGGGTACTTCCCGTTGACCTAGAATCATGAACTTTGGCAAGAAGCAATGTCATGTAGAACAAGTAACGGAAAAAATCCGAAAACCGTAAACTTGTATGGAACCCTCGGTGTGCGACCGACTCGCACTTGACCGGTTTTTTTATTTATCTTTTTGATAGATTCTCTTAGAGGTATGTATTATGCGAATGTGACAACGTTGAAGGCCTTATGGAATGTAAATTTGTAGACTACTATTATTGTACTAGCTGTGCCAGCGACTTCGTTCGCGTGGATGACGAAACTTATCAATGAGTTTTTTGTGTAAAGTGCTATTTGTGTAGAACGTTATCTATCGAGAATACCGGTATTAATACTTCTGTCCCGGCGCAGGCCCTTTGTGGCTAATTACAATAGAAAACCAATTGTGTCTCATTAGCGGTGATTGAGAGGGTATATGATATCTTTGCCCCCGGCATCGCTCGCGTTCTGAAAGTTTTTTGTAGTAGATTTCTACTTTGGTACCTGATTAGCAGGTTAACCGATAGCGAAGCTGACGTTCATTGCAACGAATGCTCACAAAGATAATGGTAACGACAGATAGTCACCGTACGACATCAATTGAGAGCTTCAGCATACACGACATTGTCAGTGAGCCCGTCCGGAATATGAACATAAAGGTTCCTTGGACTGCTCACACGGGAAAGAGCGACGTTAAGCTGACCATGTGAAAAACAACTCACGCTAAGATCGACGCCAGCAACGCCTAGAGTCTGACCTTGTGCCTTATTTATTGTCATGGCGTAACATAAAGCTACTGGAAACTGTACTCTCTTAAACTGAAATGGGAAATTGTTCGGAATCAAAGGAATTCTAGGAATCAAAACACTTTCCCCGGCGCCACAACCGGTTAAAACTGCCTCAATTATGTTATGCTGTAGATTTATGACCTTTAATCGAGTACCATTGTACAGTTTCTTACAGCATAACTTAGGGGCACTGCACACGGCTAAGATACTATAATATTTTATGTTAAGATACAATATCGCTCGCCATACTAATTCGTCATAAGATACGAAAATATGAAATATTATTCATTATCTTCGTCGTGTGTGTGTATGTGTGTCCATGGCATTGCATGGCGAGCGATATTGTATCTTAAGATAAAATATTATAGTAACTTAGCCGTATGCAACGCCCCTTCTTGAACTCCACTGCGGGTGACGTAACCTACGACAAACTTATTATTTGCGGTTGGTACAGTAATCGGGTCTAGAAATCGTTCTTTTTTTATTTTATATACTTTTCCGGGATAAAAAGTACCCAGTGTGGTGCCCAGGATACTAAAGAATAATTATACCAAGTTTCATCGTAATCGAACCGGTAGTTTTTGCGTGATGCCTGAACAAACAGACAGACAGACAGACAAAAAATTTTTTTAATTACATTTTTGGGTTCGGTGTCGGTCTAGTAACACCTCCTGCCATTTATTTTTTTGATATTTTCAATGTACAGAATTTTCACTTCTACAGATTTATTATAAGTATAGATTACGTACCTGGTACTTTTTGACAGGCCCTTTTTTTTGTGGAGAAATGTCATGCATTCTGCACTACCACGGGGAGATAGCGCAGTTATGTGGCACTCTAACCCACTAAAACTCCACGGTGTCCTCCTCTGCCGCTTACGGAGGCAACACGGGCACGCGTTAGCACTCATTCGTGAACCCGCCGCGGCTGTCCGTCACCGGACCCTCCTCTGGGGAGTACTCCCCATCACCGTCGCACCAGAACACATAGCACGCCGTGACCACCCCAGGGACCAAACCAGCACATGGACGCACATGGACGACCCCGTGTCCGCGCACCCTTGGTTCCCCTGCGACGGGTCAGGTCATTGACCCCGCCGCCTGCCAATTTTCGGCAGCAGAGGATAGAGAGAGCGGTCAACGTCATACCAAATAGTCCTCCTCCCCTGCGGCCCCACCGCATCGCCATCAGATGGTGGCGACCCGTCAAGGACGCGGAAGGTAGGGAGAGCGGCGCACCGTAATACCGGCACTCCTCTCCCGCCGCGGCCTCCAACCCTCAGCCGTGATGACATCGCGGCCCGCCTCAGTTGCGATGTCGCCCAAGCAGCACCGCAACTTACTAGTTCGCCGCTACGTCGTCGGCTTACTGGCAAAGCCCTGACGAGCGGCCCGTCCTCGGGTTCCTCTTGGCTTCACCATGGGTGACCAAGCCACGGCTATTGAGCCCCCCCGCCTCGACAATGCGGGAACCCACCGGGGGGGTTGCTGACAGGCCTACGCTGTCCTCCCATACTTATTACTACTGTACCTAATTTGGAAACATTGTTATTTTTAGAAGAGTGACCGTGGAGTTTCTTTCTGGCTCTTTTCCATAGGAAACGACCAATCGGGACCGTGCATTTAGCTTCTGACGTTTCATAAGTGCCGTAGGTTTTTGTCAAATTCGGGAGCCGCGTGACGACTCCCGGCCACCGTAGGCGCGGGCCTGCGGGCGGTGAGTAATGGGTAGCTCGCCGTCCGATCAGGACCAGGCCCGTGCCGGACGGCGCGTTGTGTTCCACGCGCGCCTCAAAGAGAAGTCAACAGAGGACGGGGCCCGATAGGGCCGAAGCCTGCCAGGGCGGTGGGATCGTCCGAAAGGGTTACCGCTGCCCTGGAACAGAAAGGGCTAAGGAAGGAACACGGGTGGGTTTTAGTCAGTAAGAGTCTGACACTCCCTTCCGCTCCACCCAGAGCGGGAGGGGGGTCAATTGATGATTTCCCATCAAGAAAAAAAAAAAAAATTATGTCAAATAAAATATTGGTTTTGATTTTGACGGTGGTTGTCGATCTGCCGCGCTCTGATTGATCCCTTTCTTTAACGTCATGTTTGGCCATCAAAGTTTCTCTGCTTCAGCTTGTTCGTATGTAGTGGAGCTTCTGTGCTCGTATATAAACTTATACTAGTTACAAAGGTAGGTATACCGGTAGGTGCTCAGTGGGGATTACACAAATCTGCTATTTGCCGGGCCATTGGGCGCGTGCCTGGCCGCTCGCGCCGGTACACATACGAGGACACGAGCCGGCGTCAGACTGTTACCAGATATCGTCGTCATAACAGCACTGACCTCAGCTATCGCAATTGTATAAAGGGGATTAGTTTTTTAACTATTCTATTAATCTTTGCTTTCCTATTTGACCTTCCGAAATAATATCTACTTGTTGTAAAATAAATGATAACTAATTATCGCTTTTGTACATTAAGATAAAAATGAGGAAAACCTACGAAAATCTGCGTATTTAGAGTCTGCAATCATTTAATACTCAGTTAACATGTCTCCAAATTCCTGCCATTTCGCTCGTTGAAAAGTTTTCAATATTCGTGAACCTGGTTCGCCTTCCACCCACTCTTTACTTTTCGGATAAGTTTTATTTTTATTCAAATAGTGTGGGTAGTGGGTACAATGCCCAATAGGCACCGGCTTGTGTGCGAGCACATCGTACCGCAGGGCCCAGGGGGCGCGGAGCACATCTTGCAGCAGGGCCCAAGGGGCGCGGAGCACATCTTGCAGCAGGGCCCAAGGGGCGCGGAGCACATCGTACCGCAGGGCCCAAGGGGCGCGGAGCACATCGAACCGCAGGGCCCAGGGGGCGCGGAGCACATCTTTCAGCGGGGCCCAAGGGGCGCGGAGCACATCGAACCGCAGGGCCCAGGGGGCGCGGAGCACATCTTGCAGCAGGGCCCAAGGGGCGCGGAGCACATCGTACCGCAGGGCCCAGGGGGCGCGGAGCACATCTTGCAGCAGGGCCCAAGGGGCGCGGAGCACATCTTGCAGCAGGGCCCAAGGGGCGCGGAGCACATCGTACCGCAGGGCCCAAGGGGCGCGGAGCACATCGTACCGCAGGGCCCAAGGGGCGCGGAGCACATCGAACCGCAGGGCCCAGGGGGCGCGGAGCACATCTTTCAGCAGGGCCCAGGGGGCGCGGAGCACATCTTGCAGCAGGGCCCAAGGGGCGCGGAGCACATCGTACCGCAGGGCCCAGGGGGCGCGGAGCACATCGTGCTGCAGGGCCCAGGGGGCGCGGAGCACTGCACATCTACGTGTGCTCTGATGTCATCGAGCACCCACACACGGTTCAAAATCTATGCACACTTCCTTGATGAGCAGACTGATGGAATCCCAATTTATAGGACGAACAACGAAATAGCCTTTGTTTAAAATAGTCATACATCTCACAATCTGTATGCTGATCGCCAGCTTACGTGCGCCACCGTAGACGTATACGCAGAGGGCCAACTAACAATATAACCCATACAACCCATACAGGTTGGAGTGCGGCGTGAGGCAAGGAGGGCTAACCTCACCGAAGCTCTTTAACCTGTATGTTAATGCGCTGATAGAGAGGCTCACCACGCATGACGGTTGCAATATTGGAGGTAAACCCAAACCTACACAATATCAGTTAAGCTGACGACATGGTGCTGCTCAGCGCCGCTGTCGGTGACGACATGGTGCTGCTGAGCGCCGCTGTCGGTGGTGTGTCAAGGCTGATTAGCAGCTGTGAAATTATGCTGAAGAACATGGTTTGTTGTATAACACGAATAAGATGTGATTGCATGGTCTTTGGGCCCAAGAGGAGGTGTCCTGGTTACTTGCCGGCAATTAAACTTAACGGATGCCCACTTAATAGAGTTGATATGTTTAAGTATCTTGGATATTTATTAACCTCTGACCTGGAAGACAATGCTGATATTGAAAGGGAACGTAGGGCGCTGTCTGTTCGTGCGAATAAATGATTGATCGCAGATTTGCTCGGTGTTCGAGGAGAGTCAAAATAGCCCTATATAGGGCATTTTTTACGTCCTTTTATACTGGTAGTCTGTGGATCGCTAATTACACGCAGAAACAGTACAATGCTCTATGCGTCCAATACAACAACGCGTTTAGGGTGCTCTTGGGGCTGCCTCGCTTCTGTAGCGCGTCGGGGATGTTTGCTGAGGCGCGTGTGGATTGTTTCCACACAATCATGCGCAAGCGGTGTGCATCCCTGCTGCGTAGGGTGCGGGCCAGCGGCAACAATATCCTGTGCGCTTTTGCTGAACGTTTTGATTGTCAGTTCAGGCACCACTGTTGTATGCTTCACGTACTGACTAATGTTAAGATATTATTTTAATTATGTTTATCAATTATAAATTCAATTTTTCTTTTCAATAATAATGTGTAATTTTCAATTTAGATGTATAATTATCAATTCAAATGTATTGTAATTCGTCTTTAATCCTGTATTTTAATTTAATTATATTTTAATGTTATAATTTAATGTAATTTATTGTACACAAAAGGAATTGACTTTTCTGAACATAAATAAATTCTTATTTAAATGTAAACATATTAATTATATTTTTAAATAATAAAATATAAAAAATATAAAAACATTTAAAAATATAAAAATAGTAGCCCAGCGGTATCGGAAACAGGGTACAAGCTACGGTCAGGGCTGCAGAGAGAGGAACCTCCTGACACTACAAGCCGTGTCCAGAAGTACCGCTTTCTGAATCAAGCCCTTGATCCAGCTGCCCAACGAGAGCCTCCTCAGGTGTTGGTCGAGGCTCTTAGCTACTAAGCCATTGGCTGTCACGACTATCGGCACAATGATCGCTGAGTTCACATCCCACATGTCGACAACCTCGCGTGCCAAGTCGAGGTACTTGATTTGTTGAGCTTTCTCGGCTTTCACGAGGTTCTCTGATCGATCCACCACCACTATATCAGGCTTATTGGCAACAATAGTCCTGTCAGTGATGATGGATCGATCCCAGTATAATGTAATATTTCCATTTTCGAGAACTGGGTCGGGCACATACCTGTAGTACGGCACCTCCGTTTCCACAAGGCTGTATTTCAGAGCAAGTTGCTGATGGATTATCCTGGCTACAAGTTTGTGTCTATGCAAGTACTCTCCGTTAGCTAGACGAGAACACCCGGAGATAATATGCCTGGTTGATTATCTTTTACCTCTTCTATTACCTCAGATGTCAAACATACCGTCCCGCACAATATATTGCCGGTTATTCGTCATAGCTTCGTCCCTATGCACATATAAGTCTAACGATACACTGGAAGTCTAGTTAGCTCGGGCGTTTTAAGATCGCTTGAAGCGGCTATGATTGAGTTTCAATTCCCAGAAACAGGTTTTCCACATTCGAACCCGAAAGGCGACATTGGGCAATATGTTGGTTCGAATCCAAGTCAAGCCGTGCTCTTTTTTAAAGTATTCGTTATAAGTTCTAACAAATTCAATGTTGTAGCAGCAGTATAATATTTTAAAACTTGAGGAGTCCCCATATTACCAATAGATATACGACGTTATTTACTGAGGAAAAAAGACCGCATCTTTATTAAGTAGAACGCGGGTTAGCTCCAACAGCATCTTGAAAATCCTTGTCGAAAAACACGATTATTGTCAGTATAACAAATAAAAATATATTAAACTGATTTTTTTTTCAATAAAGGAGAGGAAGGGGGGAGGGGGGGGGGGGGAGGGATATGCTATTATATAGTATTATTTGCTATATTAATCAAATTATACGAGTATATATATTATATATAGTCTTTCCTGTTCCAGCGCCCCGCGCTTTTTCAATCAAAATTAATATAATAATTAAAAGCACATAGTTTATACTTCAGCGCAGAAATAGAGACAACTTGAACGATCCATAATTTATTTTTTGTTTTTACGTGCATTTAATAAAGCGTGCTTTTGTAGTGTTTTTTAAACTATCAATTTATTTTAGCTCTCAAAATGGATGTAAGAACTTTATAGACCGTCGGTAAACACGTGATCGGTCTATAATGTTTGGGTTCCGCGGTGCTACCTGATTTATGGAGCAGGTGGGTAACTCCTGTCGTTAGGAATTGAGGTAGCGAACCAGACTCCAAGGCAGTCTGGAACTGTGATGCCAAACGAGCGTGCGACCCTGAGAACCATTTAATCCAAAAGTTGTGCAGCCCATCCAGCCCTGGAGAATTCCAATTAGGTAACGGAGGGACTGCACGAACTACACCTTGGGGGCAGATGGTAATAGCCTCCATTTCTGGTATTGGATCACAGGCTCGCTCGACTTCCCGAGCCCAGTCACCTTCGGTGTGACTGACAGGCGCCGACCAGATACTAAGGAACACATGGCATCATCATCCGGCAGGCACGTGTCAGTCATACCTTGGTCCGGTCGCTCCCAACCCCTATAAACCCACCTTTCATCGCTCAGGAAGGTGCGATTCTGAGTGTATCGCTTTACTCGCTACTTATACTGACGAATACGGTTCGCCCATGCATACACTTTCTGCTTCAGGAAGTCGATGCGCTCGCTGTGACACAAGACATATAGTCTTGAGGACTGATATCAGTCCCTGAGAACGCCCGGCTCACAAAGCGCATCACTCTAGGGCGAGTATTGCCCTCCCTGAAGCAGATTAGTTTATCGATGAGCGCCCTGGCCCCACCAATACGGCGTTCAATCCTGCACTGCCAAGCTGGTACGGCTGGTTTCGGTCGTGAAGCTCTAGAGTCATTGGCAAATTTAAAGTGAGCTACAGGACATGCCGCTACAGCCGCGCAATACAGAATTGAATGAGTATCGATGAGGTCTTCGCAGGTATCAAAATAGTTTGACAACTGTGAATCCAGGGCCGCCACCAGCACCCTATTTTTGTTATGCATGGGCAAACGAGGTAAGCGTGGCCTAAGTTCAGGCGACATGAACCAATATTCCTGAATCGCACCTTCCAAAGCACTCCTCAATTCCTCATTGCACTGGGTACTTACGTTTGTAGCCCTGTCATTGCTCCCCTGGTCCGCATGAATTGTGTTGGACTGCGGTAGTACTACAGCAGTCTGCGACTGGGGGGCGATGACATGGCTACTCTACATTTAATTTCGCAGGCGTTCAAGTACAGTGTCATCTAGCATGTGATTACGCTGGATGACCTGATCCGACAGTCGTTGTGCCGTAACGTTGACAGCTGGCTCAAGCACCTGAAAAAGAGAGAACATCCGAACACGGTACGCGGTCAGATTGTTTCCCCCCTCTGTAGCCCCATATATAGTATGAGCGCTTGAAATTTTCCTTGATGGATCGTGTCATAAGGGTGTACCACGTGAGTTCGACAAATGCATGTGCGAATAACACTTGTGCGACAAAACTGTACGGCGACTCACGGTAGTTCGAATGCACGCTTGTGCGACAAGCATATTATTAAGACTTAGTTGACGGAGCCCCGACAATTAATGGATGTGCGAATAACACTTGTGCGACAAAACTGTACTGCGACACACGATAGTGCGAATGCACGCTTGAGGCGCGTTTTTAATTTGAAATTATCTTGATAAATATTTAGTATTTTCGGTTTTCACTTATTTTTATTATTATTATAACTCCAGAATGTTACTGAAACCTGCAACTTTAGCGATTCAAAATGGTTAAATTTTGCCTACCGATTATTATTCATGTTCCAATCGTGTGATCGCGTGTAGAGCGCTCTAATGAGTCGCCGCGTCTCGCGAACTAATGCGCGTCACTCAGCGCCGCTTGTCAATGGACACAGTTCGTAGCGCGCGACACTCGCAACTTAGTTAACTCTCAGCGGAGCGTCATTAATCCATTTGTTAGCTCTGATGCTGCTTCAATACTGCGCCTGATAGCATCTAATTAACAGTGAGCGTACAACACGCAGTACCTCCCAGCGAATAGAACTTATGAATGCAAAACGTCGGCCTATCCATGTGAAAAATAGTTTTATAACTAATAGCCAGCAAAGCTTGATAAATTATTGAGGAGTTAGGTGTTGGTGTGGCACCACATATCGACATCGAAGAGGGTCGCGAGGGACGCGCCCCGCATTTCGATAATATTTGCACGGCGCGCGCGAGGCGCACCTCTAGCGAGTGAATCCTGACTGCGATTGACATTCATTACGTGAGATGGATTGAATTATGTAATCTTTTATTCAACGAAACATTATCCGGCCACCGGACCGGCCGGCGGTCTGCGGAGCCTGTCAAAGTGCCCGGCGCCGTAATGCTAGGCCGGGATTTCAAAGCCGTACCAAGCTCCGGTAGTCCGGTCGCGGTACTATGATTTATTCCACTCACGCAAGCCGATGTCAAATGTTGTGACTGCTTTTGGACGAACATTATGAAATATGAATGTTTGAACTTAGTAAAATTGTAGTATATTGTATAAAATTGTAGTAAAGTTGAATTTTTAGCCAAACTATGTGTTGATTATTATTACTTTATTATTATTTCCTTCCTTTTATGTCTGTTTGTGTTAATTAGAATGACATGTTAGTTGTTAATTTATAATAATATTGTATGTAATATATTACTTTCTATGAATTTGCATGCCGTAAGGTAGAATGTAGTAGGTATGTAACCTTCAGCTATTTCTATCATCTTAAACTTGTACCTACATTGATGGCAAATAAATAAATCTGAATCTGAATCTGTAACCGGGTGTACGATATAATGAACATAAACCCGAGGTTATAACATAATACTGTGTAAATATTCGGTGTAAACTTAATTTTGATGACACACCAATTCTCCATAATATACTATAACTCTTAAACAATACGGTCAATACCAAAATATAAGAAATAAAGTTGAAAGAAGAAGGGCGGCGTGGAAAGATTTGCTGCTCCGCATGATAAATACATAAAGGGTTGCACAGACGCGCGGCGCGTGGACCGCGATTTAATAAGTGCGTGTCCTTCCCCCTCCCGCCATCGACACCCCCCCCCCCTGCCCTGCATACATTATATCCCGATAGTCGACAGGCGCCAACTCGTGTGAGGAACTCTTTACGATGTCTCATTATAAGCCAGTTTGATACAAACTGACTTCCAAGAGAGCACGAACAGCATTGGATTGGATTTGTCTGCTAAATAAATTGTTTTGTGCTAAACAAAAGTCAGTCCATGAATAGGCAACATGATGTATTTTTTTCATTTGACTTAAAAATTAATAAATATAGTCATTGAAACCGAAGGGGCGTATTAAAAGTTAAATGCAATGACTGCTTATAATGGCGCAATAAAATTATTTTAGAATTAAACTCCTCCAAGTGTTCTACTACAGACCAGGCGCCCGTCAGTGTCGCAGCCATAGAAATGTAAAAAACAGGAGAGAAGTGGCAAGGGGCCGTGTCCGTGTCGTCGCGGCACGGTATGGTCAAAATGACCATGCACTAGGCGAATGGCCGTCTCCGCGAACTAGTGCGCTTTCGACCGTGATCGTGACAAAATATAAGAATGCCGCGTTGTTCAGTAGTTTCTTGTAAAAACCGAAACCAAAACCAAAACTTTGTAAATCATGGAATCAGCTAAGCTATATTTGTCTTTAAAATCATGAAAAACAACAAATTGTAAAATATTTCTTGCTTTTACTACATTAAATTTTTTTTCAAATATCGCAGCGACTGTACTATTTACGCAGTAAATACATTGCTCCTTAACCACTACCTAAGTATGTCGCTAAGTGACTAGACAAGCAATGTAAAAATCACAAAACGATACTTTATTTAAGCGGTGCATCGCATGGTACGGCCGCTGCTTCTTGCGGTTAGTGATGTAGCTGTGCAGATCCACTAACGTAGGCTATCGACAACAACAATGTCGATTACCCAAAGAATATAATAATTAATTTTACAATTTGTCAACCGTTTTAACCCGGTTGGAAGACCTAAAAAGATGACGTTTAAATCTGGTTGGAAGACCCTTGAGAAGATGTAAAATAATGTATTCTTTTTATTTTTTTTTTGCTATTTTTTATTGATTTATAATATAACACACACATCACACATACATACACACACATGGACATATCGTTTTTTATTTATTTTGTTTTCAGAACCACAATTTTTTTTAGTACAATTATAAATGGGAGAATCAATAACTTTCCGATTTAGTCAATCATTAGCGTATATGTAAAATAAATGGCTTTTGCACAGCCCAACAATAGCGACACAGATGTTTTTGTGTAAGTTGTACAATGTCACCACAAAAACGCAGAAATATACCAAAATGTATCTTGACTCCTACAATGTATATAATAGATAATTAAAAAGTTTTGAATTTGGTACTTGCATATTTCATTTCATTTCAAAGGCATACTATTCCATCAACGACTACTTACACCATAAGAATAGTTGGTCGCCCTTATTTAACGCAAGACAATGTTTATATTCTTTCTGAGTTACTGTTATTAATTTATTTTAGTTCGATGGTTTTTTTTTTTTTTTTTTTTGTGGATGGGAAATCTTCAAATGACCCCTCCCGCTCTGGGTGGAGCGGAAGGGAGTGTCAGACTTTTACTGACTAAAACCCACCCGTGTTCCGTCCTTAGCCCTTTCTGTTCCAGGGCAGCGGTTAACCTTTCGGAAAATCCCACCGCCCCGGCAGGCTTCGGCCCTGTGGGGCCCCGTCCTCTGCTGACATCTCTTTGAGGCGCGCGTGGAACACAACGCGCCGTCCGGCACGGGCCTGGTCCTGATCGGACGGTGAGCTACCCATTACTCACCGCCCGCAGGCCCGCGCCTACGGTGGCCGGGAGTCGTCACGCGGCTCCCGACGCCCGGAGCGTCTCCCGCGGCGGCTGAGGCGTGAGGTGTTCTCCCTCAGCCTCCCCGCCTTGCGCCCTTGCGCGGTACCTCTGCGTCGCACAGGAGCTCCAGGCTAGCCCGGAGCTCCTTTTCTTGCGACGCAGGTTGACGCGGGTCGGCGGTGGTCTGCCGGCCCACGAGACTATCGGTGCCCCCCCCATATACGGTGGGGCTGCCTTCCGTAGAAGGACGGGATTGTGCCTCCTTGAGGAGGTTGCCCGCCTGGGGAATTTTTCCTTTAGTCAACTTTTCCATGTTTTCCTTTTAAGGGTGAGGTCCCTTTTCGCGCTAATGACCGGATCCCCTCCGGCCATTCATCCCCTCGGCACGCTAGACCTTGGGATTGGGGTGATTTTTTAGAGAGGTTGTCTTCCTCGCGGCCCGGGCCTCAGTGGCCCGGACCCCCGGTCCTGAACTCAGGATTACGGTGTGGCTGGGCAAAACCAACCGCCGTCCCGGCGTCCCCACGCTGCCGCCGGATACCGGACAGACGCAGCGCGGACATGGACTCCCTTCACCACCCACATTCCCGTGGGTGCAGCGGCGCGAACCGCCCCTCCCCAGTCTACGCCCACTCACCTTCCTCTGTAAGCAGAGGGGGAGTAGACGTAATGTAGCCCGGTTCCCTTCACCGACCATCGAGGATGATCGGTGATTGGAACCGTGACCCTTCCCCGTTTGTTGAAGATTAGCCGCCAGCCCCAAGTGTCCACCAAAATAATTGGTGGGCACTTGGAGCCGACGTTGCCCAGGGTGCGCCACGAGGAGGCTCTTCAACATGCACCCCAGTTCGATGGTCTTAGTTTATCATTTGTGACTTCAAGTGACAGCTATGTGAACAGAACCCAGCAATGCATAAATATGTAAGCTGTCACGCCCTTTATGCCTGGAGGCTTTTATTTGGGTAGTAAGTCTTGATTTACATTTTAATTTTAATTAATTATTTTTTAGCTTGAGTACGTATAGTTTTTATTATATTTGTTGTTATAATGGCGTGGATAGCTGACATATGGCAAATAATTTAATCTTATGTTCTGGTCTTGTAATGTTAATTACTGACCATAGGTACAGTGGCCGTTAGAAGACGAGTGACATTGTCACGATGAAATAGATTGACACTTTTGTTTAACTTACGACCTTCTTCTAATGAGTAATTTCTATACCCTATAGTATAGGTTACACACACACTCTATTCACACACTCTATACACACACTCTCACATTCGTTTGCAATTACTTTGAATAATCACGCTATTGACTACAGTTCCTTGTCATGTTCACTTATTCGTAAAAGTTTATGATTATACCCACAGAAATCTAAATAAACAAATTATAAGGTAGACGGATGCAGATAACTTACGAGTCATTCACCGTGACTAAAATATCAGAACGTTATTTGTTTTTGTATGGTGGTTTTACTTGTTATTGTAGATTAGTGATGTGTGTTTAATCTATTAGCGGTGTTGTAGTTCATTTTGAAATGCAAGGAAATTTAAGTATTGAGATGAAAGCAGATATATTATCGCGCTGCGTAAAAGTGGACTTAAATTATATCACAGAAATTTGATGAAACCGGACCGAGTGTGAGTATTATGATTTAATTATTTTATCGAAACGTTTTATATTTATTATAAAGCCTAAATAGAAGAAAAGAAAATTAATGATAAATATAATATTAAGTACCTATAATAATAATATACATAATATGTAACATTTCTATTTTCAAAATAATTTGGTTTCAAATTGGTAATATTCGTATTTTGCTAGTAGCCTAACAGTACTCTATTTTTGTTTTAGAGAAATACCTACTGTGAATCAGAGGGTCAAAAGATATCAGGAAAAGCCTTGCTAGTCGAAAGCGAAGTGGAAGGCCCCAGCTAGTCAGTGAATATGAAACAAGTGGTTTCTTACCAACGAGATATTTTGCCGAATTATTCGACACATCTTTACGAACCGTTCGCCGTGCAAACCGTTCGCCCATATTTGATCGAAAAACATAAACAAGACCTTACATTTTGTGATACAGCGATGGGAAGCACGGTATGAGAGATCTGATGAGCAGTTGAAGTTGCATTTCATGGAAATATGGGAACATTTAAGAGGAACAGATATATTATGTTTCAATATTGTTGGATTCATGCGCCAGTGTTTACTTGATAGCATTGACAATAATAATAATAATAATATATTTATTTGCGAAAAACACGGTATACATAGTTGTTTAAATTAATATAAGGTCCAGCATGTTTTGCTTAGAATTAAAGCATGCAAACTTATAAGTACCTACACTACAAATGTTACAATCTATACAAGCAAAAGGCAAAATTAAAGTCTATGTTCCAAAAATTGCTTAATACTATAATAATTATTTTGAGTCAACCAATTATACAGTTTAATCTTAAACAGCCTACAGTTTAACGTTTTTAAGGTATTTGGTAATTTGTTAAATACACATACACACATAGCTAGACAGCTCTTATTGTATTTTGCCAGCCTACAAATCTCTTCTAGTACCAATCTGTGCTGGTACTGATCACGCCGACTACGTGAGCTTACTTCTTCTATTGTTTTAAACAACTGTTAATGTTTTTGTACGAACATAGACACTTCATACAGATACAATGAAGGTAATGGTAGCAGACCAAGCTTTTTAAAAATAGGTTGGCATGATTCATCGGATGGGATCCCGTAAATAGCTCGTATACATTTTTTTTGGGCAACAAACGCTCTACTTTGGTCGGTACTATTTCCTGTTAGAAACTCTTTGTTCGATAGTCTGATTTCCGGGATTGATTCATCATTATTTTAGATATTTAAGTTGATCATGTTATTATGTTAATATTATTAGATGTATTTAAATTTAATACAATATTTAAATTATGTTTAGATTATGTAATAAACTGTTTAAGTGTTATCGCACGCACTACTTCCGGTTGCACTCCACATTTTATTTAAAATGTCAATTGAGGCGGTATCCGGTTAAAAAGTTACGTGTGGTGGGAAGTAGTGCGCAGCACGATCGGTAGTCAGTCGTCGTCGAACAGTTGAAGTGTTAACAAGTTTAAAGTGTAATAAAAAGGTTGTAACGTAAAACTTAATAAACACTATTATTTCGACAAATTGTTTTAATTTCCCTGGACTTTAATAGTTCAGAAGTGAGATATAATCGAGATAGCGATCAGTAATCGCCCTCGGTGAAGGACTGAACGCCCATAAAAAGGTACGTACGTAACAACGTTAAAAGCTAAATTAAATTAATAATTGAAAAATAATTTAGTTACCCTAGTTTTATTTTATTCATTTTTTTTTCTCGCTACATTTTTCTTTTGTTTAATACCTATTCAAAGATATGTTAGAAATAGGTACTAAAGGGATCATACTTGCAAAACAATTTCTTAGGTAAATCACAATTTAAAGAACATTAACTTTTTGTCATTTTTGTATCTCTAGTGATCATGAATCGCAAAAGAAAGTCTAGACAACACGGAAGGCAGTCGTACGACTCTTCACCAAGTGGCTCTGAGCCTGCTGTGCGGAGACGTCGCAAAACTCGTCGCAACCGTGATGAGTCGAGTGATTCGAGAACCAGCAAAGAGTCGAGTGATCACAGTGCAACTCGCGGTGGTCGTCGTTCAAGGCGCCGTGGTGCAACGCGTGTTGCAACGCGTGTCGACACGCGTGATGCGTCGCGACCGCGCCATGTGTCGCCATCGTTCCATGCGTCGCGGGTGCGTGATGCGTCACAGGCGCGTGATGCGTCACGATCGCCTCATGCTTCGCGGCTGCTTGAAATGTCGCGGGCGCGTGATGCGTCAGGGGCGCGTGATGCGTCACGATCGCCTCATGCTTCGCGGCTGCTTGAAATGTCGCGGGCGCGTGATGCGTCAGGGGCGCGTGATGCGTCGCGGGCACGTGATGCGTCGTGGGCGCGTGATGCGTCGCGGGCGCGTGATGCGTTGCGACCGCGCCATGCGTCGCGGATGCGTGCTGCGTCGCGGATGCGTGATGCGTCGCGATCGCGCCATGCGTCGAGGGCGCGTGATGCATCGCGGGCGCGTGATGCATCGCGGGCACGTGATGCGTCGTGGGCGCGTGATGCGTCGCGGGCGCGTGATGCGTCGCGACCGCGCCATGCGTCGCGGATGCGTGCTGCGTCGCGGATGCGTGATGCGTCGCGATCGCGCCATGCGTCGGGGGCGCGTGATGCGTCACGGGCGCGTGATGCGTCGCGACCGCGCCATGCGTCGCGGATGCGTGCTGCGTCGCGGATGCGTGATGCGTCACGATCGCGCCATGCGTCGAGGGCGCGTGAGGCGACACGATCGCGCTATGCGTCGCGGGAGCGTGATGCTTCACTGTCACGCCACGCTTCGCAGATGCGTGATGGGGAGTATGACGCGACGCGTATGCAAACCGCGCCAGAAATACTGAAGACATCGTATGCTGAAGATATAACGAGAGCATCGCGTTCAGATACACCAGCAGTCGCCCCAGCAGCGGTGAGTCCCTTTAATTCTATGAAAGACGCAGAAGCTAATACTAACATTTTAGTTTCGGTTTTTAAAGAATTCATGCAGACCATGAAGGCAGACGGGGGTAGTGAACGTTTTCCGGTTTTGAATGTGATACCAGAGTTTGATCCCAGTAAACGAACTCAAACAATAGAAACATGGATAAGTAAAGTTGACGAATGCGCTCAAATTTATAATTGGACTGAAAGGCAGACCGTCCACTATGCTCTTCCTAAATTAGCGGGATTGGCTCAGAAATGGTATCAGGGTTTACCTAGCCTTCTGTTTTCATGGGCTGAATGGCAGAATAAATTAAAATTGGCATTTCCAAGTGACCAGAACTATGGTCAGTTGTTAACGGAAATGCTTGCCTGTAGGGCTGATTTTGGAGAGTCTTTAGAAGAATATTTTTACCAGAAGGTAACTTTATTGAATCGCTGTAATATACATGGTAAAAATGCAATAGATTGTATCTTGTATGGGATTGAGGACAGGTCTGTCAGAACAAGTGCAGAAGCCACACAGTTCACAGAACCTGATAAATTATTAGTTTATCTCAGAAATATAAGAATGACTAAAAAGTTTAACAAGCCAAATTCATCCCTGCGGGCGAGCAACGTTGATAACAAACAGCCATTAAAAGGAGCTCAAAATAATCATGATAATAGGAACAATAGAAACTATAGGCTTACAAAATGTTATAATTGTGGTGAAGAGGGACACCCATATTTCAAATGCAAACAACCAATCAAGCGTTGTGATAAATGTCATCAAGTAGGGCACCTAGTTGATAGTTGTCCAGGCACCAAAGAATCTAGTAATAAAAAAAACAGTTTTGAGAATTTCAAAAGAACCGGATAGTGACTCTAAATATTTTAAAACCGCTGTGGTGGATGGTCTAAATTTTGATTGCTTCATAGACTTCGGAAGTCAATGTTGTATGTTACAAGAATCTGCGGCTAAGAAATTAATTAACTCATGGTCAGTATCCGAGTTACCTGTATTGAGAGGGTTCGGAGACAGCGTTGTCAATTGCATAGGTAAATGCAATGTCAAGATAAAAGTAGACTCCGTCATTGCAACGGTAGAAACCCTTATTGTCCCTGATAAATTTTTAAAAGTTCCTTTATTACTAGGACAGACATTCACAGAACAAGATCATGTCATGGTTCTTAAAACTAATAACCAGCTTAAAATAACCACGAATGTAAGTAAAAACATATTAGTGTACGTTAACAACTCGCTTATTATACATGGGTATACCCCAGTCAATATTTATACAAAACCAAGCTATACAGGTGAATTATTTGTTGAACTTAGTTTTTGTCAGGATGCTCATAAACAATATGAGATTATTCAAAGTGTAGTACAAGTAAATAATGGACAGGGAACGATTGTTGTCAAGGGCTTAAACTCGGAGTTTGAATTGCTAAAAGACACTTTACTGCTCCGGGCCCTTCCTTTAAGTGAAGTACAGACACTAAATGTTGGTAGAATAGAACACTGTCCAGATAATACAGTAACACCCCTAATTGAAGCTTGTATGATACAGGTGGATGACGATATAGTATCTGATCATAAAACTAAATTAACTGAGTTGCTAAATGAGTTTAGGGACTGTTTTGCCTTTTCAGTCAAAGAGTTAGGGTGTATAAGTGGTACAGAAATGACCATAAATCTTAGTGATACCACGCCTGTAGTATACAGACCTTATCGATTATCCCATTCAGAAAGGCACGTAGTTCGCGAAATGATAAAAGATTTGACTGACTCGGGAATAATTAGACAGTCATCATCAAATTACGCATCCCCAATTGTATTAGTACGTAAAAAGACCGGTGATTATCGTCTTTGTATTGACTTTAGAGCACTAAACAAAAGAACTGTTAAAGAACACTATCCTCTACCCCGCATAGATGATCAGTTAGATAATCTGTCAGGTCATAAGTATTTTACTTCCCTGGATCTCGCATCCGGTTATTATCAGATTCCCATGGCAGAATCGGCGAAACACATGACCGCTTTCGTGACCCCAGATGGTCATTACGAATTTAACCGCATGCCATTCGGGTTAGTTAATGCGCCATCAACATTTCAAAGAGCTGTTAATAGTGTTTTGGGGAATGCGAGATTCAAGGAGGCATTCGCGTACATGGATGACGTAATTATACCATCCAGAACAATAGAAGAAGGGTTGCAAAGACTACATGATATACTAAGCCTTTTCCGATCTTCCGGTATCACACTTAATTTATCGAAATGTAACTTTCTGAAACAATCTATAGATTATTTAGGTTTTGAAGTTTGTGAGTCCGGAGTTAAACCAGGTAAAAAGAAAACCGAAGCCGTAGACCAATTTCCTAGACCAACAGATCAACATAAGATTAGACAGTTTGTGGGATTAGCGAGTTTCTTTCGAAAGTTTATACGAGGTTTTTCAATTATCGCCAAACCACTAACACAACTTTTGAAAAAGGATTCTAAATGGCGTTGGGGTGACGCAGAAGAATCCGCATTTGTTAATCTAAAAACTGAACTTGTTAAACGACCCATTCTCTCATTTTATAATCCCGAATTCGAAACACAATTACATACAGACGCGTCTAAAGTTGGGGTCGCCGGAATTTTGATGCAAAGACCAAATAAAGAAGTTCCTTTTAGTGCCGTAGCATTTTACAGTAGACAGACATCGCCTGAAGAATCCAAATTCACATCTTATGATTTAGAAACGCTAGCTGTAGTGACGTCGCTTCAGAGATTTAGAGTATACTTGTTAGGGATTCGGTTCACAATTGTTACCGATTGCAATTCTCTCCGTGCCACCTTTGAAAAGAGAGATATCCTGCCAAGAGTTGCACGATGGTGGAGCATCATACAAGAATTCGACTTCCAAATAATTTATAAACCAGGCACAGGTATGGCTCACGTAGATGCTCTGAGCCGTAATCCCATTTCATCAGAAGTAATAGAGTTACAAGTAAGGCAAATTGATACAGATTGGGTAGCCACGGTACAACTAAACGATCCTGAATTACAAAGAATTATTGCTATTTTAAATGACAAAGAAAATGACAATGTTATAGAAATTAAAAATAATTTTATTGTTAAAAAGGGACTCTTATACAGGAAAACAGATAGTGGTGATCGTTGGGTTGTACCGAAAGGCGTTCGATGGCAAATTTTGAAGTCAAACCATGATGAAATCGGACATTTTGGTCTTGATAAAACGTTAGAAATAATTAAAAATAATTACTGGTTTGCTAAGATGAGACGATTCACTAAAAAGTATGTTCAGTCTTGTTTAGAATGTGCTCACTCTAAAACACCAACTGGGAAAAAGTCAGGCAAATTGCATCCCATTGAGAAAGTTGAACAGCCATTCCATACTGTCCATATTGATCATTTAGGTCCTTTTGTTCGAAGCAAACGCAAAAATGCGTACCTGTTATTAATTATTGATGCTTTTACGAAGTTTGTGATAATTGTTCCCGTTAAAAGTACTAAGTCTGTCCATTCCATCAGAGCCATGAAAAACTATTTTCACACATTTAGTGTTCCGAAACGTATTATTTCAGATAGAGGTACGTCATTCACTTCTAAAAGTTTTCAAGATTACTTAAGTTCATTAGGTGTCAAACACATTATGAACGCTGTAGCGACTCCGCGGGCCAATGGCCAAGTCGAGCGATATAATCGAACTGTTTTATCAGCATTGACAGCTACCAATTATGGCAAATCTGAAAATGAATGGGATAAACATGTCTCAGAAATACAGTGGGGACTTAATAACACCCTGAACAAAGGTACCGGGAAAAGCCCTGCTCAGGCACTGTTTGGTCTAAATTTAGTGAGTACATCAAATGCATTATTACAGCTTAACGTTACAAACGACACAGAAAGTTTTGTCACCCCGTTAGAGGACACTAGACAAGAAATTTCAGAATATATTAAAGAAAATCAAGACTTACAAAAGAAACGTTTCGATAAAACTAGGAAAGAAGTCTGTTATAAGATAGGAGAACTTGTAAGGTTAGAAAGAGAAGTTCCATCAATAGGAAAAAGTAGGAAATTAGTTCCTAAACTTAGAGGACCGTATCGTATTGCAGAAGTACTTGATAACGACCGATACGTAATTGAAGACACACCACTTTCTAGAAAAGGAAATAGAAAATTTAGCGGTATCTTTTCTGTAGACAAAATTCACCCTTGGGTAGTGTTTAATAGATCGGACTCAGACTCTGAGGTGCCGGATAATGACAACACAGATTAATATACTTATGAGATGATGACGATGATGATGTGATTTATTAATGATGTTATATCTAATATCTTAGCTGAGAATATGCCTGAGGTCTCAGTTAGGACAGGTGTTAAGGATATGTCTGAGGCCTTAACATCTTAAGTTAAGTGGCTTAGCTGAGAATATGTCTGAGGTCTCAGCTAGGACAGGTGTTAAGGATATGTCTGAGGCCTTAACATCTTAAGTTGAGTGGCTTGGCTGAGAATATGTCTGAGGTCTCAGCTAGGACAGGTGTTAAGGATATGTCTGAGGCCTTAACATCTTAAGTTAAGTGGCTTAGCTGAGAATTTGTCTGAGGTCTCAGCTAGGACAGGTGTTAAGGATATGTCTGAGGCCTTAACATCTTAAGTTGAGTGGCTTGGCTGAGAATATGTCTGAGGTCTCAGCTAGGACAGGTGTTAAGGATATGTCTGAGGCCTTAACATCTTAAGTTAAGTGGCTTAGCTGAGAATTTGTCTGAGGTCTCAGCTAGGACAGGTGTTAAGGATATGTCTGAGGCCTTAACATCTTAAGTTGAGTGGCTTGGCTGAGAATATGTCTGAGGTCTCAGCTAGGACAGGTGTTAAGGATATGTCTGAGGCCTTGACATCTTAAGTTAATCAGAATTTATAGTCTAAAGTATAATAACGAATAAGTTTATTTTATTTTTTGTTTATTTTTATTTTTTTGAGAATTAATTTTCCCGGGACGGGAAATGTATCAGGAAAGGCCGACTGTTAGAAACTCTTTGTTCGATAGTCTGATTTCCGGGATTGATTCATCATTATTTTAGATATTTAAGTTGATCATGTTATTATGTTAATATTATTAGATGTATTTAAATTTAATACAATATTTAAATTATGTTTAGATTATGTAATAAACTGTTTAAGTGTTATCGCACGCACTACTTCCGGTTGCACTCCACATTTTATTTAAAATGTCAATTGAGGCGGTATCCGGTTAAAAAGTTACGTGTGGTGGGAAGTAGTGCGCAGCACGATCGGTAGTCAGTCGTCGTCGAACAGTTGAAGTGTTAACAAGTTTAAAGTGTAATAAAAAGGTTGTAACGTAAAACTTAATAAACACTATTATTTCGACAAATTGTTTTAATTTCCCTGGACTTTAATATTCCCCAAAAAATTAGTCCATACCGTAATGAGGACTCAACATAGGCCTGGTAAGACATCACAGCCGTTTTTATATTAGAGTGACCTTCTTAATTTGCCTAAGGGCGTACGCGAATTTATTTATTTTATTACACACATGGTCGACCTGGGCTTTCCAATCTAAATGTTCGTCAATAACTACACCTAAGAACTTAGTTTGTGTCATTTGGGTAAGCTTGGGTATGTTCATTTTAAAATTAAATTTGTCATTATGAGATTGATTGAATTGAATGTATACAGATTTATTAAGATTAATCGATAAATTATTATTATTTAACCAGCTAATTAAATTGTCAATTGTATTATTTATGTCCGTTTCATGATCCGTAATGGTTTTACATTTTTTGTCACCAGTAACAATAATAGAAATATCATCAGCAAAAAGGAAACATTTATGATTGGTTATATCTACTATGTCGTTTATGTAGATAATAAATAAGATAGGACCCAATATGCTACCTTGGGGTACGCCACATTTTACATTTTTATATTCAGACGAGTAGAGTGTCATTTCCCTCTTTTCGTTAAGCTTGGTGATGACTACAGTCTGTCGTCTATCAGTTAAGTACGATGATAGCCACTGAAGTGGCAATCCTCTGATTCCGACAGACTCTAGCTTCTTCAATAATATGTCATGTGAAACTAGGTCAAACGCTTTTGACAAATCAAAGAATAAGCCCGTTGATAGGTGATTGTTATTGATACTCGTCAGTACTGTTTTTAAAAGAGAAAAAATGGCTAAGGTAGTGGATTTTCGTTTTTGAAAACCAAATTGTTCCTTGTTTAAAATATTGAATTTTTCACAATAACTAATTAATCTTTGGTACATACATTTTTCATATATTTTTGAAAGGATGGGTATTAATGTTATGGGCCGATAATTGTCCATATTACATCTTTCACCCTTTTTAAATATCGGCTTCACAAGGGACACTTTTAGGGCATTAGGAAACACGCCCTGTGAAAAGGATAGGTTGATTAGATATGTCAATGCCCCGCTTATTTCAATAATACATGTCTTTATTATTTTGGTGCTAAGTTCATCGTAACCCTCAGAAGTGTTATTTAACGATAACATCTGTTCTCTTACCTCACTTTCGGACATTGGCGTGAGGTACATTGAATTAGCAATTAGGTTTTTATTAGAGCACTTGGTGTTACAGTTTCGCGTTGTGAAAGTATTTGTATAGTGATTATTAAAAGCAGAGGCGATTTCTTCCGGTTTTGTAATTACGGTGTTGTCAATTTTTATGTGTTCAATATTGTCTTTGGGGGTCATATGTACATTTCATTTTTTATAACTGTCCATGTGGCTTTACATTTGTTGTCATTCTTATTAATATACTTAATATTAGCATTGCGCTTGGCATTGTAGATACATTTTTGTAGCAGACTCGAGTATGTGGTATATTTTGTCTTGTTAGCTTGATTTTTATTTTTATAGTATTGGTATCGTAGGCAACGCTTGGTTTTAGAACTATGTTTTAGACCTTTACTTATCCAGTTAATGGGGGATATACAAAGTATTAAGTTATAAATTACAAATGGATTTTAGTAATTTAATTTAAATAATATTGTGTCATATCCGTAATAAGGATTATTTTGAGGTTTAGCTTCAATCTTCTTTTCATAATGAAAATGAATACTTAAGCTATAACCGCAATAAGTCCTAAATAAATACGATTTGTTAACTTTGACGTTTGAGATAGGCAACTAAAGTTAAAACGAACGAACTGGCAGTAAAAGTAGTACTTCTGACTAATTTAATTGTATTGTGACAAGGAGTCCGCACTTTTCTTTATTTACGTGGGTAGAATGATGTGCTAGTTGTTAAAGAGTACCTGCTTTACTTCAATAAATGGTTCTTTATGAGAAAATAAACTGTTTTAACTAGAAGTTTATTTATTTGTAGTTTATAAAATTATAACGAATAAACAATTTGAAATCACTTATAAAACATTTTTATTTTTAACCCCATATTACAATAACAATATAATAATTAAGTATTCTCATTTATTAATCTATCGAATAATAAAAAAAAACCGATAAAGATTATTGTTGGAAAAGAAAAATAAAAGTCACATCTCGAGATTGGAACCCAGACCTATGCGTTCATTGATCCAACACGTAAGACTATTAGCTATCGGTACTTGATATATTCATTTGAATTTTAGCAATGGTATGAACCAACCAAGGTCATGCGCAGTGAATGAAAAAATTTCGTTCACTGGTCATGCGTAATTACGTATGATTTTGATTTCGTTCGACGCCAGCTAGTGTGCAAATTCTGAGGTGTGCGTTCTGTCACTGTGTTGATATATCACTTATACACACAGACGTAGGTACGGCCTTTACCGCGAGTTCACAGCAATACAGTCCTTAAGCTGCTAATGAATTAATGACCGATGACTGTACCTAGTATTGTATACAATCAAGTGTTTTCTAAATGAACAGACAGCTGTGCTGCTGGGGATTTAGTTGCGCCACTTCTTCGTCCCGGCGATTGTGCACTAGAAAGTGGTGAAGGGCGGGCGGTTTTGGGGGACTGTCTTTTGTAATTTTGACGTTCAAAAAGTGCTGATTCTCAGCCTCATTTGAATACTTTACACTTACTTACACTTTTTACTTTTTTTTTTTTTTTTTACTTTACTTTACTTTATACTTTTGATTTTTTATTTTGCTGCTCATTTTGGCTTTTGCTTTTGCTGTGTAATGTTTGAAAGAAGCACCGTGCGTTTCAAATTGTTTACTGTTACAAGGACATCAGTCATTCTACATTATTATAGAGGTGTTTCAAAACTATGTCTGAAACGATTAAAATCTCCACGTGGACTCAAGTCCCAATTTCCTAAAATAAATTGCCGCGCAACCGAGCTCGCGCATTGCCAATCGACAATCGCCGATCTGCCACGCCGCGCCGTCGCCGACGTAGGCTTGCCATCAGCTTCGCCGTGGCCGTCGCGTAGTACTTTTCGTTTGGCAGGCGTGTAGGTAGGAATTATTTAGTACTGAGCATATTGTTATCGTATTTTTCGCTAAAACTACCACCTATTGGGTTCAGTCCTTATAAATGAGTAAGTAGGTCACCGGGCCGTTGCTCCGCACGCCGCCGCGCCGGCAGCCACTCAGCCGACCCCTCTCACTCAGTCGACTGTTAAGCCTGTCGGGATAGATAGGCACTTGTTTTTCACACACATTGACTTTATTTGCCTGATATGTATATACTTCGCAGTTTTTTATGTTTGTCTTCTCGCAGTAAATGCCTATTTTTAACTGGCTTCAAAAAAAGGAGGAGGTTATCATTTCGGTTGAATATTATTTTATGTTTGTTACATCAGAACTCAGTTATTTATAGGCCGATTTGCATTTTTTTTCAAAATCGGTTCAGTAATGTGGTCTTTAGACCAAAATTAAATAAGATAGATTTCGGAAGTCGGTGGCATAAACAACGAAACTACGAAAACAAAGCCGACTTCCGAAATGAAAGTTATTTTTCAGTTTTGTAGTGTCTTTTTTGGAAGTCGGTTGTTGTTACACGAACCCATGCGATCTCAGGAATTGCTGATGTGACGCAATGTTTGTGTGCGTGTGTGAGGCAAATTAATTTAGACGGCACGACTCGCAGTCGCTACCCAGGAATACATCGCCGAGTAAATCACACTGCTTGAGTTACACGAAATAAAAAATGATGAGAATGCAATCACCTTCGTGAACACTTCAAATCAAATCTCTTTATTGCATTCCAGCACCCTCATGAGCCATATGTGGGCACCGAGTCCTAGGCCTTCTTATAATCTATCCAAAATTATTATTATTATTATGTTACCGTGCTCTAACCGGGGTTCATGTTGGAACTTACTTATATTTTAGGGCACGGCAACATATTAATAATTTTGGATAGATTATAAGACGGCCTATGACTCGGTACTACATACATGGCTCATGAGGGTGCAACAAAATTATTATGTGAAAGGATATTTATTATTTCCTTAACATTATCGTTTGTCAAAAGGTTTTTAACTGTAAGTAGGTGAAGTTAAACAATTGGTCATGGTCCTTCTGTATGCGGGCCAGTAGGCTGGCTGCGGGGGCGGCTGGCGGGTGCGCGGCCGTGCTCATGACGCGCGCACTCCGACACACGCGGATTGATTGACGCGGTCGGACCATCACGCCTCACGCCATGCTGCCCTCCTAACCACATCATACCTCATATCTGCACACTTTTTGTATTACATTGCTATCTTCATGATGAACGTTTGGAATATTGACACATCCAATGTTAGTGTAGGCACCTAGAATAACATTTGCTGGCGCAAACTATAGGCAGATAATAAATTGAGGTGCGCGGAGCCATTGTTACTGACAATTTATTATACTTCGCTATTACCAGTATTACATTTGACACAAAGTTATAATAGCATTCAGTCAGTAAGTGTAAAGTTGTATGAAACTGAAATGCGCGTGTTATTTAACCGCGAGTAGTTAAATAAACAACAATTGTATGAAAACGAATTCGTAGTTAAATTCATTCGCGGCTGAATAATGAGAGTGGCGGTAAAAGTGCGGCGGCACATGAAAGTGGCGCGAGCCACCGCGCGCTGCGGCCGCGCGTCGGCGCGGGTCGCGTGCCACGACTGTTTGTCACTATTAATGCGCGATAAATATTAAACGCGCAGCCGCAGCACAGAACGCACTGCTCGTGTGTTCGCACACTTACTAATCTGTGCTCACCTATCAGAAAACTATTTATTTTATAGAAAACCAATTGGATTTCATGGGTTTTAATAATTTTTTGCGCGGAACCCTAATTATCTTTTCGTTCGAGTACCCATTTACAGTGCGACGCGTAAATGAACTGTCGGATCGTGAAGAAGCCCCGATGTTTCGCATCTCGGCCACCCATGATGCGACATTATATGTATCGCAACATCTCCGTCAATTGAGGAACATTTTTCAACTATTTTGATTGATATTTTGTGCCTTAGGGTTGGTCCCTTAAAACTTGTATTAACTTTGCGGGTCATTTTTGAGTTAGCTGTATTAAATACGTTTTATCGATGTGGGGTAGGTACAACCTTACCTAAAAAGTGACATATAAAAAAATTCAAAGTGAAAAATAACTTTAATTTCAAAAACACCGAGTTCTGAAATTAAAGATATTTTTCACTTTGTAGTGTTCTTTTTAGAAGTCGGTTGCTTTTTTTTTAAGTTTATTCTAAAATTAAGTCCAAGTTACTCTTTATAACATCACCTATCTGCCAGTGAAAGACGATTTTTTGCTATAAGTAGGTACCGTATACAATATTTCCATTAGATATCGTTCAAAAATACATAATTTTGATTGAGTGATTACACCATTATTCGGTGTATTCCCGTTCGTCCCACTGACTTCGTCCCCGTAGTGGGACGAACGGGAATTCGTTATTTTTTTTCCCGATCGTCCCACTAATTTTGTTGATGGGACGAACGGGAATAATTTATTAATTATTTTTTAGTCCTCTTGGTCCCACCAAATAATTTCAGATTGGTTGTTTTAGTGGTAAAAAAAAATAAAAAAAAATCAGTCATTTACTAAGGAATAAAAATCACAGTTAAAATCACAGAATCTACTTTACGTACAAAAATACACATAGGTACACTGAAACATTAAAACAAAATAAAATTCCCCATAAAACTAAAAATTATGATTAAAAAATCAGTCAGCTAGCTTCTTCAATCAGCTTCTTTTTGTAAAAAGAAAACGTCCTAATTATTACAAAGTCACACTTGCTTATGAAGGTATACAGTGGCACATTTTTGCGTTAAACATTATAAGTATAAGTGATCAGGACAGTGAATTCGTTAATTTTACACATAAATAGCGTCAATAAACTATAACAAAATCACAATAAAAATACCCAAAATATCACAAAATCAAGAAGAATATAAAACATCTTATAGAGTAACAATAATAAAAAATTGACATGGATTTAAGAAAGTAGTTTAGACCATAAAAAAGGCGATAATAATTATTGCACACAAAGATTATATATATCAACGTACAACCATCGAGCACTTTGCTTATGATTAATATTTACGTAAGTTTTTCTAGAAAATGTCCTATGGTTATTTCTGAATTTAGAAGTTGCATTCGGCAATTCATAACATATTGGTCTGTCAAGATTGAATGTAGCTTACGCCGTTTTGGACTTTGTTTTGCTTTCACGCTGTATAAGTTGGAGTCTTGATATAACACCGTAAGCAATTTTAAAATATTTTTTTGCCTATAGCACTATTTAATTTAAAATGCCACCCTTCGGCAAAGTTATTGGTACGGTGTCGTTTATCAAAACTGCACCACACTTTTACGAAATTTGGTTGAAGCCACTGCGACAGCATGTATTGCCGAAAATTTTCACTTTGGCTATCATCGGGGCTTTCGCCAGCGACATAAAACCAGCCTTCAAAAATACGGTCCTCGGGTAATAATGGAAGCACCGCACTTAGGGCTACTTAAAGTCTTAAAATTTTATTTTTTGGTAGGTCTAATTCACGGCCTTTCCTCCAAACAGCGTTATTAAAATGATAATAATAACCGTGTATACTTATCTCTGGAAAAATTGTACGTATAGCAGACATAGCTGCTTCTTCAAAATCACTGGTAAATGCTATAGGATTCCAATCGTTGATTTGAGATTTAACGAGTTTGAAAAGTATCTCGTATGTTTCTTTTTTACGGTTTGACATTAAAGCGTACAATAATGGCGTCAACGCTGTGCTTTGATTATCACTTCCTAAATCACCATGAACCGTGTAAAGTTGTTGGAACGGAGATGGACAACTCCTAAAGGTACCGTCACCAAATATATTTTTTAAAACTATTAATTTTTCTCTAGCTTCTTGGGAACAAAAAATGAGTAGTCGTGTGTTATCGTAACAGTAATCTGCTAACAAAAAAGATTGAAATTTTTGAGGAATCTCAACCGTTTTAACGTCATTGAAAATTATTTTACTAATATTATTCGTTTTATTTCGATGGCGATACAAAGAGCTTTTAATGTTTGCAAATTTGGGAATATCTTTAGGTAAAGTTACTAGTTAAAACAGCTCCGCTTTTATATTGCCTTTTCCTCAAAAATTGATATCCAGCACGAAGAAGCACGATTCTACCTTTTCTTTGTATATATTGTAAACAGCTTCCTGTACTACTAGAGGGACCAAGATGCGCTTCTTGTGACATTGTTGTTGAGCTCTAAAAAACAGAAGTCAATCATTTTATTACACACTTAGTATTGATTTAGGCGCAAAAGGACTAATTCTCAAAATGGCCCATGTACACTATGTAAATGTTGCTGTATAATCTAGTAAACGTTTTTATTTAAATGTTCATTTTTGTACGCTTGTACCATTCTTCAAATTAATTTGTTAGTATTTTTATGAAATTCCCCCATTTTTTTCCTACTTATCTATGTAGTGTACATAGTGGTAGCCCAAAATCAAACATCTCCTTTGAAAGTAAACTACGAAACAACGACTAAACGCGCAAAATTATTTAGTGGGACGAATGGCGCTAATCTAAGAACATATTCCCGTTCGTCCCCCTAAAATCATGAATGGGACGATCGGGAACAAATTTAATATTATTTTTGTAAATTCCCGTTCGTCCCACTACGGGGACGAAGTCAGTGGGACGAACGGGAATACACCGATTATTCAAAAAACAGTCCATAAAAATGCATGATTAATTCTATCTTTTGTAAATAAACTGCAGTCCAATATTGACATCGCAAGTAGCAAATTGACATTGACTTTGACTTTACACAGATTGTATGTACCTGCGATTTTATGTACTATATGTAGGTACAGCACTGGAAAATAATCATTGGTCTAAGGTAGCTATTGTGACTGCACATAGTAAGTTTGAATCTAACATATTTGTGGGTGTTCTGACACACACACAAATATGTGATAGTTGTGAAGTTGGCTGTCGCGGCGCGCGGAGTAAACAAGGCGCCGTAAATAAGCGCCAAGTAAACGCGCCCGCGGCCCGACTGCCCGACTGCCCGACTGCCCGACTGCCCGACTGCCCGACTGCCCGACTGTCCGCTATCGTGAAATATCTAGCGGAGACAGCACACACATAACTGACGACACTTTACTAGTCAGTCGAAATTCGACGTGAATACAAAAAAAACCTTCGTATCATATTATTATTTACTAGCTGACCCGGCAAACGTTGTTTTGCCATTTAAATTATTTCTGGCTGCCCGGTGCTACTTCGTTCGCGTGGTGTCCTACCCCCTACCCTACCCCTACTACTACCCTACTACTATTCCAACATTGAATGAAACATATGTAGGAAGGTATCTGCTGTAGGTGCACACCGTTACATTAGCTGTGTTCCGCAGGCACCTCCCTGTAATTCAATCACTGACCGTTCAATAACAGCGCGCTCGAATGGGCAGCGCTAATCCGGGTCACTCATCTGGCGCATTTACATTTCTAGCATTCATTCATTATATCGCGGTTGCGTGGAGAGCGCGTGGTGGCAGCGTGGCGGTGGCGTGGCGGCGGCGTGGGACGGCTGCGGTTCCATCGGCTGCTCCGGACGTGGTTGCAAGTGCCGCCGCAGTCCTTGTGTGAGACGCGCGTGTCGGGACCGGGCGACGCCCGCGATACGTCGCGCCCGCTGAGCAAAACCAGACAATTATCTAACAAACATCCGCCTCCGCGTGCCCCCGCAGCTCGCACCCTCGCGCACCTAATTTATAATTCAGACACCCCCTGTTCCCCCGACTGACAAGCGGTCTATTTGTGACTAACTAACAGGCTAAGCGCTGGCGTACAACTAGCCACTCGACTCGACCGCCCGCGCGCTACTAGCCGGTCAAATCCATTTAAATTGCAGAGAGCAACTAATCTAATATTACGTTAGGTCAATTTAGATTCTGTCTATCAAGCGCTGGATGTTTACATTAATCTTTGTAGAGATCGAAACTTATCTTGGTCTGCATGCGAGCTGTGGGCACTGTGATCGCGTCGGTCTGCACGAGTTCATGGAGTAGCTCACCTATGTCCAGTCCCTGGGGCTGCGGGGTCGATGGACTGCCTCATCGTCTCGTGTACAGGGACATCCATATATATATGTCGCAGGGATATGATAAAAACAGGGATTTGGTCAATTCCCTAAGGGATTTGATCAAATCACGGAGGATGTTAAAATAAGAACAAGATTTTATCATTTCCCTAAACAAATCTAGTGATTTGGACAAATCCCTAAATGATTCAGCGAAATGATAATAAAACATGTCCAGTTCTTGTTTGCGTCGTGCTCGCGCTTGTTTGTCAGTGACCGCGCCCCCTGCTCCACCGCGCACTCACCCGCGGCGCCCGCACGCGGTCTCAGTTGGTTCTAAACACTATTAAAGACGGACGCACGCACTTTTGAGTATAATTTTACGAAAATTATAGAGAATGGCTTTGAATATGGGACAAAATCAGCCTCGTACTGGGTTTGTGACGGTGATGACGATTTTAGAGGGGCGACATGATAAGGAAAAACCGTTATGGACTCAAGAGAAGACAGAAGAGGCGATTACAGCGATTGAACAATTTAAATCAGCTCCAGTACTGAATCTTAAGAGCAAGCAATATTGTAACAGTGATTGTATTAGATACGAAAAACAATTTATTTCAAATCAGTACTTCAGTTGGCATCATAAGAGATTGGCTTCCTAGAAACGCTCTTCAATTATCTATAGTTACATTAACCGATTCAGTTCCATCGACTAAGCTGAGTTTGCGTGAAATTGCAGGAAATATATCTTTATTTGGAGGCCAAGGATTCAAACAGTGTCCAAAGTACGATGTAAAACGGAATAAATGTGCCTGTAAGAAAAAATCTGCTACGTGTTTTAATAAATGAATATTACAAATAGGCATTTATCATACGTTACGTTTTTCAATTTTTTAAGAAATTTTTGTTAATTTTTTTCAAATAATTATGTTTTAGTGGTGATTTTTGATATCAATATTGCATTGTAGGTACTACACCTGATTATTATAATTATGTAGGTAATCTTTCAAAATAAACCTTTAAAATACCACAGAAAAGTTATTTTTGTCATTTCACTGAACCAATTTTGGGATTTGTTCAAATCACTAGATTTCTTTAGTGGGATTTGTCAAATCACCAGATTTGCTTAGGGATAAAATCGTGTTGTTATTTTAATATCCTCCGTGATTTCATCAAATCCCTTAGAGATTTAGCCAAATCCCTGTTTTTATCATATCCCTGCGACATATACATCGCGAATTGGATGTTTGGGACCTTCTCGTAAGATCCCAGATATTACATATATAAGTGCGCCACTACCGGGAGATAATAATTACAATCGGACATCACGTACAATGTGCTAGCGAGAGCGTCGAACTAAGAGGCAATTCCCGTATTTTTAAGAATGTTCTTTTACGTTCGTTCGTTTTTAAATACGGATGCTTGTTGAAGTTATATCACCTCCATGTACTAACCTAACACTGGCTAGATGAAAAACTGTCTATATTAAAGCAAGAGTTGACATATAGCTTTTGTCATTGGACTCCATTGTACACATTGTTCGTAGATAAACCTTTATAACTTCGTATTAAATGCTTTACAGTATTTCCTGTGTTTTCGCTCTGCAAACCTCCCCAACAATGCTGGCCTTCTGGTCGTACTTGACAGTGGCGCTTAGCGATCTGTGATGACGCCGGCTCGCAAAAAAACAGTATTGATATTACAAAAAGCGTTTTTAGAATCCCATACTTACTCGAATATCAAAATAATTAAGTTTTTGTGATTGTTTTAGTTTGTAGGATATTTCGATGCAATGTAAAATAATGAAGCTGGTGGTGTCCGGCGCGGTACGGCGCGGAGCGGCGATGAGATGAGTGACATTGTTGCCGATGCGGGTCCGGGTAGGGCCTGGATGACGAAGGGTCGGCTCAAGCAAGTAGAGGCCCAGGAGCGGGTGTGGTCGGGCTGTGGATGCTGGAGCACCTCGTTAAGATAATACGAAATACAATCTATATCGTAATACCGCTAATTTCACTAACGCTTAATTTCATTTTGGCAAATGAAAATATGCTTTTACGGGTCTCCATTCATCGAAAAGAAATTGCCAAATTATCACTTCCCAAAAACCTTTCCGCATAATTTCATTTGCCAAATTATTACTTAGCCAAAAATCTCTTCACAAATAATCGTAACGCAAACCTGTTTGGCAAGTGAACACTTGAACAATGACTTGTTTACCAACTTGTACTTTTACCAATTTTTATTTAGTCAAATATTTCAGTTGGAATAACTAATTTTACGCAAAATAAAATTTGCCAAATATTTCAGTTAACCAGTCAGTTTTCAATTTACTATTTCTAAGTTTGAAGACGTTTTATTACTAGGGTGTTTTTTCCACTTGGGACATATTCTAAACAGGTAATAATAATATTAATATTAACTATTCTGGTAGTATATTTTTTTTAGGTGTAGCTTTTTTTAAATAATTAATCTCGTGTTACTAGTTCAGTTTCGGGTAGCCTGTCTTTTTTTCCATACTTTTTTTCTATATAATCTAGTTGTTTCTGGTACTCGCCGGCCGCTGCCACGGCACCGCTCACTTCGCTCGCTCGGCTCGTGCGTAGGAGGTTAAAGTTTTAATGTAACCTAACCTAAGCATTTTTTTTTAATAATTAACCTCGTCTATATAGTTCGGTTCTCGACAGCCTGCTAAAAATAATCTCTTTTTAGGGTTCCGTAGTTGACTACGGAACCCTCAAAAGAGATTATTTTGGAACCCTAATAGTTTCGCCATGTCTGTGTGTCTGTCTGTCCGGATTAGCTCAAAAACTATTGGTACTAGAAAGTTGTAATTTGGCATGAGTATACACGTTAATGACGCTAAAAAAGTGGTAAAATAAAATTTTGAAAAATACAATTATTTAGGGTACCTCCCCTACATGTATAGTGGGGATGATAATTTTTTTTTCGTCTTTCCCATAGTGTGGGCTATCGTTGTATAGGTATTTCCAAAATATTAGGGGTTTGGCAAGACCGTTTTTTGATTAAGTAAACCGTTTGTGACTTATCAAGCTTTAAAGTACCAATTTTCCCCTCTACCAACTAAACGGTTGTAGTTAGAAATTCAAATGTTACGGCAGTAGTACCTATATATGTATAGCGAAGTTTAAAGGAAAACTATCACACTTAAGTGGGCTTTACAAGTTTACGAGTAATAGTCGACCAATTTGTATACTCCTATTGTAACTCCATAGAAATGTCGATAGATGGCGCTAAGCGTCAGTTGTATCGCGCTATTGTTTCATTAAAAAGCTAAAATCTTCACTGCATTTATTTCGAAAAATGCAGTGAAGATTGTAGCTTTTTATAGATCATGCAAATGTCCCAACAGTCACGCAGTAACTTTTGTAAGTAATTTACTATCGCCTTACAGTCCTTGCATAATATTTGGAGATTTTAATGAAGACTATCTCCGTAACGACAATACTGCAGTATTCAAATTAATACGTGACAATGGTTACCAGTCTTTATTACAATCACTTCCCTCTACACGCGGTGGTACTCAAATAGATAATATTGTTTCGAACTTCCCTTGTGAAGTTGGATTTTATAACTCTTTCTTCAGTTACCATCGCCCTATGTGGGCCCGTTTTTAGAGTGAGTCCAAATTAATATGTTTTTATTTATTTATTATTTTGCTATATAGTATCAAACGCAAAGCTCCCCCAGGTATAATAAACTACTTCCTCAATTTTATTTTTTTGTGACGAGTGAGTTAAGTACCTATGACAAGTCTTATCCAAATCTCAAAAAAAAAAAAAAAAAACTTTCCGTGCAAAATTGTCGGATCAGGTGAGGATTTGTATAGGAAGTCAAATTAGGTAGGTAGTCATGTTTGGCTTTTAGTTAGAGCATGGTACGAAACTATCAGTCAGCGAATACGACCCGCACTTGGCTGTTATAAAAACTACGGAACCCTACACTGCGCGTGGCCCGACACGCACTTGACCGGTTTTTTTTTTCGATATTTTTTTTTTTCTATACTAGTCGTTTCTGGTACTCGCCGACGCCCGGTGCGCCTGCTGCGGGCTGGGTGAGTGGACGAGATCTCCCTCTCCCTTTCCGCAGCTTCCTTCTGGGAGACGACCGTTTCGCAAAAGGAAACCACCGCGTCCCAGGACTCTTCGCTGCCGACCATCGACTCGACCACGGCCTGCAGCGACAGGTCACTGCCTACTTCTGAGATGAGGGCACAGCGCGGCTCCTCCCAGGCGGGGGCACAGCGCGGCTCCTCCCAGGCGGCACACTCTGCCAGCGTATGCTGCGCCGTGTCCTCCCGGCAGTCGACGCAGTGGTGACACCGGGCGTCCGGCTCCCTGTTTATGCGACACAGGTACTTCCCGAAGCAACCATGCCCCGAGAGCACGTGCGTCACCCGAAACGACAGGGAGCCGTGCCTCCTCCCGAGCCAGCGCTCGAGCACCGGCCGGACCGCCTCGATGGTAACGAGGCCAGCGGTAGGGCAACCGAGTTTTTATTCAAAGTATAGTAAAATACGATTCTCTGCCCTTTCGCCGAAAATTGTTTGCCAGATATTCACTAGCCAACTAACGTTTCGCAGAATTTTATTTCGCCGAATAATCATTTGCCAACTTATTATATAATTTTGTTTTATTTCCCAACCTCACAGTTACCAAATGTACGTTTGGTCTGCTTTTCATAATGACAGTTTTTAAAATGCCAACTTTCAAGTAGCAGAATGTTTTAGTTTGCGTAATATTCATTTAGTTGTTCATTTTATCTTTAATGTGACCTAACCTAACTTAACTGTTTCCTTTTACAAAAGCGATTCGCTTCTGGCACACCGACGGCCGCTGCCGCGGCATGCTCGCTTCGCTCGCTCGGCTTGTGCGTTGTTTGGTAAGGTAAGGGAACTGTTACACTGACAAAACGTCATTCGTCTAATAGTTGTGTAGCCTATTGAAATGTTTGACAAATGATAAATGTCCCAAACGTTTTGTGTCATTTTATTAATCAGTTTAACAATAATTCTACCAAATGAAACGTTGTCATATAATAATTTGCTACTAACGTTTCGCCGATGTTTCGTCGGCGAAATGTTTAAATAACAGTTGTTAAAATTATTTCCATATTTTTCCTTACATTTACACCCTATCATATAAATAGGCTAAGCATCAGCCAACCAGTTCATTAAATTAATGTTGTATTAGACGAATTGGCTGAATATCATTCAGGCCGCTAGTTGCACTGTGCCGTTTAGTTAAAAGGCTTTCAGTTAACTGAATGACTGACGAAGTAGTTGGCGGCGACATACAGGGTTAATTTTCAAAGACCAGCCAAATTGAAGGGTGTGGTACAGACCATCAGACTGAACAATTTTTTCCATGGGACCAACATCGTAATCGCGAATAAAAATTCATCCGTCCCATACGTTTAGGTCGAGTAGGTATTGAAGGTTTTTAAGGGGCAGTTGAGAAATTTTTCGCGATTACGATATTGGTCCCATAGAAAAAGTTGTTCAGTTGGATGGTCTGTACCACACCCTTAAAGGCTGGTCTTTGAAAATTAACCCTGTATATAATATAATACAAAAGTAACAAAGTTAAAACTGTACATTCAATATTTAAAAAAAAAACGTATTTGCTACGTGGTGTGAGAACGAGTCTGATGCCGAAAATATTATTTTTGCATTTTTATCCGTTTTTCTGTTTGTCCGGATGTGTGTTCCGAACTGACGTCAAAACGATTACTTAAACGGATTTGGATTAAATTTGGCACACGGGTAGTTTATAAACTGGGTGCACATGATATTTTCCGACATAAACACCTTTGCCCAGGAGTGGGACAGCGTAGGCTAACATAAAACAAAAACGCGGGCGAAGCTGCGGGGAAAAGCTAGTTTTAAATAACCTAGCTTTAAAACTTTATTCAATTCTGAAAAAAACACACGGTATTATATTGAAAAACTAGTAACAGATATACCCCCTTATTCATAAACGTTGCTTAAAGTTAAGCAGTGATTAGCGACTGTTTAACCATACATTTTTGACGTTTAAACATTACTTAACTTTAGTCATCGTTTATGAATAAACCCCTATATGTTTAGGAGCCTTAGGTGCTAGACTTTTACAAATGCTTTGGACCCCACACTACGACTCCCTGTCGTGGGGTCCAGCAGTCTCTCTATTTCCAATTAAGGCAAACATTTTCATTTATTTAGCTGAAGTAATTAATTTGAAAAAAATAGAAACAATATTGAATATCTAAAAACCCCAATATATGTATAAGAGAAGTGTGCCTGGACATAAGGTGTTGAGACGTGCAGCTGCTTCAGTCACCTCACACTCGCACGCACGGAGACGTTGGCAAGAGCTCGACGTGTCCGCCATGACGTGATGAATCAGCGGGAAGCGCAACAAATGGATCGCGATATTTATTATATTCCCGTTTCGGCGGCGGGCGCCTGGCCGCAGGCACCCAAAAGCATGCGGGAGACAAGTGATGTCATTATATTTGCCGCGCTCTACTCCCTTCATTTTATCATACATTACGTTTATGATGGGCTTATATTTGTTCAGTGATGACCGTGAGCGGTTGGTACCTCTAGTCCGGTCCGAGTGCGCCTCACAGCGTGCACGGTCGCTAATTGTTCGGAACATAACCGCGCACATGAGCTGTGTAGGCGCGACGCGACGTGACGGAAAGGGTTACATACACCACGCCGTGACATGTCACATAATAGTAAGGAACTCTGGCGGCGGCCACTCTCGGGCGACAAGCAGAAGCAATGCCCTCAAATAAAAGAGAATCTTATTCCAAACTGCGTAAATCGACAGAACATTATTATATTAGAGCTGTTTAACTACATAGAGAAGCGTCAGTTAGTATATTGAAGTGCAGTTGCGTTGTGATGTGTTCGTTAGTAGCTCCCGATAACTCGCAGGTCGCAGCTGCTGTAACGTGTTGGGGTGCGAGTAGGTACACAGAAGTAGTCACAGTACACAGAATATGTATATAGCTGGATTCAGAAGATTGATATACATTGACGAATGTGCGTACTCAAACTATGTCAAACGCATTCCAGCCGCGAGTGCGCTTGCACTCGCTGCAACCCGACGGGTGTGTAAGCCTGCGTGCGCGTGTGTTGTCACTACCTACCTTTTGCGCCAAACTTCTGAATTTACCTACGAGTACCTATATTCTTTGTAGCGGCGTAGGTATGGGCGGTGCTAATAAGTGGCAACATGACGCCAAGGAAATGCCGTAGACATGCCACGCTCTCGCCGCTTCTACGGCGCACCACAAGTACGCCACAGCCACGCCACAGGCGAGCCACCGACACCTCACTAAAACCAATAAGATTCAATCTTTTACAGCAGCTTCGCTACGGACTTCAGACAGACCAGCGAGGCATTCGGAACAATCTAAATACGAATTAAATATTCAGAAAGTCGACGTTGTATACAGGAACATTTTTTAGTCACCATCCAAATTTTTTCTAGGCATTAGGTATCATTGACTAACTCCATTTTTGAAAAAAATCTACGTAAAATTTTAATATAAATCATTTTCTCGAAAGAATTATCCGCTTTGCGTGGTCACAAGTTAAACGCACACCTGCGCGACACAAACATCTATCGTTCGTTAGTTGGCCTCGCGCACCCGCACGCGACGCAAGCGCTTACTTCCGTGTTCCCGCGCATCCCGCCGGCGGCGGCGCCCTGCGCTTTCGTGAATTTGTTAACAATGTATTCCCACCGCGAGTATTACGAAATGGTGCGATCTTACATACTTAGTGGTGAAAGCTTGGACGGTGCCCAGAGACTGTACGAAGCAGAAAGTATTCCTCGCCTTCGCAATCAAGGGATAATAAATCCTTCAGTACCTAATCGCCAAACGATTTTGCCCGCAAGTCAGAGGCTATTAGACCATGGCAAATTTATAGCTCCTACACACGCTCAAGGACGTGGCAGGCCGAGACTCGCAGTAGAGATCGAAGAAGATATCTTCGATTTCATTGAACGGAGCCCTAGATCGAGTACGCGGATGCAGCGCGGCGGCGCTTTGCACCCCGGTCACCAGATCTTACTCCATGTGACTTTTTTTGTGGGGCGAAATAAAACGACGAGTGCATGTGCCCAAAGCCAGGCCTCCGTCACTCCATGTACTTGCGCGCTATAATTACCTACCGCCCGGCCGAGCGCGCTCGGGCCGTTTGCGGACCAAATTCAGTGCTGTGGGATCGCGCGATGAGCACGTACGTTTGAACATTTAGGCACATTTTAGCACGCAGCGGTTGCTGACGCTGCGGATTAGGCTATTATAGCAGTAGGTATTGGAAATTTTCTACTGAGTGAAGTATCTGTTACGTAGTAACTATTTAGTAATCTGTGCCAAAGCCTAGACCAATTAAAAGAGCAAATTGTACGTGCAAGAAGTGAAGTGAAAAGTGACACTGTTAGTGCTCAACAAAATTAAAAATAATGTGCAAAAACGTGGAAGACTCTGTTTAGAGAGAAACAGTATGCATTTTGAACATTTATTAAATACTGTTAATGTGATTGTTTTAAGATGATTTTGATTAAATTTTTAATTATTTGTACATAAGTTGATTAAAATTTTTTAAATACGCGTAATAGCAAAACGTTTTGGCACGGTTTTAGTAAGGTCTAAAGTTCTTTTTTATCTAATTTATTTTTACTTTATTTGTAATTGACTAATTAAGGATTACATTCTAATCATAGTGAACATAGCACAAACCTTTTGCTTATTGACGGTCCTAAGCCCGTGAAAGTATGAAGGGAAAATTTGCAACTTTGTTTATTATTGTGTTATCAATGAACTGCGGCGGCGCGCGCACGCACGGCGCGGCAGTGTCCAGAAACATAAACTTTTTATAGATAACTTTGTGATGTGATACGAGTATCTCAATATTTTTGTATTGAGTGATACTAAAATAAAAAACAGGTATTCAATGGTTTTCGCCAAAGATTAATATATCAAAATTTGGACGGTGACTAAAAAATCTTCCTGTATAACCTGTGTTAACTTAGTGCTGCAAGTTGAATTGTTTCAGGGATGAAACGCTGGATACAAACTCGGTGTTGCAGTTTGTTCTGCGATCATGAGACAACGGCGCACTGAACACAACTTGGCAGCGCGGCGGCGCAGCGCGGTGCTCAGTAAGTACACGGTGCACAGTGCGCGAACACAGTGCACAGTGCGGGGACATTGTTCAGTTGCGCAAGAGCGCTGCGACTTCCAGCCAATAGTATACTGTACTTCAGCGTACTGTAAGAAAACTGCTCACTTCACTTCACGTATATGTATTTATTGTTTTGGTTTTACAATATAATAACAACTCTGATAACTTATATGCAGATGAAGACTAGCAATGTAAAAATACCAATTGTGCTTTCGACCTCGATGCGACCATCATGACAGATCCCTTTCTTTCTTTTTTTAAAAAAAAACCTTTTCCCGCCATTATCTTCCACTGACAGCTTTTCCAAAAAAGAATCACACAAATTGAATCGTTTCAGAGTTGCCAGCACAACAAGTAGATTACAGATAATCGAATACAAAAGGAAATTAAATTTTAATAACTAGATTACAACAAATTGTGTGAAATAGTTTAAATAAAATAACAAAACCTAACACTCGTCCATCCTGACAACGTGTATGTCCTCATACACGCTATCAGGTAAAAACTAAAACCTAACACTCGGCTCAATACATAATATAATTTAATTGCACTTTGTGGATACATAATCAAGAGAGCAAGATACAAATTGCCCTGTATGACATTTATACATTTATATGGATTCTGGCCGAAATAAATAGCAATAATAATATATCTGTAATTCGATAATGTAATATGAGTATTAAATTCTATTCTATTAACGCTTTTAAACTAAATATCCCCAAGTTTTGGAGTTCCTCAAACTTTTCCAACTTTTGGAGTCCCCCATGCATCTCCAACTTTTGGAGTTCAAAAAGCTTTTCCAACTTTTGGAGTTCCAATATGCGTCTCCAACTTTTGGAGTTAACTAAGCTTCTCCAACTTTTGGAGGCCCCCATGCGTCCCGAACTTTTGGAGTTCTCCAACTTTTGGAGTTCCCTAAGTTTCTCTAACTTTTGGAGTTCCCCCATGCGTCTCCAACTTTTGGAGTTCTCCAACTTTTGGAGTTCCCTAAGCTTCTCCAACTTTTGGAGTTCCCAAAGCTTCTTCAACTTTTGGAGTTCCCCCATGCGTCTCCAACTTTTGGAGTTCTCCAACTTTTGGAGTTCCCTAAGCTTCTCCAACTTTTGGAGTTCCCCCATGCGTCTCCAACTTTTGGAGTTCTCCAACTTTTGGAGTTCCCTAAGCTTCTCCAACTTTTGGAGTTCCCCATACGTCTCCAACTTTTGGAGTTCTCCAACTTTTGGAGTTCCCTAAGCTTCTCCAACTTTTGGAGTTCCCCCATGCGTCTCCAACTTTTGGAGTTCTCCAACTTTTGGAGTTCCCTAAGCTTCTCCAACTTTTGGAGTTCCCCATACGTCTCCAACTTTTGGAGTTCTCCAACTTTTGGAGTTCCCTAAGCTTCTCCAACTTTTGGAGTTCCCCATACGTCTCCAACTTTTGGAGTTCTCCCAATGTGTCAATCAATACAATACAAATCAAAATAATAAGTACCTATAGTAAACAGTTAATCGTTTTCTTCTATTTTTTTTAAACACTTTTTATTTTAAAACAATCTCAGAAATCACGTTTACCTTAATTACACATTTTTTTTTAAATTTAACTCGCAAACAACTCACTGTTCACGACGTTCATGACCAATAACTTGCTACATCATCTTATCAAAATCATGCAAATTTATAAAGTCTTAATAAACATCAGAACATTCAGTACTAGTTTCACTAAGCTCTAAAGCAGCTACATGAACCCATGACAACATTCTATTAGCAGGTACTACCTCCGTTTTGACTTATTGCTAGTTTTTCGCGGTACTAATACTCGTAATAATCCGGGAATCGCGACTAACTCATATCGATAATCTTCGAGTGGCACAACTACGCAATATCGACCTACGTAATCCGGAAGGAGCAATTCGTATTTTTTTATTTATTTAATATGTCCCAGAGTTAACGCAAATCACCAAACACCCCAATTAGAGAATATTGTGTTATAATCATAAAACATACACTGAATTTTTACTATTATTATTTATAATTGACGTGTAAAAGTGTTTGTACAAACCTACTTACAAAATAAAATCATTTATCATTTATTAAAACATTATTTATTTCTTAAATTAGATAGACTGATTGTGGGATGAAATTGTGGTCACATTATAAATCTTCGCACGCACACAGTCGCACCAGTAGGTTTAAGGGTCTAGCGTAGCAGGTACTTTTGTAATTTACGTACATTATTAAAAAAAAATACCTGCATTATAAAAAATGACAGGAAACGATTCTGAACAAACTATAGTAACTGTCATAAAGTGCATCAATTCAGCTACACAATGTTTACAAAATGGTGTGAATATTTAATATTAATAATATTAGTTTGTATTAAATTACTTTAAATATTGTGAATATGAGGACTGTGAATTATTTCAGTGTCAGTTAATTTTGGCAATGCCTACCCAAATCTGTGTGGTGCTTTCCTCAAAAGACCATTTCAGACACTTATCTACATGTCTTCATATGATCTGACCAAGATTATGTTTGGACTTTGAGAGACTGTGGCCTCGGTCTTTCTTCTCAGGGTAGTCGGATAGGAAACACCGAACCCATGTAATTATAACACAACTTATTTTTGAATTGTTTATACATACAGATATAAAATAATTTATCATTTAACTCTCCGACACGAATCTGGCTAGTGTCAAGGCTACTAGGGAGGTTCGACAGAACTGAGGCGCAAGGTGTCAATTATCCAATTTAATGACTACTACCCAGCTTAGATTTGACGAGAACTGTGAACGAACAGGTTAGGCCTGTTCGTTCAAAAGTCAAATTTTAAAAAAGACAAATGTCCTATAGTGTTTGACTACATAATATATGATCCACCAGTCACAACACATTGCTGACGTAGCTTACCGAATAACTTGCCATTTAACATAATGTATCCCTCGCAACTAGGCTCTATGTTTACCAAAGCTCTTCCCCATAACATCACGATCACGGTGCTGGGCAAACTATCAATGTTTATCACAACTTTAACCACATTATGAATGTTTATAAATTGCAAATCTGTCACAGCTCTTATGCACAAGAACGTGAGGCTGTTCTGTGAAAGTTTGACCAAATAAGACTGGCGCGCCAGTATTTTGTCGCGTACCACACGGCAAGTGATGTTAGCGAGTATCTACATTGTTTAATAAATTTAAATTTTGGTTTAGAGGCCTAAATAAGCAACAGTCATGGGTCCTAAGTTTTGTGCTCTTCAGAACTTGAATAGCATTTGTATGACCAACTTACTACACTTAGTACATGTTATGAGGGGCTTTGGGCACCTAGAGAAAACATGTCCTTTTTGCTTGCAATTGTAACAGTGAAAGCTTGAGAAACTATTGGTTTGGGTTTTTGCCTTAACATTTGCAACGTATTTATCGTGTCCTGGTTTGAACCGAGAATTAGGTAAGCGTTCGCCTTCATTAAGTAGTACTATCTTTGCTGATCATTAGACACTGCAGTAACTGATCAGGATGACTGCACCTTAGCGCCAAGGCCGCGGATTTCACCGACTTATCACTAATTCCGTATATAATGCAATCAACCGCGCGTTTGTCATAAATATCACACTGATATAAAAGAGCTAGTTTGTCATAATAAAAATAGTTTTCAATGGGTTCATTGTATCTACTTTTTCGCTTTAGCATCTCCTCCAGGGTTTGGTCATAATTTTGTTCGAATGGAAATGCACTCAATAACTTTTCTTACCACTCAGGCCACGAAAACCAAATAGAATTTAAACTTTGGTACCAGGTTTTGGCCAACCCCTGGAGTTTTTGCATCGCGTGATGAATAGTGGTTCTTTCGTCCCATCAATAAACAGAAGCGCACTTGTTAACCTTTTTTTTTATCCATACGTCAATGCGTTGATTTTTCAGCGAAGGGTTAAACTCTGCCAAAATGTTTTTAGAATCGTTACTGCGGTTCGTCGGTGCAGTTGTTGATGGCTGGGACGCAAGTAGTTTAATAGAACTTAACAAATGAGCTTAACAAATGAGGAAACGTTACTTGATCTTTCAGGTTGTTCCGCCTTATTAGAAACATTATTATAACTGTTATCGTCACGACTATGCGAACGAGGACGACTTGGCTTCACATAGTTTTTGCGATGTACGGAAGATTTACGAGAACACGGACTATGCCGGCGCTTTGACGACAAACGGCTACGTGCTCTGCTCACCTCGTTTTTCATAGCTTTGAGACGGTCTCGCTCTCGTTCCAGCTTCTTCTCCTTCTCGCGTAGACTCAAAGAAGTAGGGCTCCAGCGAAGACTGCGACTTCGAAGACGCATCGAACTGCTGCCGCTACGCGCTCTCGATCTGGATTCAGGTGTGTGGCGACTGCGACTTCGATGGCGCCTGAGACTGCTATGCCCCGCACCGCCGCTATGATGCGCTGTCGATCTGGTTTCAGCTGCGTGGCGCGACTGACCCTGCATCAGCGTCGATAGGCGCCGCGAGCTAGTCCCATGATCGCGCGGCATGGTTCGAAATTCATAAAACAGAAATAAGAAAAAAATGGGTTAGAATTGGTAACTTAAATAAACTACACAAAAACGTTATGAAATGTTTTCAGGGTATTTCGAAAAATCTCAAAAACGGTGCGTGTGCGGTGCTGAACTCAATAATAACAAAAAATCTCTACCCTATCATGAACCCCACAAAACGGACAAGAATCCTTAATCCTCAATTCATTTTTTATTAAATCTTGTTTTTCTGTCCTAAAACACATTAAACTTGGCTATTTGATGAATACCTACTAATCTTATAGAATAATGGTCTTTGTTCACCATGTTAAAACACGCGCAGAAAACTATTTTGAAGCACTTATAATGTTTACATAGGCGTGTACTTACCACTTCTGAATTGTAAGAAAACTGCTCACTTCACTTCACGTATATGTATTTATTGTTTTGGTTTTACAATATAATAACAACTCTGATAACTTATATGCAGATGAAGACTAGCAATGTAAAAATACCAATTGTGCTTTCGACCTCGATGCGACCATCATGACAGATCCCTTTCTTTCTTTTTTTAAAAAAAAACCTTTTCCCGCCATTATCTTCCACTGACAGCTTTTCCAAAAAAGAATCACACAAATTGAATCGTTTCAGAGTTGCCAGCACAACAAGTAGATTACAGATAATCGAATACAAAAGGAAATTAAATTTTAATAACTAGATTACAACAAATTGTGTGAAATAGTTTAAATAAAATAACAAAACCTAACAGTACAGTCGTAAATAAGTAATTTCGAAGTCCAGCTTCGTAGACTCACTTCTGTTGTGAATGGCAATTTCTTTCTAAACCTCTACATCGGTACGGTAACGCCCGGCTAGGTCCTGTGGAGACGATGGAGCTCCTGTGCAAGTATAATCTTGTGCTTCTATAATAACATCAGATACTACGTGTGAGCAAGAGGTGCCTCTTACCATGTGTGAGTCTGCCGGAGCCGGCGGCGGCGTGGACCGGGTTATTAACCGTATCCGGCAGATCCGAAGTGCACGCGGGTGGTGCAGCGGTTCCTATGCTCCGCTAGGCCGCTAATAACGCAGTGCAGCAGGGAGAAGTCCAACTTGTTGTTCTTTTTCGTGATAAATTTTTCACTTCGGCTATATGTTGAACTAGCTTCTGCCCGCGGCTTCGCCCGCGTGGATGTCGGAAATTATCCCACGGGAACGTGCTACCAGGATAAATAGTATGTGCTTCCCCAGGATGCCATCTATCTCTTTGCCAAATCAGAAGTTCAGTGGTTTAGGCGTGAATATGTAACATACAGTTTCAAGTTCAAATCCTCCCTAAAAAACCGAATTACCCCTTTTGGCCCCGTCAGGGGTAAATTTTCGACAACTTTACATACATATTACAAAAGTCAATACTGACATTCAATTTCTTCCACACTAACTTCAACACCCCTATATCGCCCTTTGAGCGGTAGTTTTAAAAAACTTACGAGTATAATGATAAATTTTATTACTTACTTAGGTAAGTATTCTTGCCAAGTTTCAAGTTTATTAACTATGTAAATGAATAAGATTTTTCATATAAACTGTATCCCCGCTTTTCACCCTCACAGGGGTGGAATTTAAAAAAATCGATAGGTATGTATTCATAACTTGACTCAAAGATTATTTATAGTAATTTTCGAATTCATAAAGCCAAGCATTATAATCCTCCTCTGTAAAACTAACTTTCCCTTTTCAACCCGTTAGGGGAAGATTTTCGAAAAACCCTGATACATTTATTCTTTATTTTTGGTCTTAAGTATAAACAATGAGTTTCGAGTTAATCAGACCGCGCATTCAAATTCTTCCACACAAACTCCCCCCCCCCCCGACCCGCACCCCCCCGACCCTTATATCCCCTTTTGTGGGGTAGTTTTCAAAAAATTATAATGTTAAACTTATTACTTACTTAGGCGAGTACCTATTGTTGCCAAGTTTCAGGTTTATTAACCTAATAAAGAAAATTTTTCATATAAACTGTATCCCCGCTTTTCACCCCCACAGGGGTGGAATTTAAAAAAATCGTTTGTGATGTATTCATAACTTGACTCAAAGATTATTTATACCAATTTTCGAGTTAATCAAGAAACGCTGTAAAATCCTCCCCTGTAAAACTGACTACCCCTTGTCAGCCCGTCAGGGGTAGATTTTCGAAAAACCCTGATACACATTATTCTTTACTTTCAATCTTAAGTATAAATACTGAGTTTCGAGTAAATCGGACCGCGCGCTAAAATTCTTCCATACAAACTTTGAAACCCCCCCATCCCCTTTTAGGGGGTAGTTTAGAAAAACAAAAACTGGAAATCTTCATAATTTACTTAGATAAATATTCGTGCCAAGTTTCATGTTTACTAACTCAAGGAATAAGATTTTTCATACAAACGAAAAACCCCCATTTCACCCTCTTAGGGGTGGAATTTCGAAAAACCCTTTCTTAGTGGATACCTACTCTTCACAAAGAATACACCCTCAAAATTTCATGTTTCTAGGATCAGCGGTGTAGGCTGTGCGTTGATGTCTCAGTCAGTCAGTCAGTCAGTCAGTCAGGACTTTGAATTTTATATATATAGATTGTCATACAGATTATATTGTAGTTGAAATGAAATGCATCGTGCGTTTCATTTCAACTAATAATCATGATACCTAATTATGCAGAAAATACATAAATTAATAAAGAAAAATCAAATAATAATACCTAAGTATACAGATTGCTGAAAGTGAGCGACATAAATAATGAGCGCATTCGGCGCACATCGACATGCCGTCGTGACTTCAAGCATTGCCTTCCTCAGACACTCAACAGTGCGGTGGACCTTCTGTCCGCATCTGCTTAGTGCATGACCGCACGGCGCCGGCGACGGGTAGTCGGGGCCCACTGCCGGGCCGCTCCCGGGCCGTTATATGCTCTCTTCGCACGTGCTTTAATAACATCTTTTAATTCAAAAGGAGCGCCTCATCTCGAGGCTATTAAACGCCGCTGCTCTCGCCTGATTGATCACATTTTTCTACTTTTTACACAAAATTGACCACCGGCCGGTGGATGACGGGATGTTATACTTTATAACATCCCGTCATCCACCGGTCGGTTCTCTCTCAACTCATTAATTTCTTAATTTGGGAAATATTATGATCCTACGTTATTAGAATAAATAAGGACATTGAAGTAAGAAAGAAGTGTGGGATGCAACGCGTGTCGACACCCTCGCGCGTCCTATCTTCGAAGCGCAATGGTCTGTGCTGGCCGGGCTGGTGCAGGTTCGGCCTCAAACGGCGCAAATACTCCAACCTCTTTGCTCCTTTCCTTCCTCTCAAACTTCTAAGTTCGAGCCGTTTGGGGTTAAACACTAGGGCCATGAGGTACGAGTGCCTACTTAGTTTTTCGAGACATCGCCAAGCGGTTGGTCGTCCTTCACGTGACCAGAGGGCTAGCTTATTTTTTTGCCTAAAGAATCAGCATTGCCATACAAAGTGGCAATTATGCTAGCCTTTTGGGCACTTTTCCTATTGACAGCAATGCGGACGAATTTTATGATGCCCTTTGATTATTTCCTCTTCTTTTTATGTACTTTTACATATTATTAGAATAATTTTAAGACTATTAGCTTTTTAAATAATGTACTTAGCCTCCTCGTATACCTTGGTGTACCTCCTGGTGTACCTAACTGATTATTATAGCGCACAGAATCAGAACCGGACATATTCCGTCAAACAATTTTGCCTTTTTAATGGGAATGGTTTCTTCCCCTAAATGTGATACTTGTGGAATAAAAGATGATGTACCTATACCATTTGTTGATGGAATGTGTTCAATTTAATGCAGAGACAGGAATTATTGGAAAAATTGGATCTGGACAAATTGCAGGTCGGAATCATGAATTTTGTTTAAACTATTATCATCTCAAGTCAAGCTAATGATGTATAACTAGTGAATAAGATTAATCGGACTGACATTTACCTGTAGTGCCTATAAAGTCCAACAAAATTAGAATAAAAAAAAAAATATGTTAACTATTAACTTAAATATTATTAAATCAAGAAGCAAAAAAAGGATATTTAATAAATGAACATTATGTCTAAGTATCTTGATTTAAGACACCTGGGGGTCTACTCCGAAGTGGTAAATGTATCGTATCGGCCGAATGTTCGGTCATTTCCTACTACGAAGTTACTATTTGGTTCGGTCGGTCTCGACCAAACCGGTCCGATCCGACTGAACTTCATTTTGACATTTGTTGTATCGTAAACCCTACTCTGAACGAGAAAAGACCTACCGATAATTTGATTTTGACAAGAGTTACAGCGTCAAATTACTGTCAAAATACACGACAGCAAAATAGCTATCGTTTGAGCATCGTAAGTATCGAATTTGGGATTCTGCCGTTTTGCCGAAAAGATTTTGCCAAAATTTCACTACCCAAACAAATTTTAGCAACCTCTTTTATACCAATGCAATGATTTTAGTACGCACATTTTCATTTGGTCTACTTGGCAGAATATTATCAAGGATAATGCCATTTAGGCATTTGGTCTTTATATGAAACTAGCTTTTGCCCGCGGCTTCGCTCGCGTTAAGAAGTATAGTTTGACAAAGTTTCATACAAACTTTCATCCCCTATTTTATCCCCTTGGGGGTAGAATTGATCAAAATCCTTTCTTAGCGGATGCCTACGTCATAACATCTACCCGCATGCCAAATTTCAGCCCGATCCGTACAGTGGTTTGGGCTGTGCGTTGATAGATCACTATGTCAGTCAGTCACCTTTGAGTTATACTGGGTGGCGCAAAAGTACTGGCACTAAAGAAAATACTTTTTTTTTTTTTATATGACATTTTCTGTCATTCTGTTGTTGAAAATTGTGTAGTGAACAAATGTAAAATACACTGAAAATAAACATGGACCGTTTTACTCCCCAAGAACGTGGAATAATTGTGTCAATGTTCTTACGGAATAATTCATCAGTGATAAGAACACAACGTGAATTTCGTCGACGATTTCCCCACCGTCCGGCACCGATTGGTCGCACAATTCGACGCTTTGCCACACGCCTTGAAGCAACTGGCTCAACATTGGATAGACCTAAGTCTGGGAGACCAAGAACAGGCCGTTCAGCTGAAAATATCGATGCTGTGCGCGAAGATGTGGAAGAGTGTCCAGAAACATCAACGAGGCGACGTGCCACGCAATTGGGCATTTCCAGACGGACCCTGCAGCGTATTTTGGTGAAAGACTTAAAGATGTTCCCGTATAAAACTCAAATGACTCATCAGCTGCTGCCTGCTGACCACCGAGCTCGTCTAGATTACTGCCAGCGCGTCATAAACCTCAACCTTGAAGAGGATGATTTTCCTTCAAAATTGGTTATGAGTGACGAAGCGCATTTCCATCTCTCAGGGCATGTCAATAAGCAGAATACTCGGTTCTGGGGCACTGATAATCCGCGCATTATTCAAGAAACACCTCTACACCCACTAAAAGTTACTGTATGGTGTGGCATCTGTGTTGACAGAGTGATCGGACCCTATTTTTTCGAAGACGCTGGAGGCAATGCGATTACTGTCACTGGAGAACGCTACAGAACCATGTTACGTGAGTTTTTGATACCCAGTTTGGACGAATTGGGGCTGGAGCACATCTGGTTTCAACAAGACGGCGCTACGGCACACACAGCGCGCGACACTATGGACTTAGTGAGGGACGCTTTTCCAGGCCGAGTTATCTCTCGTTTTGGCGATTTGCCTTGGCCTGCAAGATCACCCGATCTGACCAGTCCAGACTTCTTTCTTTGGGGTTTTTTGAAATCTCGGGTGTATGTGAACAAGCCACAGACTCTCGCAGCTCTAAAAGAAAACATTCGTCAAGAAATAACGAACATATCGCAGGAAGTGTTACGGCAAGTTATGCAAAATGTCATAAATAGGGCTCAAATGTGTATCAACTCTGGAGGTCACCATTTAAAAGACATCATCTTTAAATCCTAATGGTACGAAATTTAATGGCACAAATATACATTTAAAAAAATCTAAATCTAGTTTTCTAATTTAGAAAAAATGTTATAGCTGAACCAAATAGGGTCTTTACTTTTGCGCCACCCAGTATATATTTAGATGATTTATTACAGAAAACTTTGTCAAATGATGTGAATAATCTTGGCCTGCTGTGTTCTGCACAACATGTGCTTAAGGGCCGGAGTGAGTGCTCCAGAGTTGACCTAAGGCGAATCTGAGGACCGGCAGGTCATATACCAGCCTGCTACATCCGCCACAGAGGCTTTCAGGAGACAAAGAGAGAGGGAAAAACAAGACAAATAATGAATAAAATATATTTTTTACAATACTAAACAACTAGAAATAATCTTCACTTTGTTATAAGTAAAAATAATATAGCATTCAGCGTGGTGCAAATTTATTCCCACAGTCGATGATTCAGCGTACGACCATCGATGCTCCTCAAGTTTCCATGAGCCAAATCTCGATGCTCTACAAGGAAATTAAGGAGAGCATTCATTTGTGCCGCTGTCGGTCTGGACATGGTGACTTCTTCTTGCAGAATGTTTGTTCATAACTTTCATTTCCAAGCTTCCAAAACACGAACATGGATAAACCCAATGGGCACTTTATCAGGCGTAAAGTGAATAATTGAAGTAGTTTATAGTATATTTAGCTTGTTTTTTGTATACATCTCAAGACTTCACTTTCAACACTTTAAACTTCAGTCAGCACTTGATGATAAACGTCCGAAATACGGTTATTGCTATAACGATAGCGACTGACGAGATTTTGTCTGAGTTTATACTTTTTTCAGCTTTTTTCTCAATTTTGCAATAATAAAAATCTCAATCTATTTAATTGTTTGTTTACTTGTCATCCTGTATGCCAGCTACAAATATATTGTTTTTTCGAGAAATAGTACAATGTTTCTAGGTATAAATATTGAAATAAAAGCGAAGTTCTATTTTCTTACTATAAAAAATAATTTTACTTAGTAATTCAATAGTTTAATTATATCGACATGAATAATAATGACTAATAAAAACATATCGATAAAACGTTCACCTCTAGCACTACATTTCGTTCGGTCCTACGTTCTTCCGAATATTGACTATGGTTCCGACCCAACTGAGCCGATCCGAACTTTCTTCGTAGTAGGACAACAATATTCGGTTCGGCCATGTGTCGGGCCGATCCGATCATTCGAATGTGTCACTTCGGAGTAGACCTCCTGTCTTGTAGGCTTATCGTAGGCATTATCATAATATAAGAACGTAATTTAAAAAAAAAAAAATATTTTACTTATTCGGGAAAACAAACCATTTCACATTAAGAATTACAAAAAGATAGGATACAAAAATTATATAAATGTGAAATCAACCACGCGTTCTGCACAGATACACAATGAGACAATTTGGTATATTTTAAGACTAGCGTTGTTAACAATAAAAAAGAAATATACCGGAATGTTTAAAAACCTGCTCTCAAGGTAAGGTGTTGACGAACCCCCGAGACAGGGCATCGTCCGCGGCTTAAAGATGATCCCGCGGGGGTCGGCAGGGCTCTAACTTTCTCTCCACTTAATAGGTCGACCAGGGGAAGGCGGGAGAGGGGAGGTGCTCTACAGTATATAAGTCGGAGATGGAAGTATTTAATGACGCTGAAACAGGGAACCTCGCCCCGCGGCTATACACAATGTCATAATTCGGCGACACTTAACCGCTCTGATAGTTACCTCGCGTCACTACGTTGACAGTGTCGTGAACCAGTGCACAGTGTAGCAGACCAGAATACGATGACCACTGTGTTCCTAGGTATGATGTGTATCTGTCACAATGGTAGAACCACTGAGGTGTAATAATGAGCAGTGTGTAATTGTGTGTAATCCTACCAGATCGCCCGTAATACCGCTGTTGTGCGCCGCTGCTGATCGCATCACGCCACAATACAGTTAGTGTAGCAGCAGAGAGCGCGACACTATTGAGACGCGATAACACGCGGCTCGTGACGGCTCAGTAGTTCCGCAGCTGCTGCTGCTTCAATTGGACATGGCGATAGGCGCAATGCGTTACACCGTGCCTTTAACAAATGATACGAAAATATACTTGACAATATTATATGAACCTACCAGGCCACACTCGGCAACCAAACTCTGTAAAACTCTGTAAAATGAAACCATCATACCTATGCTGAGTGCGAAGTTTTGGCCGCGTCGAATACAATCATGTCCGTTAAAATAAATGTCACTCTGAAACACTTATTAGAAACTAAATAGTAACAGCCAAGCAGCATAAGTACTTACACACTTACATTCATATCAAGTCTCTCTGTACATGTACCTAGACGTTGTCATTGGTTTATATTCGACACTCCACAGTAACCTCACAGCCAGTTGACTAGCGCGAGAACGATGTGGACAGGAGCGCTCGCAGGCTTTCAGACTGTCTCCACAGGAGCCATTTCAGGACAATAGCGAGCGAGCACGTTCTAGTTCAGATGGACTTGACACTCGAGGGGTGGCTCGTACAGTCTCAGTGCGGTGTTGTAAGTATATAGTGTGTATATACACTACGCAACAGTGTTGCGAGCTTGTGAAGACCGCTTGCGCGGGGCTTGTAGTGGCGCGCGGAGTGGGCCTGCTGAGTGTACTGGCAGGATGTTCACACGTGTGACAATGAACGGACGAGTCGCCGCTGCGAGCCCTCGGCTGGCACTCATTGCAAAGCGATGCGGTGCGGTGCGGTGCGGCCGGCCCCGGCGCTCGCCAACCACTCAAAGATATTGGCTCTCGGCACAACCACCCTCTCTGAGACAAAGCTATTCGTATTCAGAACCGAAGCTGCCAGATTGAAATCTAATACGAGATAAATCGATTGTTCGTTTAGTCGTATTCCATAAGTTTAAGTCAATCTCTTTGTAGTACCTCGTCGTATGTATTGAACAGTTTTATGATCGCATAATATCATAAGACACTGTATCGAAACATAAAAATCCAGCATGAAACGTACATCAGGATTATCCAGCTAAGCTGTCTGCTACATTGTGTTTTATACTTTACTGGTCATGTAATAGTGTAATACGCTGCGACCACAAATCTATATAAATAAAAATGAATCCCTATTTCCCTTGGTCACGCCATAACTTGAGAACGACTTTACCGATTTCATCCATCTTTTTTTTAAAGTTTTCTAATACAGTGCAACCTCGATTTAACAAATCGGAAGGGAACAATTAAATATTCGTTATATCAAGTAATTCGTTAAAGTGAGTTTTGTTATATTGAGGTTAGGTTGGTATAAAATTTGTTATAAAGAGGTAAAAACGTGTCGAAATCTGTCGCGAATGAATCACATGCTATTGGGGGAACGTTATTTAAATGCTTTGAATTAACAAAATTCGTTAATTAGTGGCTTACACTTTTTTTTTGATAGTTGAAAAATTCGTTATAAAGAGGTTGTTCGCAAAAAAATCTTCGCAATGTAAAGGTATATTTTACATTCACTTTTATGGACAATTCAAGGGGATTACGAAGAATATGTTACTCAATACTCAAAACTTTATTGCATTCCATATGTGTTACATAAAATGATATATACCAAACCACCACCACCACCACCACCACCACCACCTACCACCACCTACCATGTGTGCTATGATATGGTTATGATGTGTTGATGTTAAATCGAGGAATTCGTTATATTGAGGTGCGTTATATTAAGGTTGCACTGGGCTTTGTAGCAGGTTCTTGCGGAAAAAAAATAATAAGAAAGTTGCTTCACGCGGACGAAGTCGCGGGCAGAAGCTAGCTAGGAGGCCTGCAGGGTGCTGCTGTGAGCGGGCGAGTGGGCGAGCGGCGAGTTACTAAGCGAGTGGTGTTACAACATCGTGTAAATTTAATAGTAATGTAATTGTTGATTTATTCATGTTATTATTCTTTGTATTTTTATTTTGAAATCTTATTGTCTTTCGACCTAATTTGTACACCAGCCATGGTCAAATATGTGGGACCAAAAATACCTTGTAACGGCTATAATAATAAGCATCATACCATGTATATTATCTACAAATGTTTTTGCAAATAAATAAATGAAAAATGAAAAAAAAGTGTAAAAAGCCACGAAAACACCGTGTTTACACGCGAAGCGGTGACCGTCTTGTATTCATTGTAGTTTAGATTGAGTCCTCGACTCTCGCCCGACCCGATGTAGTTGTTAGATTGAGTCCCCGACTCTCGCCCGACCCGATGTAGTTGTTAGATTGAGTCCCCGACTCTCGCCCGACCCGATGTAGTTGTTAGATTGAGTCCCCGACTCTCGCCCGACCCGATGTAGTTGTTAGATTGAGTCCCCGACTCTCGCCCGACCCGATGTAGTTGTTAGATTGAGTCCCCGACTCTCGCCCGACCCGATGTAGTTGTTAGATTGAGTCCCCGACTCTCGCCCGACCCGATGTAGTTGTTAGATTGAGTCCCCGACTCTCGCCCGACCCGATGTAGTTGTCTCCCAGTTCCATGCCAGTAGTTAGGTAGAGGCTGAACGGAACGTTATCACTTCAAACTAATTATAATATAGCATGTATTTTATCGGACCGCAATAATTTCCCATTTTGCTTTCCTAAAAATATTATTGAACTCTCTCATATAATAAATGCGCCTCTTATTGTGAACTACAAATAATTCTTGTTTTGGGGTCCTAAAAAATACTAAATAGCAACTGCGACCAATTAGGATGTAGCGCTCGCTCGACTCGCGCGCGCTGTCACAGTTCTAACCGAACCTATAGCCTATTTTGTCTATTTACCCTAGCTTACTTACTGCGACCAACTGCGAGAAAATGCCAGAAATATAAAAAAGAAGCTCATTTATAAAAAAACCGAACATCATTAAAAGCCCACAAAATTGTTAGAGGTTCATTAATTTTAATAAAAAGCATACATCACTAAACAACGGTCATTAAGTTTTTAAAGGAGCCGTTCAATATATTATCCGCGCTGCTTGAGTTCAAAATACACTCGAGAGCAATGAATCCGGGTCACTTAAAGAATGTTAAAAATCTCGGAAACTAAAAATGATAGGTTAATGCAATAAATTGTATTTAATAGACAATGTAATACTCCTTAAATGAAAGTAAAAAAAATATGAGTCACCATACATTTTATTAACACAGAATTACATAAAGAAAAAAACTGCTGATCTCTCCTTAAAACAAAAATAGGAAACATGAAATTTTTGAACTTTATTACGATTTTCTTGAATTTTAATACTTCGTATTGCCTCCTCGTGCTTCCATTACTGCGTTTACGCGGTTTGGCATGCTGTACACCAAGTTCCTTATACGATTTTGGGGAATATTCTCCCATTCCTCTGTGAGAGCAATTTTGAGCTCACGAAGCGTGATTGGGGGAGGGTTTCGTTGTTTTACGCATCTGCCTAGCTCGTCCCAAGCATGCTCGATCGGGTTGATATCCGGGCTGCGCGCTGGCCACTCCATACGAGTAATGTTCATCTCTTGAAGGTAGTCATTCACAATCCTACCTGTATGAGGTCGGGCATTGTCATGCATAAATATAGCATCCTAAACAACACCTAAACCACACACCAACCGCCACCGCCACCGCCACCGCCGCCGCCGCCACCGCCACCGTGTATAAATAACACCTTTTTGTACTTATGTTCACAAATAAAGATTGATTTGATTTGATTTGATTTTTCACCTAAATTGACCATAAATGGACCAACGTGATCATTGAGGATTTCTTCCACATATCTTACGCTAGTTAAAGAGCCGTTTTCTATGATCGTCGCTCTGTGCGACTTTCAGAAGAAATTCCGGCCCACACAAGTACAGACCCACCACCGTAGGCTACTTTTTCTTCGATGCATGCTTGCTTGAATCTTTCCCCTGGTCTTCGATACACTCTGTGTCTTCCATCGTGCTTGTAGAGCATAAATTTTGATTCGTCGGAGAACATAACTTTTGACCAATCTTCAATACTCCAATTTACGTGGCTCTGGGCATATCTTAGTCTTGAAATACGATGCCCACGCTCCAGTTTAGGGCCGTTTGCAGGTCTAAGGGGTTTTAAGTTAGATTCAGCAAGCCGACGTCTTACTGTCCATGCACTTGGGTTACTTCCTCCGAGGCGTCGAAACTGATTTGTGAGTTCAGTTCCTGTGAGAAAGCGATTTCGAAGCATGGTGTTCACCAAGTATCGGTCTTCTCGTGCTGTGGTACACCTGGTTCTGCCCGTTCCTGGTCTGCGTAGGTTAGAACCAGTTTCTTCGTAACGTCGGAGAACTCTTTGTACTGTTGACAGCGACACACCGACAGTCCTGGTTGTATCGCGCTAACTCCGGCCGGTTTCCAGCATTGTAAGTATTCTGGTGCATTCTTCAGGCGTAAGCGACATAATTTCAGCTTGAATAATGAATATAGAGCACTATCAACATGGTTTATGTACCCACATAAATGACAGATTACAAACAAAAGCAAAACCAAATGCTGTAATTTCGTAGTTCCATCTTCGAAAGTGGCCCTTTTTCAAATTTGATTTTTTTATGATATAACTTTACAATAACTAAGAAGTTTTAATAACTTCATTTAAGGAGTATTACATTGTCTATTAAATACAATTTATTTCATTAACCTAGCATTTTTAGTTTCCGAGATTTTTAGGATTCTTCAAGTGACCCGGATTCATTGCTCTCGAGTGTACATACATATTGAGGGCACAGACGCAATTATACAATTTACTTCGCTTAGTATGAAAAATATTTATATGCATACAATTTTGTTTAAAGTGGAATGCACGAAGCTTGTAGAGTCAAGCGCGGTCGCGCCCCTAGCGCCCGTCGGCGACCCGACCGCTCCCACCGCTCCGTCCGCTCCAGCTCTTAGACCAACTTCTGACACCCGCCGATATTTATGATACCCTGAGATAGCGAATCTTTGAGATCTCCCGAGTATAGAGAGGCTTACAATTATATTTAATTGTTGTTTAAAAGTTTAATTAATTTGATAAGCATCAAAGATGTTTTATAAAAACTTAGTGCTCAGCCATAACTAACTTGTCTAACGAAGTAAATTAGAAAATATGAACGCGCGGAATAATTACCAAGAGCAAAAGTTTAGCAGACTAACTTGCGCATCGTTACCTATCTTTGTTGAGAACTATTATACTCGTAGATGATACCATTAACCATGTCCATTTGTATCGGACATAACATTTTTCAAGACTACAAAATAGATTGGCTGGACAGGGCGCGGGAACCGAGTGGATCAATCGTAAAGTAAGATCGGTAGGCACGTGGAGTGTGGCGCGTGTGGTGCGTGTGGCGAGTGTGGCACACTCATGCTCACTCACACGATGTGCTGCAATTCAATCACCGCACACGGCGCTCTGCCACACCACCGCCACACCAACACCGCCATCACCACTCGCGCGGCACACGCTCGCAGAAGGATAACTCCGAGCATGCGCCACTCAGCTCACCCACGCACACCTAAATAAACTAGTGAGCCGCAAGCATCGTGCGGTGGTGTCCCAGTGCGTTTGTTTTATTTTATTTTAGTACATGGAGGACTTACAACTAATAAAAACAAACACAAAAGAAAATCATAGTCACCCGAAAGCCAATTAAAATTAAAAACCTACAAATCCTCACGTATAGACTTATAATAATAATCACTTTTCTGAATACTTCTCTCAGGTCCTAGGAAGTTGTTGGCTACATAACCGGGCTATCCCTTGGATGCCTTATCAATAAGTCGTCTAGATATATTACAGCACTTCCTATACAGCGTCCACTAGAGCGGTCATGCACTGGTCAGTAGTCGTCGCGACGAGTGGCTGTTCTGCTTTCATTACTTGTGCAGTGGCGCGTCTCATCTCACGCTCATCTCGGATGCCGTCACGTTTCTTTGAGCGAGTGACGTAAGAGCGCGGCGGGCGCGGGCGGGGCGCGCGGCGCGGGGGGCGCGGATCGATCGCGTGTTCATCAGGCGCGCCCTGCACCCGGGAGCTGTTTGTTATGAGCCTTAATTATGTTGCGCTCCGGTCATGCGAGTTTTTCCGAGTTGCTCTCGAGGATGATGCGCGCGGCTTAGTTTCGACCTACAAATTGGTTCCCTAACGCTTCGTGTGATCGTTGTGTACCGCCGCCGATACAGGTCGAGAGGAAAACTGAAGACTCTTGTCGTCATGGTACATTGACGCTCGCAAATATATTACGAACGTGTTAATACTTACTCACATATGTTGCTAGACTGTTTCCTACCCGTGCGGCTATCCCAGGGCGTACAGCGAGGTATCCTCGTCGCAGCAGACTATCGTGTGACGTCACACAGGGCGCCTCCTCTATGTCATGACTAGGATCCTACTAAATGAAAGCCTTCTCAACGGCTATGAAGATGCGCCGCAATTTAACTTGCTCGTTCTATTCTTAGAAACTATAAACTTTGCAATATTTATAATAGGTAGACTTTATTCAATAAGTACATTGACGTCAAAGCCAAACAAAATGAATGAGCCAAAACTGTAGTGTAACATATACGAGTAGGACGATGGCACTTAGTGTCCCCAAAATTGAGACTTAGTCAACAGACTTGAGACGTATCTTATTTAAAAACTCTTGGCTTACTGATCATTCTTTACTATGGCGGCGACCGTCAAAAGTATGGAGCTTTGAGAGAAAAGAAAGAAATGTAATGGTACAAACTGTAGCACCAAATGTAATGGTACATCTATAGTACCAAATGTAATGGCACAACTGTAGTACCAAATATATTTGATTATTAAAAAATAACTGGAAATCGTATTGGTTTTTTACCGACTTCAAAAAAAGGAGGAACATAAATCTATGGATCAATTGATTTTTTTTCACGATTTCAGGGTTAATGCTGTAGTAAAAGTTGTTCATAATGACGAGTACAATGACCCCTTTTAAGGATTAAAACGATCAAAATTTAATGGTGTAGGTATACATATATTTTTTTTATGTATGTTCGAGCATAACTCCATCATATATGAACGGATTTGCAAAATTTTGCTCGAAAGAGGTTTATTCCGAAATGGTCCCATTTAAATTTGGTAAAGATCTGATGATGAGTTTCGGAGACAGGCAACGGAACTCTTCAACAAATGCATCAACCGCGATTGCTATTATCGCTTATGTATGCATTGTTTATGCAATCACACAACATAACATCACCCCTGTACCCTCTAAAGGGGTACGCAGATGTGTTCAGTATACCACACTACTCTAATATCGGAAGCTGGTGTCAAAAAACGAAATACGGAACCAACGACACCGACTTCCGAAATTAAAGTTATTTTTCACATTGTAGAGTTTTTTTTGGAAGTCGGTTTTTTTTTTTTTTGTAAAAATGTAGTAAGTTCCATATTATACAAGTCCGCCATTATTATGTTTTATATATTTTATTGTGACTACTGGTATTCTGGGTAGCTGCATCCGGTTAGACTGGAAGCCGACCCCAGACATAGTTGGGAAAAAGGCTAGGCGAATGATGATGATCTTTTATTGTGACGAAAAATAAAAAACAAATATCCCTATTTTCGTTAGATAAATGGAACTGAAAGATGATTTTTTCAGGAAACCACATAATTATATGTAAGACTTGAAACAAACGGTTTTTTATGTTGTAGCGAAATATATGAGAGCAAAATGATGTGTGTAGGATCAAAAAAACAATGGGGTTGGGGCCTGTACTCTGCTCATTGTCCTTAAAATAAATCTTTAAGCTGTGCGGCCTTTACGAACAGAAAGTGTTGTAGCGACGAGTTCGGTGAACCCGAACGCGTCATCAGGTGTCCGAACAAATGAGTGACAATTCGCACGACACGTCGTGCGAATTGCTGTCTATTAGACGATCGCTATATTTATTAGATCAGGGTCAAATGACCGCGACGATCGCTTTGTCTATTGTGCTTATATAATGGCTTGATAATTTAAAAATAATCGACGTTTTTATCGTTCAATAATTCATTCATTAATGCATTTTAATTTAAAAAATATAATTGTACCTAAATTTAATAATTTACACTACAGTCGATGTAATTCATAGGCATAGCATTTAAAATCCGTATTGCTAAGCCCGTGTGCTACGAGTGCGTGAGTGCTACGCTCGCTACGCCGCGCTACGACGTGTCTTAGCGGAGCTACGATGCGTCTACGGTGCTACGAGGAATGTTACAAGCTACGGCGCTGGTTATTCCGAAGCAAGAAAACGCAGCAAAATTCATAACGAAGCAATAAGGAACTGTATGTAGGGATTTCAAATAATCTATTGTAAAAGAGTATGCTATCTCATGTTCTGAGCTTGTGTTAAGTTTCGATCTTATGACGGATCTACGATACACAGTTAAGTGGCAAAAACGAGCTTTATGCATAAAAAACAAGAACGATGGGGGAAAACAGCAGTCACTCAAAGTGTTCACCGCAGATGTTCAAGATAACTTGAACATAACTAAGTTTTAGAACGTGTACTTGTAAGTAAACGAGGATATTGTTCATTCTCCTTGTTATAATTACTTGTGGAGAGCAGTGGTGCACGGCGCACGCGATCCACAGATCATCGAGTGCTCGTTGCAATCGTCTTGTTTGTGGACGCTTAGTGAGCGCGCACGAGCGCTCCTGAATGCAGTGCCTGATGGATCGGTAATCACCGGTGATTGTTATTTTTAACGTAATTACTCGCAGCTCAACTCTGAAGGTGTTAGAAAGCTTTTCACAGGTCTTTTCATAATTCCTAAGTTCATTGTGTTCCACTGCTGGTAAAACCTGACAAAACAGAGCGCTTGTCACACTGTGGTACGACAAGTGGCGCCCTCCGACGTACAGGATCGAAGTACCGACTTACATGATCAACGCATGACATCACGTCTGTATTCCGAAAGGACTACTGCACCAGAGGCAGTAGGGGCCCTGGGTTCGCCAGCTGTGCCAATGCCATGAAATAGGCACTAATCCTGACTTCTATTGAAAACCCCAATTATCGATCGGTCTTTTAAGAATTCGGCTACGGACCTCACGACCGTGTGTTACATGTTCATATTAGCTCTATTTTATATTGAAATGATGAATAGCTCCGAGCAACAGGTGTCAAGTATGCAGGGTATTGCTAACCATCTGTACGTCGTCGACTCGATGTTGTATAATGTTGCGAAGTACAATACGTCGGGAGGCGTCCTGTAACTGAGTGAGGCTGTCACTGCGGTCCGTCGCGTGACCCGCGTGCCGGACACGAGGCGCCCAGCTCACACTAATTCACGTGCTTTGATTTGTAAACGACAACTGTCACAGCCTCACTCGTCAACTCTGCATACTACAGAACGTAGCTCGAGCCCGTCGCCGTACATACTGAAGTGTGTTTGTATGGCAGAATATGCAACCTACACAAACAATATTAATAGACTCGGTTCAGTGATGGTGGCGAATAAAAAGTGATGAAGTATCATCTTGTTAGTGCTAGAAAAATATGCTTCCCTCGCCGCTCGCCGCTCACCGCTCCCCGGTTTAATCTGTAGCTTGATAAAGTGAAGAGGATTTGTTTCTAGAAAATTCTTAGTTTTAATTCGGTGTTGGAACTGTGCCCAACTAGTGACGATACGTTGTACTACACTCGGGTGATTACAACTGCACCTCTCCTACGAATGACACTGTTCAGCACATCGCGATCATCAATCCATGTCTCAAGCGTAGTCACTATGCATGTCTGAGCCATGGCTACCCTAAAGGCGAAGTGCCCCACAATAGTACGGTGTGCTGCTAACAAAGCTCATTTGAATACGTGGGAGCGAGGTATTCTCACGTATAGACAGCGTTGCTTACCGAGCGAGTTCTACTAACAGTGTTCAGCTAGTCGAGTGTGTCGTAATTGAAGAGCTTATCAACGTGCTTGCATTAGCGGAAGAATTCTTAATTTGGGGAATCTTTTTAATAAGTGTTACACCAAACCGGGTAGAGTAACGTTATTATCACGCGGGTATGTATGTGACTTTTGACGTAACGCGCATATTAGTACGTGCGAGTTCGTATGAGGAGGAAGCAATCTCGCTGAGTACACAAACATCTGCGGAGAGCGCCGCCGTGCCGTGTCAGGGGAAAGACACGCACACGTTGCGACCTGTGGTTGCGACTCACACGGTCACATGCTCGGCAGCAATAACGAGGTGGAGTGACGGCGCTTCTACAGACCTGAAGCACCCCGCACGAGCCGCGTCTGACGCTGGCTCACACACGCATCGCTGGTATGCACGACACGACTCAGTTACGAGGCTGGTGATTAGTTGTAGCGTAACTGTAACTGTGTAACTTTTTATTCATTTATTTTATTTTATTTATCCATTTATTTCAGGCATCAAGGCCCATATAAAACACATACAATTCAATATTAATACAACTTAAAAATACTATAAATACATACATCATTATAATTACACTAAAAACTAACTAAGTCACACGACGCAGGTCGGGGCGGTGGTGGTGGGTTTTTGGTTGGGCCAACTGAAATATATGATACGGACTGGACAACTGTTCTCAACGCTTCTGACGCTAATATGGCTGCTGATATATTAGTTAATACCTATCTATAAAAGGTACTACAATTATTGTAGTGACCTACTAAGGCTGTTAGAACAAAACTCTGAGAGAGAAGAATTCATGAACGCGAAGAACAGCCCTTCCTGTATGGATGTAATCAATAAGGTAGCGAATTTGAAACCTAAATCCGCCCCACCCACCGAACTCATAAATCTTAATGACTCTAAAGCCTCTATTAATAAAGTTTACAACTTCTTTGCTCGTATAGGTAGGAAAATGGCTAACAACATTTTTAGCAATCATTCTGCTCCCAATAGTAGTTTAATTCCTCAAAATAATAGTAGTAACTTAACTCCATAGTCATAAAGTCATAATAATAATAATTAATTTAAAATCTGATTGCTCAGTGGGACGGGATGGTATCTCTGCCAGTACAATAAAATCATCTCGGCAAACCCTGGTCCCTCTTCTTACCCATGTTTGTAACCTGTCTATAAAGTCGGGTATTATTCCAAAGGTTTTTAAAGAGGTAGTTGTACATCCAGTTTATCAGTCGGGTGATAGAGACTGTGTCAATAACTATAGACCAATATCAGTCCTTCCAGGTCTTTCCGAAGTACTGGACGCATACTAAACAAGCGTCTAACACGGTACAGTCAACAGCAAAAGTAGATGATCAAAATCAGAAATTCAATACTAATTAACGGAGTTCGCGTCAGAACTGTGTGACGTCGAAGTGATTCAAAAGTATGACACTGAGTCTGACATACTTTTGAATCACTTCGACGCCACACAGATCTGACGCGAACTCCGTTAATTAGTATTGAATTTCTGATTTTGATCATCTACTTTTGCTGTTGACTGTACCTTGAATTAAATAAAATAACATCTGGGAACCAATATGGTTTCCGAACTGGGATTCTGGGCCCCACACTATTTATTATAGTCATAACTGATATATGCGGCATGCCCCTACTAAGCTGTTAAATCTTCACTTACGCTGACACATCTCTTATTGTGAACGGAGTAGACTGGTGCCCAAGAAAGCAAAATGCTGAACACGCTCTTACAATTATAATTGAGAGTGAGTGCCCCAGGTGCTCCAAGTAAGAAGCCTATGCCAGAAAAGGCACCGAATAGGGCTGATGATGATGGTTTCGTGACGGTGCAAAGGAGGAAGCGCCGATCGCGAACGAACAAGAACCGCTGCGGCAAAGCTCCTACGGAGCCCGAAGTTAGCTTGCGTGCCGCAAAGCCGAACACACCGGTGTACATCTCCCGCCTACACTACACCACTAAGGAGGAGGACATCGTGGAGTACGTGCGACAGAAGACGAGGTACACGCCGAGGGTGCAGTTACTGGAATCGCACCGCAACGTCAACTTCAAGGCGTTCGTGGTGCGCGTACCGAATTGCTATCTGCCCATCGTCATGGAAGAAGACTTCTGGCCGCAGGACGTGGTGTTCCGTCGCTTCCGCGGACAAGTACCACAGAACAGCTCAAGAACAAGCTAGTGAAGTGAAGTTTTTATAAAAAAAATATGTATGTTTAAGTTAAGGTATTTATCTATGGGCCTGCGTCGCCTGAAATAAATAAATAAATAATAATAAAGCTCGACTATCATTGTGCCGATTGTCGTATCGGCCAATGGCCTGATGGCCGAAAGCCTCGATCAACATCTATCGAGGCTCTCGTTAGGCGGTTGGATCAAGGGCCTGATTCAGAAGGCAGTACTCCTCGATACGGCTCGCATTGTGAGGAGGTTTCTGTCTCTGGAGCCCTAACCACCGGTAGCTTGGACCCTGCTCCCGACACCGGTGGATCACTATTTTTTTAAATTTTTAAATGTTTTTTTTTTACTAATATTTAAAAATGTAACAAAATAAGACATTTAAATAAATAAACGACATAATAATAATAATGGGGTGGCGGTCAAATAATCTCCTGACACTGAATATTGATAAAACCCTGTTAATCCCCTTCGCAATGCGAGCTGACCATCTACCATCTACCCTACTGACTTTCAAAGAGAAAGCACACTCGTGTCTGCTGCCTGATCCTGACTGCAGTTGCTTCAACACAACCAGATCTCCCTGCGTCAAATATTTGGGCGTATATAGATCAGAGTTTCCGTTGGCATAAACAAATTGAAACCGTCACTGCTCGGGCTCAAAGACTCATATATATATTTAAAAGATACTATAGATAGATTTAAGGACTGACGAAGTCAGTCAGCGGACACCAAAACCCTGCAAATGGTGTACCTGGCTCTATGCCAGTCCCTATTATCGTACTGTTTGACGGTACGGGGTGGATCACCAAAATCGATACATCTTGAGATCGCCCAGCGGGCGGTACTAAAGGTTATGACGAAAAGACCCTACGGCTCAATTTTACGCTGAATGTAAAGTTTTCACGGTGGGTGAGGCAACTTTATGTCCACTTGACCACAGCCCGTAAGCACAACTCGTGACCACTGCTGGAGCCTCGAGGTAAACACTGCTTTATCCTTCGCGTAAGATTGTTTAATAAGACAAACAAACAGTTCGATACGTTTCACCTAAACAGAATAAACTGCAAAATGAGGGTAAGGGATTGCTTACTTCTCTAACCTGTCAGGAAACTGAGGATTTGCTGGCTAGCAACACTGGCTAAAACATTAAGCCGCGTACTAACATCGCGAGGCATGCGACGCGAATGGTTCGTCTCGCATGCCTCGGGCTGTGTGGACGTGTGTGCTCACAGTGAGCATTCGCGTCATACGATCGTTGCGAACGCCGCCTCAGTACGAGCCGTACGCTCCGTGTGGACGGACAGGTGTTGTTTGCGTTGCGCGCTCATGCGCCATGCAGGCCGATACCGAATCACTGCGTGAACTTGTACAACTTTATGAAAATAACAGAGTGTTGTGGGACTCTAAACATTCTGATTATTACAGTAATATAAAATGAATATGGATCACTGTGTCTGAATTAAATAAATTAATTAAATATAAAAGGGAAGACGCGTGGCGTCAAATATTACAGCAAGTCAACATTCCCGTCAAAGACGTTAAAAATCGTTTTGTCCACCAGCGTCTTTTCTTCTTTTCTCTTTTTTTATATTGATATTGAATGAATTGAATTTTAATATTGAATGAATCACTATATAGGCCGCAACTCGCCTTGTCGGAGCCATTTTTCTACTGACGAACACCGTGCGTGGTGGTTTGCGTGCTCAGCTTGAGCATGTGTCGTTCGGGACGCACACATAAATGTACCGTCGTATGCCTCAGGTTGAGGCATGTGAGACAAACCATTGGCGTCGCACGTCTCGCGATGTCTGTACGCGGCTTTACATTTACACCGCACGCACCTAAAATCATGTGACGCACGTTTTCCTCCAACTTGTTATTTATTTTTTGTTCTATAAAAGCGTCACGTTTACCGAAAATAAACGTATTTTCTTTCTTTCTTTATTAATACTTAATAATTTAATTAGTGACGGGTGGTAGAGGTTACCATGCGGTGCCTCACAGATACATGTTGGCCGTGTGGTGGTAGACGTTACCATGCGGTGCCTCACTGATAGATGTTGGCCGCGTGGTGGTAGAGGTTACCATGCGGTGCCTCACTGATAGATGTTGGCCGCGTGGTGGTAGAGGTTACCATGCGGTGCCTCACAGATAGATGTTGGCCGTGTGGTGGTAGACGTTACCATGCGGTGCCTCACTGATAGATGTTGGCCGCGTGGTGGTAGAGGTTACCATGCGGTGCCTCATTGATAGATGTTGGCCGTGTGGTGGTAGACGTTACCATGCGGTGCCTCACTGATAGATGTTGGCCGCGTGGTGGTAGAGGTTACCATGCGGTGCCTCATTGATAGATGTTGGCCGTGTGGTGGTAGACGTTACCATGCGGTGCCTCACAGATAGATGTTGGCCGTGTGGTGGTAGACGTTACCATGCGGTGCCTCACTGATAGATGTTGGCCGCGTGGTGGTAGAGGTTACCATGTGGTGCCTCACAGATAGATGTTGGCCGTGTGGTGGTAGACGTTACCATGCGGTGCCTCACTGATAGATGTTGGCCGCGTGGTGGTAGAGGTTACCATGCGGTGCCTCATTGATAGATGTTGGCCGTGTAGTGGTAAAGGTTACCATGTATGCGGTGCCTAACAGATTGGTGTTGGCCGCGTGGTGGTCGCGGAGCCTCACAGTACTTCTAAATGCGTTGGCTAAATGTAATTAGTTTGTCTCAACTTGCTTTGCAACTCATGGAAATTCAGATTCAGTCAGAAAAGTTGAAAATAAATCCGTTTGTTTTAGAAAAACGCAATGTTACTGGAGTTTTAAGTTAAATGGCTCAAGTTGAGATTTGAATGTAGTCGTAAAGCTGAACAGATAAAACACGCAGCTTCGTGCTCAGCGCCGCGTCGGGAATGACTCGCACTTGATTCAAACTCTCCGACTTTTTCCATTGCCTTGAGACTTCACGGAACTTAAGTTGAAATCTTCAAAGATGTACCTATCTATGTGTCGCACATTTTTACATAACGACCACATGAATAAGTTGCAAAAATGTTTGCATCGAAAGCACAAAACCGCAAAATATTTTATTTCAACAAAATTCACACATATTGTACTTTTTCCTTCAGTTAATACTTACCGGCTTGCGTTGATCCTAAGCGGCTTACCTATATCTACCATTTCGAGTTTCAGGTAAAACATGGGTATCGCGAAATTTGATACTGAAAATGTTATAATACAAAGCGTGTGGTTGAAATATGTAGTGGATACCATATACGTCAATATTTTATTTATTTTAGTTCGTCTTTGTTATTTTTACAGTAAAGACCTGATTATTCGGTCAGTGAGAGCGCTAGCCGTCTTTACTGCCACCGCAGAACTAAATATAGCCAAGTCAATAATTGGCAACGCAACCACCGAGCGACTATAGCACAACTGTGGCGCCACATTCGCGCCGCACCGTCGTAGCACTCATGTGTCACCGCAACCTATCGCTGACACCAGCTAACTGGTACACCGGCCCCTATGGTACAAAATACATATGTAAATCTAATAAAGTTAATTCACAATGACTAAGGTAAATGTACCAATACTCGTCGGGTTTTAAAATTCACTGACTTTGAAGAACTGCTGCGTTAAAAGTATTTAATTTAGAATCAAACTTTTTGCATGACCAAATAGAAAAATTATCCGTTATACGTGGCTAATTTTTATATTTTTTTGTGATATTAAATACTTATTTAAGCACAAGTGAAAAAAGGGCGATTTGTACCAGTACGCGCCAGATTTGTACTATTACTCATCAAAAGGCCCCAACTGTCGTCAATTTTTGATGCTAATTTGAAATCTCAGGCCTTGAACATAGAGTTCAAGATGATTACTTACACATTGAACGAATTTGTGAGTGTCTTTCATAATTATATGAGTCGCAAGTCTAAGAAACAAAAGCTAGGTAGAAGACCATATCGCAATAAATTACTAAAGGTTTGTGAGCTGTTCGTAGAGTAGGTAGGGAACTTCTTAGACATATATTTGTCGCATCACTGGCTGGCCGAGATGTGACACATCGGGTCTTCTTCACGATCCGACATAGTTTACGTTTGTTTATGTGTGGGCACTGTAGCGGGTACACGAACGAAAAGATAATTTGAATTTAAAGTAACTTTAGTAAACTAGCGATTATCAACCGAAACGCACACTTGCTTCGGAAACAAACACGTGCGTACTGTACTGAGCGTTTGCCAAGACTGCCCGAGCTCGAATGTCCACTGTAGACAGTCGCAACAATCGGTCTCTCCGCCAGTCCTCGCTGCATCCCCTCCACTGACGATCGTGTCCAAGCGGTAGGGCTCGCTTGCGTTTCCGATCACATGATTATTCGTTTACCCATGAAATTGTTAGATGGCGCTTTCCGCTGTACTACGCGGCATCTATCCACGACATATTTATGCTTAAAAAATTAAAAGGTTAGAATCACAGAATCAGTTTTTATCCAATTTTGACGTGAAAACGTCGTTTCTCTCGGTAAATTCAATATTTCTGACCGACAATAACATACAACATTTCAACATTAATAACTACGAGAATTTGAATGCTAGGATAATGATTGAGCATTCAAAAGATAGGTCATAATTGTATCAATTTTGAAGCAGGATATAATTTGCCTTTGACGTCACATTGCAAGTGCGACGCGCGTGCGCGCGCGTGTGCGAGTGCGTCGTAGTGTGTGGGTGGGCATGCGCCCAACCCTGCTTTTTTACTATGCGTCGTGATTTCAATTCGCAAAAAACATATTTAGCTACTACTGTGATTCTGGTGCCATTGTCAAGAATTAAAAAAGCACTACTAGGAACTAAAGAGAAACAACATAAATATTGGCCGAGTTAAAAACGCATTTGAAGTTGACAAAAGCAAAATTATTTCAAATGTCGTCTCATAAATCAATCAACTCAGCTTATCGCAGTCCACTGCTGGACATAGGCCTCTCCCAGGCTGCGCTACAATACCCTGTCCTCCTACTCCTTTCTTCCACATCCAGTCTGTCCCAGCCACCTTCTTAAGATCGTCCATCTATCTAGCTGGGGGGCGTCCCACACTACGCTTGCCGATACGCGGTCTCCACTCCAGGACTCTTCTGCTCCACCGGCCATCGGTACTTCGACAAACATGGTCAGCCCGCTGCCACTTCGGTTTGCTTACTCTGCAACCTATGTCAGTAACTCCGGTTCATTTCCGGATAATTTAATTCCTGATTCCTTCAAAGAGACTCCGGGCATAACTGGCTCGGAGATTTCCAAATGCTGCCCAACCCAACCGAATCCTTCTGTCGACTTTTTTCTCAAAGTTTTGTCTACTGAGCTGGTTATTTGCCCTCGGTTCACAATTTTGAGAAGCCACCCTTGGATGTGGATTAGACTCGGCAAAACGTGCGAGTTGTATATTAATTTCGTCTTGTCCAAATTCATGCCGAGGCCAACCCGCCGAGAGGCTTCATTTAGGCCGTGCAGCATTTGGTCTAGCTGTTCCAGCGTCTCTGTCATTATAACGACGTCATCGGCAAATCGAAGATGTAAAATGTACTCGCCGTTCACGTGGATAACCTGTCCAGTCCCGTCCAGCGTCTTGAAGACGTCCTCCAACGCATTTGTAAACAGACAAGGGATATTATATCCCCTGTCTCACCCACCTGAGCAGTTGGATGCGGTTGTTTTTTTGGTCATGGATCCGGACAGTCATCGTGGCAGCGTCATGCAAACATCTCAACACTTTGATGTAGCGCCAGTCAATTCGACATCGTTGCATCGTTTGCAATAAAGATATTGAGTATTAAGAGAGGCCAGAACTGCCCATATTTTGGTGGAGTTGAAAGCTTTCTCGTAATCCACAAATGCCATACACAGCGGCTTATTGTACTACTCGGTCTTCTGTAAAATTTGCCGAACAGTATGGATGTGGTCTACGGTGCTAAAAACTTTTCGAAAACCGGGTTGTTCTGGCAGCTGGAACTTGTCAAGTCTCCTGAAGACCCTCGAGAACAGCTTTTATAAGTGGCTCAGAAGTGAGATGGGTCTATAGTTCTTCAGTGAGGATTTGTGACTTTTTTTGAAGAACAGAACTACCGCACCTCTGCTCCACGCCTCGGGTGTTGTACCCTCTTGGATGACGGAGTTAAAGAGACTCGCTAGCTGTCTCAGGACTGGAAACCGACCTGTTTTAAGAAGCTCTGTCGTTATTCCGTCATCCCCAGGTGCCTTGTTGTTCTTTAGCTGCTCTAGGGCTACCCTAATCTCGCACTAGTCGATATTCGGGATGTCCTCCGTGTAATGTGATGGCGCATTAGTTCGGCTCGATGGTCATCTGCACTATGGCCCGTTCCGGGGTTTCACCGTCCACGTTGAGTAGGTATAGGTGCCCGTAAAAATCCTCGAATCGTGACTTCGAAGTCCGAGATACTCGGACTTCGAAGTTACGATTCTGCCATCCGCAGTTCTTAGTTTCGTCAGATGGGACCTCCCTAATTTCTAGGCGAACACTTTCGACCTTCGGTTCTGCTCAATCGCGACCTCAATGTCATGGGTGTTGGAGCACTGAAGGTCGCGTCGCGTCGGCTTCCTAATTTTTAGGTAATCAAAGATGGCTGCATAGATGGCGACTCTCGTCTTTCCCTCATAAGTTCCAGAGTCTCCGAGGAAAGTTTGGACACCTTACTTTTTCGCTGCGACGGGAAAAGTCTACAGGGCACGTCACATAGTGCTTTGACCAGCACTATGTGACGTGCCCTGTAGACTTTTCTCGAGACTCGTCAGCTTTCGTCAGATAATGTCGGCCGTAAATTTGGCCCTAAATGAAAAAAAAAATCAATCAAAGTAAGCTTGCATCATAAGGAATGCAAAGAGCCTCAGCCAACCCAGTGCCGAGCAAATGCAATAGCTACGGCCGTATCAGAAAACGAAAGAAAATCTGCAGCAAGCAGCTTAAAGATGTCTTCTCATATCGATCGTAAATCTGCTTAGAACTGAAAAATATCACATACGGTGAAAGGTGGCTTTATAAGGAATTCAATGAGGCCACTTAGTCCAGTGTCGAGCAAATAAAATGATTACGGCAGTATCGGAAACCATAACATTTTTTTTACAAAGGCTAATCTAAAAAATATACGCCTCATAATGACAGTAAATCTGCTTGAAATTATAAAAAGCCAACCAAATAAAGTTTTAATATAAAACACTGCAACATGGCGTATCAAACTCAATGAAAGCAAGTCAATCCACATTGACTTCACCAATAAAAAGCCACAATACTTCCCGGTATTCATGAATAATCAACAAATACCATACGCGAATACTGCTTAGTATCTTGGCATGACCCTGGATGAAAAACTGCGCTGGAAAGATCATGTCAAAAAGAAAAGAACCGAATTAGATATTCGATACAAAAAAATGTATTGGCTACTTGGTAGACAGTCTCCATTGTCAATACCGGTCTAATAAAATGTTGTTATACAGTATGTAACAAAAACCCTGTTGTTCCTTGTAGGAGCGTATATATATACCTATAGGCTTACCATTATTGAAGTTATAATTAAAAAAAAAACAATGGTGGCCGAACATTGTCCATAATCAGATAGTTTTTAAATTCGATACATTGTTACAAAATGTTTTTAACATCTGAACTTACAAGTACTAATGGATCTAGCCTACGGTCGATAAAGATTGCCGCCGCCGGCGGCGGCCCCTTTGAGTCGCGATAGCTAGACAGGTTGGCGCCAAAACACAAAGCAGGCCGCACGCACAAACTCCCTTTGTACGACCGCCACTAGCCGATTGTCCCCCTCACTGCCCCTCAGTCGCCCGCGCAGCTTACTTCCGGACGGATGTATCGTACGTTGACAGCATTAGAAAAAGAACCAAATTATTGTGATTTTGTGAGTGAATTCTGTGTGCGTTTTTTCCAAAATGTCTTATTCAAATGAGGAATATTGTAGTGTACCAAGAACGTTTCGCAACTCCAAGGAACATAACTTTGCGTCGACGCGACGATGGCTAGCCAACGTCTCCACATACGGACGTTCAACATTGTGTCTGTGCACGGTCGAGACCAACATCGTATGACGCAGGATAACCGAGGACTCGAGACCATGACATTGAGGAAGAAATCCTCGTGATGTTTGAAGAAGACTCTACGGAAGTACGTGCTCTGTGGGTAAATAAATTAGTTTTCAAAGTGTTAGTTATGTCACAGATTACTAAATAGTTACTACGTAACAGATACTTCACTTAGTAGAAAATTTCCAATACCCACTGCTATAATAGCCTACTCCGTCTCGTCAGCAACCGCTGTATGCTAAAATGTGCCTAAATGCTCAAACGTACAGTTGTGATTGCTTCACACCGCGCGATCCCACAGCACTGAATTTGGTCCGCAAACGGCCCGGACCGTTCGGCCGGGCGGTAGCTAATTATAGCGCGCAAGTACATGGAGTGACGGAGGCCTGGTTATGTGTTTATTGTAATTATCAATCGTGCAAACTTGATAAGCCAACTTTTTGAAAAATTCAAACTTACGTTCCCAAAGTGTTATCTATCAGTCAAACAGCTGAGTGATGTGAACGACACGTGACGAGTTCATGACCTTAGTGCAGTATGGTAGTGTGCGGCGCGGCGGGCGGCGACAAAGCGACCGGTTGCTACCTATTTCTCTCTGCAGGGGTGAGCAATCAGTGTCAACTGACAAATTATACTATGTATTTGCCACCTAGTTGTAGGAGACAAATTGCTAATCTTTTAGCATACAATATACTCAGTGACACTGGTACTTGTAGTGTACCATCGATTACTGTTAGTACTGATACTAATACTACTTTTGATACGCCTTGTAGTTTAAACTATTAGGTGCGACAACGGGTCAGCCACATATGTTGAATGTTGTACATCAAAATATGCAGGGTCTGTCCGGCAAAGAGCTAGAATTAAGTTTATTTATGGAGAACTATGAGGTTCAGGTGTTATGTTTGACTGAACACTGGTTGAAGGAACATGAAGTAGTGTTTATAAATGATGAAAACTTTACCGTACAGAGTGCATTTGTGAGAAAAAGTGCTATTCGCGGTGGCTCTTTAGTTCTTGTTTCAAACAAGTTGAAATGTAAACAACGTTTAGATTTAGTTAATCTTTCAATCGAGCGCACTATAGAGTTGTCTTGTGTTGAACTTGAGCGATATGTTATAATTTGCGTTTATCGACCCCCCTCTGGGGATTTTATTAGTTTCGAATCGGTAATGGAAGATACTCTCAATAGGTTAAAATCAAATAACAAAAGTATTATTTTATGTGGAGATTTCAATATTAATATTTTAGATGTTACTCCATTAAGTATTAGACTTCTCAATCTTTTGAGGTCTTATAATTTAATTAACTTGTTTTTTGAACCAACTAGGATCACAGCTTCTTCGTCAACTTGTCTTGATAATATATTTAGTGATTGTGATGCCAAAAATAAATTAGTGTTAACTGACTTAACGTCCGACCACTGTGGTTTATTAGCTAGCTTCCCCATGCCATTACATAAAAAGCCACATAAACTTGAATGCAGGCCTTATACAGCTAGTCGTTGCAAAATGTTTAAAAATAAAATAGCTCATAGAATTACACCATCGATAGTAGAACACGAGAATCCTAATGAAATTTATGGTGCCCTTTTTGATGTTGTGCAAAAAGAATACCAATCCACTTTCAAGACCAAAACTATTAACATTAATGGATCCTCTGTTGGCTTTAACCAATGGGCTACTCCCGGTATTTATAAAAGTAGAGCGAGACTATACGAGTTATATGGTTTGAAAAAATACAGGTTTGATACTCCCTTCCTAGAGTATGTCAAAACTTATTCAAAATTATTCAAAAAGATTAGTGCTTTTGCTAAATCAAAATTTTTAGGCGATACGATAAAAAATTCTACTAATAAAGTAAAAACCACTTGGAAAATTATTAATAATGAAACGGGAAAATCGGTTAAACAAGAAAAACTACTTGAGATTATGGTCGACAACAAATTAGTTAACAAAGCAGCTGACGTAGCTGAGGCATTTAATGAGTTTTTTGCCAACATACCGATAACTACGACTCGCTCCTTAAATTCGTCCTCGTCTAAAGCTGAAAACCTTTTGCACAGTAGTGTACCTAAATGTAGTCCCTTATTTAGTTTCGAACATGTAACCCCGCGTGATGTAGTTAATGTTTTTAATACACTTAAGTCTAAAAACACCGGTGATTATTGGGGCATCTCCACTAAACTTATAAGTAATATAATAGACATCGTAGCCCCCTATCTAGCTGTTACTTTTAATAAATGTGTTGATTTAGGAACTTTTCCTGACCTCATGAAGAGTAGTAAAGTCATACCATTATTTAAATCAGGTAATAAGAATGACGTTGGCAATTTCAGGCCTATTTCTATCTTACCTGCATTTAGCAAAATATTTGAAAAGTTAATACTCAAGCAGCTGCTAAGACATTTTAATTTAAATAGCCTCCTCCATAATGAGCAATATGGCTTTACAAAAGGTCGTTCAACTACAGATGCGGGTGTTGCTCTGTTGAGACACATATTTGACGCATGGGAGAAATCACAGAATGCTATTGGAGTTTTCTGTGATCTCTCCAAAGCCTTTGATTGCGTGCACCATGACACGCTTTTGCGTAAATTACGTCATTACGGTGTCCAAAACGAAGCTCTCAACGTAATTATTTCGTATTTACATAATAGGGTCCAATGTGTAGATGTTAATGGTGTGAAATCATCCGGGCTACCAGTTCAGTTAGGTGTTCCGCAAGGCTCAATACTGGGTCCATTCTTGTTCTTAGTTTACATTAATGATTTACCATTCCATTTGACGGGCATCTGTGATGTTGTACTGTTTGCAGATGATACCTCTCTTATTTTTAAAGTAGACAGGAATAGACAAGATTTTGACGACGTAAACAGTGCACTCTCAATAGTTACAGATTGGTTTACGTCAAATAACTTAGTTCTCAATGCCAAGAAAACCAAATGTGTAAAGTTCGCCTTACCGAATGTTAGAAACCTAGGACCCAACATCGTCTTAGATAAAGAGGTGCTTGAAACTGTAGGCTCGGCAATTTTTCTAGGACTAACAGTAGATGCCAAACTTCAGTGGGGACCTCATATATCAAGTCTAGCAGGAAGGCTCAGTTCGGCTGCCTACGCCGTCAGGAAAGTAAGACAATATACTGACGTTGATACAGCTCGTTTAGTCTATTTTAGTTATTTTCACAGCGTTATGTCCTACGGTATTCTGCTGTGGGGCAAAGCCGCTGATATACAAAATATATTTGTCCTTCAAAAGCGAGCTGTTCGAGCAATTTACCAGCTAGGTGCCAGAGTTTCTCTAAGAGATTTCTTTAAAGATATTGGTATTCTCACGGTTGCATCACAATTCATCCTTGCCAACATTTTATATATTAGGCAAAATTTACACTTGTACACTAAAAATAGTGATATTCACAGTGTTAACACTAGAAATAAGGACAAACTACGTGCCCCCTTTCACCGGCTTCATAAGGTTCATAACTCATTTGTTGGGCTTGGTATAACCTTTTATAACAAGATACCCTCTTCTTTTCTAGACTTGCCTTTTAATGCGTTTAAAGCTCAACTAAAATCCAACCTTTGTTCAAAGGCATACTATTCTATCAACGACTACTTAGACGATAAGAATAGTTGGTCACCCTAGTTTAACGCAAGACAATGTTTATGTTCCTTCTCCAGAATTAGCTTACTGCAGAACCCAGCAATGCATAAATGTGTAAGCTGTCACGCCCTTTATGCCTGGAGGCTTTTATTTGGGTAGTAAGTTTTTTTATTTACATTTTAATGAATTATGTTTTAGCTTGAGTACGTATAGTTATTATTATATTTGTTGGTATATTGGCGTGGCTAGCTGACATATTATGGCAAATAATTAAATTTTATGTTCTGGTTTTGTAATGTTAATTACCGAACATTGTATATATTATTGTACCTAGTATTGTATACATTCAAGTATTTTTTTAAATTGAACAGACAGCTGTGCTGCTGGGGAGTTTGTTGCGCCACTTCTTCTTCCCAGCAATAGCACTAGGAAGTGGTGAAGGGCGGGCGTTTTTGGGGGACTGTCTTTTGTAATTTTGACGTTCAAAAAGTGCTGATTCTCAGCCTAATTTGAATAAATGACTTTTGATTTTGATTTTGATTTTGATTTTGAGTGTTACTTTTCAAATATTTATTATAAAATATTTATTTAGATTTTTTTTTCTTGAATATTTTTTTTATTGACTTACGGAATTACCATCGGATATCGATTCTGAAAACGTCCCTACGTGGAACAACAGGGTTTTTTTTACATACTGTATAAACAGTCTTAAACCTGTATGGACCTACGGTATTCAGCTGTGGGGTTGCACCAGCCAAAGCAATCGTCAAATTATACAACGCTTCCAAAATAAAGTACTCAGGGATATAGTAAACGTGCCCTGGTAATTAGAACCAGCGACCTTCACCGGGACCTCAAGATGGATGTCGTAAACATTGTTATACATAAATATGCCGAATCTCATGAACACAGACTTCATCATCACGTGAATGTCGAGGCGATCCAACTCCTTGACAACACTGAATAAGTGCAAAGACTAAAAAGGGTAAAACCTTTTGAGTTAGTTTAGTGCAGTGTAAGTGAACTCAAACAGTAGTGCAAGTGCTGAATCTTATAAAGAACACGTGAAACAAGTGTCTTCCCCATAACTTATAGTGAATAAGAAATACACTGACGTTGATACAGCTCGTTTAGTCTATTTTAGTTATTTTCACAGCGTTATGTCCTACGGTATTCTGCTGTGGGGCAAAGCCGCTGATATACAAAATATATTTGTCCTTCAAAAGCGAGCTGTTCGAGCAATTTACCAGTTAGGTGCCAGAGTTTCTCTAAGAGATTTCTTTAAAGATATTGGTATTCTCACGGTTGCATCACAATTCATCCTTGCCAACATTTTATATATTAGGCAAAATTTACACTTGTACACTAAAAATAGTGATATTCACAGTGTTAACACTAGAAATAAGGACAAACTACGTGCCCCCTTTCACCGGCTTCATAAGGTTCATAACTCATTTGTTGGGCTTGGTATAACCTTTTATAACAAGATACCCTCTTCTTTTCTAGACTTGCCTTTTAATGCGTTTAAAGCTCAACTAAAATCCAACCTTTGTTCAAAGGCATACTATTCCATCAACGACTACTTAGACGATAAGAATAGTTGGTCACCCTAGTTTAACGCAAGACAATGTTTATGTTCCTTCTCCAGAATTGGCTTACTGCCAGGTCTTAGAACCCAGCAATGCATAAATGTGTAAGCTGTCACGCCCTTTATGCCTGGAGGCTTTTATTTGGCTAGTAAGTTTTTTTATTTACATTTTAATTAATTATTTTTTAGCTTGAGTACGTATAGTTTTTATTATATTTTTTGGTATATTGGCGTGGCTAGCTGACATATTATGGCAAATAATTAAATTTTATGTTCTGGCTTTATAATGTTAATTACCGAACATAAGCACCTAGTATTGTATACAAGCAAGTATTTTTTTAAATTGAACAGACAGCTGTGCTGCTGGGGAGTTTGTTGCGCCACTTCTTCTTCCCAGCGATAGCACTAGGAAGTGGTGAAGGGCGGGCGTTTTTGGGGGACTGTCTTTTGTAATTTTGACGTTCAAAAAGTGCTGATTCTCAGCCTAATTTGAATAAATGACTTTTGATTTGATTTGATTGGATTTGACGTTATTGGACGATTTCTTAATTATATAATTACTTAGCAGTTTAAGTTATATTTAAATTACTTATTAGCTAATAGGCTAGATTGTAATGTAAATAAAGTGTCACCAATTGTGATGCTTTATAAAAGGCAAAAAAAAAATGAAACACAATAAGCCTAAAAAATCTACTTATGAGCGAATTCAAAAGCTAGGGTAACACCTGAAAACTTAAAAAAAATCATCGACAATCGTCATGTCATCGGATTTGATTGGAACTGTCACATCCGTGCTCGATCTGAGTGAGTTACTGTTGAAAAACTAGCAATAATTAGCCAGGGATTATTTCAGCTCATTATTATACCTTTCTCAGTAAGGGTCAGTTCACACCGAGACGCGATGCGACGCGACGCTGCGCGCACTCTTTAAAAGAGTGTCTCAAAATATACTTTATTTTCTACACGAAAAAGTACACATTGCATTGTGAGAGTTCAGAATACGTTGCGCCGTGCAGCTCTCTCTTTTAAAGTGTGCGCGCAGCGTCGCGTCGCGTCGCGTCTCGGCGTGAACTGACCCTAAGGCAGTTTAGGTTAGAACTGAGAATACTTTTTATGAGCCGTTTGAGTGGAGCGCGCTTACGATATAGCGAGTGAAGTGAGCCCTTTCTAGACACAAATAAGCAGAGTGCGCTTAATCAGAAGACGGGCTCGCTTCTCTTGCTAGTCAAAACAGCTCCTTAAACCAACAAGCGTAGCGAGCCCATCTTCGACACGAGTGAGCCGAACGCACTTACACATGACAAGAGTGAGCTCTCATGCAAGCGCGAGCACAGTTTTTTGCCGAGCTAGCGAAGCGAGCCCAGTGACGCGACGACTGAGCAGAGTGCGCTTCTTGAGTAAGCCCGCAGTGAGTGAGCGAAGTGAAAACAGCTTAAGAGAAACCCAGTTTTATCGTCCAATATAGCCCAAACCTTATAAATGTTTGTATAAGAACGTTAACAACTATGTAACGGTCTCGATAATAGTTATATCCGCATTTTGTGGCATTAAACACAAAAATATTTTCAATATGACGAGGTTAAAGGCAACTATTGAGCGTGTCCCAGTAATCGTCAAAATATTACTTAAAATGACGACTTTTGGATCAAGTAGGACTATTGAAGTACCAATAGACGTCACGTTCGAAAAAATATACTTTTATGATAAAAGTATTCCAAACTTCAAGTTATATCATTAGCAAATCAACTTAACTAATTCATCAAACAATCAGACTTACCGTAGACCCCACGGAAGGTTCGTAAACACCAAACTACTTGCTGAGCTTGGGGCCTAGACAAAATCCCTTTCCTGTAAGCGTTAACGCCAACGGAAAGATCAAATTGTATGGAGTTGACATTTGCTTACGAGATGTCACGTGACTGCTGCTAAATTGGTAGACAAAGTCACTATTCCTCATGTGGAAGGGAACGTCGAAGCGAGCGTGACAAATAAACGACAAAAATGTTCATCAAAATGGTAGACAATAAATGCCACTTTTGACAAACGCTAATGATATTTTGACGTTTCCGCAACACGCTAAATTAGCGGTAGATCGGACCCTCACGCTAACGCTCAATAAAAGTAAACAGTGATATTTTTGTGTATTTAATTCAAATTAATTAGTGAAAATGATGCATATTTTGAGATTATTACGGGAAGCTAATAATGAAGCAGCATTGCATTTTACCTGCAGCCTGTGGGTCCGCTATACGCGTAGATCTTTCAATGCCCTGCGGGTCTTGTACAATAATGGTGTTAGGATGCTGTTGGGGTTGCCTCGCTTTTGCAGTGCTTCAGGTATGTTTGCTAAGGCTAGTACTGACTGCTTTAGGGCTATAGTAAGGAAAAGAGTGGCCTCCCTGATGCGCCGCGTGCGGGGCAGCACCAACAGCCTTCTGAATACCATATTGGAGAGGGTTGATTGTCCGGTTCTGAGGCACTGGAATACCGTTCACGGATCTGGAGGGGTCCTTTTTAATGTAAAATAGTGTAATAATGTATAATTAATAATGTTGACATTCAATAATAATATACTAACATGTCACACAAGTTATAAGTATGCTTTACTAACAATGTATGGAATATTTTTTGATTCTGAAATAAATTAATAATAATAATAATTGCAAAGACTTCAAACAATAATAAATCGTCGTAACATGGAGCAAATTGTGGAGATGTCGGAATTTGATTTTTTTTTATCGTTTTAGGGTTAGATAAACAAAGTTTTTGGCATCTTTGTGATGATATTCGGCGTTTAGTGTAATTAAAAGGCACGCGGGAAATTAGTTTACAAATCAAGGTTGTCACCATGGCTAAAAATAGAAAAAGAACCAGTAAACATAAAGTTTGCTACTAGCATTCTAATACCCTATCTAAGAAACAAGTATTAAGGTTTGGAATCGAGTTTATCTTTATAGGAATAACAAATGTTTGCAAAGAACCACAATCATATAGCACACCATTGTGAGGTTGTGTATCCATAGACTAAATCAAGAGTGTTTCGGTTAACGCTGCGGAATGGGCGTTCTGCGTTACATGTGTCATTTGTCTACCATTTTCAACACGCTAACGTTAAGTCCTTAGCGTGAGCGGAAAACGCTTGCACGGAAAACGCTTGGATTTTGTCTAGGCCCCCTTGAAATTTAGCAGCTAAACTAGCAAAAAAATAAAAAATTGTGGGACACATTTTTCAAATACGATATCTCAGCCACCATTACAGTTAAAACTCAGTGTTGTTATTTTAATTGTGCAATATGTTACCAAAAATATGTTGCCATAAAAACCAGCCGGTTTAGTAGAAAACGATATTGATGTTTTTAGACAATTTGACGATTTCTGGGTCACTGTCGACTTCACCCGCGTTTACCTTACCTGATTACTATTCATGTGAAGGTCAATATGTTGTCCATTCATTTAGGGCACTAAACTGCTATCCTGTTTTTGTTAACAAATGGGTTGCGTATGTAGGCTACGTAGGGCCGGGGAGGGGGGTCGGTGCGGGTGCCGGCGAAGGTGGCGGGAATAATATACTCATAAACAACTATGCGGCGGGCTTATAAAATTGGTCCTTGAATACATTACTAGGTACTGGCCCTAATACCAAATGTGGGATGCGACATTGAATTACCTACGTTCTCGTGCCAGCCGTGCCTTCACACAAGTCGTGATCGACTCGCGAGCTCGCAGGTCAGTTCAGGCAGGTCTACAGTGTGGTTCACAGTGCGCGTGAAGCGTCCACAGCGGTGGTCCCCGCGGTGTCCCAAACAATGTCACGACGCACGTCGGCATTCCACTCGAGCGGTCATTAACAGCAGAACATTTGACGCGACACCCCGCACCCCGTAGCGCAGCCCGCTCCCCCACACCCCTCGCCGCGCGACCATTACCCGCTTTATATTGTTAGGGGATTAAATGTTGATCAAAAGTATTTACTGGGCGCGCTATTTAGCGAGATTGTAACCTCTTGATAGTAATGAGATATTTTGTAAAGAAGACGCCCCCGGCGCGGCGCGGCGGTCAAATGAAATAGTTATGAGGGGAGCGCGGCGGACGCGGCGGCTCGGACTAAATTACGTTAACTTTTTGTGAGCGTAACGACGGCTGTGTAATTACATTTGGTTCCGTACAAATAGTGTTGTTAGTTAATTCGTAGTGTCGAGAGCGCGGCCGCGGAGCGACCCGCTACCTGCCGCATCTATTATGTACAGCGTTTGCGCGACTCTCTCAAAAGGTTAAAATTAATTAAACTTGTAAATTAAATTACGCAGCTTGCGGGCGTGGCGCGTGGGTCACGCTCGCGGGTCACGTCGCCCGCGGGTCACGTCACTCGCGGGTCACGTAGCTCGCGGGTCGCCCGCGCGGTTTCCAGCCGCGTTGCGCCCTTCCACGCGACTTATTGTTTTCAAAACAACTAAGTAGGTACTAATTTGATTATAAACTACGGCTGTTAGGGTTTGGGACATTTGATCTGAAAGTATTTGTGAACCGTTGATCCCGGCTGTCATTTATAGATCTTTGACAGTCTCGGTTAGTCAGTACCCCAGAAGTGTGACAATCAGTCTTACCACGTGTCCTACCGTGTTACCCAGTAGCTGGATTGTGGAAGTAGACTGATAGGCAGTCGCTCTATATGCATAAAATACGATATATGATATTCAGCTGCATCCGGTTAGACTGGAAGCTGAAAAGGCTAGGTAGATGATGAGTTATAATTCACGTAAGTATAGCTATGTAATACAAAAGAACGTTATTATGGAGAGAAAACGTCGTTTGATCCGAGAAGAAATGATCGGAGCCGTGGGAATGTTGGAAGCTGATTCTCGGCAACGTGCTGTGGCAATCGCTGTGCGCACTACGCAGAGTGTTATAAGTCGACTTTTGGCATGTTACCGCATCACTGGCAGCGCGGCAGAGTGACACGGAGGAAGAGCTCGCATCACCGCGCGTAGACAAAATCGTTACATACACATTACTGCTCGACGGAATCGTACAATGACCGCGATGATGTTGGTTACGGGGCTTCATAGCTCTTCAGGGATAAGCGATCAAACCATAAGAAATCATGAACCCAGAAATTGGGCAGAAGAAGAGTGGCGTTTTGTGTGTTTTTCTGACGAATCTCGCTTTGGTATGAGGCCAGACACTAGACGATACTGTTTTGGAGGACCGCTGGACGCCAAAATGTTTAAAATGCGTCCAGTTGTGAAACAATCATGATATAATAATAAATTTATTTCAGAAAACACATTTTTTTAAGGTTCACTGAACAAATTCCAACTAAAAAATGAACATTACAGTAAAAAGTATATCGTTGGTGCCTGTACTAATGAAAGAAAATCATTGTATCACAGACACCAGCGCCTTCCTAGATAGGGTACATAATAAATTAAAAATTCAAACGCTACATGGTGAACTCGTAAAAAATTACATGGTAATAAAATAAACGGTAAAAGTAATCTATAAGTAATAAAAAAATTAATAATATAAACTAAAATAAAGCTACTTATTTACTTAAGTTAATATTTGTACGTGTGCGTGCACGAGAGTGCACAGATAAGTTATTCTGCGTGTATGTGTGTATGTGCGAGTGTATGTGTGAGTTTATGTGGGGGTGTGTAAGTGAGTGTATGTATGCGTCTGTTTTTGAGTTACATCTATCGGATTGGTTTGAGAAGATCTTCAGCCTCCCGGTAATTTAACTTTAGTAAGAGGATTTGTAATTCTTTTTTGCACTTGTTTTTTGTTAAGTTATGTACGTATGCTATTTTGTTAATACGGTTATAGAGACGAGAACTATTTATATAAAAATTTCTACTGGCGAGAGCAGTTCTATGCGGCTGAATTTCGCACACTATGTCCTTCCTGCGCTTGTTGTTCGGATTATATGGGATTGTAGCATGCTTACGCAGAACGGTCTGAAGCACATAGAGCTGCCTTACTGTGAGTACAGAGCATTGTTGGTACAAAGTTACAGTTGGATACCTAATAGGCTTCTTTAAAAGCAGTTTTAGGACCGCCCTTTGCGCTCTCTCCACTCGCAGCATACCAGCAGCAAACGTGCCTCCCCACGCCGGTATACAGTACATTAGTATCGATTGCGCTAGGGAAAAATAAACTAATTTTAATGTCTCTAGATCAGCAGAAGATCTTAATTTTTTGAAAATGTACAGAAGTTTTCTTGTACGGGAAACTATATTTCCTATATGCTTGTCCCAGCAAAAACGGGAGTCGATTTGCACTCCCAGATACCTCATGTCGGTTGTGCGTATGAGATAGACGGGTATTTGGATAGGCGGAAGAACGATTGGATCAGAGGCAATCTCACAATGCTGAAACGATTGTATCAAATGTTCAAATGTTGTCATTCCTTTGCGGACACAATTTGGTGCAGCATTTCTGCTTATGCATTGTATATACAGGGTGAAATTGAATGGATGCGACAAATTTAAATATACGATAATACGTGTTGTCAAGAAAATTTAGATCATATCAAATGAAAAATTAGTAAACATTTATCAGTGTTTCGAAAAACGTTAAAATAATTAAAGTATCAAAGAATTTCGCGTACTAGTTTTCGTGTAGTGGGTACGATTTATGTAGGTACATTCTCGCTATGAATGAATCGCGCGCGCATCTTTCCCGCGCACACGATTATTAACAATTTTGTGAAACCAAATTTCCCTTCATACTTTTGTCGGCTTAGGACGATCAAAAATACAATAAAAGTAATTGGTAAAACAATGTTAACTTCAAATGTTAAACCTGAATAACGTTTGTTACAACAAATTAATTATTGTATTTTTGGCGTATTTAAAAAGTTGGAATCACAGTATTCACAATAATTAATAATTAAGTATTTACAATAAATCAAATCGGTAATCAAAACACTTACGTGTATTTTAATAACTGTTCAAAATGTCCACCTCCGTTTTGTAAACACAATTGAGCACGGCGCCGCAAATTGTCCTTAAGTTTTATTAATACTAAAGTCTGTGATTTCACAGTTTCAAAAGCACTCCTAATTTTGTTTTTTAGGTCGTCTAAAGTTTCGGACTCGCGTTCGTAAACGAGTCTTTTTATTTCTCCCCACAAATAAAAGTCTAACGGTGTTAGGTCAGGTGACCGTGCCGGCCATGCTACGGGTCCGCCGCGTCCTATCCACCTATCACCGTACTCACTTCCTAAATAAGCTCGCACTTCACTGAAATAATGAGCCGGAGCTCCGTCCTGTTGAAAATACATACCGGCAAGATACGACTCGGGCACGTCTTGCAATAGTTCAGGCACTGCATTCCTTAAAAGTTCTAAATAACGTGGACCGGTCAACCTGTCATTAATGAAGATCGGCCCAATCACTTTGTCATTAATTATCCCAGCCCATACATTCACACTAAATCGCACTTGGAAAGCGTCCCTCCGTGTTACGTGTGGGTTGCGACCGCGAGCACTCCACCAATGTTCATTATGAACGTTAAATAGTCCAATTCTCGTAAAGGTGGCTTCGTCACTCCATAAAATGTTGTTATGGAGATTTTCCAATAACCATTCACAAAATTGTCTCCGCGGACGATAGTCGGCGAGCACGATATCTTGCACGCGCTGAAAATGATAGGGATACATCCCAGACGTGTTCAGTAACTTCCATATGAAATACTGGCTCACATTGAATCGCCTGGCTGCCTGTCTGGTGCTGGCCTGAGGATTTTCTTGAAAAAATCGCTGTACCATGCGGTACATGCGCCGTGGGTGTACCGGCGGTCTTCCACCACCCCGGGCGTGTGCCGGCACGTGTACACTTGCGTAGTCCAGCATGTTCTGAGTGATTCTTAGAATCCTTCCCAATGATGGTGGAGTGACATTGGGATATTTTAGCCGAAATCTTCGCTGCGTTTCACGTAAATTTCTTACGGTGTTGTACCATACGATAATATCGAGATACTGGACGTTTGTAAGCGGTTCACGACTATTTCGTCTCGTCCTAGGCATTGTGACACACACACAAGACAACAATACAAATTATTCGCAATACGTAAAGTAGGATTAGCGGAATGCGCGCGCGACCGTCCGTGACCTACAAACGTTTTAGAGCGACTAGCGTGGGCGGGGAGGGGCGGTCGCCGGGAAGGGATGGCAGCGAGCGCCGGCGTTCGCGCAAGGTTTGGCAACGTCGCACGGTTCTTACTTAAAATTAGGTAAATGACCGCAACGAACGGCAACGTTTACTAGCATGAGTACTCCACGACGATTATTGAGCACTACGTCGAGTCGGACGAGATTTTTTGATATTTTAATTTTTCTTATTTATTTTGCATATTAATAGTTTTTCTGGAATATCGATAATTCATACTTAAATAAAGATAACAACATCAATGGACCATTTTATAACGATAATAACGTAATTTTTTTTAACGATTTAAATTGTTGAAAAAACAGTTGATAATTACTATGTTACTATAACTGAAGCTCCCATTTCATTTTGTCGCATTAATTCAATTTCAGCCTGTATATCCAGGCTTGAAACCCATTGAGCACGCATGCTATATGCTTCAAAGAAGAGCTTTGCTTTGGATGCCGTAAACACACCAGAAACTCTTTTTCGCCTGTTGCAACGGACTTGCCATTTCATTTTTTTATTTAATTTAAATAATATAATAACATTTTTTTTTTATATACCTTGTTCCTGTTGAGACACTTTTGATGGTATCAGGTAAGTAAATATATAATTTAAAGTGGTATTGAAGACGCGGCCATTTGATAAAATAACAGCAATGTGCTGTTATTTTATCAAACAATCGACGCGGTCGGCAGAGCTCGCGTGAACGGAATCGATACGTTGTTAATCTCGCGTTCTTTCATGTGAATGAATACAATCGTGCGCGTCCAGCGCTCGTCCGGCCGTCCGCGCCGGAACTGGGAACCGCTGCATCAGCTGATGAGGTACACAGAGGATCGTAAATATCCTTCCGCACCCCTAGCGGAGACTTGCCAGGAAATACGGAGAAATGAAATGAAACGTTCGGTGTGTTAGGTTTTAGTTTTTAGAATCATTACTTCGGTTCATCGGTGCAGTTGTTGATGGCTGGGACGCAAGTTGCTTAATAGAACTTAACAAATGAGCTAGATCTTTGGTACTAAAGGAAACATTATTTGATATTTCAGGTTGTTCCACCTTATTAGCAATATAATCATAACTGTTACTATCACGACTATGCGTACGACGACGACTTGGCTTCACATAGTTTTTGCGGTGTACGGAAGATTCACGAGAACACGGGCTATACCGGCGCTTTGACGACAAACGACTACGTGCTCTGCTCACCTCGTTTTCCAGAGCTTTGAGACGCTCTCGCTGTCGATCCAGCTCCTTCTCCTTCTCGCGTAGACTCAAAGAAGTAGGGCTCCGGCGAAGACTGCGACTTCGATTTCGGAGGCGCCTCGCACTGCCGCCGCTACACGCTCTCGATCGGGCTTCTGGTGTGTGGCGACTGCGACTTCGCTGTCGTCTGTGACTGCTATGCCTCGCACCGCCGCTATGATGCGCTGTCGATCTGGCTTCAGCTGTGTGGCGCGATTGACCCCGCATTGGCGTTGATAGGCGCCGCGAGCTAGCCCCTTGATCGCGTGGCATGGTTCGAAATCCATAAAACAAAAATAAAAATGAATTAGAATTGGTAAACTAAACAAAACTACACAAAAACGTGGCTTTAACAGTATTTGCTGAATAGGTACTAATCTTATAGAATCATGATCTATAATCACCGGGTTAAAACATGTGCAGCAAACTATTTTGAAGTACTTGTAATGTGTAAATAGGCGTGTACATCCCACTTCTGAATTGTAATAACTATGGAATCTCAATGCTATGGAATCTCAATGCTACCGCAACTATTTGGATCTAACAGAAAATTCAATTAAAAATAACCCAAAATATTTTTGGACTTTTGTAAAAAAACGTCATAACTCAAACGCAATCCCAAGCACCTTGAACTACAATAGTGATACCGTGCGGACGGGGGAATCTATTTGTCAGGCTTTTTCCGAATACTTCCATTCTACTTTTCTCCCTAATCCCAGTGGTAGGCAACCAATCTCTTCTCCTTTTCTTTTTAATGATTCGTTGAACCTATCATCTGATATCTGTAGCATCATTGTTGATATTGATGAAATAATTAACTTGCTTCGTAAGTTGGATACATGCAAATCGGCAGGTCCTGACAACATCCCATCCAAACTTCTTGTTCGATGTGCACCTTCGATAGCGCAACCTATTTTAATTTTATTTAGAAAGTCTTTGAATACCTGTGTTGTGCCACAAATATGGAAATCTGCGTTTATAACGCCTATACACAAAAAAGGTGTTAAAACAGACATAGCGAATTACAGGCCGATATCTAAATTATGTATTATAGCAAAGGTCTTTGAAAGAATAATATATAATCAGGTTTATACTGCTCTGAAAAATTCATTTAGCTCGTTCCAACACGGTTTTTTAAAAGGGAGGTCTACTGTCACGAACCTGATTCTCCTTAATGATTTTTTAACTAATGCCATGTGCAACGGTAAGCAGGTTGATGTCGTTTATACGGACTATAGTAAAGCCTTTGATCGAATAGATCATAGCATTCTGATATCCAAGTTAAATGGCATGGGAATTCGAGGCGATCTGCTCAGATGGTTTTCCTCTTACCTTGTTAACAGGTCCCAAGCAGTAGTACTAAATAACTATATATCTAGCTGGGTCCCTGTTCCTAGTGGAGTACCGCAGGGTTCATTGCTCGGTCCATTGCTATTTATAATCTACATTAACGACATCAACTCTTGCTTGACTTCATCCAAACTTTTGTGTTTTGCTGATGATATGAAAATTTATGCCACAATATCATCGCAAATGGACGTAACGGCGCTCCAGAATGATCTGCGTCGTCTAGAGGACTACTGCCAAAGAAACAAGCTTGATCTTAATCCCGCTAAATGTTCGGTTGTAACGTATTCTCGGAAGCGCTCAATCATTGCTACATCGTATACCCTCAGTGATCAAGTTCTACCTAGATCAAACTCCATCCGTGATCTGGGAGTTCATCACGATTCTAAGCTCACTTTTGAAATACACGTTGATGCAATAGTCGCCAAGGCCTCAAAATCACTGGGTTTCATAATGCGGTTATCGAAGTGCTTCACTCAAGCCAAAACTTTAAAAATTCTATACTGTACTTTTGTTAGAAGTCACTTGGAATACGCGTCTGAAATATGGAACCCATGTTACCACAAATATATTAACCGCATTGAAAGCATCCAAAAAAGGTTCATAGGGTATCTATGTTATCATCAAAAAATACCGTATCTTTCGGAAAACTACCTTAACCTGTGTAAAAAATTTCATATATTACCTTTATTCAACCGCCGCGAGATTTCGGACTGTGTGTGTCTGTTGAAAATCTTTAACAATACTATAAACTGTTCCGATATTTTGACTAAATTTTATTTCAACACTCCCATTAAGTGTAAGCGATACAATCCACCATTGCGCGTGCCAATTGCTTCAACCAATTATAGGCAGAATTCGTACATTGTGCGTGCAAGCAGAAATTTAAACAAGCTTTGTAAACAGTACGATATAGATCCGTTCCTAACTAGTGTGTCGTCAGCCAGGAAGTGCATAGGCCGCAACTTTTTCATGTAGTTTTTTGTTATGATGATCTTTAAGCAATTAGAGCAACATAATAATATTATGCTGTAGTATATTGTAGTTGGTGTGAATGTCCTTAGAATTAACTTTTTTTTTTCTCTGTATTTTATAAGTGGAGACTTGTTATTGGCTTTCAGACTAATGTACTGTTCCTGTTCTGTTTGTTTTGGCTGTAAGTCTCCCATGTTATTTAAATAAATAAATAAATAAATAAATAAAACTGCCTCACTTCAGTATAAGTATTTATTATTTCGGTTCTACAATATGACAACTCTTATAACTCATATGCAAATGGAGACAAGCAATGTAAAAAAGACCAATTATTGTGCGTCCGACCTCGACGCGATAACCGTGTAATAATAATAATATCCAGCAAAGTCTTTTTCAAAACAAAAACCAATCTCCCGCCATTAATTTTTTTGACAACCTTTTCAAAGAGAATCACACCAAATCCATAGTGTGGTGTTGTCAGTACAATAAGTCGATTACAAATAATCGAATACAAAATTAAATTAAATTAAAAAAAAGAACTAGATACATCAAATCGCGTGAAATAGTTTAAATAAAATAACAAAACCTAACAGGTGTAAACGTGAAACATAAAAACTTTGGTAAGTTTACGCTTGCCCATCACCCACCGCGCCGGCTCGTAGCTCGCGCGGGTCGCGGTAACGCGCGCACTTCACTAATTGTCTCTAAATCGTAATGACTTCACAGACGAGACCCTTGACTTCTTTTGATTTAATTTGAGATTGTCGAGAGCGATGGTGAAGTGAGCCACGCACACTGTAGCAGTTCTTTATGGCATGGATAGACATTCAAAACAGGAAAGGAAGATATATAAAGACTGTATTTTCCTATCGAAAGCTATTTAGGACTGCCTATTTATAAAGCATCTTCGTCATAATTATGTTAGCCCGTAGCCCGCAGCGTGAACACCGCACCGCGTGGGCTGTGCAGTGTGCGCCACCTGCATGTGATGTTGTGGTGTAGGTACTGGTTCGCGGCACACAACGCGAGCCGATGCCCGTTCATGTATCCACTGTACGTTCTACACAAAGCACGGCCGGCTATTGAAACTGTGTCACGCTACATGTTACTATGCAGAAGAGCCACTGACTCACCGACACGACCGCTAGGTTGTGGGTAGGCACGGCGAGTGTGCCTTCTGTTCCCGCGCCGCGTGCAGACACAGCAGCGCAGTACATTTAGCGTGTTAGTTATTAGTAGCGGCGGCCGCGCCACATTTTGAGTGACGTGCGATACACATCGCCACGCGGTGTCCGAGGCGCGTGTGTACATTGCGCATTCTGTTTGAGGCGCGTTGCGAGGCCCCCGCGCGCGGCCGCTCGTGGAAGCGCCACATTGTGCTTCTGATTAATATACAGCGCGGCCATTGTTAGTGCTCCACGCTCGCATCGCCGTGTTTATAAATTGCCCCTCGTTGTTACATCAAATGGAACTGCGGCCTATTTATCCGCACAATATACGAGCGGCCGGGCTCGCCGCTCATTGTGATAATATCATTGTATGATGTAACACGCCATTCATATTCAGGAGTGCGTCAATGCGCACCGCATCACCGCACGCTGCTGGGCTGAGTCTCGTTAGCGGCCACCACACACGAAAGATGTGTTCAAGTGTCAGCAGCCAAACTGAGCATAGCGAGCATTTCAAACGAGTTAGAATTATTCTAACTTAGTAAGGTACAAAAAAAAAACTATATTGCGAGCGTCATTTAAACATTACCGTAATATAACTACCTACGAGCGGTAAGGAAATCTTGTTGAATGACATTCAATTGCCACTAATAGGCAGCAGTTAGACGTAAGCCTTTAATCAAGCCTACTGGTGAGGTAACTTGTAATGACCCGTGTACACCCGCCACATTAAGGCACACATTTGGCTATTGATGAGAATTAGTCGTCTATTAGTTACTAGCTTCTGCCCGCGGCTTCGCCCGCGTGGATGTCGGAAGTTATCCCACGGGAACGTGCCACCAGGATAAAAAGTATGTGCTTCCCTAGGAGATGCCATCTATCTCTTTGCCAAATCAGAAGGTCAGTGGTTTAGGCGTGAAAATGTAACATACAGTTTCAAATTCAAATCCTCCCCTAAAAACCGAATTACCCCTTTTTGCCCCGTCAGGGGTCAATTTTCGACAACTTTATATACTTATTATTAATTATTTTCTGTCGAAAGTATCAATACTGAGTTTCGAGTTAATCGGACCGCGCATTCAATTTCTTCCACACAAACTTCAGCACCCTTATATCCCCTTTTGTGGGGTAGTTTTGAAAAACTTATAATGATAAACTTATTACTTACTTAGGTGAGTATTCTTGCCAATAACGAATAAGATTTTTCATATAAACTTTATCCCCGCTTTTCACCCCCACAGGGGTGGAATTATGAAAAATCATTTGGGATGTGTTCATAACTTGACTCAAAGATTATTTATACCAATTTTCGAGTTAATCAAGCCACGCTGTAAAATCCTCCCCTGTAAAATTGATTACCCCTTTTCAGGCCGTCAGGGGTAGATTTTCGAAAAACCCTGATATACATTATTCTTTCCTTTCAATTTTAGGTATAAATACTGAGTTTCCATTTTCTTCTTCACAAAATTTCTAAAATTCTTCCATACAAACTTTGAAACCCCCCAATCCCCTTTTAGGGGGTAGTTAATAAAAACAAAAAATGCACCACTTCATAATTTACTTAGATAAGTATTTGTGCCAAGTTTCAAGTTTATTAACTCAAGGAATAAGATTTTTCATACAAACAAAATCCCCCCATTTCACCCTCTTAGGGTTGGAATTTCGAAAAACCCCTTCTTAGTGGATACCTACTCTTCACGAAGAATACACCCTCAAAATTTCATGTCTCTAGGACCAGCGGTTTAGGCTGTGCGTTGATGTCTCAGTCAGTCAGTCAGTCAGTCAGTCAGGACTTTGAATTTTATATATATAGATAGAGTACTTAACTACATAATATACAGAGGCGCGCGCGTGCGCACGCGACGAGTGCGGATCCGTCGCTAGAGTTTACACAAGCCACTCAGTAGGTCGCAGCTAAGTGGTGGCCTAAGTCATTGAGGAAGTCAATGGAACCACACACTACTTGTGTGCAATCATTCACCTACGAATGTTTGGTTTTATACAGCGTGCGCTTTAATGGCGACATTAAAACACATGTATACGGTTTCGTGTTTTCTGATTTTTTAACCCCGTATTACAATAACAATATAATAATGAAAATAAAATAATTATTACATTATTATTTTTGTTTATTAATCTATAAAAAACGAATAACAAAATAACCGATAAAGATTATTATTGGAAAAGAAAAATATAAGTCCCAACTCGAGATTGGAACCCGGACCTACGTGTTCAATAATCGCACCTAAGACTATCAGCTATCGGTACCTGATGTAACGATTTCAATTTTAGCAATGGTATGAACCAACCAAGGTCATACGTAATTAGTAATTACGTAGCCTGTGTGCAAAAGCGACGGTGTCTTTTGTTTCGTTCGACGCCAGCCAGTGTGCGAATTATGAGGTGAGCGTTCTATGCACACAGACGTAGGTAAAAAATATGCAAAACTAAATAAAATCATAAATAGATGCAATAAATTTAGGAAACAACAAAAACACAATTCCAATAATATTAAACTAAGGAAGGAACGTGTTCTCCTAATAAATAAATTAAAAAACTATGAAATTAAATTAGAAGATAGTAAAAACATTTATCACATTGACACTCAGCGATTACAGTCTGAAGTTGGGGTACTTGAAGAGTCACTACATTTACATTATATTAAGTATGTGAGCTCTCAAAAACAAATAAAGGAACACATCCTCGCTGCAAACGAGTTGGTGGAAATGCGTAGTGGTGAGGCAGTTAGAGTAGACCCGATGACCCTGAGCACCACTCAATGTTCTTGTCAAAGGGAATCCAACCTTGAGGCTATCCAACCTGAGGGAACGGAGGACCCGTCCCAGTCTGGAGGCGCTCGGGACTGTATCCCCGATCAAGATACATCACATGTTATACAAGGCTCATCTCAAGTAGCACAGACGGAGACTTATGCTGTCACTATTTCTAGTAAAGTTTGTTGTTGTTCTGTTATGTTTTCAGATAGTTTAGGGAGAGGGTTTGGTAAATTATTGAGTAACAACCTGAGTCAATCTGCTGTTAATTATTATATGCCTGGGAAATTCTATATTCATATTCATATTCATTTATTGCGAAAATGGGTAATATAGGTAGGTAACATACAAAATATATAATAGTCTCTCCATAATCCGCCTGAAGGCATGCAATTTTACAAGGAAATGTTAAATAATTATATATTATGTCAATTAAGAATGTATGTATGTCAAACAATTATCAAAAATTAAATTAAAATAAATGACGTCAATAAATAAAGAATTACAGTATGTCATCTCTCATTATTAGATTGCATGTCATTTATAAACTCGTAAACACTGTAGTACGCTTTTTGCACAAGAAACTGTTTAACTTTACATTTAAATACATTAATGGTCACACTTTCTAATAACAACTTTGGCAGGTGATTATAAACTCGTGGCGCCATACAGAGTAGGTACATTCTCTCCCTGATGGCGTCAGCGTAGTTTGCTACGCTGACGACACGCTGGTCCTGGCGCAGGGGAGGTCGCATCAGGCGGCGGCCGACGCGATGACACGCGGGGTTGCGATAGTCGTGGATAGGATCCGGCAATTGGGTCTCGAGGTGGCATTGCACAAGTCCGAGGCCATGTCCTTTCATGGGCCCCGGTACGGGCCACCTTCGGGATCTCAACTGATGGTAGGAGGGGTTCACATCGGCGTCGAGACAACGATGAGATACCTGGGTCTCGTCCTCGACAGCCGGTGGAACTTCGTCGAGCATTTCCGACGTTTGGCCCCCAAACTGGAACGGGCCGGGGCCGCCTTAAAGCGGCTCCTGCCCAACCTGAGGGGGCCAAACGCCTCCTGCCGGAGGCTTTACGCGGGGATCGTGCGGTCCCTATATGGGGCCCCGGTGTGGGCGCGTTCACTGCGGCTTCGAGCCGCACACTACCTGAACGCGCCCCAGAGGGTGGTAGCCACAAGGCTAATACGGGGCTACCGCACGATCTCGCGCGAGGCGGCAAGCCTCCTTGCCGGACTGCCGCCATGGGATCTGGAGGCGATAGTCCTCGCGCGCCTGCATGATTGGCGCGCGGAGGCACTACGCCGGGGGGAAACTCTGCACCCGCGGCAAATCGCTGCGGAGCGGACGGACCTCCGGCGCGATCTCATGGCGGAATGGAAGGCGCGACTATCGCAACCCAGCGCAGGGCACGCCGCGATAGCGGCGATAAGACCCCTCTTTGAGGAGTGGCTAGAGAGGCGTCACGGCGTTCTCACCTTCCGCTTGACGCAGGTCCTCTCCGGACACGGATGTTTCGGGAGGTTCCTGCACATCATCAGGCGGGAGGAGACGCCCGGGTGTCACCACTGCCAGGATCGCCCGGAGGACACGGTGGAGCATACGGTGGCGGTCTGCCCTGCTTGGGCGGAGCCCCGCCGTGTCCTCGTAGAGGCGATCGGCAACGGCGGCGACCTCTCGCGTCCGGCCCTGGTGCAAGCCATGGTCCGGGGCGAGAGGGAGTGGGAGGCAGTCACCTCCTTCTGCGAAGCAGTCATGCTAGCGAAGGAGGTGGCTGAGAGGCTGAGGGAAAGAACCTCACGCCTCAGCCGCCGCGGGAGACGCTCCGGGCGTCGGGAGCCGCGTGACGACTCCCGGCCACCGTAGGCGCGGGCCTGCGGGCGGTGAGTATTGGGTAGCTCACCGTCCGATCAGGACCAGGCCCGTGCCGGACGGCGCGTTGTGTTCCACGCGCGCCTCAAAGAGAAAATGTCAGCAGAGGACGGGGCCCCATAGGGCCGAAGCCTGCCGGGGCGGCGGGATTTTCCGAAAGGTTAACCGCTGCCCTGGAACAGAAAGGGCTAAGGAAGGAACACGGATGGGTTTTAGTCAGTAAAAGTCTGACACTCCCTTCCGCTCCACCCAGAGCGGGAGGGGTCATTTGATGATTTCCCATCCAAAAAAAAAAAAAAGCTTATTTTATTCAATCAAGATTATTTTTTAATACTTCAATATTAAAAATACCTCTTCCTGATTGGTAGTAACTTTATAAAATTATATGTTTTTTGTCTTATCTCTTAAGAAAATTGCAAATTATAGTTTTGTATAATTTAGAAGCATTTTTAAAATTTTGTAAATGTAAGAACCATGGATCCGTTTTTTAATATATTTTGATGTTGACTTGAAAGAGCATGGCAGTTGAGAATAATGTCATGCTCACTTAAATGATGGTGGAGCGTGTGTTGGATCATTCGGTTCCTTACAAAATGGTTGAGCTAGGTGGTGCTGATCCCCCCCCCCCCCCCCGGTGGGTTCGGTGGGTGGGTGGGTTATTGTCGAGGCGGGGGGGCTCAGTAGCCGTGGCTTGGAGAACCACGGTGAAGCGAAGAGGAACCCCATGAGGGGCCGCTCGTCTAGGCTTTGCGGTTAAGCCGACGCCAGCGGGTAGGTTGCGGTGCCGTTTGGGCGACATCGCAGCCTACCTGAGGCGGGCCGCGAAGTCCCCCGTGAGGGAGACATCGCGGCTGAGGATTGGAGGCCGCGGCGGGAGAGGAGTGTCGGTGATACGTTGCCGCTCTCCCTACCTTCCGCGGCCTTGACGGGGCCGCCACCGTTCGATGGCGGACGCGGTGGGGCCGCAGGGGAAGAGGAGTGTCGGTGTTTCGTTGCCGCTCTCCCTATCCTCTGCGGCCGTAGCCCCCCCAACCTGGGGGGCATGCGGGGCCCGCCATTCAGGTGGGCGTGGGGGCCAGCAGGCAGCGGGTGCGGGGGCACCATTGCCTGTATTGCACAGGCCTCCACCAGTGTTGGACGGGAATGGCTAGGTGCTCCCGGCCATTCCCGTAGCCCCCCAATGTGGGGGGCATGCGGGGCCCGCCATACCATCTAGGCGGGCATGCGCCGGGAGGGCTATGGAAGTGAACGCTGTGCCTATTCCCGTGGCCCTCCCATCACGGCGATGAGGGAACACCGCTGAGTTTTAGTGGGTATACTGTCTTTCCGACAGGGAGTCCCACATACCCCGTCTCGTCCCCCGCGAGGCGGGCATGCATAAAGCATTTCTCAGCGACAAAAAAAAAAAAAAAAAAGGTGGTGCTGATCCACACGTCATGTTCGGGTACCGTTGTTTGAGACTGGTCATCTCTTAACTGCCAGGGCTTATTTTTAATGTTATATTTTAAATTGTTTCTTTCTTACATTGTTCTCACATATATAATTCAAGTTATGCAACCGATTTTTTTTCCATAAACTTTAAGCATATTTTTTGCTGTTACAATTTCGTACCAACTGAATAAAATAACTACTCTAATTTTTGTTTGTAGGAATAGAAGCAATAAGAATAATGTACCCAGGACTTTGTAATAATATCTTATATATTTAATAATATAATATCGTGCAATTTGAGTGAATTCGCAAGTTTTGTTGAATTTTGTTAGTTATAGGTACTTAAATATTAATATTCTGTTTTGTTTGATTTTATATTTTAGGTTATGTTTTTATAGCACTAAAAAAAAAGTTTTGTATTTTGAAAGTTTTGATTTTATGTATTGTTGAAAGCGTATTTTTTTTTTTTAATTTAGATTTTTATGTATTAGGCGTAAGTTGATTTTTCATTTTATTTGGTGTGTATTTGCTAAGCACTATTGCATTGGGTTCATCCTGTAAAGATAGTGTGTGTAAGTTTTTAATAAATAAAATAAATAAATAAAAAATCCTGATTTAAAAGAGTGTCCGTGGAGTTTCTTGCCCGTTCTTCTCCATAGAGATCTACGTTTTTGGAATGGGCGACTAGCTTCAACTTTCTGACTAACTGACCGACTATTTAATTTTGACAATTCAAAAGTGCCTGTAAATGGTTTAATTAAAATAAATTATTTGAGTTTGAGTCACACGCTCACAGGTCGTGGCCCGGCAGCGAGTCGCAAATTCTCGCGATCGTGCCGCGTGCTCCCGCGAGTTGACGCGCTTAGTGCTCACTACTTGAACGTTAGTACTATTACTTATTCTGTGGAAGAACTTACAAGTAGTTGTAAGTTCTTCCTACACTGACAGCTCTCCGGGACACTCCCCGCCGCCGAGTCGCTCCCGCGATGTGAGAAGCCACAGAAGCACTGTTGCCAACGACTTGCATTGCTAGCGGGCCCATCTGACGCATTGTATCAAAAGTAAAATGCTCAATACGTTTGCTCTGCAATGTACGGTTTAATATTCTCCCTGCTCGCTCTTCGCTCTGCTCGGATCGACCCGCGTGCTCATCCTCTTACGATACCTATCTATACCGTAGGTACCTATCTATTTTGGCGTCTTCTAACACAGACATTATCTGCTTAAAGGAGGCGCCATTCACCAACAAAATGTAAACAACCTATGGTCAAGAAATAAACATTTTTGTATTATTTTTTTTTTGTTTCTAGCGGTAAATATAATCCTTGACTATCCTTTTGTAACAATCTGTTTAATGTCACCACCGACGAATGCGGCACGTAGGGGCACCCGCGCGTCCTGGCGCGGCGCGGCGCGGCGCAACTCGCGTCAAAGTATCGTTAGCGCGCCGTTGCCGCCGCGCCGCCCCGCACCGCCGCGCCGCGCCGTGCTAATGACGTTACACCTGCCCGCGCGGTAATGGCTCGCGACGTGCTTCATTCAGCAACACGCTCGTGTTAGCATGTTCCAATATTCATCTACATCATTATCGTATTCGTACCCGAGCGACGCTGTGTGCTCCACAAACGCGTAGCTGTGGCTGCTGGATGTTAATCAGCCTGCCCAAACATCACAGATTCACAGCTCAACAAGGACATTAGTTAAATGGTTAGATTTGCGTTCGTGGACCCCGCACCGACTAATACGGAATTTGGATGACAGTTTGGCACACAGGTAGAGTATGACCTAGAAAGTTGTGTTAAGTATTGAAAACTAACTTCAAACTGCACATACTAATCTCAGATATACTTTAGATAATGGTGGTATGATTTTACAACTAAGTATTTTAAAACACAAAGCGTTGTTTTGTCTAATCTTACAGATGCGCAATAGTTTATCGTGTCAAATAAGCAGACATTTTTATAAAACCGATAGGCTTCAAACTACAAATTAATTATTATATTATGGGCACAAAATAAATATTATTTAATAAAAAAAAATAAGTTTAAAAAAAGTAGTAAGTATAATATAAAAATCTGAATCTTATTTTAATATTCAATATTTATGGGTGTTATAATCTCATAAGTTGTAAAATTGTCAATAAAAAATAAAGTCAAAATACGAAAAACAAAATAAATTACTGTCCTCCCTATGTAACATGGTTCAAAATGGCATTAAATGCATAATTGTATTTTTATTTACCGAGGGTCCGTATATTGGCGAGGCGTAAATAATATAGTACTATAATCGGTGTATATAGCGTATATTAATATACTGAAAATTACAAAGGCTCACACCAAACAAAAAAAAATATTGAAAATGCGGTAACGAACCATAGCGAGATCTAATTCGACGCCAACGCCATCTATCAAGCGGAGGGTCAAACTTAAATACTATTATTGATCTCGCCATGATTTCGCTGCCTTTCCGAACATACCGCCCATCAAGGACATATTGGCAAAATGTCCTTCTATACCACTACTACAATGTTTGAATACAAAAATAAATCTATATACTAATTTGCTACAGGTAATACACGTAGGCCTCTTTATTGTTGATAATTGGGTAAGTAATGTACCCACCCGAGTAATACCGTCAGGCCCAGGATGTTTTTCTTCGATCCTATCCATAACCACTTGCCAGGGGGCATATCGTACGATGCCCCCTGGCAAGTGGTTATTCGTCCTCCTTTACTAACACCGCTTCCCCAACACATGGCTCTGGACTTTTATGGTTCCATTTATGTCGCTGTAGGAATTGGTGAAGGTAATCGAGTGACCAACGAAAAAAAATTTAAATTTTGTAAATGTAAGAACCATGGATCCGTTTTTTATGATATTTTGATGTTGACTTGAAAGAGCATGGCAGTTGAGAATATGTCATGCTCACTTAAATGTCTCACTGATGGTGGCGCGTGTGTTGGATCATTCGGTTTCCTACAAAATGGTTGAGCTGGGTGGTGCTGATCCACGCGTCATGTTCGTGAACGGGCGCCGTTGGTTGAGACTGGTCATCTCTTAACTGCCAGGGCTTATTTTTAATGTTATATTTTAAATTGTTTCTTTTTTACATTGTTCTCACATATAGAAGCAATAAGAATAATGTACCCAGGATTTTGTAATAATATCTTGATTTAAAAGAGTGTCCGTGGAGTTTCTTGCCCGTTCTTCTCCATAGAGATCTACGTTTTTGGAATGGGCGACTAGCTTCAACTTTCTGAATAACTGACCGACTATTTAATTTTGACAATTCAAAAGTGTCTGTAAATGGTTTAATTGAAATAAATGATTTGAGTTTGAGTTTGAACGTCGCCAGAAATCTTGCATCATTCTCTGATGAAGTTTGCCATCGCTTCAAACGATTAACATTTTCCTTTTCATAATTTGAATCGGGAGGTAAAACTAGTGGCTCCCCTACCAGAAAATGCCCAGGAGTTTGAATGGTTAATTTATCCTGATCCTCCGCATACGATAAAGGCCTCGAATTAAGACATGCCTCAATTTGAGCCAATACTGTGATCATCTCCTCAAAGGTAAGAGTCGGATTCCCTATCACCCTCTTTAGATGATGCCTAGTGGACTTAATCCCTGCTTCCCACAAACCTCCGAAATTTGGTGAATGAGGGGGGATGAAGTGCCACTCCATACCATTATTCCCTAATTCTTCTGATAATTCAGGGTTGCAGGATGACTTTTCTTCGTTAAATAAATAAAGCAATTCGCGCGCTGCCCCTATGAAGTTAGTCCCATTGTCGCTATATAGTTCCGCACATTGACCACGTCTAGACACAAACCGCTTAAAAGCAGCCAAAAAACCTCTAGTGCTTAAATCACTAACTGGTCAGAATCTTATGTATTTATTTCTTGAAGGACCATATTTATTGCGGGCATATAACTTAGCGGGATGTAATTAATGCGGGATTGAGTTTAATGAAGTTACACAGTTTTTGCCTACAATAGGATGTGTGGAACTTACTTGGGAATCCTCTGGATGCCACTCGTTGACACGAGGAGTTGAGAATAGGTAGCACGTGTTCGCTGTTCTTCTGGATTCTCGGTGGTGCACTTCAGTGGATATTTGTATATCACACGCGTTTTTTTATTAGCGGCCTGTATAATATGCGTCGCGACGTAGTATTTAGGGGTTTTTTAAGAGGTTTTGTAGTTTTATTGCGGAGCGGTGACAACAATTTTATTAGCGAGCCTCGGTCTAGTTGCAACAGGTGAACTGACAATATAGCGACACTTTTTCTCCTCTGCTGTGATTGGTTGAAGGGATATGAGGGAAGGGAATATAGTCAGTTCAAAAACTGCGGTTGAATACATTAAAAAAATGTGAGATGCGTTCGGAACATGTTAATAATATTGTTTATGCAAACTTGCGCGAGCACTAACTGCTTCTAAATGCACAGCCCTAGTGGCCATACAAATAAATATAGCAATATCGTGGTTCATCACAGTCTTAGGTACCAATCAATATTTCTATACAACAAGCTTCCCGTAGAATTTAAAAGCATAAATAACGCAAACTTATTTAAAAACAAATTGAAGACATATTTATTGAGGAAGGGCTATTACAGCAGTGTCGATGAGTACCTAGATGATAAGCGGCAATCGTAATATTATCGTTCTAGATATTAATTTATTGATTGGAATTAATTTTAAATGGCACGGTTGACTTAATAGTCAACCAAAAAAATAATAAAAGAAACAACATTAAGTGTAAAAATGCACCATAATACATGCTAAACATTCCACATTATTTTACATTTTATAGTGTAGCCTTAATTAAAGGCTGCCACGGCATGCACTAAACATAGAAGGAGAAAATGTAGTAACAAAACAGGTTTTACATATTATAAGATACTCGTATATAGATTGATTGTTACATAAATGCAGATACCTAGCACCAACACCTATCGCTTTATTTTTTATTAAATTTAGAAACCTACGGCAGTAAGCCATAACTCGAATCGACCTTGATAACGATGAAAATTTGTTCCAAAATGCAACTTCTAAAATGCTTGTATGCACCTCCACTGTCCAATGTCCATATTAATTCTATGTTGACAACCTATTTGTTGAAATACATATTGATCATAATTATTGGTTGTCCATGTTTATTGCTAAATATTAATTTTTATTTTGATCCACTGACAATCTAATTTCAAATTAAATTCCAATAATCAAATTAAATTCCAATTATCAAATTAAATTCCAATAATCAAATTAAATTCCAATATTCGTATTAATTATTTAAGTTGTGTTGTTCTATTTTGTACCTTTCGCGACTCTTTAGTTCCATATTTTTCATGCCTTCCGGTTTTTCTCCAAAGCTCTAAACAGTGTGTGCATGACGGGTCACCCTCCAGTATCCAAGATTTTGGCTTTTATCGGATCCATCTCGTCTTTCAAATTCACTCACAAACGCTTAGAGCACTGACACATAACTTTTGCATAACACATTACATCATTGGCCATTTTGTAATTCCTTACATAACTTCTTTGGTGCATGTTGGGTGCGCGTACGTCAATCGAATAGGATAGGACGCTTCGAAATGTTGCCACTACATAAAACGTAAATCGTTTATTGAGGATGATATTCTCTTAGCATGTACATACATTTCCTTTTTGTTCGCTGTTTGTTTTTTATTTTTTTTTATTTTTCGATATTCCTGTTTGTTTCTATCACAATTAAATTAAATTGTATTATTTTGCTTTAAGTACGCTGTACCAGTACAGCGTCAGAATAACTGTTTGCTTTAAAAATATGTATAATTGTTTTATTATTTGTTGATGAATTGTTTGCTGCACCGGACGACGTCATTACGTCGGCGCCGGCTGTCGCTGAAAACCAGCGCTGGGGCTCTGTCTTGCATAGGGTCGCAGCATAATGCTGAGCGATAGCCGTTTTGCGTGGATGTGACGCATGTCAACTATTTCTTAATGTTTTATTTTCTTTATTTTCTTAATGTTTTAAGTTCATAAGTTCTTTTGTGCGTCATGTTTACCGCAAATAAACGTATTTTCTTTCTTTCTTTCACTTTAACTTCTTCTAAGTGTGTAACTAGATATTTCGGCCTTTTATACTTCACCACTTGCTGTCTTAAATAATCCGGACCTTTCCACCATATTGCAGTGGATTCAAGTTCAGCTGGGGAAACTCCGCACGAAGCACAATCTGCTGGATTCTGTTTAGACGACACGTGAGACCAATATTGTGTGTCTAATATGTTGAAAATATCTGAAACACGATTAGCTGCAAAGGTTTTCCAGCGGCTCGGTTGGCTGTCGAGCCAAGCTAGCACCACTTCACTGTCTGTCCATGCATGCCAATTGATCTTTGGTATATTCAGCACTTCGTCAACTTCTGCCATCAATTTGGCAAGGAGAACTGCACCACAAAGTTCTAGCCGTGGAATAGAAACTTGTCTAATCGGTGCCACTTTTGTTTTTGAAGCAACCAAATAAACATGACTATTTTCCATGTGATCCACAACCCTAATGTAAATCACTGCTGAATACGCCATTTTAGAAGCATCTGAGAACCCGTGCAGTTCAGCGCTCAAGTTGTTTGATTCTTGGTGTAACCAACGTGGGATTTAAATACTATCCAAAAAAACTAAATTACGGTGGTAAGTAACCCATTCTTGTAATAAGTTGTTTGGAATTACTTGATCTCATTCTAACCCTGCTAGCCACGATTTCTGCATAAATATTTTGGTTTATTTTGTTACAGGTGTCGTCAGCGGCCGGAGTTCTACTGAGCACTGAAGGACATCTTCGTTCGAATTCCAGGTAAGTCTCTCTGAAATTTTGCCTAAAATATAATATATTATATAAGCTAGTCTTACAGCCAATTACGGATTTACAATTTATTAGCTATACAAATACATGCAGCAGAAACAAAAATACAGAGCTATGTGAAATGGTAGCACCAACTAAGCATTTCTAAGTGTACAGTGTGCGTGAGTATGTAGGAGTATGCATGAGAAGTTGCGAATGGGTGTGTGAATATGTTATATGGTAAGGTATGTGGTGATTGTCTGTATACGTCCTATTCAATTCAATTTAGATTTATTTGTCAATTCGTCACATATTGACGTTATTAATTGCTTCCTGAATGTACCTTTTTTGGTGTTAAATATATCAAGATGAGAAAATCTCTTCATATAATTACTTAGCATCCTAGCAATTAATGAGTTTTGAGCGTAGTTTGTACCACTGCCACTGTGTGGTACATCAAGTAACTGCGTGTGCCTATAATAGTCTGTCGAGACGGAGCACTTAATCTTATAACTGAGTTGTTTAAAACGGTACTGTCAATGTTCCTATCAGTATTAAATAATAAAAATAACTGGAAATCAGTCATGTTTACACATAATTATCATAATGTAGCAAGCGTCCCTACTCGTGCCTGACGTCGTCAATGGATTGAGTACAGCACACCAGCGCACTCGAGCGTTGGATGAGTGGACAGCCTTGAGGACACCATGAGTGAGCATTTCAATAATAATTTGTGTGTCTCCTAGGCCCGTACTAACAAACGTTCCTCAGCCCAAGAGCTCGCACTTGATATAAAACTTGAGGTCATGATCCTATTCATAAGCACACAAACATAATAATTTACGTAGTCAAGTTACGGCTGGGTGTACGTTATCAGCCGAGTGACGGACTGATTAGTAAACGAAACTCTACACTTAAGTAAACAATAGGCTGGTGCGTGTACTCGGGATCGTAGTCGTGATTAGTGGCGCTACACTTGAGAGTTTGAAAATAGTTTAGGTGAAATTAATTAGTACGATCAAATAAAGTACTATGACGGTATTTTATGGTCTTCGCGATATTGTTTAACAAAAAATCTATACATATATAAAAAGGGATGCCTCGAATCCTTATTTTCTAATAGAGCCCTATATTTTTTTATAATTTCGAAAAAGTACCGCATTAGTAACCACTTTTTAACAAATTAAAAACGTGAGATGCTTGTGACAGTAAACAACAGAATTATGTGTATTGTTGTTTGGCGTCCTTTATTTTTGACACTCGACGCAGACGCTTCAGTCTGACGCTACATTGCGTTAATTTATTTTTACCTACTTTGTACGTTGAGTTAAGCATTTCTGCCGTATTGGGAAATAATACTCAACATTTTTAACTATTTAATCAACTTTTAACGTGTTAAAGTGCTATTTATTAAAGTTCTAACAACATGACATAGCAATAACGAAATGTGATGAATATTATTCTAAACTTCGGCCAATGTGAAGTAATCGACACGAGATCAAGGCATCGAGCACAGCGCCTTGAGGATGAGATACTTTTCTATTCTTTTATCTGGTAGATCGGTGGTCCCGACTAGGTATCTGTAGGTATAGGTACCTTCGATGAAGTGCGTCGAGACCTCTGCCGTTTCATGTGAACAAGCACACAGCACACACCTATCCTTACATAGTTGAGTATGTAAAGCTCACTTAAAATAATTGTGATTGCTCGTCTAACACCGCCACCGAGTACCGCCCGACTCCACCCAGCCTGTCTCTCTCAGCCTCTCTCTCAACATAATACATTACTCAAACAAACTTCATTTAACTAATCGCATTGTCTAACGTAAGTTAGTCGTCTTGTAACCATAACCTAATTAACAAAAGTTCTGGTGCCAAGCAGCGACGACGCGCAGCACCGCGTGACCAACACGCGACCCCACGTCGCAGCCACGCCACAGCCACGTACTCTCCACGCTGCAGTCACAACTACGCTGCGATGAGCTTTTCAAACGTCGTTTACTGGCTCTTTAGTAATTAAATGAATACGTACTTCAATATTAATTGCAACTTTATGTTAACTAAGGATATATTTAAATCCCCAGCGGCTGATAGCTATTTTAATCTCATCTATGGCATCGATAAACGGTCCTTACGTAACGTGATAGTTCGTTTTTAGACCTTTCCCACACACTACAGTCTACAGTCCATCGAAGAGGTCTACCTGCAGAGGCAGCTGCAGGTAGACCTGTGCGGCTTGTTTTACTGCGCAGGCAACCGGAGCAAAATCGAACATCAGTTATTTCGAGTACCGTACGTGTGAAACGAACTGCAGAGCTCGCACGCTGCGACATGTGCACCCCGCGCCGTCATACCTGCACAGCAGACCGTACGGTGGATCGTGCTGTATATGGCTGCGCCTCTAGTGCCCTCATACACAGTGACGTACTAACATGCCATGGTCGAAATAATACAAAGTGCCTGAACGTGCCTTCGAGTGCCTTAACCTAATATTGTAATCAGCTTTCGGATCCCAATTTACATAGATACTTACAATGTAGGTATGTGTTGCGACGGACCCCACCAACAGGCGCCGTGCGGGGTCGCGCGTGGTGTGCGTGTCACACACGCAAACTAATACTCATGCGGATAGTGACCACTGATACGAGCTCCTTGCCTCACACACTGACGGTACAGCTGTTAGGCAGTGCGCGTGAACCGATCAGTCTCGGGACAGGCGCGCTACGCAGTGTGCTGCGTTTCTCGTCTAATATGCGCTCGTATTTTAATATCCCGGCTGTTCGTCGTCGTCTTGTAGCGTTCGGAGTTATTCTGTGATTCAGCACCCACCTCCCCCTCTTACCCCCGCTCCCCGCGCCGACGTCGAGTCGCGGCGCAATTGTTTATGCAAACCAGAGTTACGGCCGCTTTACCTTACATTAAGCATACGGAAACTAACTGAAAAATTCACTGTGAAGAATTTACCCGCGAGCAGATCCGAGACGTCTTAATACAGTATGCGGGTATCACTCAGCGTGACAGCGGTGACGTGAATAACACAGAATAGCTGAAGCATTGGTTTACTTTATTTTAAACTGGTTGTATTTGTGTGTGGTGTGTGAGAGCCGACGCTATTGTGGCTTCGACAGGCGGCTGGAGACAGGTAGTACGAGATGAAAGCCGGCGGAAGCGAGCGCACGGTACCTACCAATCGTAATACCGGCCGTAATTTCCGCACGTCGCGCGCACGCCTCCGCACACCGCCGCGCACCGCCGCGCACCGCCGCGCACCGCCGCGCACCGCCGCGCATCGCCGGACACCGCCGCGACTGTGTCTCAATGTTATTAGATACGTCGCCTCGATAACGTAGTGTGTCTCCCTTACTAGGTAGGTCCACGTGTTTTGCGCTATTTTCGTAGCCACGATTTGAATAGGTTATGTTGTTCCTATGACAAGACATGTATGACTGTGCGCTCAGCTTCGCGGCGCTTCAGTATCGAGCGCAGAGACGCTTCTAAGTCCGCGGCTGATTGTGTGCGGAGGGCGGGCCTCTTGTTAATAGCGCCTTTTAAATATTCAAGAGCAGTCATTAGGACGCTAACTTCATCTGTTTCCGCTCATTATCCGGAGCACCTCGGGGACGCCGACAGCCCGCGTTACTTGTTCTCAAGGAGACGAAAAAACTTAGTAAAATAAATCACTGCTTCATACCTACACTTACAAGTTATAGGACAAGGTTGCCACTGTATGACCACTGCATTTCTTCACACCGTTTGTCTACTGCTCCTACTTCCAAAGTATTCCAATACCAAGCTGCAGCTAAATGTAAGTACCAATAATCGGGTGACAGTCCAGATATAGGAGCACAATGCATTACAATTTGTAAAAACTCGTCATACAAGCACGACACAACACGGCACGGCGCGACACAATACGGCGCGGTGTTATCTGGCGCCGGAGAAGCGCGACGCGGGCGCCCATCGGATACGTCGTGCGTCTCGCGGGCGCAGCGCCGCGCCGCCGCCGCCGGCCCGCACTAGCTCATGACGTTATCTCTCAGGTACACTGCGCACACAATGTGAGCCGCATGTCCTACTCATGTTCACAACTTTATTATTTGTGTTCGTGCTCTGTAACTGTACAGAACGATGAATGATATTACGAACGATGAATTATATATTTAAAGAATATATTCTTTGCGAGTTACGAGCAATATAAGAAATGCTACGACAATGTAAAAATAAAGTCGTGACCAGACCGCGATTCGGCCACGGCCGGCGGCTAATCTCAACGGAGACTAGCCTTCGGCGCGGGACATATTATAGTGCACAAGTGTGTGCGCAAACACAGGTGCACTCCCTCTTTCCTCACTCTCACAGTCCGATGGGACGGCAATCCGATGCGACCGGAGAGAAATCAGGCGCAGGACCAACAGCTTAACGTGCTTTCCGAGGCACGCGCGTATCACACCGCCAACTTCCAAATTCCGGGCTGTTACTAAGAAACCGACAGAATGAGAATGAGAATGTACCGACAGTGTAGAGAACACGGTCATGGTGATGAATGTCATTGAACGAAAGAGACGGCACATGACACGACAGTCAATGTACATGCAAAGGATCAGAAGGTTCACCCGTGATGAACAAAATATACAAACTACTATATACTCGTACCGTCGATACGACACTAACACGACGACGATACGAGGGCTCTTTAGTCAACTGAGGCCGCTCGAACTTATCCCGCGGGATGAGTTGACCTAATGAATGTTTTGAATCGGTCAAGTATTCATTTTAATAATTCATATATTTAAATGCCTTTGAAAAAGGACATTCAATTTTTACCTTATTGAAAAAAAATCCGGTTCACGTTTCCAATTTTTCTTTCCATGAAAATCTAATTCAGACTATTCCGAACATTTCAAAACAAAAAAATAGCCAAATCGGTCGGTCGGTTCTCAAGTGATGCGTTTACCGGACTGAAACTAATATTAATAAACTGATGACCAAACCGCACTTAGCAACATGTTGTTTCCGTGCGGTTACTGGAAGTGCGCAGGTGCGGTTCGGTCAAGTGCTGTTGACATCAGTGCTCTGACGGGAATACAAGAGGTATTCCCGTCTTTGGCAATCTATATAAACGTATTACTATCTGTAAAGACAGTTAATTCTATTTGTAATTTGTAAAACAAAATTGTAAAATGTTGGCGTAGTGGCTGAGCGATCGACTGCTGCGCTGCCTGTCGCGGGTTCGATTCCTGCACGCAGCAAATATTTGTATTCCCTACAGCTAGTTGTTCCGGGTCTGGGTGTTTGTGTATGTGAGTTTAAATGTTTGAAAACGCACCCACGACACAGGAGTAAGTCCTAATGTGGGGCAACGTTTATATAAAAAAAAAGACGTGTATTCGTTTTTCGGTGCGTGCTTTGTTTTCCGTCAGTTGTAGGAAGTGGGTATTCTGTACATACGTTGTCACTTAACTGGTCATGCCGCCAGTGCTGGTGTGCGATTTTTGGCTCACGGCCAGCCACCGCACCGCGCCGCCTCCGCACCGCGCCGCCTCCGCACCGCGCCGCCTCCGCACCGCGCCGCCTCCGCACCGCGCCGCTGCCGCACCCCGCCGCAGTCGAAGGGGCAAACCGAACTATTCACTGTCGGGTATCAATGAGTGTCACTGATCTGTCTAACTACTTAATGCTATGAAACTCGAGGGACACTCATCATGGGGATTGCACATTGTTCTAAAAGGTACCCGTCGGCGTCGACTGACTTATCCTAAGACTTTTTTTACTAAATAAATGGACAGATACAATTCACGACTTGTGTCACTTAAAAGTTTCGTAATAATCAAACATATTTCAACACACAGAGGATGTTCTGTGTTGTTGATGGTAGTGGTGCGCGGAGTGTGGGGGTGTGGCGCGACGCAAACCAGAAATATAGTACCGGAACATTGATCCGCCTTCTTAAGTCAAGCTAAATTATTGTATTAACTTTTAGAACCTGTAGGTATAAACTGGCTCACTGAGCTACGGAATTATAAATGCAGTGAAAGTCGTAAAACAAGAGTAAAGCAACAACGGCACCAGCCGAAGCCCGGCCCGGCATCGGCAGCCCGGAGCCCGAACAAGCGCGTGTTCCAGCGTCATGGCATGTGGCACTGCAAGGACCGCGTACATCACACAACGTATAATATTTTCATTACGTTTTGGTCCTATCGTTTCTCAAGCCAACATTCTACAGTTTCTGTTGCCATCTCTCCAACCGGCAGCATTGGCAGCTCGGCTGACTGCGCAGTGCCCACAGACAACGCTCGTTCTCTATATACTTTCACTTGACAACACTTTCATTTCGACAAGTTTTTGATATTTGTTTGTCGCCGAAATGAGACTGCGACTAGACTTTGAACGTCTTAAACTACGAGAATTAGCCTTCTGATCGATGAAATCAGCCACAAGTGATCATCAACAAATAAAAATGAATGAAAACTAGCATAATGTACGGTTATCGATGGGAGGCGCAAGCGGTGAGCGGCGACTCACCGCGTAGCAGCGCCAGAGACCGCTACGACACTGCTACGATTACGATTACGTAGCATACTATGCGGCCGCATGCGCTACGCCGTAGCATATTCTACGCGGCAGCTTGTGCTACGCCGTAGCAGATGTACGGCCGCATGTGCTACGAGGTATCTAATCATAATCATAATCATTTATTTGCCAATAATGTAGGTATACAAATAAGATGTTTTTATGTCAATAGTACCGATACATTTTACCTTCTGGCGTGCAAATGCTTTCAAACAATTAATATTATAGATACAAGATACCACAGAAAAATTAAAATTGAATAAATATTTGTCAGTTGTAAATTAATTGATAAAGATTAGTCAACAAATTAATCGTCTACTTACCTATACACATACAGTAATACAATGTCAAACAGATAATTCTATGTCAAACAAAACAAATAATAATAAGAACTAAGCGTCATCACAAAAACAAAACAAACAAAATATATATATATATATATATATATGTATATTCAAGGACAATTTTAATTAAACAGGTATATTATAATTGTTGAGCAACATTTTACTTGATTGTCTTGTCATACAAAAATTCCTTGATTGAGTAGTAACTCTTGTCCAGTAGCAGTTTTGTTAACTGCTTTTTATACATTTTAATAGGTACCGATTCCTTTAAATTTCTAGGCAAGTTATTATAAATAAGAGGACCTATTTGTAGAATATTTTTTTTAAGTAAGGCTGTTTTATGGCCACCTGTGTACAGTAGATTTTATATTTGGCCCTTATTGGTCTAGTATGCTGCCTTATATCATCCATTGATGTAAATAAGTGCAGATTTGTTCTAACGAATAAGGCGACTTCTAATATATATGTCGGAGTTGGTTGTCAAATCAATTGTGGGTAGTCAACAGAATTTGGTATGATTTGTGTTTATTATTAATTTAGGTGATTTTTACTATCAATTATTGTCTAATAAATCGAAACATAATTTATTCAGTACTCGGTGTACGCAGTAATTGATTTTTAGCAACTTATTTCGATAAATTGTTCCCGTTGGTTTTATTCAAAACAACGGATGACATGTTAGTTTGTTTTTAAAATGATTTAATTTGTGAAATCACCATTGTTTATTTATGACAATTATTCTTGTATTATTTGATTACTTTATAGTGTAACGGCGGCTTGCGCAACATTTGGTCTAAACAGAATTTACTTAAATGCGTTTATCTTGCTAAATATGTTTAGCCTAAATACAATTAAGAAGGTCTTGCTCACGTCCGTTTGGATGGTAATTTAACTAATCGTAGTTAGGGAGTCTAGGGAATAATATTCTCACATGAGTGCAATCTAACGCACCAATTACTCTAGGGAACTTTGCAATTCTATAGAAATCATACGCTGTTTTATTTTGCTCTTCTGTTGTGCTTGGAAATTTTATATACATCTTAAACAATAATGCAATGGCATGAGTAACACGATGCACTATTCTACAAGCTGTGCTTTCATGTACACCAATCATGTAACCACAAGTTATTAGCTGACTTCCTGTCGCATAAAATCTCAGCGTACATAAAAGTTGGTTCATAGGAGTGACTGATTTGATCCTGCAAAACAAACAAAAATAGCTAATTAGCTACCTATCTATTTATTGAATATTCATTAATAATGAGTACATTTTCTTACTTGTTGCTGGTTTTTAAATGTGGGGCTATTTGCTGTAACAAAATTATAGTGGTTTCTTTCGATAGACGAAACCTTCTGAAGAATTTGTCGTCCGAATACATTCCACATAAGTCTGCTCTCTCAAACGATTCCCTCGGTCTGTTGATATATTCTATAATCTCCTCATCGTCGTCAGAATACAATTCCCACAAATCCATCTTACAAACTTCCTACCGAACTTTTTACAATCTTTTATTAAATAATAGTAAAATTTCTATAGGTAACCTCAAAATGATGACGCGCGATTGCTACTAAACGTATTTAGCGACGCTAAATAGCCATCTTTGGGTATTTAACTTTGACAGTTCGTTAAACGTTATTAGTGCCTAAATTTTTGTTGTGCAAGACGCTAATTATAATTAGCAGACTAAATGCGTTTACGTCGCTCTTAAACTGTATTTAACGACGATGCGCAAGCCGCCCTAAGTCTTATTAGGTTTAGCATATTTTAGTGTTTTGTATCAAAAAAACGCGTGACGTGCGTCATCGGACAGAGTTGTCATTCATCCTATAAAAGAGGGTGCACTTGTTTTGCTAGTCAGTCGGTCTTCGGATTCGACTCAATACAGAGCACCTGCTCCCGACAAAACTGTCGGTTTACCTGGTACAGCGCTGCTGTATATTTACATAGCTGTGTTGGCTTGCTAAATAGCGAGTAGATACACTTTGTGTTGGGTGGCTTGGCCGCTATACGAACTGTGACCCTGAAGGGTTTGTTCGATTAACTGTTTTTAATATTTACCCATTATTGTGTCTTATGTATAATGTATTTTTGGAACTGTTTATACCATCCTGCTTATCCCAACAACACATTGAACTCCAAGCCCTGACGATATATACCGCTCGGCACTCCTGATCCTACATATATAAGGATGGAAATGTCAGAATTTTTAGTGCTTTAAATACTGGTTGACAGCTTTCTGTCGACTTAAGAGCAGTCATTGACCTTAGGCAGCGCTTTTGCGCCTTAAATATTCGTTCCCCGTTCGGTGCAGTTGCCCCAAAATATTATACCAAATCTTGATAACGACGCCGCTAGACCATGGTATGCTGTCAACAAGGCATTGATATTTAATTTTTTGGAGAGGATTTATAGTATATAGGCAGTTTTACTTAATTTTTGGCACACGATTTCGGCATAAGGTTCCCATGTCAATTTATGGTCAACTAGCTGCGCCCCGCGGTTTCACCCGCATAAGTTTCGATCCCGTGGGAATATCGGGATAAAAAGTATCCTATGTGTTATTCCTGGTTATAAACTATCTGTGTGCCAAATTTCATCCAAATCCGTTCAGTAGTTTTTGCGTGAAAGAGTAACAAACATCCATACATCCATACAAACTTTCGCATTTATAATATTAGTTTATGGTCAATATGTATTCCTAGGAATTTTGCCTCTAAGGTTGACTCTACGTGTTGACCATTGTATTCGGCAATTATATTCTGTGGCTGAAGCCTCTGGTAAAAATGTATAACTTTAGTTTTCTGTAAATTTAAAACTAGATTATGTTTATTGAGCCAATCTATTATTGTTTTAAGTGTGCTGTTTATTTCAATCTCGTATTTATTTTTATCTCCGCATTCAATTATGGCTGTATTGTCGTCCGCAAATAATGTAATCGGTTGATGAATTTCACAAGGCAGATCATTGATATAGATTAAGAACAATAATGGCCCGAGGACACTACCTTGTGGCACCCCAAATTTAATAAATCTACAATTGGAAAGATATTTAAGTTCGCGTTTAGTTCTAGTACAAATTCTCGATATTTCTGTGTATTGCTTTCTACCCGTGAGGTAAGATTTTATTAGGTTTAATACGTTGCCTCTTATACCGTAATAGTGAAGCTTGTCTATGAGTATGTCATGTTTTACGTAATCTGAATGGGGCCCATTGCTATATTCAACTAAAGCCCATCAGTAAAAGTAGTTATAGTATATAATTGTGGCGCAATTAATGCCTGGTACATGGTGACATTAGATTCCACTAGCGCTATCTAGTATCAAGTAGCACAATTAATAGAGTCAGTAGCGCCATCTAGTATCGAGTAGCAGAACTAATAGACTCAAGTTACCACTAAGATCCTTCTAGAAATTTCGATGCTAGAAATTTCTAGAACTATCGACATTTGGTCAGTCGGGGTCGGTATGTACTCGAAAATTCTAGATGTTTCGACAATAGAAGGTTCTAGAACTATCTGCGGCACTATACAGGGTTATTTGTAAAACACCAGCAACCTCTTAAGAGGTCATTTTACTCATCATTATGAACAACTTTTACTATGGGACCAAAACTGAAATCGCGAAAAAAAAATCAGCTGTTCCCTACATTAATTTTCGCATAACTCGTCAAAATGTAGGGAGCAGCTGATTTTTTTTTTCGTGATTTCAGGTTTGGTCCTTTAGTAAAAGTTGTTCATAATGATGAGTACAATGACCTCTTAAGAGGTTGTTGTTGTTTTACAAATAACCCTGTATAAGCCGGGATGAGCCACAACCGGGCAGAGTCGGTGCACAGCGATACAAGCGAATACATCGAAAGAGACTTAAGTGCAATTGTGTTTTATAATTAGTGTGTTTGGGTTGTTATTTGCGTTGTTTAATTAATGTGTAATTTTTGGGTAATTTATATCGGCAGTTTTTATTGTCACGAACCCCGAAGCTCGTAACAATTGGTGTCAGAAGTGGGATTAAAATCATGCCTATTTTACCTAAAGACGACACGGAGGGTATCCGTATCCGGAGTCAACGCCAACAGGAGACGGACCAGAGACGTTTTGGTGGAGCTATGCCGCAGCGGTCGGAGGGCCAGCTACCAACCACGGAGGCCGACCCGTCCGCAGCAGGTCCAGTATCAGCAGCACCAGACTTTGCTGCCCTGATGATGATGCTGCAGGAGCAGTCCCGACCGACAGGAGGAATAGGCTCGATGGTTGCAGGAACAGCTACAGCTGGACAAGGAGGAACAGGCTCAACGACAGGAGGAACAGGCTCGTCAGTTGTAAGAACAGCTCCAACGTGATAAGGAGGAGCAAGCGCGCCGCCAGGAAGAGTAGATGCTCCTTATGAAGGACCTTCACGCTACCTTCGGGAAAGACATGAAGGAGGTAAAGGATAAGGTTGCTCAATATGACAACCGCCTGTCGAAAGCTGAGATCCGAATCGACCAAGTGAATAATCGGGTTGACAACGTGATGGCTGACGTGAAGAAAACCGTGATGGCTGACGTAAAGAAAACGCTGGATTACCTTAAACTTGGGAATCGAAATCCAGTTTGAGGCTGTCATGAAGGAATGAATGGTAAGAATAAAACTCAGGCCATGACTGCCCTCACCCTAGGCCTGCGCGACCAGGCCTTGGAAGCTCTCGGTAAGAAAGTGACTTACGAGCAGCTTCTTGAGGAATTGGAGGCATGGCGAAGCTCACCTGGAACACGTGTTACGTGCGCAGCTCAAGGATCGCGTGCAACGCAGTAACGAAAACCTGCGGCACTGGACCCTTGAAGTGGAGAAGCTTGTGCGTAAAGCTTACCAGTCCGTACCTGCGCTTATTGATGGGAACCTGGTGCAGGCATTCATCGATGGCATCCGCGACCTTGAAGTTAGAGCTGCTGTGAGGCTCGGGCACCATGAGACGCTTAAGGACGCCTTGGCCCATGCACTGGAGGTGGAAGCTGTGCGGCAGGATCATCGTTCCTATCGCGTCAGGGAGGTTGCAGTGGCTACAGATCGCGACCGCAATAAAGGATACAGCCCTAGGTGCTACGGCTGTGGGGAAAGGGGCAACCTTCAATCCAGTTGCCCTAAGCGAACTGCAGAAAGAGAAGACGGCCGATCTACAGAGGGCAGTTCAGCTAACAACACCGCCCAGCACCAGCAGCAGGGAAACAAGTAATAGCCAGGACTACGGGGCGGGTGCTGGCTGATGTTCAAAGAGCCCAAGGGTTTCGATCACACCCCAAGACGGGAACCGCCTAATCATCAAGGGCGAGGTTAACGGAACGCCGTGTAAGCTGACCATAGACACTGGAGCCTCTCGGATGGTTTTCAGTTCCCAACTCATAAAACGGTTCCTTGGGGACTCCGCATACAACCGAGAACGCATTAATTTGGTAACAGCCACAGGTCAGCGCATACCCGTCCATGGAGAGAAAAAGATGGAGTTGAAGCTAGTCAACAGAATCTACCTGCATAATGTCATCGTGGACAATTGCATCCTGGGCCTTGAGTTTATGAGGAAGAATTGTTGCGAAATTGACGTCAAGCAAGGTGTTTTGAAATGTCGACAAGAGGAACTTTTCGTGGAAGGGGCGTTACCAGAGCATGTGTACAGCCTTAAAAAGATTGTTCTTCCGCCGAGATCGGAAACGATTGTGCCGGTTAGTCTTCCTCGGAATCCTGGGCCAAACATCGTAGCGGTATAGTTAATAACTTTTTCTTACTTTTGTCTTAACCTAATGTGACTACTTATGTGTAAACTTATAAAAACTATGTACATAATGGGAACTCACCTGATGCTGGCAGCGGTGAAATGCAAATATATCTGTATAAACTGTCTGTGATATACATATATTGAATAACAGCTACATGCTGGCCACTGTGTACTCCGGACTAGACACTAATTTCTAGTCTTGTGTGTGCATTATACTATTGGGACTTAGTAGGTTGAAACTATATCAGTAACTTGTACTTACTGATATCTGAAGGCCAATTATTCTCGTAGGTAATTTAAAACGTTCAAAATCTAGTCGCAGTCTCATCTCAGCGACAAACAAATGTCAAAAAGACTGTGAACGGTCTTAAAATTACGAGAATTGCCCCTCTGATCTGTTGCTATCCTATTCTATTAACTGTGATATTATCTAATGAAATTGTAAATTCACTTGATATAAATGTAATAAAATAAAAATTAAACTACTAAAGTACACCTACCACAAAAATAAACTATATCTAAAACTTAACATGAACTACAATTAAACAAATGATCACTGGCGCTATTTTAGGGGATACTGGTCATCCCAAGGGATGTCTATTTTTATTGCAGAGCAGGTCACTACAATAATAAAGAATTTATTGCATGAACATTGCACTGCATACATTAATAATAATAATAATATATGTTTATTCATCAAAAAATTACAGACAGTAAGTTACAGCAACAATCAGTGGGTAGAGAGTTATACAGTTAATTAAGTTGTAAATTCTGTACTAAAATTTTTAAAACCCTGCCTCTCAAACTAGGTGGTAACCTATATTTTGAGAAACAGTGAACGGCCACAAAATTCATAATATACACTATTATGAACATGTTACAACAATTTATGAACATACTCGATCTACCGGTGCAATCTATATATATAAAATTCAAAGTCCTGACTGACTGACTGACTGAGACATCAACGCACAGCCTAAACCGCTGGTCCTAGAGACATGAAATTTGGAGGGTGTATTCTTCGTGAAGAGTAGGTATCCACTAAGAAAGGGTTTTTCGAAATTCCACCCCTAAGAGGGTGAAATGGGGGGATTATGTTTGTATGAAAAATCTTATTAATTAAGTTAATAAACTTGAAACTTGGCAACAATACTTGCCTAAGTAAGTAATAAAGTTTATCATTATAAGTTTTTCAAACTACCCCTCAAAGGGGGATATAGGGGTGTTGAAGTTTGTGTGGAAGAAATTAATGCGCGGTCCGATTAACTCGAAACTCAGTATTGATACTTTCGACAGAAAATAATTAATAATAAGTATGTAAAGTTGTCGAAAATTGTCCCCTGACGGGGCAAAAAGGGGTAATTCGGTTTTTAGGGGAGGATTTGAACTTGAAACTGTATGTTACATTGTCACGCCCAAACCACTGAACTTCTGATTTGCCAAAGAGATAGATGGCATCCTGGGGAAGCACATACTTTTTATCCTGGTAGCACGTTCCCGTGGGATAACTTCCGGCATCCACGCGGGCGAAGCCGCGGGCAGAAGCTAGTCCAAGTATAAACCACAAAAACATAATTATTATCACACCACACATGGGAGTCTATCACATGAGAGTTTTGATCATGCTTCTCTGTAACATCTATACACAACTCCAGCCGGTCAAAATTCGTAGTCTAGCTCGACTGCACCGTCCTTCCTTCGGCACTGATAAGACCTTGGCTCTTTCTCTCTCGATATCTGTCGATCCAAACGGGAAATGTACGGGAGCAAAGTGGGCCCTACAGCTCAAAAATCCCGCTTTTAGGAATAGTACCGCGTTTGTTGTATTTGCGACGCGATCGACCTTTCTTGCCCTCAACCATAGTAAAGCCTGGTAAAGCCATCCTTGTCCATTTGACTGGTTTTAAATCCGGCGCCTTCCGCTGCTATAACTCATGTGTCTCATTCATCGACGCTACACAAGCAACCACTATCCACAACAATCTAGACAAGCAACAACTATCCACAGTTGTCAACTTTGGCAGAAGCCTGAAGTTTTCTTCGTGTGGTTTTCCTTGTTGTGACGGTCGCAGAGTCTTCTAAGATGTTTATGAACTCGTAACACATTTTGTTAAAATATATTTATTATTTTCTTTCGCAATTGACACAAACATGATTGACATAGCCACTGTTTGACGTTCGTACGGTGGTCGACACAGGTCATACGTCACGTGTCGACTGGTCATGAGTTCATGACTACTCTTTGCATGTCGCACGTATCGTAAACTAAGGCATGTCGCGTGTCTTTCCTGCGAGAAATTCTCGAATCGACATGGCGAGAATAGCTCGGCTTGATTTTGTCGAGGAAATTAGAGTCGAACGTCAATAACGAACGCGAGATGCGTGAGAACTGAAGGCCAATTCTCGTAATTTAAAACGTTCAAAATCTAGTCGCAGTCTCTTCTCGGCGACAAACAAATGTCAAAAACTTGTCAAAATCTAGGGAAATAAGATGTATTTTTGACACATTGAGACTGAGATCAGACTGTGAACGTTCTTAACATTACGAGAATTACCCCTCTGGGCTCCATTATTCAGTATTTTTTCTAGTGTCTTCGATAATGTACCTACTCAGTACAGACATAGGCCTATAAATAGTTCGTAAGTCGCTCTCTGTCCCCACCCTTATACACAGGAGTCACTATAGCTTTTTTCAAGGTGTTTGGAAATACGCCAGTGGCAATACAGACGTTGCAAATGTGCGTAATAGTGGTAGTTGTGCGGTGTACAGTCAACAGCAAAAGTAGATGATCAAAATCAGAAATTCAATATTAATTAACGAAGTTCGCGCCAGAACTGTGTGGCGTCGAAGTGATTTAAAAGTATGTCAGACTCAGTGTCATTCTTTGATCAAAAGACCAATTCTCGTAATTTAAAACGTTCAAAATCTAGTCACAGTCTCGATGAGATTTAATGTGTATTGTATTATGTGACATAATAATTATATTGTGTATATTATGTATTGTGTATTAGGTATTTATTCTTTTTACTAGGTATTAATTTAGACTGAAACTGTGTTTTTATCTTGTAAAATTTATAAATTTGTGCGCCTCGCTAGGCAATTAAAAATGTACTTGCTGCGTGGTTTGTATGTAAACGCGTTTCATGACAACGAAATTACCGTTTTCTTTATATAGTTACCGACTACCGTGCGTAAAAGACACGTTACAATAATCCGGGGCATTGCCAAATGACGCGACGGGAAATAAACGTCATAAGCCGCCGTGAGGCTACCCGCGGGGGCCGCGGGCCGAGCGCGACACCCGCCGGCTGCGGTGCGGCTCCGGCGCGGCACCGGCCCCGGCTCAGCTCACCCGCGGCGCCTTATCAGTTAGACAAACGACTTCACCGCCGTGAGGCTACCCGCGGGGGCCGCGGGCCGAGCGCGACACCCGCCGGCTGCGGTGCGGCTCCGGCGCGGCACCGGCCCCGGCTCAGCTCACCCGCGGCGCCTTATTATCAGTTAGACAAACGACTTCACCGCCGTGAGGCTACCCGCGGGGGCCGCGGGCCGAGCGCGACACCCGCCGGCTGCGGTGCGGCTCCGGCGCGGCACCGGCCCCGGCTCAGCTCGCCCGCGGCGCCTTATCAGTTAGACAAACGACTTCACCGCCGTGAGGCTACCCGCGGGGGCCGCGGGCCGAGCGCGACACCCGCCGGCTGCGGTGCGGCTCCGGCGCGGCACCGGCCCCGGCTCAGCTCACCCGCGGCGCCTAAAGGTTATAGCACATTACACCAGCACCGCAACTGCACAGCTGCAGCACGGCGTCGCCTCGAATTTAGGCTACGGCTTGCTGCCAGCGCGCTAACTACGCGTCGTCCGCAGGGTGCAAGCTCGCAGTCCGCGCGCCGGCCGCAACTTGTAAGCTCACAGTCCGCGCGGTGGTCGCGAGGTGCAAGCTGCTGTCACCGCGAACTAAATATTGTTATATGGCATATATGGCGGTGGTGCGCGGGCGACGCGCGACGGCGCAGTGACGTTGTTTCGCTGGCGACTCGGAGTCGGCGCGTAATAAGCATGCGGTCGACGCGCTGTAAGCACATGATCCGCTCGCTTGCAGCACGCGGGCTGCGAGTCGAGTTCTCGACTGCCCGCCGTTGGCTTTTTCATATTGACGTTATGAAATATATTTTACTACACACAATTTAATGCTCTAAATTGAATGACAAGTTAAATGCTGGTTTGGAGCGGTGCCGTTGCGGTGCCGGTATAATGTGCCATGACCTTTATCAGTTAGACAAACGACTTCACCGCCGTGAGGCTACCCGCGGGGGCCGCGGGCCGAGCGCGACACCCGCCGGCTGCGGTGCGGCTCCGGCGCGGCACCGGCCCCGGCTCAGCTCACCCGCGGCGCCTTATTATCAGTTAGACAAACGACTTCACCGCCGTGAGGCTACCCGCGGGGGCCGCGGGCCGAGCGCGACACCCGCCGGCTGCGGTGCGGCTCCGGCGCGGCACCGGCCCCGGCTCAGCTCACCCGCGGCGCCTTATCAGTTAGACAAACGACTTCACCGCCGTGAGGCTACCCGCGGGGGCCGCGGGCCGAGCGCGACACCCGCCGGCTGCGGTGCGGCTCCGGCGCGGCACCGGCCCCGGCTCAGCTCACGCGCGGCGCCTTATCAGTTAGACAAACGACTTCACCGCCGTGAGGCTACCCGCGGGGGCCGCGGGCCGAGCGCGACACCCGCCGGCTGCGGTGCGGCTCCGGCGCGGCACCGGCCCCGGCTCAGCTCACCCGCGGCGCCTTATCAGTTAGACAAACGACTTCACCGCCGTGAGGCTACCCGCGGGGGCCGCGGGCCGAGCGCGACACCCGCCGGCTGCGGTGCGGCTCCGGCGCGGCACCGGCCCCGGCTCAGCTCACGCGCGGCGCCTTATCAGTTAGACAAACGACTTCACCGCCGTGAGGCTACCCGCGGGGGCCGCGGGCCGAGCGCGACCCCCGCCGGCTGCGGTGCGGCTCCGGCGCGGCACCGGCCCCGGCTCAGCTCACCCGCGGCGCCTTATCAGTTAGACAAACGACTTCACCGCCGTGAGGCTACCCGCGGGGGCCGCGGGCCGAGCGCGACCCCCGCCGGCTGCGGTGCGGCTCCGGCGCGGCACCGGCCCCGGCTCAGCTCACCCGCGGCGCCTTATCAGTTAGACAAACGACTTCACCGCCGTGAGGCTACCCGCGGGGGCCGCGGGCCGAAAGCGACCCCCGCCGGCTGCGGTGCGGCTCCGGCGCGGCACCGGCCCCGGCTCAGCTCACCCGCGGCGCCTTATCAGTTAGACAAACGACTTCACCGCCGTGAGGCTACCCGCGGGGGCCGCGGGCCGAGCGCGACCCCCGCCGGCTGCGGTGCGGCTCCGGCGCGGCACCGGCCCCGGCTCAGCTCACCCGCGGCGCCTTATCAGTTAGACAAACGACTTCACCGCCGTGAGGCTACCCGCGGGGGCCGCGGGCCGAAAGCGACCCCCGCCGGCTGCGGTGCGGCTCCGGCGCGGCACCGGCCCCGGCTCAGCTCACCCGCGGCGCCTTATCAGTTAGACAAACGACTTCACCGCCGTGAGGCTACCCGCGGGGGCCGCGGGCCGAGCGCGACCCCCGCCGGCTGCGGTGCGGCTCCGGCGCGGCACCGGCCCCGGCTCAGCTCACCCGCGGCGCCTTATCAGTTAGACAAACGACTTCACCGCCGCCGCCGTCTCACTTTATTCTTCTCTCCGTGCATTTCTATACAATAATTTACGTTGACAAATGTGACGGACGTCGGCGAGCGCTGGGGGCAAGGGGGGATGTGAGCCGCTGGGGTGGGCTGGAGGGGGGGAGGCTGCGATTTATCCAGCCGCCGGTCATTTCTCACTGCGGATAAGGCGCGGGCCACTAAAGTCGCGGTAATCTTTATAGAAGGGATATATCACGGAAATGTAACCAATATTCAAGCTGTCTATAATGCACCTCTGTACTTACCTACTGAGTGTAGCTCAACATAGGGCAGTGCAAAGTTTGAGAGCACAGTGACAGCAGTATCGCTGAACGGTTGGTTGCGGTTGCTGTGCGGTGTGTCGCGCGCAGTCGCGGGTTCCATTCATGCATAGAACAAGAAAAATTGTAGTAGGCAGTTGTTGCGGAATTGCTTGTGTATGTAAAAGCTTCCAACGAGCTTCAATGTTAGGTCATAAAGCATTGTGGAAGCAAAATAAACAATTGTTCTGACGGACCCCTAGTACCGCTAGAGGTCGCGCGCTTGTGGCCCAACACCGCGTACAGTCGCTCGCGCTGATTCAACGATTTGCTGAAATCTAAAAGGCGAAATAAACGAATCGCATGTCAGACGGAAACGAACCGTGAGCGGGTGCGAACTTGTACCAACACTACCAACACGGCCACGCCGGCTTCCTGTACCTACAACCGATGGAGGTATCAAAATACTTAATAACATAATAATGAATCTGTGAACTTGCTGGCTCAGCTTCGAAAATATTGATATGGTTAATGGCGTATTTAACCAATGAAACTGAACGTGAACAACATATCTAAACTGCGTCCGAGAGCTATCAATATTGCCTAACAATAATGACACTGACAGCTAGAACGGGTATAGATTGAATAGTCAGCCCTTTGATAGTACCTAGCAAATGATTGGCAAACTGTACAATCGGGATTGGGAATCCTATTCTACTAATATTACTCTTACTTACTCTTTCACGCAACAATTACTAAACGGATTTGGATGAAATTTGGCATACAGATGGTTTATAACCAGGATTAACAATATGATGCTTTTTATCCCGATATTCCCACGGGATCTAAACTTATGCGGGTGAAGCCTCGGGGCGCAGCTAGTTAAATCATAATTTAGGGTTTGCCTCGCGCTGTAAGTGACTCTCGTCTCAGCGGGACGGAACTGATGAACGATGCGGAGCTATGTGTAGTAGCTCATTTGTACAGGAAGCACATTATAATTAATACTAGGTAGCTGCGAAGTCGTTCGTGACAAAGTAAGGAATGCGTCGTGGTCGCGCTGCTCACCATCAGTAGCTACCTATAACTCAGTATATTTGTTATTTATCAGTTTTAAGAGTAAAACAAGGCAGAAGTGCGCGAGTGTGGGTACCCGACGCAACCGCAGCCAACACGGCGTCGTGCGGGCAGCTCGGCGACCCGCACAGCCCGCACCCGCACAACTCAAACTAGAGGGAAATCAGTAAGTAAACGGCCTCTGTCCTTATCAAGAGGGTGTGTTGTGTGTGGCGCCTGGCGTGTGGCGGCGGCGTGTGGCGGTGGCGCGTCGTCGACAGACGCCGCGCGCTCTTTGAGCCGCTCTAGTGGCGCGTGAAATTATCTAAATATCGCGGCTCCGGGCGGCGCGCGGCGGTGAGCTCACCCCCCCCCCCCCCCCCCGCACCGCTACTCCTCCCTCGCGCCCCGTCTCCCGCGCGCCACTTCAGCCGTTAAATTGGCCGTCCTCGCCGCTCCACAATATTACACGCCGCTATTATAATTTTTATCGGCTTACAACGCGTTAATTCAATCGCCGCTGACGGTGACAATACGAGATGACGAGACCCATTCACGTCGCTCTATGAGATGCATTCGTTACATCAGTTCGCAACACTGACGCCCGTATTATAATATAATACGCATGAATTATAATAAGATGATATAATTATGACGCGTAGTAGAGGTGACAGCTACCAAGGGGGAATTGAAAAAGAAGACATTTTACACCGACGGAAAGAAGTAGAGATAGAAAGGTAGGTACTGTACTGGTCAGTCGCTGCAAGTTCATGGTAACTATTTGACAGTCGTAGCAGTAAGGGTGCTTTTTGTAATTTAAGTGTCAGTTCTGACGTGGTTTTGACTATACAAGATGGTGGTGCGTAGGTTTCCAAATAGAATGGAAAATATTCTTTGAAAAAGTGCTGATATTGTCGTTTAGATGGATTAGTTTCATGTGAGGTATGGAGTCTTACGAGAGACGACGCCGGCCAGTAGACAATGATGTCTGCCTACATTCACTCTTGGCTGGAGCTGGAGCCCACCGCATTCTTGTTGATAAGCTTAACTTACTGGTTATTTTGTAAAGGAAATACCTTTAAAACGATCTATATGTGAGCACGAGCACGTCGCTCAGTGCGTGTGGCTCACCTTCTCAGTAATGTAATGGATTCGGGATTAGTTATGAATGCCGAGGTGTATCCGAGCGATGCGGGACGACGCGTGGCCATACTGTATCAGGAGTAAGTAGCGAGCAGCTCCGGCAGGCGAGCAGTTCACGAGAGCGCACGGAGCACTGTCGTGTGACGTGTCGAGCCGCGAGTAGAACTCTGTTGTACGTCAGCGGCCAGGCAGATTCTCTTTGAATGGCAAATAATATTGGTTCGCGTGAGCTGTAAATTCATTACCATAGACTATAGAGGCTGCGAGTTCGATATTAAACTTTTGGGTATTTCTCGGCATTATTATTTTGGTCGAACGATGTTGAAAAACCCGCCGGTGGCCGGTCCGGCCGTCCGGTGAGCGCGCTCATTAAATCATCTCGCTCTGATAATCCACCGCACTCGTACCGCGCTCGCCCCGCACCCGCCCCGCACCCGCCCCGCCGCGGTCGCGTAGGCTCGTACCTCGCCACTTACATCATAAAAAAATCAAAACATGACTATTACTTAGTTAGTTGAGTCGCGAACTCGTGGCGACACAACAGCCTTTTAAAATATAAGGTGTAATGAAGCAGCGTGCTTGAAACAAACCACTTACACGAACGAGCACACACCTGTAATCAACACAACATCGGTGAATGCAGATATCCCTCCATTGAAAAAACAAACTGTATAATATATCTCGGAATACAAGTGGATGACCAGTTAAACTTCCACCACCACGTAAAAACACTAAGCTCTAGGGTTAGAAAGTTAATAACAGTTTTTAAGAAGTTACGAAGGGTGTGCGGCTCGAACCTGTTGGAAACAGTCTAGCTATGCCTGTCACCTGCGCCAGTCAGGACTGGGATACTGTCTCGGTGTCTGGCGGAGTACACACAAAGCTCGTATCTTAGACCTACAAAGAACCTGTTGGGAACAGTCTAGCTATGCCTGTCACCTGCGCCAGTCAGGACTGGGATACTGTCTCGGTGTCTGGCGGAGTACACACAAAGCTCGTATCTTAGACCTACAAAGAACCTGTTGGGAACAGTCTAGCTATGCCTGTCACCTGCGCCAGTCAGGACTGGGATACTGTCTCGGTGTCTGGCGGAGTACACACAAAGCTCGTATCTTAGACCTACAAAGAACCTGTTGGGAACAGTCTAGCTATGCCTGTCACCTGCGCCAGTCAGGACTGGAATACTGTCTCGGTGTCTGGCGGAGTACACACAAAGCTCGTATCTTAGACCTACAAAGAACCTGTTGGGAACAGTCTAGCTATGCCTGTCACCTGCGCCAGTCAGGACTGGGATACTGTCTCGGTGTCTGGCGGAGTACACACAAAGCTCGTATCTTAGACCTACAAAGAACCTGTTGGGAACAGTCTAGCTATGCCTGTCACCTGCGCCAGTCAGGACTGGGATACTGTCTCGGTGTCTGGCGGAGTACACACAAAGCTCGTATCTTAGACCTACAAAGAACCTGTTGGGAACAGTCTAGCTATGCCTGTCACCTGCGCCAGTCAGGACTGGGATACTGTCTCGGTGTCTGGCGGAGTACACACAAAGCTCGTATCTTAGACCTACAAAGAACCTGTTGGGAACAGTCTAGCTATGCCTGTCACCTGCGCCAGTCAGGACTGGGATACTGTCTCGGTGTCTGGCGGAGTACACACAAAGCTCGTATCTTAGACCTACAAAGAACCTGTTGGGAACAGTCTAGCTATGCCTGTCACCTGCGCCAGTCAGGACTGGGATACTGTCTCGGTGTCTGGCGGAGTACACACAAAGCTCGTATCTTAGACCTACAAAGAGCTCAGCGAGCAGTTCTCAAAGTAACACAGAAAAAGAACTTCCAGTATCCAACGGAGCAGCTATATAAGGATTGTATGGTTTTAACGATTCGACAACAGTATATCAGGAGGGTTCTGCTTATAACCCATAAAGGCTCAACGTACGACCCGGAAACGTTACAAAACCAACGTAGGAAGGACCTGGTTTTTAGACCTGAAATCGTGTAAAACAGACTTTTTCAGGAGACAACCGTGACATACCTTTATAATAAAATAAGTAAAAATATACAGCTACATAAATTACCGATAAAAAAAACTAAAACTTACCATAGATAACTTCCTTCTCTCTCAAAATTATGTAGATACTGAAAATATACTAAAAATAATAAAATAAAATAAAGCCCCTCAGGCCCACACACACAAACATATATACACACACACATGCATACACAAACACACCACACTCACACACAGACAAACACACATATTATGTTCATACAGTCACGCACACTCACGCACGATAGTAATTAATTAATTTAAAAAAAAAAGAATATATACAGGAAGATTTTTTAGTCACCGTCCAAATTTTGATATATTAATCTTTGGCGAAAATCATCGAATACCTGTTTTTTTCTTATAGTATCACTCAATACAAAAATATTGAGATATCACATCACAAAGTTATCTATAAAAAGTTTATGTTTCTGGACACTGCCGCGCCGTGCGTGCGCGCGCCGCCGCAGTTCATTGATAACACAATAATAAACAAAGTTGCAAATTTTCCCTTCATACTTTCACGGGCTTAGGACCGTCAATAAACAAAAGGTTTGTGCTATGTTATCACTATGATTAGAATGTAATCCTTAATTAATCAATTACAAATAAAGTAAAAATAAATTAGATAAAAAAGAACTTTAGTAGACCTTACTAAAACCGTGCCAAAACGTTTTGCCATTACGCGTATTTAAAAAAAATTAATCAACTTATATGTACAGTCGGCGTCATAGTAAAGGAACCACCCCAACACTTAAAGATTATCGCCCGAGCGACGGCAGGCGCGTCACGTGACTCTGGCCCCGAGCAGCTCCCTTTCCCTGCCGCCGCACTCATATCTGGCCGAGCATCCACCGATCACATATTATTTGCATGTTTTTAATAATATGGTATTTTTTCGGCTTCTGGCCGAACCAAATACCAGGAATAACTTTCAAAAAGACACTTTACGTACGGTTGAGGATACGAACCCGCATCATCAGACGCCAGCCGATCATTTAGACCGTGCCTTATACCACTAGGCTATTGGCTCAGTTGTCAATCTCAACGAAAATTCGAACAACATTACTCCTTTTATCGAACAAGGTTGATAACGACCTAATCTTCGATATATTAAGGTTTAAATTTCAACATCCACGTAACTCCTTAATTAACTAAAAGATAAGGTTGAAATTAGCATAGATTTCTTGTTTGGTTGAATAGAATGTGCTTGATTCCGATTGTTGCACTACCGTCATTTTACTTCAGAAACTTAACTGCTGTATGAACTGTGAGTTAAGGTTGAATTTTGAATATTTTCTTCGCCTTATTTACTAAACTGTGATTGAGGGTATAATTACTTTACAAATCGTTTCGTTTTCGTGCCGATCCGCTTGTGTGTAATATCTTCGTCGTAATATTATCCGATTTATTAAGTTTTTGAACAGTCGTTTTTATTAACTGACAGTATGGTGCGATTAACTACTTTTTTGAAGGCTAAAATTGTTGTTCTCTGAGAACAGCCGGTCGATTCTGTAAAAATCTCACCGTGAAAACTCAAGTGAAGTGAGCTTGATGGGGGTCGGCAGTAGTGTCAATCCCTGACATTATTTGGAATGACAGCTCACTCCACGCTCACTTCACCTAAGTTTTCACGGTGAGATGGTTACAGAATCGCACTGCAGGAACAAAGCATAAAGAAAATAGCACGAGATATGGGCAAAACGGTAAGATTTATTGCACTCTTACTTACAAGTTGATTTTTTTAATGTATTATTATCATTTTCATTACAGAAAAAAACAGTTCGTAGATGGATACAAAGGTATCAAGCGACGGATGATTTGAAATGTGATCGCCAATGCCCTCGCCCAATTGCTTACACTAATGAATTGGAGCGACACCGTAACATTGTGGAAGTTCACTCGGTAGAACCCTTCAAAACTACGCGTTCAAGTGCTGAAACTTTTGGAGTGTCGCTTAGCACTGATGTAGCGTGTGATGTGCTGCATGCTTCGATATGGTTTCGGGCATGAAAAGTTGACTTCAAGAAGTGATAGACAGTGACGGTCATCCTCTTCGTTATTAATAGGCATTTTACTCAGCAGATTCATTGTGTAACTTATCTGATAAAATTTGATTGGAACATGATCAAGTGTTAATAATTCCCAATATTTGTGGGATCATTAGTAGGTAATCAAAAATAAACAACCTTTATTAATATCAATCCAGTTACTCCTGTTTACAAGTAGTCTTATAATGTGTTAACGATGCACCATCTGACCTCACATATTTTTCTAATATTGTGTTATTTTTTTTTTGTGTTAAAAGGGTTATCAGAAAATGTGATAAAAGAGAAAGATGTATATTGCTATACTGTATAGTTTAGCATGTTGGTTCTTCCTCTGTAATTCACAGGCACGAATGACAATATTTCATTTTTTTAACAAGGGTTTTTGTCCCATATGATCATACAGAGTATAAAAAATTTAAGTTTTCACAACTTTATATAAATAAATATTGTAGTTATGTTTCTAGAAATATCTTTAAGCGAACCATTATACCTCATTTTGTGTTTAGTTAATATTCTAAGTAAATAACCCCAATTTAACACAGATAGAAAACTGTATACTCAACCAGGAAGTGGATTCCATGAAGTCCTAGAAATGTAATTAGAGAAATAAATGAATATTGTTTATGCAACATGCCTAGCTTTTCTTACAAACCTCATTCCTAATTTAACATTTGATTTCTTAAATAATAATTAACGAAAATCACATAATCATCTAAAAAAAATAATAATAATAAATAAATAAATAAAGAACTTAAAATAGGAAAAAATCAATCGTCTCATTCACGGATTTGAACTCGTGACCATCGCGTTGCTAAGCCGCAGTCTTAACCACGAGACCAACGCGCCATTTACGATAAGCTACAAAAAACTTAAACGGTTTGATGTCATTAACAAGGTGTTCGCATTCAATTTTGTGCAACAAAGTATATTTGAAGAAATTTAGTTTAGTTTTGTGTAACTAGATGGCGTTGATAAATTACGTCACATTTGTGAATCTCGATGTTAAGATTCTCCAACGATAACATAAGGTTGATTGAAATTTTATTGTTTTTTGAGCTTTGAGATCACGCCAAGATCTCATAGAAATATATTATTATTCTACTATCAAGGTATCTGGTGTTTTATTTATCAGTTCCGCGAAGTAAAGTTCATGGTCCTTATCGAGTCGGATAAGTGAGATCCAGATAGTGTAGTGAGTCTTGGCGTAGAAACCAGGGTGGATCGCCCTGAAGCGCCGCACACCCAAGCTGGTGTGCACAGTGAAGTGAGCAGTGCAGCTGAGTTGGCGTGTACCAGCACCAGCACCAGCACCAGACAGTGGTGCAGGGTGCAGGGCGGAGTTGGACACCATTGGAGTAAGGCGGACTGGACATCACCAGCTGAGTGAGGCGCAGAGCGGGGACCGTTGAGTTCCCACGCTTGAACGCTTGGGTTTCAACACCTGGGTGACGCAGTGGAGTGAATACGGATTCAGTGCTAGTGAAGTGTGGTTTGTTGCAGGCAAAATCGTGAGTACATTAATGTTACATATTATTTGCAAGTCGGATTTTCTGAAGATAGAAAATTTCGTCTGAAAAGGTTTTATTGGACTTTAGTAGATTTATTTGGACTTTATTCATATTATGTTATAAAAGTGTACCTACTTGAACTTGTGATATTATATTATGTACCAATTTGCGCATTGTTGCACAATATTGTACCAATTATTAAAACCAAATTAAATTGCATTTGGTATAATTAAACTGGTTATGTTTAAATAATTGAATTGATCTTTACGTGGTAAATATTAGAAGTAGTGAATTTAAGATATTACATTCAAAACACAGCTAATATTTGTGGATGTGGTTAACATTTTGTCTTTGCTAGTTTAGTAGAAATTTTATTTTGTCATATTCATAACTTCTTACGGCTCTTATAAAATGGAGGCTATGTACAAATGGCAAAAGAATACAAAGCTTCTTATAGAAAAGGCTCAGATTAATTTTAAAAAATCACCTAAAGACAGAGTAACTAATACGTACGTTGAGACTAGATTAGAAGCACTTGAAGTTTTGTGGAAAGAATTCTCGTCAACTCACAAAAGCATAATACAAAATGCTACAGACGCTCAGCAAGAATCTGATAGTTATTTTATAAATGAGGTTTATGATACCACTGAAGAAATTTACATTTTTCACAAAACGCAGTTAAAGGAAGTTTTAAATAAACATAGCGATTATGATTCAGATCGAAGCACAAGGACAAATGTCGACCACACAATATCTAATAGTGTAAGATTACCAAAGATAAACATTCCAAATTTTTCGGGCAACTATGCAGAGTGGACAACGTTCAAAGATTTATTTACATCTTTGATACATAATAATGACAGGTTAGAAGACGTGCAAAAATTGCATTATTTAAAAGGTTTATTGTCGGGAGAAGCAGATCAACTTGTCAGACATATTGCGGTTACTTCAGATAATTACAGAGAATGTTGGTCATTGCTAAATAGTAGATACAACAATAAACGATTTCTATCGAATTGTTTATTAAAGCGCTTATTGAGTCAGACTAATGTAACAGAATGCTCAAATAGCCTTAAGGGTTTACTGGATACCACAATGGAATGTCTTAATGGTCTGAAAAATCTCGGAGTTGACGTTAGCACGTGGGACATCATAATCATTTTCATAATTAGTTCCAAACTTGATTCTGAATCACGAAAGCAATGGGAGACTAAAATTAGCTCCAAAGATGAGTTACCCGTGCTCTCGGAGTTCAGGGATTTTTTGGAAGCCAGGTTTCGTGCGCTCGAATTTTTAGACACTAAGTCAAGTAGACCTAAACCAAAAGTTCACCATATAGTTAGTGCCGACAATAAGGCAGTTTCAACAACTTGTCCATTCTGTAAAGAAACCCACCAAATTTCTAATTGTAAGAAGTTTGCTCAAGAGAGTTACGAATCTCGTCATAGCTTTGCACAAACCAGGCGCTTGTGTTATAATTGTTTAAACGCGAATCACTCCATTAAGTTTTGTCGACATACTGCGTCGTGTCACATATGTAAGCGAAGGCATCACTCACTACTACATCCAAACTCGGTCTCAAACTCCACAGTAGTTAATGAAAGCTCTAATACAGCAGCTGAAGTTAAGTCAGCGGTGTCTAATGTTCAGGCAGCGTTGTCAGCAAGCGAACCATCAAATATAGTTTCACATTTTTCTAAGGGGTCAGTACCTACTCAAGTTTTGTTGGCTACTGCTCTTGTCGAAGCACAGACAAGAAGTGGCTCTACACAACTGCTGAGAGTGCTATTAGATCAGGGATCTCAGGCATCATTCATAGCAGAATCAGCAGTGCAGCTACTCGGACTAAAGAAGAAGCCGACCAAGTCGGTTATATCTGGAATAGGCGGCGAGAGAAGTGCCTTTGCTTCCAAGTTTACAGTCACAATGACTATTCACTCACGCTCAGATCCAAATTTTAGTGTCCAAGTGCATGCTTTTGTATTAGGTACCATTACGTCGCTTTTACCCTCAGAAAAATTAGAACAGTCCTATTGGCCCGAGCTAAAGGGGATACCTTTAGCCGACCCAGAGTTCCATACGCCAAACAAGATAGACATCTTACTCGGTGCGGAAATATATGGTCAAGTTCTTAGAGATGGTTTAATTCAAGGTCCACCAAACTTACCGGTAGCTCAGAATACTGCTTTGGGTTGGATACTTTCTGGACAGATATCGTCAAGCCGTGACTCTATTCATTGTCATCATGTCATTCACAGCAGCTTAGATCAGGCTGATGACAACGCACTTTTGCGACGGTTCTGGGAAATAGAGTCTACTATCCCTGATAATAAGATCCTCTCTGACGAAGAGCAACGATGTGAGGATATTTATGCACAAACTACGTACCGTGATGAGGAAGGTCGCTATGTGGTTAATCTTCCCTTTCGCAATCAAGATCCGCAGTGTCAATATGGGAGTTCGAAAACCCTCGCAATAAAAAGGTTTCATCTTCTTGAAAATAAATTCAAGAGGAATCCGACAATTAAAGCTCGATACTCAGATGTGTTCCAAGAATACATTGACCTTGGTCATATGGAACCTGTGCACGGTGATGAGCGTAATATGAGTACAGCAGTTTATCTACCACATCACGCCGTGGTACGAGAAGACAAATCTACAACCAAGGTTCGAATAGTGTTCGACGCTTCAATGAAAGGGTTAAATGGAGTGTCTCTGAATGACGATCTCATGGTTGGTCCCATATTGCAACCTCCTTTACGTCACATCATTATGAGATGGAGAATGCATCCCATAAGTCTCTGTGCTGACATCATAAAAATGTACAGACAGGTGAAGGTTTCGCCAGAACATGCAGAGTTTCAGCGAGTAGTGTGGCGCGATGATCCAGAATCTGAAATAAAAGAATATAAATTAGTAAGAGTTACGTTTGGTACAGCAGCGGCTCCTTACCTCGCGGTGAAAACCTTACAGCAGGTGGCAGCTGATGCAGGCTCAGCCCATCCTGAAATAGCTGATATAATAAAAAATGAGTTTTACGTAGATGATTTAATGACAGGATGTCAAACAGTTGAAGAAGGTTTACACATACATAGAAATTTAACAAAGTTACTTACCAAAAGTCAATTTCAACTACAGAAATGGGTTAGCAGCTGCAACGAATTAAACAAGAGAATTCAAGAACATACAGTAAAAAGGGAAAGGCAGAATGAGGAAGAGGAACAGGGAAAGGATATTAAGTTGGACTCAGTTATAAAAATTTTAGGAATTTCATGGGATCGTGAGAGTGACGAATTTAAATATTCAGTGCAACTTGATCCACAGCAGACCCCAATCACAAAGAGAAAGGTAATATCCGACATCGCACGCCTGTTCGATCCGCTTGGCTGGGTGGCACCTTGCATTGTCACCTCTAAGATCTTCATTCAAAAGCTTTGGCTTGCTGGCCTGGAATGGGATGAAGAATTAACTCCGGAACTTCTATCAGAATGGGAAACTTACCGTCAAAGCCTAGTAGAAACGAACAAGTTCAGCATTCCCAGATGGGTTAACATAAAATCCGACGATCTATTGGTAGAGTTACATGGATTTTGCGATGCGTCGATTGCTGCTTATGCCGCCGTAGTGTATATTAGAGTCATCGATGCCCACAAAACTATTCATGTTAGTTTAATCACTTCTCGAACTAAGGTTGCACCAATCAAGCAGCAGTCAGTTCCGCGTTTAGAGCTGATGGGGGCAGTGTTGCTTTCTGAACTCATTTCCGAAGTCGCTGAAGTAATGAGAATAGCACCCCTTCAAATACACGCCTGGACTGACTCGTCAGTGGTTTTAGCATGGCTCAGTAAACATCCCAGTCACTGGACTACTTTCGTTGGAAACAGAGTGTCTACTATTCTCTCTCAAGTCGACAACTCACATTGGGCTCATGTCCAATCTGCGCATAACCCTGCAGATTTGGCATCCAGAGGTGTAACGCCTCAAGAACTTGTACGCAACCCACTATGGAGTCAAGGACCCTCATGGCTTCATGATGAAACGATAGAATACACAAGACCAAAGTCAATTATGACCAACACGGAGCAAAGATCAATCAAGGTTCACGTAGTAACTGAACCTCTTCGGGAAGATCATTTCTGGACAAGGTATTCATCATTACAAAGATTAGTTCGGGTTATAGCGTACTGCAGAAGAATTTTGAATTGTAAGAGAACATCTCACGGTAAAAGAAGATTCGAAAGGTATCTAACCAAGGAAGAAATACAAGAAGCAACAAAAACGTGTATAAAACTTGTTCAAAATCAAGAGTTTTCCGAAGAAATGAAGGATATAAGAAAAACAGGAAGCGTGAAAGTGAAAAGCAAGCTTAAAAGTCTCTGTCCAGTCATCGATGATGAAGGCATTCTCCGTGTCAGTGGACGCCTTCATAATGCTAATTTAGACGAAGCTGTGAAGCATCCCATCATCCTACCACCCAATAGTCACTTCACCAATCTAGTGATTGATGAAGCCCATAAGAGGACGTTACATGGGGGACCAACACTAATGTTGAGCCAGCTGCGTACTAGGTATTGGATCCTTTCCGCCAAAACAAAGGTTAAAGCTCACGTACACAAATGTGTAAAGTGCAGGCGGTACTCGGCATCTATTCAAACCCCACTTATGGGTCAGTTACCGTCTAGTCGAGTCACTCCAGCAAGACCATTCCTAAATAGTGGCGTGGATTTTGCTGGTCCTATCAGCATCCGAACGTCAAAGGGTCGAGGCCAACGATCATACAAAGGGTACATATGTGTCTTTGTATGTATGGTGACCAAGGCTATTCACTTAGAAGCTATCAGTGATTTGACGTCGCAAGGTTTTATTGCTGGCTTTAAAAGATTTGTGGCTCGGCGAGGTTTTGTCAGTGATATTTGGAGCGACAATGGAACTAATTTTGTTGGCGCTTCCAAGGAGCTTCAGCATTTAGTTGCTGCGGAAAAATCTTCCGTGGCTATAGAGATCAGAGAGTGGTTAGGAAACAATAGCACTTCTTGGCATTTCATTCCACCTCGTTCCCCTAATTTCGGTGGCTTGTGGGAGGCTGGGGTGAAATCGTCCAAATTCCACCTAAAACGCGTAATAGGTAATTCTACACTTACGTTTGAAGAAATATCAACACTTTTGTCCCAGGTAGAAGCGTGCCTTAATTCGAGGCCGTTATCAATGTTGCCTGACAATTCCATAGATCCCACTCCTTTAACACCAGGTCATTTCCTGATAGGTGAGCCTCTGATAGCAGTGCCTGAACGAAACTATGAAAGGTCTAACATCAGCAATCTGAGACGTTGGCAGGTTACACAACGCATGTTGCAAGACTTTTGGAGGCGATGGTCAGATGAGTACTTGGTTCATTTGTGTCAACGTTATAAGTGGACAAAAAATATTCCAGAACCAAATATCGGAGATGTAGTCTTAGTCAAGGAGGATAACTTACCTCCTGCTCGTTGGCTTTTGGGCAAGATCGTAGACAAGCACCCTGGTCTGGATAAGGTTACACGAGTAGTAACTCTCAAATGTAATGGATCGTCAATCAAACGACCTACGTCAAAATTGTGCATTTTGCCAATTGCAAAGTAAGGTAAACCTTATAGATTTCATATTAAGTTTTGTTAAGCTATTTTTTTTGTATATTGCCTTTAAATTAGATTTATACAGTCCACAAGCATTGTAAGTTTTTTTTGTTTTTGTGTCATAGAAATGGTAATTTCTATATTTTATTATACTCTTTTTTCACGTCATAACTTGTCGTTGCACATGTAATTTATTGTTATTTTGGTTTGTGCCCCTGACCTCATGGTGGGCGGTTTAGTGTAATGAAGGACATTTATCATAAAGTCCTTGGTGGGCGGTATGTTCGCATTCAATTTTGTGCAACAAAGTATATTTGAAGAAATTTAGTTTAGTTTTGTGTAACTAGATGGCGTTGATAAATTACGTCACATTTGTGAATCTCGATGTTAAGATTCTCCAACGATAACATAAGGTTGATTGAAATTTTATTGTTTTTTGAGCTTTGAGATCACGCCAAGATCTCATAGAAATATATTATTATTCTACTATCAAGGTATCTGGTGTTTTATTTATCAGTTCCGCGAAGTAAAGTTCACAAGGGGGGTACCTTTTCTCTGAAGTCGAGTGTACAAATAATTAAAAATTTAATCAAAATCATCTTGGGACAATCACATTAACAATAGGTACTTTAATAAATGTTCAAAATGCATATCGTTTCTCTCTAAACAGAGTCTTGCACGTTTTTGCACATTAATTTTAATTTTGTTGAGCACTACAGTGTCACTTTTCACTTCACTTCTTGCACGTACAATTTGCTCTTTTAATTGGTCTAGGCTTTGGCACAGATTACTAAATAGTTACTACGTAACAGATACTTCGCTCAGTAGAAAATTTCCAATACCTCCGCCGCGTCAGCAACCGCTGCGTGCTAAAATGTGCCTAAATGCTCAAACGTACAGTTGTGATTGCTTCGCATCGCGCGATCCCACAGCACTGAATTTGGTCCGCCAACGTCCCGAGCGCGCTCGGCCGGGCGGTAGGTAATTATATCGCGCAAGTACATGGAGTGACGGAGGCCTGGCTTTGGGCACATACACTCGTCGTTTTATTTCGCCCCACAAAAAAAGTCACATGGAGTAAGATCTGGTGACCGGGGTGCGAAGCGCCGCCGCGCTGCATCCGCGTACTCGATCTAGGGCTCCGTTCACAGAAATCGAAGATATCTTCTTCGATCTCTACTGCGAGTCTCGGCCTGCCACGTCCTTGAGCGTGTGTAGGAGCTATAAATTTGCCATGATTAGCCTGATTTGCGGGCAAAATCGTTTGGCGATTAGGTACTGAAGGATTTATTATCCCTTGATTGCGAAGGCGAGGAATACTTTCTGCTTCGTACAGTCTCTGGGCACCGTTCAAGCTTTCACCACTAAGTATTTTTATTTTATTTATTTACTTATTAATAACCAACTTACACGGTTTGCACCACACATACAAGTTATTAGTCAATATTAGTTATTATAGTTACACATGTCATACAATCATAAAAATTAATAAAAAATTAAAAAAATGAAGTTATCATAAAAATGGACAAATTTTGATGAAATTAAATAAAATGAAACAAAAATTAGATAAAATAAGATAAAAATTAGACAAAATAAGATAGAATTAGGTTAAATATAAATAGAATTTATTATTAATAACAAGAAACTGTTTTATTTAATTAATCTACTCCTAGGAAAGTGTACTGGGAGTGGCAATGGACTCCAGGTATCTAGTAGCAGTGTGCAGGAATTCCAGTTCAGTACTCGCGAAGACATCTGAGGACTCATCATATAACAGAATGTTGTTGATATGGGTGAGGGCTAGGTACAATGGACTGGTCTTAGGGGTTATGGTACCGGTTTGAGGTATTTCGAATGGAGGACGTCGGCGAGGGCGAAGTGTGTGTCTATAATGGCTAGTGCGATGTTAAAGGAGATGTATTGAAGTAAGGAGGAATTGAAATGGGTACCACGAATTAGGCGGATGAAATATTTAACCAGACTAAGATTTCTCCTTACTTCTAAACTTTGGTGCCCCACCATACCCAGCATAAATGGTGTTGGGTACATGTACGGGTAATAACCATAAACTTTTAAGTACAGGTAGCGGACAAAAGACTTCTGGACCTTTTCGATGACTAGTGTATACATTCCTTCATGAGGGTTCCAGATTGTGCTGTTAGTCTCTAGCAAACTGCAAATTAAGGAGTTATACAGTATGGTTATGGCTTGACGATCACTGAAAAAAAAGTATGTAAGATCGCACCATTTCGTAATACTCGCGGTGGGAATACATTGTAAACGAAAGCGCAGGGCGCCGCCGCCGGCGGGATGCGCGGGAACACGGAAGTCGCGTGCGGGTGCGCGAGGCCGACCCAATATACTGTATAATCTATGAGGCCGACTAACGAACGATAGATGTTTGTGTCGCGCAGGTGTAGCGGGGGGGGGGGGAGGTAAGCGGGGTGTGCGTGTGCGCTGCCTTTTTCATTCAATGTTAGCGCGAAGTGTAGCGTTTAACTTGTGACCACGCAGAGCGGATAATTCTTTCGAGAAAATGATTTACCTAATATGAAAACTTTACGTATCGATTTTTTTTCAAAAATGGAGTTAGTTAATGATACCTAATGCCTATAAAAAATTTGGATGGTGACTAAAAAATCTTCCTGTATATACCTATATATATTAATATTCTAGTACTTACATTTGCTCCGCACCACACTTGTTATGGCAGCTCGATCACGGTGGTGACGGAAGTAACTGGTGCTTAGGTATAGCCATAGACTAGTATATCATATTGGGGGAGGAGCACAGGAGTCCTCCTTAAGCCCCGTTGCACATGTCTAGTATCTTGCAACTAAGTGGCAGTTTAATTTAAGGTATGTACAAAAATGTATGTAAATGGGTTTAAGTCTTGAACGAATTAGATATATTGTTTATTTAGTTTCAATCATGTCAGGCATCCTCATTAATTCTTGTACCAACAACACGCTACGATATCAAAGCGCCTGTTCAGCGTTACGATCATGTTTGAAGTAATGAGAGCGGAGCTACTACTGGCATCCCCGAGGTGTGCTCAGGTAGAAAAGTGATCCGTCCGTGACGCAACCACGCGTCGGTACTTTTTATATTTGGCTTCAGGATTGGCAAACATACTCGTTTATTAAGAGCAGGCGAGTAACGCTTGTGTGTGTTCGAGCACACATCGGTGCGCGCGCGTCACCCGGCGCCGCTGATTGCTAATACGAAGTGTCAACGAGGCACAGTTCCCCCTCCCCCCACGAACGCTCCGCACTCGCCCGCCACCTCGTCTGAATATGTCAACAGAGCAAACGCGAGGTGCGAGGCGTCGTGTCGTCGCCGATACATTCCTATACACATACACACTAATATAGTATTCATATTTGAGCAAAAATACAGCGCTCATTATGTAAAAATATTCGTATTGTGTTTGTGTGTGATATTGTGTTCATATTGTGTATATTATATGTATGTGTATGTAATTATGTATACAATGCCTGAAATAAAATGATTTATTATTATTATTATTACTTATTATATTCTCGCAACACATTGTCCTATCGCATCAAGATAATATACAAGATAAGAATAGAATTCATAAGTTGAAGCAAAAACGAACTTCCAAGAGTCGCGATCTGTAAAGAACGCATTAATCGACTTTGCACAATACATTATTCAAGCCGCCCACCTCAAAGCCAACATCTTCAACTCCAACTCTGGGTTCTTCTTCTTTTCGTATCGATGGTACTCTTCTTCGATATTTTATATTGTTTGAGCCCTGGGTTGAAAGTCACTGCAGGTGCACTAATTGACCGCGCGTCGAGCCCGGCTAGTTGACGACTTTTTGCTACTACAAAGAATATCCACCACCTAACTGAGTGTACAATTATTATAGCAGTTTGTTATTTTTACTTTCTTCTTGGTTTCTTATTTTTTGACCATCGAGAACAACTCGTGGCAGAAACCATTTAACCCTCTCTGCCACCCTATCACATAAATAATTAAAGCAGAAACGTGTTTAAAGGAAAATACCACGTTGGTTCAAAAAGTATTTTTAATAAACCGTGCGTTAAATTAATGCGATGAGGATATTGTTGGGGCTGCCTCGGTTTTGCAGTGCATCGGGCATGTTCACGGAAGCGCGAATAGATGACTTGTCTTTCATGCCATCATACGCAAACGTGTGCGTCGATGTTGCGACGATTTCGCGGGGTAGCCCTAACAGTATTTTAGCTACACTGGCGGACAAGGTTGACGGACCCTCTATTAGACTCTGGGCTGGCAGACATGTATTATTTGTTATTTACTAACATAGGATAAGTTAATACTAACTCTATCTGGATTTGATCTCTTCTTTTCGCATGATATTATTTTTCCTAATATACCTACTTTGGCATAACGATTTTGGTATAATTTGTTTTGTGATAGTTAATAGTTTGCCATATATTTTTTGGCATACAGTTTGTGTTGACATAATTATCTTGAAGGCTAATTTGTTTTGGCATAAATTTAATTAGGTACTATTAACTATTTTTTTAATAACTATTAGTATTTAGGCATTCAATTATTAGGTATGTTTCCTGATATTTACTACTGTTATTGAATCATATATTATGGGTTAGGTTAGGTTAGAACAAGGCGAGCGAGCCACCCCCCCCCCCCGGTGGGTTCCCGCATTGTCGAGGCGGGGGGGCTCAGTAGCCGTGGTGAGCTGGACCACGGTGAAGCGAAGAGGAACCCCATGAGGGGCCGCTCGTCTAGGCTTTGCAGTTAAGCCGACGACGTAGCGGCCAGCGGGTAGGTTGCGGTGCCGTTTGGGCGACATCGCAGCCTACCTGAGGCGGGCCGCGATGTCCCCCGTTAGGGAGACATCGCGGCTGAGGATTGGAGGCCGCGGCGGGAGAGGAGTGTCGGTGATACGTTGCCGCTCCCCCTACCTTCCGCGGCCTTGACGGGGCCGCCACCGTTCGATGGCGGACGCGGTGGGGCCGCAGGGGAAGAGGAGTGTCGGTGTGTCGTTGCCGCTCTCCCTATCCTCTGCGGCCGTAGCTCCCCATCTTGGGGGGCATGCGGGGCCCGCCGTTCAGGCGGGCGTGGGGGCCAGCAGGCAACGGGTGCGGGGGCACCGTTGCCTGCATTGCACAGGCCTCCACCAGTGTTGGACGGGAATGGCTAGGTGCTCCCGGCCATTCCCGTAGCCCCCCTATGTGGGGGGCATGCGGGGCCCGCCATACCATCTAGGCGGGCATGCGCCGGGAGGGCTATGGAGGTAAAGGCTATGCCTATTCCCGTGGCCCTCCCATCACGGCGAATGAGGGAACACCGCTGAGTTTTAGTGGGTATACTGTCATTCCGACAGGGAGTCCCACATACCCCGTCTCGTCCCCCGCGAGGCGGGCATGCATAAAGCATTTCTCAGCGACAAAAAAAAAAAAAAAAAAAGGCGAGCGAGCCAAGCGAGCGTGCCGCACTAGCGGCCGCCGAGCGCCAGTCCCCTCTATTGTTGGTGAATCATTTGGGTTAGATGAGGTTATTATAATAAAAAAAAAACTTCTGTTTCATAGAAAAGTGCAATACCTACGCGGTCAAAATGTACTGAACAGCAATCATTTTGTTTTAATAACCGACGAAAAATTTCGATTCTATGCGGTCTAAACTCATGTGCTGAATCCATGGTTACAGTTTGCGCGTCGATGTCCCTGCCACCCTGTATTATGTCTTACAATTGTATGCAAATGGATAGGGAACCTATATGGATCCACTGGTCTGAAATAAAAAAAATGAATTTGATTATAAGTGCGTATGTGGGACAAAATGTTCACTTTTTTTTTCTCGTGAACCAAACAAGACTAGTGCACGGGAGTTCTACTCTCGCTATCCTAATCATAATTAACGTCGGTTTGTGACTGAAAACGATCGATCGATTATAATATAAAGAAGCTCAACCTTAAATAATTCCTATTTTCGGGTCTTAAATTACTAAATAGCCAAGTACCTGCGACCCACCTGGATGTGGCGCTCACTCGGCTCGCGGTTTGTCTCAGTTCGTTACTGCGAACAATTCGGCTCGCGCGAGTGCGGGCAGTGAGGAATGAAAACCAGAGTGAGATTATTTATTAGAGGGTTGAAGTAGTTCAGGGTCAGGGATCAGGGTTTGTAAAAATCCGATATTTATAATAAATATCAAAATGTCCGATTTTTATAGACATAATATTATTATGTAGACCGTATGTATAATATGTCGTATATAAAAATTTACGCGATTTTCTTTCTGTAAGTGTAGGTAATGTTTTATTTATGTGTTTTAGTTGCAGAGTATAAGTTTGTATTTGATTATATGGCGTTTTTATTATAATAGTAACAAAAACATTGATTCTATGATAAATAATAATCAGTTTACTCATTTTAAAAACCACTCGTAGCATCCCCCCGATTCCCAAAAACTTAAATTATTAACTACAGGGGAATCTATATACCTATATAAAATTCAAAGTCCTGAGTTCCTGACTGACTGGTTGACTGAGACATCAACGCACAGCCTAAACCGCTGCGCTGGTCCTAGAGACATGTTTGGAGGGTGTATTCTTCGTGAAGAGTAGGTATCGATTTGATTGTATTTTGATTGTATGAAAAATCTTATTCCTTGAGTTAATAAACTTGAAACTTGGCACGAATACTTATCTAAGTAAATTATGAAGTTAAGCATTTTTTGTTTTTATAAACTACCCCCTAAAAGGGAATTGGGGGGTTTCAAAGTTTGTATGGAAGAATTTTAGCGCGCGGTCCGATTTAATCGAAACTCAGTATTTATACCTAAAATTGAAAGAAAAGAATAATGTGTATCAGGGTTTTTCGAAAACCTACCCCTGACAGCCTGAAAAGGGGTAGGTAGTCAATTTTAAAGGGGAGAATTTTACAGAGTGGCTTGATTAACTCGAAAATTATTATAAATAATCTTTGAGTCAAGTTATGAACACATCTCAAATGATTTTTCAAAATTCCACCCCTGTGGTAAAATCTTGAAAATTGGCATGAATACTCGCCTAAGTAAGCAATAAAGTTTATCATTATTAGTTTTTCAAAACTACCCCTCAAAGGGGATATAGGGGTGCTTAAGTTTGTGTGGAAGAATTTGAACGCGCGGTCCAATTAACTCGAAACTCAGTGTGTGTACTTAAGACTAAAAATAAATAATAACACGTATGAGGGTTTTTCGAAAATCTACCCCTAACGGGGTGAAAAGGAGTAGTTAATTTTACAGAAGAGGATTATAATGCGTGGCTTGATTAACTCGAAAATGGGTTTAAATAATCTTTGAGTCAAATTATGGAAACATCCCAATATTTGTTTTTTTGGATTCTATTCAATTCAATTCATTATGGTAGGTAAGCAAATATGGTAGGTATGTACATGAAGTTCTTATATAAAATATTTAGTAACATACATTTGGCCATTAGATAGAATGCAATAGTACAAGTTTTTACAGTTAATATTAAGTTCTAAGTTCTACCCCTGTGGGGTGAAAAGACGGGATACAATTAATATGAAAAACCTTTTCCCTTTGGTTAATAAAGTGGATATTTGGCAATATGTGTCTTAGTAATTAATACAGATGGTCCCTTTTTAGTTTAAAAAAACTCCTCACAGAGGATTTAGGGGGTGAAAAAGTTAGGTAGGTAAGGAAAAAATTTAAACCCCTCGGACGGATTAACTCGAAACGGTACTAATACTTAAAACAAAAAATGAAAAGTATATTATATTTTAAGGGTTTTTTAAAAATCGTCTCTTACCGGAGTAGAAATGGGTAATAAAGTTTGGGTTTGGGTTTGGGTAAAAAAGTAAAAAAGGGGTGGATTTTACTGCTTGCTTCCATTAACTCGAAAATGGGTATAAATAATCTTTAAGTTACACAATGGGAACGTATCAAACGCTTTTTTAAAAACAAAGCCTGTCGTGGTAAAACGGGACGACAGGGTTTATTTAAAAAATCGAATTCATTTGATCTACAAACTTTAAAATTAACCCGAATTAAATAAATAAATGATAAAGATCGTAAACATACATCTTCGATATTTTTAGAGTAAAGTAGGTACATACACGCGGACGAAGTCGCGGGCAGAGTGTATACTATATATTATTATAAATTCTGTTTGTTACATTTTGACACCTAAACCACTAAACGGATTTCGATAAAATTTGGTAAAGAGATAGATAGCATCCTGGGGAAGGACATACTTTTTGTCCTGGTAGCACGTTCCCGTGGAATAAATTCCGACATCCACGCGTGCGAAGCCGCAGGCAGAAGCTAGTACGTTATATTAACGTAACCTACTTAAACCCTATGTTATTGATATAAGGTTTAAATTTCAATAAAAAGCTACTTGCACGTTATTTGGTGAATCCCCGAAACTTTTGATTAGATTGTCAGTTCAAAGGGAAAGGTAATCCTAATTGTAGTTTTTTATTTATAAAATAACGGTTAAAGTATAACCGATTAGTTCGTGCGCGCTTCCACCAGCCAGCAAAAACTTAAAAACATCGCGACTACACGCTAAGGGCACCCCCTGTGGGGTACCGAGCTCGGCTAGGGCGTCGCTGGGAGAGGGCAGCAAGGGATAGGAATTAAATCGTGCCCGTGCCGCCTCACTCGTATTTATACCACAGAGAACCTATTTATTTATTTAATCATTTCACGCATATATTAAAAGACCAGAAAAAAAAACAGAACAGAAAAATAGGCACAGAGGTGATGCTTATTTCATAAGAAATCTCTTCAAGCATACCTGCGATAGGACAATAATGTCCTTTTTTGTTTTTATTTCATTGCACGACCCTGTCGTAGATACGTATCTGCCGCTTTATGAGCTGGGCGCCGCCGCCGCCGCGCTGGGGGCACGGCTAATTATATAAATCCATGCGGTCAATAGTTAAAAAAGTGTGCATCATTAGAAACGTAAAAAGTTTGAGAGGTTAATTCATTTAAAAAAGTGACCATCATTAAAAGGTCATTAAGTTTTTTAGAGGATCAGTTTAATCCTTTTGTTTATTCTGAGAGGTTTAGCGCTTCCCGCGGAGATACAAGTACGTACGTCGTTGAGTCCGGCCGCAGATGCTCACCATATTATTGCTTGTGGATAGTATTAAAAACTGTTACCATGTAAACAAATGTCGGAAGACGCGGCAGTCTGCCGTCAGTTTTTATCCTTTGCTTAGGGTAATTATTTGCTGAAATAATTATTAGTAACGTATAAAAGTTTTGGTTTATTGTGTTGGATGCTGATGCTACGGACCTACTTACTTCTGCATTCGTGTTGCACGTGCTTGTTATTTTCCATTCAGATTGCATGATAGGTACCTACATGAGTTCGAGGAGCCGCGGTTTAGCTGTGGTAAGTCAGAGGCACACAAATAAAACGATAGTATTATGTTCTTAGATTTGAACTATTATGTGTTTATTTTAGCATTCATAACTTAAGTGAAACGAGGGACGGGATAGTTCGTCAATAAATATCAACAGTACAACCAAACGTAACTGAACGTAATGAACAATAGATACAACGTAACGAACAACACTTTAGTCATCAGCCGGAGTAGATACCGCGCGGCCAGAAGACTGGCGCGTGTGCGCTGTACCTACTCGGCGCTGATCTAGTAAAACAATTCTATCACAAACAAGAACAATGCGCATCCTTCGTGTATTGCCGCTATGCGACGCCAACAGTAGCGTCGCAGTCAGTTATGAAATACGTCGGCAGTAATGTCAACTCACAACCGATACTCAATTATATCCGCAGTTTGAACACATTAAAGACCACACCTGACTCTTTGTGCAACCTTCAACTGAAACAGTCGGGCGAAGCTCCCGCGACGCGCACCGAACTCAAAACTATCCGCGCCGACCGCGCGATGAGCAACGCAACGAACCGAACCGAGACACAACGAATCAGGAGAACAAGTGCACACCGTATCACATAGCGAGCAGCCTCGCCGCCCGCGCTATGTACAGGAGAGGAGCGGGCAGAGGGCGCGGGGGGGGGCAGGGAGCGCTCCGTCACACCGTGGTCTCGCGGTCCACGTGGATGTACTCGACGGAGCGCTCGCGGCGTCAGGAGGACGCCGCCGACGACGCGCGCGACGCGTCGAACAGCAGCTCCTCCGTGAGGCGCCGCCCCGCCGCCAGCGCGCCCAGCAGCTGCTTGTCCGCGCCCGCGCGCCGCCGCCGCCGCAGCGCCGCCGCCACCAGCAGCGCCAGCGCCGCCGCGCCGCACGCCGCGCCCGCCGCCGCGCCCGCGGTGGCCGGCGCCGCCAGCGCCGCCAGCAGGCGCGCGCCCGCGCCGCACGCGCCCGCCTCGTCGCCGCCGCCCGGGCAGTCCGCCTCGCCGTCGCACCACAGCGCGCCCGCCATGCACGCGCCCAGCGCGGCGCATGGGTGCGCGCACGCCGCGGTCGCGTTGGGCCACGCCTCGCCCACGGCCAGCGGGCGCGGTGCGGGCCCCGCACGCCACACCTCCATCCAGTGGAAGCGCGCGTGGCCCGCCTCGCGCGCGGCCCACACCACCAGCAGCGCGCCCGGCCTCGCGCCGCGCCCCCACCACTCGTCCGTGAACATGTGCACGACGGGCCCGGCGCCGCCCGGGCAGATGGCGCGCAGCAGGCGCGACGAGTGCGCCTCGTACACCAGCACGCGGTTGACGGTCGCGCAGGGCGGCGGCTCGCCCGCCTGCGCGCCCGCCGCCCCTCCCGCGCCGGCCATGGGCAGCTCCTCGCCCCACACGCGCAGGAACACTGACCGGTTGCCTCTCGCCTCCAGGAGAAACGGTGTCTCACCGCATTCCGACATTCTGTTACCACTGAATTTCAAACCATTGAATTATGGATGAACCATCGCAACTCGCATTAAATAACTTTAAATTAACGGTACCTACTAAGTGGTTTAATATAATTTTACTTGAGCATAAAATGTAACCTGTAAGGGTAGACCAGATGCACACGTGTGCCGGGCGGCGTCAGGCGGCGCCGGGAGGCGCAGGGGGGCGCGGGCCCGGCGGCGCGCGCCCACGTGCCGTGGAACTGCACGTGCCGGTGGTCCTCGGCCGCCGAGAGCGCACGCGCCACCAGCTCCAGCTCCAGCGCCGGCCCGCCCGACTGCAGCCGCAGCGGCGCGCTGCCGTTGTCACAGATGCACGCCACCGGCACCTGCACGCGACACACTCACTGTACACGTCGCTTCTAACGTTAATAAGTTCTTCCGTTCGAGCATTTCTTAACTTCTTACTCTGTATCCGGGCCACGGAGACTCATATATTCGCAGATGTGGCACCCGCAGCGGAGCGTCGTCGTCGCCGTCGAAGTCGACGAGAGTTTCGTCGGCACCATCAGCGTCGTCAGGTCTCAGGTCGTGCGGGTCGTGCGGGTCGGGCGCGCAAGCCGGCCGCCCGGTGAGCGGATCCACGCGCGTCGTGCAACGTGGCTCCTTGCCAAACGTGGCCGCTAGCAGGTCCAGTGCCACGCGCGCGCCGTCCGCCTGCAACCGGTACACGCAGCGCAGCCGCCGCGCGCCACCGCGCCCGAACCACAGCGCGTTCCGCGGCGACGCGAACGAGCCCGGCGTCGTGATCCACCGAGCGCACTCGTTCGGTAAAGCTCGTGGACGTCGACCGTCATCGGGCAGAGGTGTTCCCTCGAGCCGCGCGTCCACGAACTCATAGTGAAGCGCAAATTCGAGCGGATGAGTGGCGGTACCGGGCAAGGAGGTGGCCGCCAGCGACAGCAGCGGCGCGGCCGACACGTAGCCGTCGGGGGGCGCGCACGGGCGCGGCGAGCGCGTGGCGTTGGCGAGAGCGGCACGCGCGCACAACGCCGGCGCTGCGTCACAAAAGCGGCCCAGCGCGCGCGCGCCCGCCTCCTGCGCGCCGCCGCCGTCCCAGATGCGCAGCTCCACGGAGCAGGCGCCGGGCGTCACGCGCGCGCGCGGCTCGCTCGCGGCGCGCTGGCTGGGGTGTGCCACGCCATTCTCCTCGTCACGCTCCCCGCTCTCGATTCGACGAGGCTCGACTAGCGAGTATTGCGTGAAGCTCGAGAAGTAAATCCACACGAGATCTCCTGCAGAGAGTACCGACGTGAGTTCGTATCATCACCTGCACCACTCCTCTCGGTCGCATGCTCACCTGGGCGTCCGTGGAAGGTCCAGGTGCAGGTGGTGTTGGGCGGCAGCGTGTGTGCGGGCGCCCGTAGCCGGCCGCGTCGCCCGCGTGCGCTTCCCGACGTGGTCGAGTTCGTCTCCTCCTCGGACGACGACGCCTTCACATGAAACTCGCAACGCCGCGCCTCTCTGTTGCCAACGAACCGAACATTACACGATTCAAAAATGATCAAGTTGTCATTGTAGTAACCACTTCTTAAAAAAAGGTATTTTTCAAGAACATTACTGCGGTGATGAACCCCTTAAACATTTTCCAACGTAATACGTATTTTTTGTAGGATCTGTCAATCAGACGCATCAATAGATTTATTTATTACCGAGCATAGTCGAGAGAGTCGGAGTCAGCGAACACGACGTCGACATCGAGCTCGAAGCCACGGAGGGGCGCGGCGGGTGCGGGGGGGCGCAGGGGCGCGCTGAAGGGCGACGAGTGGAAGGCGACTAGCATCTCGGGCCCGCGGGACGTCACGCGCGGCAGCCAGTCGCCGCCGCAGTACTCCACCAGCACGGGGTCGTCGGTGGACGCGCCGTCGTAGAAGATGAGTCGGTCGCGCTCGCCCGTGCACTCGCGCCACGCGCGCACCACGCGCCCCGTCTTGTTCAGGCTGCGGAAGGACAACCAACCATGCTGACTGTGCTCTGCTGACAACCTTCCAGGCGCGCGATCACTTTCAAAGCGAGCACTCACCTTGCCATCGATATTGAACGCTTAATTTGCATCTTGTGTGAATATTCTTGTCGCACTGAAATCATCGCGTGTTTACACGTAGGGATATCTTTCTGTCGGAGACTCCAGTAGCAGGTGACGTTTCTGTCAACAACGATGAAATGTAATAGCGGCACAACGAAAGTGAAACATAACGCATGGGCGCTCGAGATACCTGGGGTACATGCCGGGGTAGTTGGGGCTCTGCAAGCGGCACGGCTTGCGGTGGCATTCCTCGTAGGTGCGCGTGCAGTACGTGCCCGGCGACACCGCGCCGCGCTCCAGCGGCGCCTCCATCGCGCCGAACCTGACACGCCACAGCACATGAGTACGATATGAGTACGATTCATTGAGATATTTTAAGACGCTCAACGTTTCAATCAGAATATCGTGAGATTAGTTAAGGAATCTGGCGTTATTTTGCGGAAACTCATGACAATAAACGCATTGCCAAAATATTTGGTTTTAATTTCACAATTTTGAGGAAAATACACTTTTATAATATTCAGGGTGGATATTCGGACGGGCAATATTGGCCCTCACCGTCGTTGTTACATGAAATCATTCTAAAACTTATTATATGCTTGGGCCTGCATTCATAGAACAGAATTACAGTCAGAAAAAAATCAACAAATTGTTTTATGCCAATCGATAAGGATCACATCTACCCCAACGGTCAACCAACACAGACACACAACCGGCCAAGTGCGAGTCAGACTCGCGCACGAAGGGTTCCGTACCATTATCTATAAAAATTACGTTTGTTTTATGGGAGCCCCCCTTAAATATTTATTTTATTTCCACTCCCACCAACCCTTCCCACCCACTTTAGTCGTCCGATATCTGTCGCACGGTAAAGGTGTGCTGTCCTGTGTCTTCTCGCTACATCCGCGCACTCGCGCAGTTTCGTATAAACAATGCCGTTTACTTATTCTTATCGAGAGTATTTAGATAATATGATAGTGTGTTATGTCATGACCGGTGAGAGTTTAGCCGCGGCATGTAACCTATACCGTGAACTTTATGGTGACCAACGGCAAGTGCCTGCTGTCCAAACCATCCTGGAGGTCTACCAGCGCTTATTAGACTATGGCCATTTTCGTCCTCTTGAAGCAGATGCTGGTAGGCTACGGCTCGCCAGTGACATTGAAGATTGAGTGTTGGACTATTTCAATGACAATCCACACGCGAGCACACGTGACGGAGGGGCACACGTGACGGAGGGCGGGACTTAGGAATAAGTACCGTTACTGCCTGGAATGTGCCGCATGAAGAAGGCCAACCTCCGTAGCATTTCTTAAGAGGAACTAATACCCACAGATTACGAACCACGGCTAAGATTCTGTAGGTGGTTGGTGGAAGAAACTGGTTGCAAAATTTTATGGACGGACGAGTCCACTTTTAGTATCCACATCTTATTCGACTTATTCAATACCCACAATGCTCACTGGTGGTCGTACGAAAACCCGCGAGCTGTGGTCCCTGACCATTTTCAGCACCGGTTCTCAGTGAACGTATGGGCTGGAATCTTAGGGCAGACGGTACTTGGACCCGTCTTCTTAGAACGCCTTAACGGCGAAACATATCTGCGGTTGCTCGAGTCTGCAAGAGATGCTGGAAGATGTTTCTGTTGCCGAAATAAGGGACCACTTCTTCCAGCAAGATGGAGCGCCTGCACACTATCACCGAGAAGCCCGTGCTTACCTGGATGCTACTTACCCTAACCACTGGATAGGCCGGGGTAGGCCTATTGCATGGCCGCCTCGATCGCCCAATCTTACGCCTCTCAACTTTTATCTTTAGGGTCGTGTAAAAGACTTAGTGTATGGACACAGTGGCAACAATATTCAAAACGTGGACGAATTAAAGACCCGCATAAGTACCTAGTGCATTCGATGTAATTAAAAGTGACAGAGACACATAAATCGCAGTTCAATCCAATGTAATACGTCGTGCTCACTTGTGCATTGGACAAAGTGGTGGACATTTTCAGCACCTTTTGTACTTAAATAATGTAAAAATTAAGACTTCTTTTAAATAGTTTTAAAATGATTGTAAACAGGTTGATTAAAATTTTTTAAACATACCAACATAACGAGATTAGTTAATTTGAAAACAGTAGTGCATTAATATGGCCAATAAAAAAGCTACTTGTAAGAAATTCGATAAATTGCTAGTCCAGAGTCTGAAAAACGTGATGGGAAAATTAGAATCAGCTGTTTACGAATTTGCGCTGTCGCAAGGGTGAACGAACTCAAGCGCGCAACCGCGCGGCGCCGCGCCGGCGGCGGCCTACACGGTGTACAGTGCGCATATTCAATAAATTTGTGCGTAGTGAAAATATTGCATATCTTTGAAACGGATCGTTATTTAGAAAAAAAAAATCGTTTATATTTATTATTCCAAACCACTTCTCAACTTTCTTAGATTTAATTTTTTAACACCTTATAATTAGGAGAAACAAAAGTACCTATGCCAAGTTATAATAAGTCTTACAATTATTTGCAAATGGATAGGGAACCGCTACAAGGTACCTGCCGTTGTGAATCCTATTCGTTCAAAAAGTGTAATTTGGGTCAGATTTTGATGGCCTTTTGCGCAATTGTATCGATGATCGATCGACCACAAAACATGTGGACCGTATCGTTATAATTGTTGGTCCATTTCTCACTTTCTATACAAATCTCCTTTACGCGACCACTCAACCTTTTCTGACGATGAAACACGTGTCGAGTATTGGGTTGGGGTTGCATGTTGTGTCATAATAACCGCATCTTGTGCATGTGCATATTGTTGCGAGCAGGAGGGCGGTGCTGAATACCGCATTCGAGCTTAGACCTAGTTATTGCGAAATTAAAACTAGTCATACTACATAACATTATACTAATAATATCGTGGAATTTCAAGCTGAATAATATGATAATTTCCAATGTCCACTTACCTGACGACGGCATCGCGCTGCGCCAAGAACTTGTAACGTAGCCGGAAGCCGAACGGCTCCCCAAGCCTCGCGCGGAACAGCTTCACGGACACGGTGACGGTGGCGGTCTCGCTGTAGTAGAGTGCGGCGCCATCCGCCTCGCCGCACCACGAGCCGCCCGTGAAGGGCCGGCCCAGCTCCGACAGCTGCATGTAGCCGTCCGGGCAGCCGTCCAGCGCGCCCGGCTCGTAGCGGCCCACGCGGAACTCGTCGAAGGCCAGCTGCACCAGGTCGCCGTGCGCCAAGCCGCCCGCCGTGAACGTGAGGTGGCACAGGAAGGGCGCGCGCGGCGCCGAGCGCACGCCCACGGCGTACGCCACGCCCACGCGCCCGTAGTACGTGCGGTTGCACACGGTGCAGTGCGCCGGCTCGTCGCTGCCGTCCGCGCACTGCGCCTCGCCATCGCAGTAGGCGTCCAGGCGCACGCAGGCGCCGCTGCGGCACGCGAACTCCGCCACGCCGCAGCCGCCCGCCGCGCCGCGCGCGCCCAGCGCCACCAGCGCCAGCGCCAGCGCCGCGCCGCGCCACATGTCGCGCGCGCCCTCACCGCGCCGCGCCCCCCGAGCCCAGCGCGCGCCCTGCACACACTGCGCACATGCTAGTCTTTAGCTAGAGACGCCTACCTAGTAACTGGGCTATTATAATTGAGGAGATTATTAGGATATTAAATAAAAAAATATTTAATAATATTTTTTTTAAGATTTTGAATAAAATAATATAACAACCTTTGCTGATCCAGACAGGAGGAGTAAATTCTTTTTGTCTGACTAATGACGTGGAGTAATTGCACATTTTCCGTATCGCATTGAAGAGGCTCAAGACATCTTTAAAACTCAAATAGGGTCCCAAAGCATACTAACCCACACAATCTAAGATTCATTGTGAAAATGAGAAACTGTGTCATCTATAATTTTTAAGGTAAGGTATTGTAAGTCTGCACCATTTTTATAAATAAACGTTATTATTATTATTATATTGTGTTAGTATGTAATACTATGCTTCTGCCCGGGGCTTCGCTCGCGTGGATGTCGGAAATTATCCCACGGGAACGTGCTACCAGGATAAAAACTATGTGCTTCCCCAGGAAGCCATCTATCTCTTTGCCAAACCAGACCAGAAGTTCAGTGGTTTAGGCGTGAAAATGTTACATACAGTTTCAAGTACAAATCCTCCTTAAAAAACCGAATTACCCCTTTTGGCCCCGACAGGGGTCAATTTTCGACAACTTTACATACTTATTATTAATTATTTTCAATGAAAAGTATCAATACTGAGTTTCGAGTTAATCGGACCGCGCATTCAATTTCATCCACACAAACATGAAAACCCCTATATCCCCCTTTGAGGGGTAGTTTTGAAAAACTTATAATGATAAACTTTATTTCTTACTTAGGCAAGTATTCTTGCTAAGTTTCAAGTTTATTAAATAAATGAATAAGATTTTTTTACATAAACTGTACTGCTTTTCACCCCCACAGGGGTGGAATTTTATAAAATCGTTTGGGATGTATTCATAACTTGACTCAAAGATTATTTATACTAATTTTCGAATTCATCAAGCCAAGCATTATCATCCTCTCCTGTAAAATTAACTTCTCCTTTTCAACCCGTTAGGGAAAGATTTTCGAAAAACCCTGATACATTTATTCTTTATTTTTGGTCTTAAGTATAAACACTGAGTTTCGAGTTAATCGGACCACGCATTCAAATTCTTCCACACAAACTTCAACACCCTTATATCCCCTTTTGTGGGGTAATTTTGAAAAACTTATAATGATAAACTTATTACCGACTCGAGTATTCTTGCCAAGTTTCAAGTTTATTAACCAAATGAAGAAGATTTTTTATATAAACTGTATCCCCGCTTTTCACCCCCACAGGGGTGGAATTTAAAAAATCGTTTGGTATGTATTCATAACTTGACTCAAATATTATTCATACTAATTTTCGAGTTAGTCAAGTCATGCACTAAAATCCTCCCCTGTTAAATTGACTACCCCTCTTCAGCCCGTCAGGGGTAGAATTTTGAAAAACCCTGATAAACAAATTATTCTTTACTTTCGATCCTAGGTATAAATACTGAGTTTCGAGTAAATCGGACCGCGCGCTAAAATACTTCCATACAACTTTTGAAACCCCCCAATCCCCTTTTAGGGGGTAGTTTAGTAAAACATAAAATGGCAAACTTCATACGTTACTTAGATTAGTATTCGTGCCAAGTTTCAAGTTTATTAACTCAAGGAATAAGATTTTGCATACAAACAAAATCCCCCCATTTCACCCTCTTAGGGGTGGAATTTCGAAAAACCCTTTCTTATGGGATACCTACTCTTCACTAACAACACACGCTCCAAATTTCATGACTCTAGGACCAGCGCAGCGGTTTAGGCTGTGCGTTGACGTCTCAGTTAGTCAATCAGTCAGTCAGTCAGTCAGTCAATCAGTCAGTCAGTCAGGACTTTGAATTTTATATAATATATAGATGTATAAGTATGTATTTCTTGCAACTTATTTCTTGTGTTATTTTATATGTATTTCTGTTTATTTAGTTTGTTACCACTTAATTTTTATACATTTCGAACTTATTTTTTTATACTTTAGGTTATCTATTTGGTTAGTATTTGAGAATGTTGGTTCACCTGATATTGGCAACTGTATAAGCCAATGACTGTTATTTGATATTTTGCATACAGAAGCTGTTGGTGTACCTAAATAAATAAAAAAGAAAAAAAGACAGGTGTTACTGGGACTGGTACTTTAACCGCAATAGTGTTAATTTTCAATCACTTAGATCAAAAAATCATGTGTTTCCATTAGGCTGGAGCCAGGAACCATGCAGTACGAAACATAATCAAAACTTTAAGAGGATTGTTTTCGAAACAATAAATTCCAAAAAAAAAACCCCAATCAATCAGTTAATTGACGCCCAAATTCACCAGATTCGACAGGTCCTGACTTTTTCCTGTGAGGTTATCTAAAGGAACGTGTCTTGTTCAATTTTGAATACTTACTTATTAAAACAGAACATTGGTGGCTCTGATTGCGAATTGCTGAAAACACGATGAAAGTGATCGCATTTTAATCCAGCAAAAAGGTAGAGATATGAGGGATGTTATTTTTCATTAAAAAATCCAATCCTGTATAAAATATTGGAAAATATTTGATTTTCTTGTATACCTACAATTTTCTTGTATACCTACAATTTTCTTGTATACCTACAATTTCATAGTAGCCTGTATATGTAGAGTGTTCAATTTTGTTAATTATTCTCAGGTTTGGTTTTAAAACCAGTAGCGCCTGTCAGCGTCAGCTGCGTGAAGATCCTAAAACGGCAAAAATAACGTTCAAATGATCGGGAACTTACTGCCGCGATAAAAAGTACCTAGTAGGTATGTACCCGCGATTCATGCATTGTTCATCATTCATCATTTTCCTGCCCTTATCCCATGTTACTTGGGGTCGGCGCAACACGTTTTCTTCTTCCATTCTCCCCTGTCAACTGTCACGCTATTATTCACTCCCTTCTCTTTCATATCATTCCTCACACAATCCATCCATCTTTTCTTCGGCCTTCCTCTCCCTCTCCATCCATCAACATGTATATTAATCACTCTTTTAGTCACGTGTGTTTCGTCCCTTCTCATCACATGCCCATACCAAGCTAAACGATTTCCTTTTAACTTTTCTGTCACTGGCGCCACTTTCAAACTTCCTCTTATATACTCATTTCTTACTTTATCCATTCTCGTCTCTCCACACATCCATCTCAACATTCTCATCTCCGCTGCATGCAATCTTCTTTCATCCGTCTTCTTCACAGCCCAGCAAAGGGATTCATTAAAACATACAAACCAACTCACAAGACTAGTTGACAGTGAGAAAAATACCTTATGAATTTAGTATTGTACTCAATAATTTATTTAATCCCATAATGTGTACTTAGGTGGTAACAATACATTATAATATGTGATAATTGTGAACCCTGACGAGCACAGCGACCAAAATGAACAACGGCAGATTTGGACCTGTCTTAGCGGGGCCTCTGTAAGTAAGACAACTATTATTTTAAATCTGACTATTTAGGAAACTGGGCAAGTGAGAAGCCTTTGAGTGAATATTTCTGGGTCCCACCGGTCGGCTGGTTTGAGATGCCACTTACAATATGAGTTGGTTTTGCATTACCAATAGACGTACGAAAGGAATGTTTTTGAAAGGAACAACACAACAACACTGATCGATGTCAACATGGTGTGAGACGACACACTGCCTGCCATTTTCATTATTGATTTACTTAATTAGTAGTATTCACTCGTATTTTGTCTAAGCACTTATAAAAATAAGAAAAAGGGGTCATCCACCACGAGTGTCAAAATAAACATTAACATAAATAATTATTTGTCTTAAATTTTTTTTTTTTAATAGGTATTTAAAAACTTTGTCAATTAATTGACGGCACGGTTGGCGCAGTGGTTAAGCGATTGACTGCTGCGCTGCGTGTCGCGGGTTCGATTCCCGCACGGAACAAATATTTGTATGACCTACATGTATTTGTTCCGAGTCTGGGTGTTTTTCTATCTATAATATGTATGTATTTACAAAAAAAAATTGTATATAAGTAGTTTATCAGCCATCTTGTTACCATAACACAAGCATTAGGTTGCTTAGCTTGGGACAAATGGTGCTGTGTGAAATGTCCAGGGATATATTATTATTATTATTAATACTGCCGAATGATATAATATTCCGACAGAAGAAATAAATAAAATTTGTGTGCGAGCAACAATGTAAAAAACGCGCAGATTTGACAGAAAGAGTGTTGAAGTCACTCGAGCCACCGCCGCCGCGCCGTGCGTAAATGCCCCGTTTTTTGTCAATCAAAATTAAATTACGTTAGAAATGAAAAAATTGTCCTGTCAACGTTAATATTTCACTGAAATATTCATATTTTTTTGGAAAATAAACCTCAAGGGCATTACTACTTGGTATCTTAAACACTGTCAACTAGCCTGAATGGGACAGGATTTACACTCTGACATGGCTCTCAGTCTCCATGGACATGGCCAAAAGTGGACTCGAATAAAACGTAACATCTTCGTAACAGCATACGACGAACTGAACACTTCACATGGCGGCTCAGGGGTTTCATCGAACTAACGTAAGCGGAATTAATGAAGGATTTCTAAGAATTAAGTACAGATAATTCTATTTCACGAAGTCCGTTTGACTATGTTTGTGGTTGTGCATGCACAGTCACATTGTTTAAGTGTGCGTAAGCTTAGGACTCAAGAGCGCTCGCTCAGTCGTGTCAGTCGTGACCGCGACACGGTCCGGGTCACTAGTGCTTATTCTTTTCACGTCAGATTTTTACACCGAGTACAGTCAACATAGAAAATAAGCGAAGACATTTTATAGTGAGATAAGATGACATACGTCAATAGTTTTTTTTAAATGTATTAAGTACTTTTTTAGAATACTAGGTTTTTGGCATTTTAGTTTTTAAAGTACGTTTTTGTCTGTACAAAAAACTTTTTTGCAAAAAAAAAAACCACCGACTTCCAAAAAAGTGAAAAAGACTACAAAGTGAAAAATTAAAAACACGACTGCCCTGCCCAAAAACGAACTAAAAAGTAAAAAACAAGTTGTATTTTGAATTCGTTAATTGTGTTTATTTTTTTTTTGATTATTTATTTTTATTTTAGTGACAAGCTTTATTCGTGCTAGGTGGCAAACCATTCACTCATTTAGACATTCTCAGTCTTACTAAACTCATTAAATCGTTTGCACAGCCAAAGATGAAATGTTTGTTTTGCACGTACACCGTACCTAAGTAAAACTGGAACCCATACATTAAATATATTTGGAATATGCTCATCAAGGCCTTCAATTTGATACCCATATTGTAATACTTGAACAAAATTTTTTTTTTTTTACTTTTCAAAATGGAGCCGTACTGCCGCCAGTTTTTTCAAAAAAATATATAGCCAGTGTCACTCGGGATAATGTAAGAATTCTAACGATACCCGTTACATCCAAATCTGTTCAGGCATTTAAAAGTTATGGTGGAATAAAGAAATTCACATGCATACAAACATGCTCACATACATACAACTCTGAATACATTAGGTACACTCCTTTTTGGGCAGTTGTGTAAAAATAACTTTAATTTCGGAAGTCGGTGTCGTTGAGTTCGCATTTTCGTGGTTTGCCACCGACTTCCGAAATTAAAGTTATTTTTCACTTTGTGGTGTCTTCTTTGGAAGGCGGTTGTATTTTTTTTTTTTTTAAGTTTTTATTTTTCACTTTTAAGTTGTAATTTTTACCAGTAATTTTGGTTTAAAAATCAAACTACTGAGCCGTTTTTGATGAAATTCTATTCTATGGGACCAATCTGAAAGTTTGTCCTTATAAATAAAAAAAGAATTTTACAAATCGGTTTATAAATAACGGAGTTCTGAGGTAACAAACATTTAAAAAAAATACAGTCGAAATGAGAACCTCCTCCCTTTTTGAAGTCGGTTATAAATAAACAATCTTTCTTTCTCTAGTAACAATTTGATTCGTTACAGGGTCGAAGTATGACAGCTACGAGTATAAATAGTATACTTACATAATTTTTAAGAACGATTAGGAATGTATCGTACCACATGGCTCTGCATGTGATGCGATAAATTCATATTCGTTCTAACTGTGAGACATATTTAAAGTAATATTTCGCAGCGCACAGCGCGCGGCGCAGCAACACAACAACAACCAAAACTGTGCAACGGAAATTATATTGCATCGAAGAATTTTAATACAATAACAATTATTATTAAACAAATTAACATTGTTAATAGAACAATTCAAAAGTGAAAGTCATTCCCACTTCGATATTTTGAAACTAACACCATCTGTCATCAACAAATAAGCCGAAACGGATACAGCTTCCGCTACTGCACGGAAAAGTTCGCTATTAGTAGTTAACCAAAGAGAGTCAATACGATACCAGACTATACCACGAGATGGCGCCCGCACCCTTATGCGCAGGATGCAAAGAAAAAGTGCCCATACAAGAAAACCTTACTTGTGCGATGTGCAAGTGACCTAGAGTGCGCCGGTGTCTCCAAAGAGTATTACTCTAAAACTACGACCCTAGAACATAGGGAAATGGCAGACTTACATAATTATGTCAAATACCGAAAACAGGAAACACAGGCACCCCTATACGAACTCAGAGAAATTAATTATATATCCAAAACTCCAAACTAACAGACGGAAATAACGTCATGATGAGAAAGAAAACAATGAGCTGCAATGAAGACACTATTTGCTCTGAAGACTTGAGTTTATTGGGAGACACTATTCGTACACAAGAAAATTTTGAAATAGTTAATGAAACTCAAGGCCAACTAACCCTGCAGAATTTGAGCGAATTAATAATATCACTTAGGTATCAATAAACGCATTAATAAAAAACAAAAAATAAATCTAGCTATGGTATAAATGAGCTTCCACAAACCCTACTCAAACAATGTGCTGATGAACTTACTCTACCATTTTACAAACTAATAAACCAGTCGTTTGAAGAAGGCGGGTTTCCTGACCTTTTAAAAAAAGCCCTTATAGCAAACCAATTCACAAAAAAATTATACAAAAACCGGCCCATATAATTATCGACCCAATAGCTTCAAAAATATTTGAGAAACCCATGTGCAAACGAGTTGACGCATTTTGTGAAAAGTTTCATATATTTAATGATTGTCAAAACGGCTTCCGAAAAAACCGATCCACTACCTTAGCAGTCTATAAGTACGTACACACGGCTACACATCAAGCTATACATATACAGTATAAGCTGACTTCTGATTGTACTAAAAACCTATACAATGCGAGGTCAGTTAAAACTGGAAATGCATAGCTTGAGGTGTAGCCGTGTGTACAAAAAGCTCTCAATATTATTAACGATCAAAAATACACCATAGGCTTACTGCTAGACATGACAAAGGCGTACGATAAAGCACAATTTCAAATAATAATAAAAAATAAAAAAAACAAACTAAACAAACTATTTAGCATAGGAATCCGTGGCAAATGTCATGATTGGTTCGTATCTTACTTACAAAACAGAGAACAACAGCTGGTAGAAGTACAATATTACAACCAAAAAACAAACGAAATAGAATTATTCCGGTCGAATAACATAGGTACCAATCAAAGCCTCAATCCCGCAAGGAAGCGTTATTGGCTGTTTTTTATTTCTTGTGTATGTGAATGACCTTCCTAACCATATTAAAGAACCCTGCGTCTTGTTTGCGGACGATATATCGATAATAGCCACATGCGACTCCAATAGCAACCTCAATAATAAATTAAACTCCATACTCAACGATACTACTTCGGTGACGGAGCATAATCTGGAAATAAACTTTAATAAAACCAAAATAGTGAAGTTCTACCCCCGCCAAAAAACACCGTTAGACATAAATTTTAGTTTTAAGACTCGAAACTAGAAGCTGTTAATTGATGTTTAAAGTAAATTACCCTTGAAAATACCTTTAGCTATTATCTGATGCCAAACAAATATATTTTATTGAGAAAATAAGATACCTATTTAATTGAATATTACATAATAAAAAAAATGTTATGGGATCCCCCATAACATTTTTTTGTGTAGCAACACTAACGTCCGCACGTCATATTGATTATGACATTTTTGACGTCACAAGAAAAATGTCTGCCGCCGCTTGCGCACCATTTTATCTTGTACTATGTTTATTTGTAATAAGTAAACTAGTTCCATTTAATTCTGCATACATTGATAACACTGAGTCGAGCTTGCTCCTCCGTTGCTGTGTTTTGGCGAAATTAAGTGTGTATTTGTGAGATATACAAGGTACTCGGTGTTGAGACAGTGACTTGTTTGATTTTGTGTTTAATTTCGCGATGAGTTCGCGTAAATAATAATGAATCTGTTATGTAAATTATAATGATTAACGTGCATTCGGACTAATTTACATTCGGCATTCACCCTGATTAGATAGGTACTGTTGTTTTGGCCCAAATTTTATATATTTTCTGCGTTCTTCCCCTTTATGGAAACAACCACATCTGTTGGACAAAATTGACAATATCATTCGTAGCACATTAACAACCATTTTAAATTTGGCTTTGGACGACCGAGCGTGGCTTCAAGCCACACTACCCATCCGTTTTGGTGGCCTCGGCGTCTGCAAAATTACCAGTATTAGCTTACCGGCGTTCCTGTCCTCTGTCCACAGAAACGAAAAGTTGACCGGGAAAATCTTAGCCCCTTGCCTGGTTGACTCTGAAGTGCCTTACTTGACCGACGCGGTGAACGCCAGATCGGCCCATAAACCCATCTTCCCAGAGACAGTGGGATGAGCCGCTCTGCAGGTTGGTACGGAATAATCTTATCAATACGTCTACCAATTCTGCTGAGCGTGCCCGCCTGCTGGCTGTGGGTGAGTGGGAGTCGGGGCTCTCCCGTCACCCAACTTAGGCACTATGCTGGGTGACACTACCTTCCGGCTCGCTACCTGTCTGCGTTTGGGCGCTCCTTGTGGGGCTCCGCATCGCTGTCAGTGCGGTGAAGCTGTCGACTGCCTCGGACACCATGGCCTATCCTGCAGTAGGAGCGCAGGTCGGATAGCACGGCACGCCAGCATTAATGACATCATCCGTCGTGCTCTTGTCACCGCCGGGGCGCCAGTTTTAGAACCCAACGGCCTGGCACGCGACGATGGGAAGAGACCAGACGGAATGACCATAATGCCCTGGAAGTTAGGCAGACCTTTGGTGTGGGATGCAACATGTGTCGACACCCTTGCGCCATCCCATCTTCATCTTCTAGCACTGTGGGCTGTGCTGGAGCGGCTGCTGCTGGTGCAGAAAACCTCAAACGGCGAAAATATTCCAACCTGATTGGGAGTTATATATTCGAGCCGTTTGGGGTTGAAACACTAGGGCCATGGGGTCCGAGTGCCCATTTGGTTTTTCGAGATATCGCAAAGCGGTTAGTCGACTCTTCACATGACCAGAGGGCTGGCCTGTTTCTTGGCCAAAGAATTAGTATCGCCATACATCGTGGCAATGCTGCCAGCCTGTTAGGCACTGTTCCTGTTGACAGCGATGCGGACGAATTTTTTGATGCCCTATGATTATTTTGCTTATTTTTTCCCATGTTACATATCATTATTTTTATTTTTAATTTTAATGTTTTATTGATTTTAATTTGTAATAGTTTAGGACTATGGACATTGTCTGAAATAAATGAATTATTATATTATTATTTTAATGTTAGATTATATAATGTAACTTTTACGTAATTAATAAAGAATTAGGTGACACAAAAATAAAAATAACATGCTAAATAAAAAAGTCAAGTACATACTAATCTTGGTTTTATTAGATTGCTCTATATAGATACATTTTCGCATTTTATGCGCAAGTACACTGTGTTTCTCGATAGTGATTCGCTTATTGCTGAGCAAAAATTGGCCATCTTGTAGGAAACTATTGAAAAACGCACTGTACTTGTGCATAAAATGCAATACAAAGTATCTATTTATTGCACTGTAGTTTGAAATTCCCGCGCTAGCTTCTGCTCTCTAGTTTTCGTGGGCTGAATATGGATGGCGCCGCCGGTTGGTAAGGAAAAATTTCCTCCTAAAATTTGTACGGAGACGTTATTCTTCCCTATAGGGTATACATATATGTTCTGTGGTGCCGGCTGCTGACAACCAGTGCTGGGATCTGTCTCTATAGGGTCGTAGCATCATGCTGAGCGATGACCGCTTTGCGTGGATGTGACGCATATTTTCCCCCAACTTGTTATTTTTTGTGTTTGTGTTATTTCTCTGCGTCGTGTTTACCACAGGTAAACGTATTCTCTCTGTACTTCTTCTTTCAGATAGCCAATTAAAACTCACGCGTGTTTTCATTTATTTCTATGGATTAAATCGTCTCAGAATCGTAAAAAATGCAAACTATTTGAATGGATACCTGCGCTGCTAGCAAAAATAGTTGTATTTTCGAGTAAGTAGTATTCTTCAAGTGGTGTGTATGGGCAGCCCGTGTACACACATGTTGTACCCTAGCTCACCTAGCTGTGCCCGCGACTTCGTTTGCGTGCATGTCGGAAAACAAGTTGGATTTCATGGGTTTTCCTTTTATTTGCACAGAACCCTAATTCTATTTGTAAAATAGAATTAGCCTAAGTTATTCTTTACAATATAGATATGCCGGTGAAAGTCCTGTCAAAATCGGTCCTGCCGTTTCGGAGATTAGCCGGAACCAACAGACAGACAGACAAAAATGTTAAAAATGGTTTTTTGGTTATAGTATACTTTCATATGCATTTAGTAAAGCTGTTGTGACATTATTATTAATTTATTAACTCAACATCACTATCATTACAGAAATTTCCTAATTCAATAGTGTGGTCATAATTACAGTTTTATTATTTACAATAACATATTCTGTACATCGTGTTTTTTGTAAACTCACTCAGAGAACAAGTAAAACAGACACTACAACTAACACACAGACACACACAAACAAACAGACACTTCAATTTTATTTAGTTCTGTTTCTAAACATGAGCATGAGGTCCTGGTTTCGATTTCTAGATCGGCCAAAGTGTTATTGGGCAATAGGCTCGCCCCCACTTACTTACTCGTACATGGGACTCGACCCCAATTGGGAATACACACTGCCATTTTTTTTTTCATTCCACCTCTTCCTAACCCTTCGGGGATTACAGGGGGGTGTTATGTTATGAAACTCATTACAACTCATTTACAGTCAAATAAAACCACTTCTTTCACTTATTATCATCATCCCTACATATAATTATTAAAATAATGGAGATTTTGAACAAACTCTACAATTGTTTATAAAGTCAGATTCGTGGTTATTAGATCTTCCTAGCAATCAAAACTTCTACTTAATAATACGTTTGCATTAGTTTATGTTAAAATTTTAGTGCAAAGCCTAAGGTTATATGGAACAACACTTATTAGCAAAGTGAGGCTCCGTGCGCTCGCCACCAGCACGTCGCACATCGCTGTGACACGAGCACACGTAGCCTGGGGCTCGCATCAGCGACGCGCCGCGCGGTATGTTGTAATCGTGCACTACACCTGATATGAGGTTATGATGTGCTACTAAGTAATCAAAGAAAGTATTCACGTTCCTCAGCGAATTATTCCTTTCAGTTCAATTAAAACATTGCAAGGTGGGATGGTTAAGTGTGCAGATGACATGTTTTGGATAAAAGAGATTCCGTAGCAAACTACATACTATCTCCATGGAAGTGCGATCTGGTATTCATGTCGGATAGAGCTGGTCGCCGGTGGTGATCACTAGCTGCACGCACTCATCACTGTCGCAGTCACTGCACTGTCACTCGCGGGCGTGTGTCGGGCGCGCGTGGTGAGTCCGGCGCGAGTCGCGTGTCGTGCGCGGTCGTGCTCGCGTGACGTAACGCCGCGCCACACTGCAGCGCGGCCGCGCGGCCCGCGACCCGAGCTGTGCCTCGCGCCGCCCCCGCCCGCGCCCTGCTGCGCGCGCACCCCGCCCGCCCCGACATCGGCCTCCACTGCTCACTGCTCGCCTCCTGCACTCGTCTGCATCCCTCATTCCTCACACCTGCCTTACAAAAGAATGTAAAAATATGTTTTCATATCAGACTGGTAGTTCCAGAGATTAGCGCGTTCAAGCAAACCAACTTGCTTTATTATTATTATTATTAGGTACCTCAACTTGAGATAGAAACAATCGTAAACCAGAATTACAAAGAGGATAATGAACGACGTATTTAAAACAACCAAAACCAATAGAAATCAATACAACGACATCCAACCCCCTATGTGCTTCTCCGTACATCAAAATTTCTTTATTATTTGTTTAGTAGCAAAGGCGTGAAAGCGTAACAACCACCTTCTATTACAGGTCGCGCTTGGCGATGATCAATTCTGCAAACAGAGTTATTATATATTTTTTGTGCCAATTGTGGTCACCCATCCTAGTTGGAACCACGACCGGGGTTGCTTAACATGAGTTAGCGCTACGACCACAAAGCCATCGAGCTTCACATTCATTCCTCATTTAATTATATACGTCAATGATTAGGTAATACCTACGTAAAGTTTCAGCCAATTCAACTGATCGGTTATTCTACAGTATTTTTGTTATTCCTTAGATTTATAATTATGTTGGAGTCATTCGTTTGAATATTCAGAACGCCAGCACCATCTCGTGTCTAGCCTGAGTTCGTGGTGGGACGAGAGCAACAGCTACAAAAGCGGTGTGAGCAGAGCTCTCGAGATGTTCGAAACATTGGACATCGTATGAACAACATGTGCATAGAAAGAGAAACTGTCAGCATTCCGTATCGTTGATTGTGTAAGTACCTACAGTGTGTGATTCGCTAGTGTGACTAACCAGTTCGTAAATTATAATCTGATTTGAACTGCAAACCGTTTTTCTATTGTGCTATAACCAACACTACCCATAGTAGGTACGCCCACAGTTATTAAAATATGCCTGATGTTAACGAGACACAGACATACCATCTCCGACATCAGAACTGGGATTCGTATTGGTTCATGCACAAAATGAGAACGCTTAAAGTGAAAGTGACTGTTGACATTTGAAAATGCGATCCGGGATGCGCAAATGAATTTGACGAGTTGAGTAACGGGAGGTTACTCGATAGTATGGGACACATGCATCTTAGTTGATTCTTTTGATTGTAATCTTGAGATTTGGGAATCAAATAGTGGGTAATGCGCTGAACTCTGCTATTGTTAGTTTGTTCGAGTTTTCATTGTGTTTTTGCCTGTACCAAATGTGGTCAGGAGTGACCGAGCTAAGTGATACTTTGCAGGTATGTTTCTTTACAGAATACACTCAAGCTGAAGAAATCATGGAGAATTGAGCGATGACGTCACGGTGTATATTTTTATGCCTTGATTTTACCTGGAAAAGGACGTGGCGACATACTACAGGAGGCCGTTCTGCTGGACCAAAGCAGCGATCAGACAGCATCTGTTTTCGATGTGGCAACACCGGTTTGTTTCGTGATGTCCACGATGCAATTATGGAGGCGCCTGCACGGCGAGCGGTGGATATTTATATATTTTTTATTTTATCTTTTAATATCACTTTTATCATTTTAAAAAAGTATTTTTTTTTTCACATGCTGACGTTTGGATGCGCATATTTACATATTAAGTACATTGGTAAGTATTAAAAAAACCACAAACAAATTCATTAGAATTGACAAGTAAGAAAATTAGAGTGGTTGACAAACTTGTTGATCTATGTGATACGAGTATACAAAAGATAATGAATGTGTGAACCCATGCTGATATACATATAGTTGTAAAAGAACGTAATTACATACATATAAATAAATACATACGGTAAGTAAATTCATACGGTACATGCATTAAATGTGAATGAATATCAAATATAATTTAATTCGTGTCTTAATTTTGGAATTTGGTTTGCACCGCTCGAGCGATGGGGAGATGTTTATTCTTACCGAGAAAAATTTCATGTTAAAATTGCGATTGCGATGATTTCTCGATTGATTCTGTTCGTGTATGAATTTTTTTTGGAAGGTTTTTTTTTTTTTTTTTTTTTTTTCGGTATCATTTCAGCTCAGGTTAGGTTCGCTCAGGTTAGGTTCGCTCAGGTTAGGTTAGGTTAGGTTAGGTTCCCCCCCGGTGGGTTCCCGCATTGTCGAGGCGGGGGGGCTCAGTAGCCGTGGTGGATTGGGCCACGGTGAAGCTAAGAGGAACCCGAGGAGCGGCCGCTCGTCTAGGCTGTGCGGAAAAGCCGACGACGTAGCGGCCGGTGGGTAGGTTGCGGTGCCGTTTGGCCGACATCGCAGCCTACCTGAGGCGGGCCGCGATGTCCCCCGTGAGGGAGACATCGCGGCTGAGGATTGGGGGCCGCGGCGGGGGGGGAGTGTCGGTGATACGTTGCCGCTCTCCCCACCTTCCGCGGCCTCGACGGGGCCGCCACCGTTCGATGGCGGACGCGGTGGGGCCGCAGGGGAAGAGGAGTGTCGGTGTGTCGTTGCCGCTCTCCCTATCCTCTGCGGCCGTAGCCCCCCATCCTGGGGGGCATGCGGGGCCTGCCAATTAGGCGGGCGTGGGGGCCAGCGGGCAGCGGGTGCGGGGGCACCGTTGCCTGCATTGCACAGGCCTCCACCAGTGTTGGACGGGAATGGCTAGGTGGTCCCGGCCATTCCCGTAGCCCCCCAATATGGGGGGCATGCGGGGCCCGCCATATCATCTAGGCGGGCATGCGCCGGGAGGGCTATGGAGGTAAAGGCTATGCCTATTCCCGTGGCCCTCCCATCACGGCGAATGAGGGAACACCGCTGAGTTTTAGTGGGTATACTGTCATTCCGACAGGGAGTCCCACATACCCCGTCTCGTCCCCCGTGAGGCGGGCATGCATAAAGCATTTCTCAGCGACAAAAAAAAAAAAAAAAACAAAAAAAAAAAAAAAAAAAAAAAGGTTAGGTTAGGTTCCCCCCCGGTGGGTTCCCGCATTGTCGAGGCGGGGGGGCTCAGTAGCCGTGGTGGATTGGGCCACGGTGAAGCTAAGAGGAACCCGAGGAGCGGCCGCTCGTCTAGGCTGTGCGGAAAAGCCGACGACGTAGCGGCCGGCGGGTAGGTTGCGGTGCCGTTTGGCCGACATCGCAGCCTACCTGAGGCGGGCCGCGATGTCCCCCGTGTGGGAGACATTGCGGCTGAGGATTAGAGGCCGCGGTGGGGGAGGAGTGTCGGTGTTACGTTGCCGCTCTCCCTACCTTCCGCGGCCTTGACGGGGCCGCCACCGTTCGATGGCGGACGCGGTGGGGCCGCAGGGGAAGAGGAGTGTCGGTGTGTCGTTGCCGCTCTCCCTATCCTCTGCGGCCGTAGCCCCCCATCCTGGGGGGCATGCGGGGCCTGCCAATTAGGCGGGCGTGGGGGCCAGCAGGCAGCGGGTGCGGGGGCACCGTTGCCTGCATTGCACAGGCCTCCACCAGTGTTGGACGGGAATGGCTAGGTGCTCCCGGCCATTCCCGTAGCCCCCCAATGTGGGGGGCATGCGGGGCCCGCCATATCATCTAGGCGGGCATGCGCCGGGAGGGCTATGGAGGTAAAGGCTATGCCTATTCCCGTGGCCCTCCCATCACGGCGAATGAGGGAACACCGCTGAGTTTTAGTGGGTATACTGTCATTCCGACAGGGAGTCCCACATACCCCGTCTCGTCCCCCGTGAGGCGGGCATGCATAAAGCATTTCTCAGCGACAAAAAAAAAAAAAAAAAAAAAAAAAAAAAAAAAAAAAAAAAAAAAAGGTTAGGTTAGGTTAGGTTAGGTTCCCCCCCGGTGGGTTCCCGCATTGTCGAGGCGGGGGGGCTTAGTAGCCGTGGTGGATTGGGCCACGGTGAAGCTAAGAGGAACCCGAGGAGCGGCCGCTCGTCTAGGCTGTGCGGAAAAGCCGACGACGTAGCGGCCGGCGGGTAGGTTGCGGTGCCGCTTGGGCGACATCGCAGCCTACCTGAGGCGGGCCGCGATGTCCCCCGTGTGGGAGACATTGCGGCTGAGGATTAGAGGCCGCGGCGGGAGAGGAGTGTCGGTGTTACGTTGCCGCTCTCCCTACCTTCCGCGGCCTTGACGGGGCCGCCACCGTTTGATGGCGGACGCGGTGGGGCCGCAGGGGAAGAGGAGTGTCGGTGTGTCGTTGCCGCTCTCCCTATCCTCTGCGGCCGTAGCCCCCCATCCTGGGGGGCATGCGGGGCCCGCCATTCAGGCGGGCGTGGGGGCCAGCGGGCAACGGGTGCGGGGGCACCGTTGCCTGCATTGCACAGGCCTCCACCAGTGTTGGACGGGAATGGCTAGGTGGTCCCGGCCATTCCCGTAGCCCCCCAATATGGGGGGCATGCGGGGCCCGCCATACCAACTAGGCGGGCATGCGCCGGGAGGGCTATGGAGGTAAAGGCTATGCCTATTCCCGTGGCCCTCCCATCACGGCGAATGAGGGAACACCGCTGAGTTTTAGTGGGTATACTGTCATTCCGACAGGGAGTCCCACATACCCCGTCTCGTCCCCCGTGAGGCGGGCATGCATAAAGCATTTCTCAGCGACAAAAAAAAAAAAAAAAAAAGGTTAGGTTAGGTTCCCCCCCGGTGACCAAGACACAGCCGATTCATCCGCCGGCTTCTCAGGACACACCAACAGAGGCAACTGGTTCCTCGCAACCGGCTCACCCACCGGTTGCGGCAGCAGATCCGCCGGGGACTGGGGAGGAGACAAATTTAATGGATACCCAATAATGGCCCCAAATCATCTATGTTTCCTCCAAGCTAACATAAACCACTGCGCTAGAGCTCAGGATCTCTTGCTCCAAAGCATGGCGCAGTGGTCAATCGATGTGGCAGTCGTCGCCGAGCCGTATTTTGTGCCGCCCAGGGATGACTGGGTGAGCGACACTAACGGTTCGGTGGCGCTTATAAGAAGGTCTGCCGTGGACACCCCGCTCTTTGAGGCCGTCACCCGGGGGCGGGGCTATGTCGCGGCAGTTTGTGGCGATATTATGGTCGCGGGGGTGTATTTCGCCCCCAGCCTATCTCTCGCCGACCTCGAGGAGATCATTTCGGATTTGGGCACGGTCGTCAATCGTAGTCGTCCTCGTCCCGTTCTCGTCTTGGGGGACTTCAACGCCAAGTCTGCGGCATGGTGTTCCCCGACAACTGATGTGCGGGGCGAGTTAGTGGAGGAGTGGGCGGTCGAGCAGGGCCTGCTTCTTCTGAACCGAGGTTGCGTGCAGACATGCGTGCGACAATGGGGCGGGTCAATAGTGGACCTCACGTTCGCTAGCCCCGCTCTCGCGCGCCGTGTCCATGGCTGGCACGTAGTGGAGGACGTGGAGACGCTGTCGGATCACAGATATATCCGATTCAGTGTCTCCACCCAGACCTCGGTCGGGCCGGTCCAAGCAGCCCCGGTGGGCATAGGAGACGGTCCGCGTTGGGCACTGAAGCGGCTGGACAGGGAGGCTCTCCTGGAGGCCTCTATCGTGCAGGCCTGGTTGGATGCTCCCGACAGGCCTGTCAACATCGACGAGGAGGCGGAGTGGTTCCGGGAGAGCATGTCGCAAATCTGCGACGCTGCGATGCCCCGAGTCCGGCCGATACCATCCAGGCGCCAGGTGTACTGGTGGTCGCAACCAATTGCGGATTTGCGCAGAGTTTGCGTTGAGAAGCGACGCCAGTATGCCAGGTGCCGAAGAAGACGCCGCCGCTCTCCGTCAACGGTGGCCATCGAGGCGGAACTATACGAGAGCTACAGGGAGGCGAAGAGCGCTCTCCAATTAGCCATCGTGCGGGCAAAGTCAGCGGCCCGCGAAGAACTGCTGGAGACTCTGGACCGAGATCCGTGGGGACGCCCCTACCGAATGGTGAGGGGCAAGATGCGCCAGTGGGCCCCCCCACTGTCCCAGAGTCTTCAGCCACAGTTATTGGAGGACGTGGTGAGCGCTCTATTTCCCTTACGCCCAGAGCATACACCACCTGCTATGGTTCCGCCTTGGAATGTGCCCAACACGGAAGACGACGACGACGACGTGCCCGAAGTGACCCGGGTAGAGTTGAGAGTGGCGGTTTCTCGCATAAAAAACACCGCCCCAGGGCCCGACGGCATTCCAGGCCGTGCATGGGTCCTGGCCTTGAGGGCTCTCGGGCCTCGACTAGAAGGACTCTTAAGCGCATGTTTGGAGCGGGGCCAGCTTCCACGCCGGTGGAAGACCGGAAAGCTGGTCCTGCTAAAGAAGGAGGGGCGCCCCGCAGACTCACCGTCTGCCTACCGGCCCATCGTGCTTCTGGACGAGGTGTGTAAGATCTTCGAGCGAATCATCGCCGACCGCCTCGTCCGGCACATGACCAACGAGGGGCCGGACCTGGCGGACAACCAATTTGGTTTCCGTCAGGGGCGCTCCACAGTGGACGCGATCATGCGCGTGAGGGTCCTGGCGGAGGAGGCAGTCGCCCGGGGTGAGGTGGTCCTGGCGGTGTCGCTCGACATCGCCAACGCATTCAACACCTTGCCCTGGAGTACTATCAGAGAGGCACTCCGGTATCACGGGGTGCCAGCTTACCTCCGCCGCATTATCGGGGCCTATTTGTCGGAAAGATCGGTAGTTTACCCGGGTCGTGAAGGATGGGGTGAGCGAGAAATGTCGTGCGGTGTTCCGCAGGGGTCGGTATTGGGGCCACTCCTGTGGAACATAGGGTACGACTGGGCTCTGCGCGGTGCTCTTCTCCACGGAGTCGGCGTGACATGCTACGCCGACGACACGCTAGTAACAGCACGTGGGAAGACATACCGGCAGGCAGCCATACTGGCGACGGCCGGGGTCGCGCATGTCGTGGGTAGGATCCGGCGGTTGGGCCTGGAGGTGGCCTTGCACAAATCCGAGGCCCTCTGTTTTCACGGGCCGAGGAATAAGCCACCTCCGGGTTCAAACATCGTGGTAGGAGGGGTCTCCATCGCTGTCGAGTCGACGATGAAATACTTAGGACTCGTCCTTGACAGTCGGTGGAGCTTCGGGCCGCACTTCCAGCGGCTCGCACCCCGTTTGTTGGGCGCCGCTTCAGCGCTCTCGCGCTTGCTGCCCAACTTGGGGGGTCCAAATACCTCCTGCCGGAGGCTCTACACAGGGATCGTACGGTCCATGGCGCTTTACGCCGCGCCAGTGTGGGCGGATGCCCTGACGGCCCGTAACATCGCCTTGCTACGAAGGCCGCAAAGAGCGATGGTCGTCAGGGTAATAAGGGGATACCGTACGATCTCCTTCGAGGCGGCGAGCCTCCTAGCCGGATCCCCGCCGTGGGACCTAGAGGCGGAACTCCTCGCGTCACTCTATACATGGCGCGAGGAAGCGGTGGGACGGGGCGAGCGCCTGGCGCCTCGACAAGTTGAGGCGCGCAGGGCAGAGCTCCGCCAGGTCCTAGTGGCGGAATGGGAGCAGCGACTTGCGCGACCCACGGCAGGGCACGCCGCGGTAGCGGCGGTAAGACCCGTGATGAAGGAGTGGCTGGAGAGACGCCACGGCGCCCTCAGCTTCCGGCTGACGCAGGTGCTTACCGGACATGGGTGTTTCGGGAAGTACTTGTGTCGGATAGGCCGGGAGCCGACGCCCGAATGTCACCACTGTGACAGCTGCCGCGAGGACACGGCGCTGCACACGTTGGAGGATTGCCCAGCTTGGGCAGTACAGCGCCGTGACTTAGTCGCGGCAGTCGAGGCTGCGGGCGACCTCTCGCTTCCGGCCATCATTTCATGCATGGTCGAGAGCGAGAGCGCCTGGACGGCCGTCGCCTCCTTTTGTGAGGACGTAATGTCGGCAAAGGAGGCGGCGGAAAGGGAGAGAGAAGCTGTTACCTCTCTCCCGGCCCGCAGCAGACGCACCGGGCGTCGCAGGGTGGCGGACGATCTCCGGCCACCATAGGGCGTGGCCTGCGGGCGACAGACTAGGGGCGTCTGTCGCCCGATCAGAAACAGGCCTCGAGGCGGCGGCGTAGTGTTCCACGCGCGCCTCTTAGTTGGAGTTCCTGCGGCCAGTGGGTGACGGCCGCAGAGGGTGACGGGGCCCGCCTACAAACATCTGGTGGGCCAATACCTGCCGGGGGCATGGATGAATGCGTGATACCCGTACCCCCGGCCATAGGTACAGGAAGGGAACACCGGGGTGGTTTTTAGCCGGTAAGAGTCCGGCATGCCCCTCTGCCTTCCCCAGGGCGGAGGATGTCCATGAGGATTTTCCCCCCGAAAAAAAAAAAAAAAAAAAAAAAAAAAAAAAAAAAAAAAAAAAGGTTCCCCCCCGGTGGGTTCCCGCATTGTCGAGGCGGGGGGGCTCAGTAGCCGTGGTGGATTGGGCCACGGTGAAGCTAAGAGGAACCCGAGGAGCGGCCGCTCGTCTAGGCTGTGCGGAAAAGCCGACGACGTAGCGGCCGGCGGGTAGGTTGCGGTGCCGTTTGGCCGACATCGCAGCCTACCTGAGGCGGGCCGCGATGTCCCCCGTGAGGGAGACATCGCGGCTGAGGATTGGGGGCCGCGGCGGGGGGGGAGTGTCGGTGATACGTTGCCGCTCTCCCCACCTTCCGCGGCCTCGACGGGGCCGCCACCGTTCGATGGCGGACGCGGTGGGGCCGCAGGGGAAGAGGAGTGTCGGTGTGTCGTTGCCGCTCTCCCTATCCTCTGCGGCCGTAGCCCCCCATCCTGGGGGGCATGCGGGGCCTGCCAATTAGGCGGGCGTGGGGGCCAGCGGGCAGCGGGTGCGGGGGCACCGTTGCCCGCATTGCACAGGCCTCCACCAGTGTTGGACGGGAATGGCTAGGTGCTCCCGGCCATTCTCGTAGCCCCCCTATGTGGGGGGCATGCGGGGCCCGCCATACCATCTAGGCGGGCATGCGCCGGGAGGGCTATGGAGGTAAAGGCTATGCCTATTCCCGTGGCCCTCCCATCACGGCGAATGAGGGAACACCGCTGAGTTTTAGTGGGTATACTGTCATTCCGACAGGGAGTCCCACATACCCCGTCTCGTCCCCCGTGAGGCGGGCATGCATAAAGCATTTCTCAGCGACAAAAAAAAAAAAAAAAACAAAAAAAAAAAAAAAAAAAAAAAGGTTAGGTTAGGTTGGGGGACCCCCCCGGTGGGTTCCCGCATTGTCGAGGCGGGGGGGCTCAGTAGCCGTGGTGGATTGGGCCACGGTGAAGCTAAGAGGAACCCGAGGAGCGGCCGCTCGTCTAGGCTGTGCGGAAAAGCCGACGACGTAGCGGCCGGCGGGTAGGTTGCGGTGCCGCTTGGGCGACATCGCAGCCTACCTGAGGCGGGCCGCGATGTCCCCCGTGAGGGAGACATCGCGGCTGAGGATTGGAGGCCGCGGCGGGAGAGGAGTGTCGGTGATACGTTGCCGCTCTCCCTACCTTCCGCGGCCTTGACGGGGCCGCCACCGTTCGATGGCGGACGCGGTGGGGCCGCAGGGGAAGAGGAGTGTCGGTGTGTCGTTGCCGCTCTCCCTATCCTCTGCGGCCGTAGCCCCCCCGACCGGGGGGGCATGCGGGGCCCGCCAGTCAGGCGGGCGTGGGGGCCAGCAGGCAACGGGTGCGGGGGCACCGTTGCCTGCATTGCACAGGCCTCCACCAGTGTTGGACGGGAATGGCTAGGTGCTCCCGGCCATTCTCGTAGCCCCCCTATGTGGGGGGCATGCGGGGCCCGCCATACCATCTAGGCGGGCATGCGCCGGGAGGGCTATGGAGGTAAAGGCTATGCCTATTCCCGTGGCCCTCCCATCACGGCGAATGAGGGAACACCGCTGAGTTTTAGTGGGTATACTGTCATTCCGACAGGGAGTCCCACATACCCCGTCTCGTCCCCCGCGAGGCGGGCATGCATAAAGCATTGCTTAGCGACAAAAAAAAAAAAAAAAAAAAAAAAAAGGTTAGGTTGGGGGAACCCCCACGGCACATACTTCCACGTAGTTTCCCCCGGGCAACGTCGCGTCTGACCACCGTAACGGAGTGGCAGACCGGCGGCTAAAGTGTGCTGTGATTCGCAGATAACAACGCCGACTGCGAGTGGGCCGCGGACCAGAGGCCAGTTTCCCCCTAACCCGAATTATCATGTCTAAAAAACCAATGCGGGACGCCTCTGGGCGCTTTGCTTCTTTTAACCCTGATTTTAACCCTAATTTTAACCCCGATTTTAACAATTTTAACCCCAATTTTAACCCGAATCACTCCTCCCAGAGCGATTCAAACGGCCCTTCTCAGGGCCAACCCAAAGGCCCTTCTCAGGGCCAATCCAAGGGCCCTTTAAAGGGCCACGCCGGTGACGCTTCGGCGTCAGAAGCGGACCGCGCACCGTCTGCGGCCAGCCTGAACAGCAGGCCAGTCGAGTTTTCGGACTCCGACGATTCCATCCTGGACACGTCGGGGGCCGAAAATGACCGCCATACGCGGAAGAGGGCCTACCTAAAGTCCGGGTCCGAGGGCTCGTCGGAGTCGACCGGAGGTAAGGCAGGGAAGAAGTCGAAGTCTAGAAAGGCTTCGACTTCGAAAACTGCCGACACCCACGATGTGGGCTTGGTAGACGCTGAGCGCCAGCTTAACCTGGCAAAACGGGAGCAACTCCAGCAGGACCTGGAGGATAGGGTCGCCGCCAAGGAGCGCCAGGCGCAAACCGCCAGGTCGAGGGCTGGCTATGGGGCATCCAATGTCCTGTATGCCGACCACTCCCTGGCGGAACTGGAGCGCATGGCGCAGGAGGACAAGGAGGAGGTCGTGGAGGTCGCCTCCAAGTCCTCAAACTTGAAGGGGACCTTCCAGAAGGCCCTCAAATGCCGGGCCGCCAGCTTGCACGGCATTGTGATGGAGCTGGTGAAGCGGACGGCCACGGATGAGACGCGGCAGCTGCAGGCGAAGGTGGATCGCCTGCAGGCGGAGGTCAGCCAGCTGCACCAGAAGCTGGCTGAGGTCACAGCTCGGCCTGCTCAACCTGCCCCAGGTCCGGTAGCAGGAGGCTCCTCCTCCCCTTCCAACCTTGAGGATGTAATCCGAAAGGTTGTAATGGAGGAGAGGGCCTTCACCAGAGCCTGCCTTGCAGGCATTGAGGACCGGCTCCTGCCGGAAAGGCGGCTCCGACCGCCTCTAGCAGCGGATAAGCCGCCACCGAGGCCGGAGCCGGAACCCGTGCCTTTAGCAGGCCCGGCATCGGGTGCGCAGCCCCAGGCCCCGAAGCCCTCCAAGGGCAAGGGCAAGGGCAAGGGCAAGAGGACCAAGGCGGCTCCTCAAGCCCCCACCACAAGCGCGGAGGAAGCGATTGGGTCGTCGGCGACTCCAGCGGCCACCCAGGGCTCGCAGGAGGAGGACGCCCTTCTTCCCTCCACCACCCCGTCCAACCCATCGTGGACGGAAGTGGTCAAGAGGGGGAAAAAGAAGGGAGGGGCCAAGTCGGCCCCCAAGCCCGCTGCGACTGCTTCTGCAGCCACAAGGGCTCCAGCCGGCGGGAGGAAGCTGGTACCTCCCAAAACCGCGGCCGTCGTGGTGACCCTCACCCCGGAGGCCGTGGCGCGTGGCGAGACGTACGAGTCCGTCCTAAGACGGGCTCGTACCAATGCTGATCCCTCCCAGCTGGGGATCAGCAACATTAAGTGCCGCCGAACTCTTACCGGGGCTCGAATCTTCGAGTTCTCGGGGGAAAAGCGCGGCACCAATGCGGACCTCTTCGCAACAAAGTTGGAAGAGGTCATCGCGGACGTGGCGACGGTCGTCAAGCCCGTCAAGACCGCACCCTTGGAGGTGGCCGATCTAGATGATTCGGTCACCAGGGAGGATGTGGTGGCGGCCGTCGCGGCGGCTGGAGGCTGCGACGCTGGCGCGGTGAAGGCTGGCGCCATCGGGTTCGGCCGCCGCGGCATGGGCATCATCCGCATCGAGTGCCCAGTCGCCGCGGCCGCGGCCGTCCTTGCTGCGACCAAGGGACGGCTGCTCGTGGGGCTCAGCTCGGCTGTGGTCAGGGCACTTGAGGACCAGCCTGCGCGGTGCTTCAAGTGCTTCGCGTTCGGCCACACCCGAGCCACGTGTCCCTCCAAGTTCGACTGGGGAGACATTTGCTACCAGTGCGGGCAAGAGGGACACAAGAGCGCCACTTGCCGCGCCACCACGCCACACTGCAAGGCGTGTGCCGCCAGTGGCCGCCCCGCGGACCACAGGATGACGGGCAGGAGCTGTAAGCCCCCCGTGAGGAAGGGCATAGTGCCGGCACAGGTTCGGCCTGTTGCCACCACCGCCGCCACCGCCGCCGCTGTAGCTTCAGTGGCAGTAGCTGAGGAGGAGGGTGCAATGTCGGAATAATGGTTTCCGACTACCGCATCCTCCAGGCGAACGCCAACCACTGCAAAGCGGCCCAGGACCTGGTAGTGCAGGTCATGGCCGAGTGGTTGGTGAACGTAGCGGTGGTCGCCGAGCCCTACTCGATCCCCAGCAGCTGGCTGGGTGACGAGGACGACTCGGTGGCACTAGCGGCGCGGTCTTCCACAGATTCCCCTCCCCTCTCGCTATTAGAGAGAGGACCGGGATACGTGGCCGCCGCGTGGGGAGACATAGCCCTTGTGGGGGTATATTTCTCCCCAAACCGCCCTCTCCAGGACTTTGAGAACTATCTCGGAGTCCTGGCCGCCGTGGTCGGCAGGGCGGTTCCGCGTCAGGTCTCCGTACTGGGAGACCTGAATGCCAAGTCGGTGAGCTGGGGCAACCCGGCCACCGACGCTCGCGGGCGGGCGGTGGAGTTGTGGGCAGCCTCCTCTGGACTCTCCCTCTTGAACAGAGGAAGCGTCCAGACATGCGTGCGGCGTCAGGGTGGCTCAATAGTGGACGTCACTTTCGCCACCCCGGCGTTAGCCGCGCGCGTGCTGAACTGGCGGGTAGACCTGGTGGAGACTAGGTTCGACATCTCTACCAGTGGCCCCGGAGAGATGCGGACCACCTCGGGGCGATCACCGTTCCCGCGGTGGGCTCTAACCCGCCTGGACAGGGAGGCAGCGGCGGAGGCGGCGTTCATCCAGGACTGGCTTTCGCCGCCTACCGTCGGCCTGGACGTGGACACCGCAGCGGGGCAGCTGAGGGAGTGTCTGACCGAGGTATGCAACTCTAGCATGCCTCGGTCTCGCCGACCACCACCCAAACGCGCCGTGTACTGGTGGTCGGCGGAGCTGGCGGGGCTTCGAGCAGCTTGTGTGGCGGCAAGAAGGGCCTACACGCGGAGTCGGCGGCGGCGTCGACGGGACCTGGCCAACGAGGACCACCTCTATGTGGTTTACGTGGAGGCAAAAAAGGTCTTCGATCGGGCCATCGCCACCGCCAAAGACTCGGCGAGAGCCGAGCTGCTGGAGGGTCTTGACAACGACCCGTACGGGAGACCATATAAGGCGGCGCGCAACAAACTGCGCCCCTTTGGTCCCCCGGTTGCCGAGACCCTAGAGCCCTCATTTCTGGATGGGGTGGTTCGGTCCCTGTTCCCGGGCAGGGACAATTTCACCCCGCCAGTGATGTGTGGAGCCCCGCTAGCAGACGAGGAGGAAGAGGAGGCCCCTCCTGTCACGGAGTCGGAACTTGGCGCGGCGATTCTTCGTATCCGCGCCAAGAAGACTGCTCCTGGCCCCGACGGCGTTCCCGCAAGAGTGGTGGCGATCGCTGCCACTCGGATGGAGGAGAGGTTTCGGGACCTCTTCAGCGCATGCCTTGCGTCTGGGAGGTTCCCGAAACCTTGGAAGGAGGGGCAGTTGTGCCTCCTTCGTAAGGAGGGCCGTCCAGCAGACTCCCCCTCGGCATACCAACCCATCGTCCTTCTCGATGAGGTCGGCAAAATGTTCGAGGGGATAATCGCTGGTCGCCTAAAGGGCCACCTGCGGGACATCGGGCCGGACTTGTCGGACGCTCAGTTCGGTTTTCGGGCTGAGCGCTCGACGGTGGACGCGCTGGCCTGGCTTAAGGGCCAGGCGAAGGATGCGATGGAGGCGGGGGACGGATTGTTGGCAGTGTCATTCGACATAGCCAATGCCTTCAACTCCGTTCCCCACTCCACCATCCTAGAGGCGCTCCGATTCCACGGAGTGCCTCGATACCTGCGCAGTCTGCTGGCCAGCTACCTGGAAGATCGGGCGATCCTCCTGGTAGACAGGACTGGCCAAGTCCGGCGGTACGCCGTTGAAGCCGGCGTTCCACAGGGGTCAGTCATAGGACCTCTCCTCTGGAACGTCGGCTACGACTGGCTCCTGCGGGGAACTCTCCTCCGAGGCACGAGTGTCGTCTGCTACGCGGACGACACTCTCCTCACCGCCCGGGGGGGGAGTTTCAGGGAGGCGGCCAACTTGGCCTCGGCGGGCGGATCCTTGGTGGCGGCGAGGATCCGCCGTCTAGGGTTGAAGGTGGCGCTGCACAAGACCGAGGCCGTGTTCTTCCACGGACCTCGGCAGCGCCCCCCGCCTGACGCCCACATCTTCGTGGAGGGCGTCAGAATCGAGGTCAAGGCCCAGATGAAATATTTGGGCCTTGTAATCGACAGCAAGTGGCGCTTTGGCCCGCATTTTAGCGGGCTGTCGTCGCGCTTGCTGAAGGCCGCGGGGGCGCTCTCGTGGCTTCTTCCCAACCTGGGGGGGCCCAGCGCACGATGCCGGCAACTTTACGCCGGCATCCTGAAGAGTATGGCCCTCTACGGGGCCCCAATCTGGGAGGACTCCCTCCGAAGGAGGGAGAACGCAGCTGCACTGCGGGCACCCCAAAGGGCCATTGCCCAGCGGGTGGCGCGGGCCTACCGCACGGTGGGCTTCGCGGCAGCGTGTGCTCTGGCCGGCACCCCTCCTTGGGAACTCGAGGCGTGGGTGCTCGCCAGAGTGTACGAATGGACGGCGGGGCGGAGGGCGAGAGGAGAACGCACCGCCCCGGAAGAGCGGGAGGCCGTCCGGCGGGAGGCGAGGGACGCCATCGTCGTCCATTGGACGGCGGACCTCGCCACCGCAGCCTTCGGCCGCCGAACCCTCGACGCGATTGGGCCGGTCCTGCGAGACTGGCTCGAGCGGTCGCATGGGTTCCTCTCGTTCCGTCTGGTGCAGGTGCTGTCCGGACACGGTTGTTTCGGATCGTACCTGCACCGAATCGGACGGGAGGAGACGCCGTCGTGCTACGACTGTGGCGCGGCGGAGGACACGGCGCAGCACACTCTCGAGGTGTGCGCGTCGTGGTCCGAGCCGCGCCGCAGTCTCATTGCGGTGATCGGACCGGACCTCTCACTCCCCGGTTTGGTAAACGCCATGCTGGGAGATGAGGGGTCCTGGGCGGCAGTCGCCTCCTTCTGCGAACACGTCATGTCCCAGAAGGAGGTGGCGGAGCGCGCGCGGGAGGACGATCCTCACGCGGCGGCACTCCGAAGGCGGAGGAGGGGTCGAAGAAGACGTCAGTATGACAGTCATCTCCGACTCCTCCCAGGTGGAGGCCAGCAGGCAACGGGTGCGGGGGCTCCCTTGCCTGTATCGCACAGGCCTCCACCAGTGTCGGACGGGAATGGCCAGGTGTTCCCGGCCATTCCCGTAGCCCCCCATCCTGGGGGGCATGCGGGGCCCGCCAGCTAGGCGGGCATGCGCCGGGAGGGCTATGGAGGTAAAGGCTGTGCCTATTCCCGTGGCCCTCCCATCACGGCGATGAGGGAACACCGCTGAGTTTTAGTGGGTATACTGTCATTCTGACAGGGAGTCCCACATACCCCGTCTCGTCCCCCACGAGGCGGGCATGCATAAAGCATTTCTCAGCGACAAAAAAAAAAAAAAAAAAAAAAAAAAAAGGTTAGGTTAGGTTCCCCCCCGGTGGGTTCCCGCATTGTCGAGGCGGGGGGGCTCAGTAGCCGTGGTGGATTGGGCCACGGTGAAGCTAAGAGGAACCCGAGGAGCGGCCGCTCGTCTAGGCTGTGCGGAAAAGCCGACGACGTAGCGGCCGGCGGGTAGGTTGCGATGCCGTTTGGCCGACATCGCAGCCTACCTGAGGCGGGCCGCGATGTCCCCCGTGAGGGAGACATCGCGGCTGAGGATTGGGGGCCGCGGCGGGGGGGGAGTGTCGGTGATACGTTGCCGCTCTCCCCACCTTCCGCGGCCTCGACGGGGCCGCCACCGTTTGATGGCGGACGCGGTGGGGCCGCAGGGGAAGAGGAGTGTCGGTGTGTCGTTGCCGCTCTCCCTATCCTCTGCGGCCGTAGCTCCCCATCTTGGGGGGCATGCGGGGCCCGCCAGTCAGGCGGGCGTGGGGGCCAGCAGGCAACGGGTGCGGGGGCACCGTTGCCTGCATTGCACAGGCCTCCACCAGTGTTGGACGGGAATGGCTAGGTGGTCCCGGCCATTCTCGTAGCCCCCCTATGTGGGGGGCATGCGGGGCCCGCCATAACATCTAGGCGGGCATGCGCCGGGAGGGCTATGGAGGTAAAGGCTATGCCTATTCCCGTGGCCCTCCCATCACGGCGAATGAGGGAACACCGCTGAGTTTTAGTGGGTATACTGTCATTCCGACAGGGAGTCCCACATACCCCGTCTCGTCCCCCGCGAGGCGGGCATGCATAAAGCATTTCTCAGCGACAAAAAAAAAAAAAAAAAAAAAAAAGGTTAGCTAAGGTTTTTTTTTTTTTTTTCAATTGGCAGGAGAGGGAAATCCTCATGGACGCCCAGACTGACTCACTTATGAGCCAGTCTGGGCAGTGCCGGACTCTTACCGGCTAAAACCCACTCCTGCCCCACCAGTGTCCCTCTGACATGGGAATCAGAGCCCTTGGTCACAATTGTTGTGCCTTCTTGGCGACTTTTTATTGGAGGCCGAAGAGACCACGCTCTAATGTGCGATTATTTTAGACAATTTTCGTTTTAATACTACAATTGCTCAAAAAATTTATTTCAATTATTCAATCATTTCAATTATTTCCATTATTTCAATTGTTTTGTAGGTAGGGTAGGCGTGTGTAACTACGAATGTACGAAGGTGTACGAAAGGATGAAGAAAAGTCCGAAGTACACAAGAAGAAGGAAGAAAGTTTATTGCACAGACACAGGTTACAGTCACACACACAAGAGTTACACTAAGAAGAAGGAGTAGTAGAAATAGAATAGATAGCACGAAGTTAAGCAGAAATACAGTCAATATTAATCGCGGCGAAGCTATGGTTTCGTATTCTCAACGGACGGTATAAGCCTTGCGAACTTACTGGCGAGGCGGCCCACACGCCGGACCGCGCTTGTGTGAGCGCAGCGGAGAGATAGTGCCGTCGCGCACACGCGCAAGCGCAACCGGTTCGTGTGACGTAAACGTAGCGAGCCCGCTGGCCGCTAGAACAAAAGACGCGTCATAGCTACGCCGGTCAGCTGATAAGTAATTAACTAGTAATAAAAATATGTGTTTGTATGTTGAATATTTGCTAAGTGAATTGTCGTAACTATTTTATTTTGATTTTTGATTTTATATAATACTAGTTGTTAAGTTGCTTTGTAAATATGAATATAAATTATTATTGAATCTAATTTTAAACAATTACATAATTTATATTAGTTTTAAGTTACATATTTGGAGTAGGTCACTACATCACCCCCTTCCAAAGACCGTCAAGGGCGATAATAGTCGGGAAATCTAACGCGACGTCCTGACCGCGTCGTTCTGATGACGTCATCGTCAGACGAAAGCAAGCTTCGGCTATCCGCGTTGGGTGAGTAGTGATGAGTGTTAGTGTTGAGTGGTGACTGTGGTGTGTTGTGGTGTATGTTAGTGTTATGTGGTGAGTATGATGTGTTGCCGGGGTCACGCAGTATGAAGGCCGGCTTAATGCGGTCTATCGATACGGTAACCTGTTTACCATTTACCACTATTCTAAACACCTTGTCACCTCTTTCTATGACCTTATGAGGACCAGAGTATGCCGGTTTCAGACCACCACCGGCAGTGCAGTCCCTAAGGAAAACGTGGGTAGAGGAAGCTAATTCCTTGTAAATAAATGTTTTAAAATTGCTGTTATGCCTGGCCGCCGGTGATGGTTGCAGATTCCGGAAAATACTCCGAAGCCTTGATAGGTAGGTGGTCATGTCAACGGTCTCGTCAGCCTGAGGGTCAAAAAATTCGCCAGGCAGGCGTATCGGTTGACCGTATACAAGTTCGGCAGCAGTAGCCTGGGCGTCTTCTTTATAAGCGCTGCGTACGCCTAACAGGACTAGTGGAAGAGATTCAACCCAACTGTCATTCACGTGACAGGTGATCGCAGCCTTGAGTTGACGGTGGAATCTTTCCACCAGTCCGTTACAGGCAGGATGGTACGCAGTTGTTCTGCGATGTTGGAACCCAGCAATGGCAGACAGGCATTTGAAGAGTGCTGATTCGAACTGCCTACCTCTATCGGTTACGATATCCGATGGGCAGCCGAAACGAGCGATCCAGCCACTCAGTAAAGCCTTTGCCACTGTTTCTGCAGTTATGTCTGCTAACGGTATTGCCTCAGGCCATCGCGTAAAGCGATCGATGGCTGTGAGACAATAGCGGAAACCTTGGCACAATGGCAAAGGTCCCACGAGGTCGATGTGGATGAATGCAAACCTCGATTTTGGGAGTTTGAAGGCTCCTACTGGAGCAAAGACATGCCGCGTGGTTTTCGAGCGCTGGCAAGCCAGGCAAGAACGAGCCCATTCTCGACAGTCTTTCCTGATGCCAGGCCACACATATCGGTCAGCAACCAATCTTGCTGACGCCTTGGTGCCTGGGTGACTCAAGGAATGCAGGCTAAGGAAAATTGACCTGCGCAACTCCTTGGGCACAAAAGGTCTTGGTGTAGGGGTGCTGACGTCGCAGTACAGCTGTATCTGCGATCCTGGTACGCTGACTTGTTGCAGGTGTAACGCGTTATCATCGTTTGTAAGCAGTTGCTTCAACTCCTGGTCCTCCAGTTGTGCTGCGGCGATCCTTTCAGCGGTCACAGGTCGAGTAATCTCCTCAACGCGGGAAAGGGTATCCGCCACGACATTATTCTTCCCAGATATATGCCTGATGTCTGTTGTGAATCGGGCTATGAGATCCAGGTGTCGGAACTGTCGTGGGGAACAATTCTCTTTACGAGAGTGGAACGCGAATGTGAGTGGCTTGTGGTCTGTGTAAATCACAAAGTCACGAGCCTCCAGCATGTGCCGAAAATACTTCACACTCTCGTAAATGGCGAGCAGCTCGCGGTCGTAAGGTGAATACTTAACCTGCGCCGGGCTGAACTTCCGCGAAAAGAAGGCAAGGGGCTCCCAAGCCCCCGCGTTCAGTTGCTGCAAGACCGCGCCCATGGCTTTGTCTGACGCATCCGTGACCAACGCCAACTTAGCGTTGCAGTCAGGATGAGCCAACAGTGCTGCTTGACAGAGGCTATTCTTGCAGTTCTGGAATGCCTCGAACTCCCCAGGGGTAAAGTTGACTGGATGTGAACCCTTAACTGATCCAGTAAGCAGGGCATTCAGGGGTGCCTGGAAGTTTGCTGCGCCTGGGATGAACCTGCGGTAAAAATTGAGCATCCCAAGAAATCTCCGTAGCTCTCTTACGGTTTTGGGAGCGGGAAAATTTTGTATGGCCTCAACCTTGGATGGTAATGGTCGTGTGTCCTTGGCTGAGATGTGGTAGCCCAAGAAGTTTACCTCCGACACTCCGAAGATGCACTTGGAACTGTTGATGACCATACCGTAGTCCCTCAGTCTGGTGAAAAGTTGACGCAGATGGTGCTCGTGGGTCTTCTGGTCTTTCGAGTAGACCAAGAAGTCGTCCAGATAAGCGTACGTGAAGTCCAGACCCCTGAGCATTTCATCCACGAAGCGTTGAAACGTCTGTCCGGCATTTCGTAGACCGAACGTCATGTACGGGAATTCGAAAAGACCGAAGGGCGTTGTGATTGCAGTCTTCGGGATGTCGTCTGGATGCACAGGAATCTGGTTGTATGCTTTCACCAGGTCAATCTGAGAGAAGACGGTACAGCCAGACAGACCATGGGCAAAGTCTTGGATGTGTCGGATGGGATACTGGTCGGGGATGGTACGTGCATTCAGCATCCTGTAGTCACCGCAAGGGCGCCATCCATCATCTTTCTTCGGCGCTAGGTGGAGAGGCGATGACCACGGTGACTCGGACTGGCGACAGGTTCCGCATTGCAACATGGCCTCGAATTCGGCCTTTGCAATTTGCAGTTTATCCGGGGCCAATCTGCGGGGTGTGCAGGATACCGGTGGCCCTGGCGTAGTACGGATATGGTGTGCTGTATTGTGTTTAGGAGTGCGGTGTATACCATGTGGGCAAGTGATGTCGGGAAATTCCCGTAGTATGTGTGTATACGCGGAATCACCCAAACTTACCCTCACCGAGGAAACATCATCAGAGCGACGGACAGGCGACGCCGGGGTGGAGAGCGTTGTATGATTGTCGATGAGGCGTTGGTTCCTGCAATCAACAACCAAATTATAAAATGATAAAAAATCTACGCCTATTATCGCCCTTGTAACATCAGCGACGATAAATCGCCAAGCGAAGTCGCGGCGCAACCCTAGGTTTAGAGTTACATTTATGAACCCATACGTGGTAATCGATGTCCCGTTTGCCGCACACAGCTGGTAGTTTGTTCGATCTAGCCGCCTTGCAATTGCCGATCGGGGGTAGACGCAGAGGTCGCTGCCGGTGTCGACCAGAAATTGCATCTTCGACCTTTGATCGGTGACAAATAAGCGACCAGCACTCGGACAATCATCGGTCGCCATTATTGATTGCCCCGCGCATTTCCCGATGTAGGGTAGTCGCACGGCTTCACGCACTTCCTAGCCCGGTCCCCGAAATTCTGATGGTACCAGCACTGGGGAAACCTTCTGTAGCTGGACTGTGACCTGTTGGAGCTAGACCGACGGCGCGTACGACTATGGGACCGTCCTCTAGGACGAGACAGTCGCTCCACCTTGTCCGCCAGCTTTTCCATCTGCTTGGTCAGGGCGGCGATCTCGGAGTTCACGCTGTTGCCTGGGATGCTAGACGATGCAGCTGTAGTGATGGCAGATGTTGATGCCACCTGGTTACCGACGACGTCGTGGATCCGGTCCGCCAGCTCAGCCAGCTCACCCAGGTCCGGCTTGGACTGGGAAGCTATGATCGCCTGTGTGCTTGAGGGTAGGCGGCTCGTCCAAATGGTCCTCCGGAACTCCTCCGGTACACCTGGACCAGCGAGATTGAGGAGGTGCCGGTAAAACTGAGAAGGCTTTCGGTCGCCCAGCTCTTCATGCATGAGAAGCTGCTTAATCTTCTTCTCACGCGTCGCCGAAAGCCGCTTGATGAGTTCGCTTTTCAGCTTTTCGTATTTACCGGTGGGTGGAGGGTGGTCGATAATATCTTCCACTTCGGAAGCATATTGCGTTTCCAAGTTGCCGGTAACAAAATGGAACTTGGTGTCATCCGACCTGATGTTCGCCAGGATGAACTGCGCCTCCATCTGGTTAAACCATAATCCCGGCTTCTCCGGGTAGAACGGCGGTACCCGCACACCCACACGAAAACTTTCCGCTGTCGAATCGCCGACATCTCCCTGACTGTGGGCTTTGTCCTCGTGCATCCTCGTGCTATCACGTCGGGGTCACCAATGTAGGTAGGGTAGGCGTGTGTAACTACGAATGTACGAAGGTGTACGAAAGGATGAAGAAAAGTCCGAAGTACACAAGAAGAAGGAAGAAAGTTTATTGCACAGACACAGGTTACAGTCACACACACAAGAGTTACACTAAGAAGAAGGAGTAGTAGAAATAGAATAGATAGCACGAAGTTAAGCAGAAATACAGTCAATATTAATCGCGGCGAAGCTATGGTTTCGTATTCTCAACGGACGGTATAAGCCTTGCGAACTTACTGGCGAGGCGGCCCACACGCCGGACCGCGCTTGTGTGAGCGCAGCGGAGAGATAGTGCCGTCACGCACACGCGCAAGCGCAACCGGTTCGTGTGACGTAAACGTAGCGAGCCCGCTGGCCGCTAGAACAAAAGACGCGTCATAGCTACGCCGGTCAGCTGATAAGTAATTAACTAGTAATAAAAATATGTGTTTGTATGTTGAATATTTGCTAAGTGAATTGTCGTAACTATTTTATATTGATTTTTGATTTTATATAATACTAGTTGTTAAGTTGCTTTGTAAATATGAATATAAATTATTATTGAATCTAATTTTAAACAATTACATAATTTATATTAGTTTTAAGTTACATATTTGGAGTAGGTCACTACAGTTTCAATTATTATTTTATTTATATTATTATTAGTTTATTCATTATTTATATTATTATTATTTTACTTATTTAATTGTTAATTCTTACAATATTTATTTTAAAATTTTAATAAAATGTCGTCCCTTATATTATTTTGTGCCTTACTTAAAACTATTTCCGTCACTTCACTTTCTTTATTGGACATGAGTTTATGCCTATTATATCATACTATATACTCAATATATAATATTGTATATCACAGTTAAAAATAAAATAAATAAAATAAAACACATGTCTGTGACATAGATTTTTGACCAGCTTGACACCGCTTGTCGGTTCCACTAGAGTTGGCTCACGGTCCAGTATAATTACAGCCACTTTCTTACGAAAGTGACTCCAATTACCATTCTCCATTGAGCCAGCCCCAGTGGTTCGCTCAATGCGTCTGCAATCTGGCAGTGTCAAACTGGTCATCTCGCTGTTGTACCCGGAAGTGGGGGCATCGACAACTTTAGCAATAAGCTATTGATGCTCTTGCGAATGCGTCCCACTTCCTTCTTATTGGGCACAAATCACTGAACGCATTGTGCGAGTGTTCCCCCAGCTTGGCTCTGGTGCAGTTTACGCACGCCGCTTTTTCGCCGATCTGTTCGGGTGGGCAGTCCGCCTTGAGGTGTGGCCCGCCGCAGTGGCTACACAGATCGGCTGGCTCCGTGCACAGACGTTTTCCGTGCCCGTATGCCAGGCAGCGGGTACACTGCACCAGAGGCGTCTGGTCTTCGACGCGCACTCTCTGGAGGTCAATCCGAAGTTTGCCCCCTTCGAGTGCCCTCTTCCAGATTGCTGGGGTAACACTCAGCACAATGCTGTTCGTATGTGGGTTTCGGTTCTTTTTCCGGAACTTAACGGACATTTTCAGTTCCTCGTCCCCGAGGCCGTGAAAGATCTCCCGGTTCTGGTTCCTAAGGGCTCTCAATACCTCCTCGTCACTGTGCACTGACAGCACATCCTTAAGAACCAGGAGCGGGTCCCGATTTTTCACCGCCTCGACGACGAGGTTCTCTCCGGCCGATTCAAGTCGCTTCTTTAATTTTTCCCTCTCCTCCTTCGTTGCGCACCCCATGATGACCTTTTGGTCTTTGGCCTTTCGGACCCTCTCTACTCGCACCCAGCCCTCCTTCGCATTCACCGCCTTCCTAACTCTTTCGAGTATTTCGGCCCCAGTATCCATCTCCTGTGTTGAGGAGACCACTACGGAGTGCAGCGTCGTTCGCTCCGAGGCTTGTGCCCTAGTGTGACTCTTACTCCCAGACGCTACACCCGCGTAAGTTTTCTCCCCAACACATTCCCTGCTAGCCAGACTGTCTCGCAGCTTGGCCAATTCTTCAGAGTTCTCCTTTATTAAGGAGATGTGCTCCTTCATTGTCGCGACGAGCTCAGTCTGGCTAACAAGGCTCTCAGGAATGGAACTGGGACAGAGGTCAGCGGTGGGCGCGGATTCCGGCACAGCGATGGGTGCGGCAGGGGCTTTGTCTCGTTCCGACTCTTTGACCAGCTCATAAAGCCTGTTTATGGCTTCCAGCACCGCAGTCTTTATCTCGGCCTTGAGGTTGCGGGAGTTGCCTAAATTAAGCTTGGCTTTATTCAGGCAAGCTCTCGCCTCCTCAGTGCGACTGCGGTGCCGCGCCTCAGAATTTTTGAGCGGTCTCGAGGCGTCGGTAGCAGCTCGGCGCGTCCCCGGGGTGGCGGGACCCCCCTGTGACGCAGAAGGAGGAGTCTCGTCTCCGAAGGAGATTCTCCTCTTCGCATCAGGTAAAGGCCCCGCCTTCTCCGCCGATCGCGGCGAGCCGCTAGAGACTTTGGCCCACGTAATGTTGCATGGGGTGCGGAACATATTAAAAAGTTTCAGAGGGTATCTTCAGAACCGACTCCTGTAAAGAGGGAGTCAGAACAAAAATACTCGGGAGGAGAGACTTTTAAGTGGACACTGGATTCTTCTGTGTCTCTGTAAAGAGGGGAACACAGTAAGAAAAAATACAAAATAAAATACAAATTAAAACAAAATTCAATTAAAAATAAATTAAGATAAATTAAATACAAATTTAAAAAGAAATCAAATTAAAAATAATTACAACAAATAAAATAAAATAAAATAATTATTTATGTCAAATGTCACAGATGAGCCTTTGCAAACTCGGTCAAGTGAATTAAAAAGTTACGAAATCTTCGTACCAAGACCCCCAAAACCCCACCAAGACAAAACGAAAAAGAACTCGCAAAAAATTTTTCGCCGAAAACCCCAAAATTTTTCGCGTAATTGTCAATTATCCCTAGTGGGAACGTTACAGGGAGTCTAGTTAAGGTTTAAAATGCTGAAAACAGCTTGATATTGCGTGACCGGGATGCAAAGATATGAGGTTTTTATTAAAAACGTGTATCCCTTAGGTAGATTTCGTCTATGTATCAGTACTATTGACTGTAAAGAGTTTCTGGAATATCAGAAGTACTATGCGAGCTAGGCGCACGTGCGAGGTGTCAACAGACGCGTCTCCGCGCGGGCTAGCAAACAATTTTGTTTCTGGAATAATCCCGAAGAAAAATCGGGAATTATCCTGGAAAAAACTGATTTTATGACCAAAAAGTATGTAAAAACACCGAATAACACCACCGAAACGGGACTCGACTTCGCGGAACGCGCACGGGAGTACAGGTAAGGCAGGTTAGTATCGGTTGAAATTAATAAAAACCAGGAATAGACTGAAAATTTTGAATGGTTAGGTTAGGTTAGGTTAGGTTAGGTTAGGTTAGGTTAGGTTTTTTTTTTTTTTTTTTTTTTTTTTGTTTTGGCAGGAGAGGGAAATCCTCATGGACGCCCAGACTGTCTCACTTATGAGCCAGTCTGGGCAGTGCCGGACTCTTACCGGCTAAAACCCACTCCTGCCCTGCTTGGTGTCCTCTGACATCATCAGAGCCCTTGGTTCAGCGAATTTATAATAATTTAATAAGGGAAAATGAAATTTAATGCAACAGTTTGAAACCAAATAACAAATAGAGGTGTGTCTCTGGCGTGACCAAAAAAGTACTCACAACAGCAATCACTTAAACTAACATACATAAATCTATACTATATTATAATTTCTATATCTATGCTACGAGTATCTATTATTACCTTACTTCTAAGTGGACCTTATAATTATAACTTATCTAGACTGTAGCGTTTACTTATGGCTAACCTATTGTAATTTTAAGCTATCTTAACTATTATGATACTTAACTATATACTTATTATATATTTAGTATCAAAATTTTCTTACGCTATCTTATTTCTTCTAAATACTATTTTTGCTACCTCTGTACAATATTCTAAAAGCGCCTTCCTTTGTTTTCCCTTTATCAGGCCAGGTAGGTTCTGGGGGTCCAACGAGACGCCGAGATGCTGCTCTATATCATACCGCATTTTCGCGGTGATTGGACACTCCAGCAATACGTGCAAGACGGTCTCCTCCACGCCGGGCTCACAGGCGCACGATGGGTTCTCCTTACACTTGAAGCGTTTCAAGTATGCAGAGAACCCACCGTGCCCCGTCAGAATTTGCGTGGTTATGCTTGTGGGAGCCATCTTGCGCACCACACTGTACGCTTCCACCGCGTCAGGGAAGAAAAGTTTGGTGCCCGAAGCCGTGTCACCCGACCCATACCTCCCGTTCCATTCCTCAAGCGTGTCCAACCGGATTTGTCGCTTGACGAATGACACGGGACACAGGTCGTAGTCCGGCCTCTTCTTCGACCCCAGGGCGGCCTCCTTTGCGAGCTGGTCGGCTCTCTCGTTTCCCTCCAACCCTGCGTGGGCCTTGATCCAGAACAAGGAGACACTCTTGTTCTGGAGCTTACAGCGCCGTAAGGTGTCTCTTGTATCCACGGACAAGGGGTGGGGGGAACTTAGATTTATAACCGACTGAAGAGCCGCCATAGAGTCGCTGAAGATGCCGAACGAGGTTTCACGTGACTTGAGCACCTCCCCCGCAGCTCTTTGCAAGGCCAGGAGTTCAGCCTGGTAGACGGTGCAGTAAGACGGCAAAGCAAGCTTGAGGGCCTTTGTTTCGGTAGTGTTATTCCACAAGGATAGCGCCGCTCCGACTTTGCCCTCAATCTTGCTGCCGTCAGTGAAAATCCGTACAGCGAAATTGCTGTGGTTGTGGTATTGATCCTCGTCTACCAGGCTTCCAAACTCCAGACTCATTTGTTCCGCGGGGTGTGGGGCCTCCAGTGCTGGAGCCATCCGTTCCACCTCCCGGTCTCCTAGTGCGGGCTGGGGCTCTCCCCTCTTAGCTCCGTAGAGCGCAGCCGCTTCCCGGATACGGAGATCGAGCGGGAGTATCCCAGCCAGAACCAGTGCCGAGTTTAGGGAGACTGTACGGTAGGCTCTGCACAGCTTCTGGGCAAACCCTCTCTGGACGACGTTGAGCTGCTTCCTGATCCCCAGCTTGTTTGCAGCTGGTGCCCATGCACTTGCGGCGTACAGCACGATCGGTTCCACGGCTGCAGTGTAGATGGCCCTTATTACCTCCGGGTGCAGACCCCAACTGACCCGGGCTGCTCTGGCCAGCTGCTTGTATATAGCTATCGCCTTTTTACAGACGACAGCTATATGTTTGTTGAAGGTCAGCTTGGCGTCTATGACCAGCCCTAATATTTTAACATCTTGGGACATTCCAATGTCGATCCCTCCCATGCTCAAGCGTGGCGTGTCATACTTGAGCTTCCGCGTTAGCACCATCGCACAGGTTTTGTGCGGCGCGAATTTCAGCCGATTTCTGACACCCCACGCTCGAACATGTTCGAGAGCGGCATTGGCTTGTCCCTCGATTTTTTGAGCTGTGTCCCCGTCAAATACCAACACCACATCGTCGGCAAATGCCTGGCAGTACTCACCCCTACTCTCCAGCTGTTTCAGGAGCGGGTCAAGCAGCAAGTTCCAGAGAATGGGCCCCCCTATAGACCCCTGGACGCAACCTTTGCTGGTTTCCCTTCTGCTCTCCTCCCCAGCGTACCTCACGGTGACCACCCTGTCACTGAGGTAACTACTGACTACCCGTCTCAGATTCACAGGACACTTTTCCTCAGCCAATCGCACTTTAATAGCCGGCCACCACGCACTGTCGAAAGCTCCCTCGATATCAAGTGACACGAGCGTGACGATCTTTTTCTGTGCCAGCTTTCCTCGGATGTGCTGCACGAGAGTAACGAGGGAGTCTTCAGTGCTTTTTTGGGGCATAAAGCCGTATTGGCGAGTACTAATCCTGGGTAACAGGTAGAATCTGAGACGGGCAACCAGCATCTTTTCGTACACTTTCCCAAGGACAGGCAAAAGCCCAATCGGCCTGTACGACTTTGGTACGGTGTACGAGTCTTTGCCCGGCTTTCTGAGCACAACCACCGTAGCTTCCTTCCAGGTCTTCGGGAAGTGGTGGTGTGCCAGGCATTTGTTTAGCAGTGCCAGGAAGTATTCGGGGTCACATTTTATGGCCTGAGAGCAGATGTCAGCCGTGAAGCCGTCGGCTCCCGGGGCCTTTTTTGGGTTGAACGACACCATGGACCGGCTAAGCTCGCTATGGGTGAACGGTGGGTCATGCCGTTCATCATGGCTCCACGCGTTTACCGTCTCTGCCAGTTGTCGGGTTTGGCGATGGTCCATGTTGTCGTCTTCCTCTCGGTCCTCGGGATAGAAAGTCTCGGCCAACAGCCTCACAGAGCCCTTCGCGTCCAGGGTCTCTCCATCCATCTGGAGCGGTAGGTCTTCCTCTCTCTTCGATATCCTACCCATTACCCTGTATATCCCTTCCCAAACCCCTTCTCTGTCCTGCCTCCCGCAAAACTCCTTCCAACTCTCTGCTTGAGCCTTTGTCACCGCTTCCTTATACTCCTCTCTCGCCTCCAGGTACAGGCTAACAACCATCGCCCTTCGGACCGGCGCTGCGTTCCTGACTCTGGCTTTCCTGGTGGCGACCTGCCTCTTCATCTTCGCGAGCTCCTCGGACCACCACGGCATGGTGAGTGTTTCTGTGTTGTGTTTGTGTGGTATTGTATCTCTGCATGTGTCAGTTATGGCTTGTGTGTATGTGTTAATTGTTGCGTCTAGTTGGTCAATAGTGTGTATGTTTGACAAGTCCACTAGGGTTAACTTTTGATCCAGCATAACCTGGGACAGTTTCACATGAAACTGCCTCCAGTTAGCCTTCTTGGTGTTGTATACCCTAGTGGTCCGTTCGATTGCCATACCCTTTGACTTGTGTAAATGTATGCAGAAGGCTATGCCGTTGTGGTCGGAACTCGTGAGACCCTCCTCGATCCGCCAGCCGTCTACCAGGTCGAGCATGTCGGCCGAACAGGCCGTCACGTCCACGTGGCTGCTGAACCTCACCCCACCTCTTACGGTGTCGAAGGTTGGGATGTCTCCCGTGTTGAGGATCTGTAACCCCGATTCCCCCAGTGCTCCACACATCTGCTCCCCTCTCAGGTCTTCGTTGCTGCTACCCCACCAAGTACTTTTCGCGTTTGCGTCTCCTCCAATAACCAACCTGCTGGTGCCTATCTCTTGCTCGATCCGCTTTAGATGCTCCAGGTATGGCTCCATGGGTTTGTCCGGCTCGAAGTAGAAGGATACCAGCGTGATCGTCCAGGCTCTGGTTCGGATTCCCACCACGACGATGTTGTTTGTGGTGAGTTGCGGGTACTGTAAGACGTCCAGATCTTTGTCAAAGACGGCTATTGCCGCCTTTACAGTCCCTTCTCCTACCTCAGAGCTCTGGAAGACCCTTACGCCCCGGTAACTCTTCATCCTTCTCACTCCACCCACGTAGGGCTCCTGGAGCAAAGCTACGGCGACTTTGCGCTTATCAGCTTCGAGCAAGAGCTCGTTTGTTGCAAGCTGGCTCCGTTGCAGGTTGGCCTGGATCATTTTGTACTCAGTGGTGGTCGTAGGCACAACTTTAGCAATATGCTACTGAGGCTCGGGCTAATGCGTCCCACTTCCTTCGCATCGGGCATTCGCTGCTAAATGCATTATGTTCTTGGTTGGGGATCTTGGCTCTGGTGCAGTTGACGCACACCGCTGCCTCGCCGATCCTTGTGTCTGGGCAGTCCGCCCTGAGGTGCGGGCCGCCACAGTGGCTGCACAAGTCGGCTGGCTCCTTGCAGAAGCGCTTGCCGTGACCGTACGCCAAGCAGCGGGTACACTGCACCAGTGGTGTTTGGTCCTCAACGCGCGCTCTTTGGAGGTCGATATGAACGCGACCCGCCAAAGTCAGCCTCTGCCACACTGCTGGGGACACCTGCAGGACGATGTGGCACAAGTGGGGGTTCCTCGTCTTACGACGGTATTTCACCCCCAACCTCACATCATCCGCAGGTATGTCCCCGAGCAGGTGGGTGTTCTGTCTTTTCAGGGCCTGCATTACCTCATCATCCGTGTGCACGGAGAGGACGTCCCTAACTATGATGAGCGGGTCCTTATTTTTTACTTCTTCCACCACTAGGTTTCCCGCTTTTCGGATCCTTTCAGTGACCCTGTTCAGCTCTTCCTTTGTTCGGAAGCCGACCACAACCTTTTGGTCCCTCGCCTTCCGCAGCCGTTCCACTCTAGTGCCCTCATTTCGGGCATCGACCGCCGTCCTGAGCTTCTCAATAACCTCTTCACCGGTGTCCTGATCATTCACAGATGATACGACTACCGAGTGAAGAGGCTCTTGGATATTCTGCTTCGGGCCGGCGGCCATTTCCGCGAAGGTTGGGCCTTGGCCTGGGACGTAGCGAGGGGCCTGCTTTATTTGCTCCGACAGAGCCTGGGTGTGTTGTTGGCATTCCTCTAACGCCTTCCTGTGCTCCTTGAGGCCTGCCACAAGGGTCTGCATCAGCTCTGTCGGATCTGTGGGCGGCTTAAGTGGCGCGGCCACCGGTGAGACCGCAGGTTCGAGTGCGAGAACAGGTACACCAGGATCCCTGCTTCGCTCCGACTCCTTAACGATTTCATAGAGCCGGTTTATAGCTTCAGTAACCCCAGTCTTTATCTCCGCTTTGAGGTTGCGAGAGTTACCTAAATGCAGCTTTGCCTTATTCAGGCAAGCTCTCGCCTCCGCTGTGAGGTTAGGTTAGGTTAGGTTAGGTTAGGTTAGGTTAGGTTAGGTTAGGTTAGGTTAGGTTAGGTTAGGTTAGGTTAGGTTAGGTTAGGTTAGGTTAGGTTAGGTTAGGTTAGGTTAGGTTCCCCCCCGGTGGGTTCCCGCATTGTCGAGGCGGGGGGGCTCAGTAGCCGTGGTGGATTGGGCCACGGTGAAGCTAAGAGGAACCCGAGGAGCGGCCGCTCGTCTAGGCTGTGCGGAAAAGCCGACGACGTAGCGGCCGGCGGGTAGGTTGCGGTGCCGTTTGGCCGACATCGCAGCCTACCTGAGGCGGGCCGCGATGTCCCCCGTGAGGGAGACATCGCGGCTGAGGATTGGGGGCCGCGGCGGTGGGGGAGTGTCGGTGATTCGTTGCCGTTCTCCCCACCTTCCGCGGCCTCGACGGGGCCGCCACCGTACGATGGCGGACGCGGTGGGGCCGCAGGGGAAGAGGAGTGTCGGTGTGTCGTTGCCGCTCTCCCTATCCTCTGCGGCCGTAGCTCCCCATCTTGGGGGGCATGCGGGGCCCGCCAGTCAGGCGGGCGTGGGGGCCAGCAGGCAACGGGTGCGGGGGCACCGTTGCCTGCATTGCACAGGCCTCCACCAGTGTTGGACGGGAATGGCTAGGTGCTCCCGGCCATTCTCGTAGCCCCCCTATGTGGGGGGCATGCGGGGCCCGCCATAACATCTAGGCGGGCATGCGCCGGGAGGGCTATGGAGGTAAAGGCTATGCCTATTCCCGTGGCCCTCCCATCACGGCGAATGAGGGAACACCGCTGAGTTTTAGTGGGTATACTGTTATTCCGACAGGGAGTCCCACATACCCCGTCTCGTCCCCCGCGAGGCGGGCATGCATAAAGCATTTCTCAGCGACAAAAAAAAAAAAAAAAAAAAAAAAAAAAGGTTAGGTTAGGTTAGGTTTTTTTTTTTTTTTTTTTTTTTTTGTTTTGGCAGGAGAGGGAAATCCTCATGGACGCCCAGACTGACTCACTTATGAGCCAGTCTGGGCAGTGCCGGACTCTTACCGGCTAAAACCCACTCCTGCCCCACCAGTGTCCCTCTGACATGGGAATCAGAGCCCTTGGTCACAATTGTTGTGCCTTCTTGGCGACTTTTTATTGGAGGCCGAAGAGACCACGCTCTAATGTGCGATTATTTTAGACAATTTTCGTTTTAATACTACAATTGCTCAAAAAATTTATTTCAATTATTCAATCATTTCAATTATTTCCATTATTTCAATTGTTTCAATTATTATTTCATTTATATTATTATTAGTTTATTCATTATTTATATTATTATTATTTTACTTATTTAATTGTTAATTCTTACAATATTTATTTTAAAATTTTAATAAAATGTCGTCCCTTATATTATTTTGTGCCTTACTTATAACTATTTCCGTCACTTCACTTTCTTTATTGGACATGAGTTTATGCCTATTATATCATACTATATACTCAATATATAATATTGTATATCACAGTTAAAATAAAATAAATAAAATAAAACACATGTCTGTGACATAGATTTTTGACCAGCTTGACACCGCTTGTCGGTTCCACTAGAGTTGGCTCACGGTCCAGTATAATTACAGCCACTTTCTTACGAAAGTGACTCCAATTACCATTCTCCATTGAGTCAACCCCAGTGGTTCGCTCAATGCGTCTGCAATCTGGCAGTGTCAAACTGGTCATCTCGCTGTTGTACCCGGAAGTGGGGGCATCGACAACTTTAGCAATAAGCTATTGATGCTCTTGCGAATGCGTCCCACTTCCTTCGTATCGGGCACAAATCACTGAACGCATTGTGCGAGTGTTCCCCCAGCTTGGCTCTGGTGCAGTTTATGCACGCCGCTGCTTCGCCGATCTGTTCGGGTGGGCAGTCCGCCTTGAGGTGTTGACCGCCGCAGTGGCTACACAGATCGGCTGGCTCCGTGCACATACGTTTTCCGTGCCCGTATGCCAAGCAGCGGGTACACTGCACCAGAGGCGTCTGGTCTTCGACGCGCACTCTCTGGAGGTCAATCCGAAGCTTGCCCCCTTCGAGTGCCCTCTTCCAGATTGCTGGTGTAACACTCAGCACAATGCTGTTCGTATGCGGGTTTCGACACTTTTTGCGAAACTTGACGCACATTTTCAGCTCCTCGTCTCCGAGGCCATGAAAAATCTCCCGGTTCTGGTTCTTAAGGGCTCTCAACACCTCTTCGTCGCTATGTACTGACAGCACATCCCTAAGAACCAGGAGCGGGTCCCGATTTTTCACCGCCTCGACGACGAGGTTCTCTCCGGCCGATTCCAGTCGCTTCTTTAATTTTTCCCTCTCCTCCTTCGTTGCGCACCCCATGATTACCCTTTGGTCTTTGGCCTTCCGGACCCTCTCTACTCGCACCCAGCCCTCCTTCGCATCCACCGCCTTTCTAACTCTCTCGAGTATTTCGGCCCCAGTATCCATCTCCTGTGTTGACGAGACCACTACGGAGTGCAGCGTCGTTCGCTCCGGGGCTTGTGCCCTAGTGTGGCTCCTACTCCCAGACGCTACACCCGCGTAAGTGTTCTCCACAACACATTCCCTGCTAGCCAGACTGTCTCGCAGCTTGACCAATTCCTCGGAATTCTCCTTTATTAAGGAGATGTGCTCCTTCATCGTCGCGACAAGCTCAGTCTGGCTAACAAGGCTCTCGGGAATGGAACGGGGGCAGAGGTCAGCGGTGGGCGCGGATTCCGGCACAGCGATGGGTGCGGCAGGGGCTTTGTCTCGTTCCGACTCTTTGACCAGCTCATAAAGCCTGTTTATGGCTTCCAGCACCGCAGTCTTTATCTCGGCCTTGAGGTTGCGGGAGTTGCCTAGATTAAGCTTGGCTTTATTCAGGCAAGCTCTCGCCTCCTCAGTGCGACTGCGGTGCCGCGCCTCAGAATTTTTGAGCGGTCTCGAGGCGTCGGTAGCAGCTCGGCGCGTCCCCGGGGTGGCGGGACCCCCCTGTGACGTAGAAGGAGGAGTCTCGTCTCCGAAGGAGATTCTCCTCTTCGCATCAGGTAAAGGCCCCGCCTTCTCCGCCGATCGCGGCGAGCCGCTAGAGCCTTTGGCCCACGTAATGTTGCATGGGGTGCGGAACATATTAAAAAGTTTTAGAGGGTATCTTCAGAACCGACTCCTGTAAAGAGGGAGTCAGAACAAAAATACTCGGGAGGAGAGACTTTTAAGTGGACACTGGATTCTTCTGTGTCCCTGTAAAGAGGGGAACACAGTAAGAAAAATTACAAAATAAAATTCAAATTAAAACAAAATCAATTAAAAATAAATATCCATAAATTAAATACAAATTAAAAGAAAAACCAATTAAAAATTCAATAAAAATAAATTACCATGAATTAAGTAATTATTCGTGTCGACTGTCACAAATGAGCCCTTGCAGGCTCGGTCAATAAATTAAAAAATTTTGAAATCCTTGTTCCAAGACCCCCGAAACCCCACCAAGACAAAACGAAAAAGAATCAAGCAAAAAATTTTTCGCCGAAAACCCCACGTCTACCTTCCTATAGGCCAGAGGGCGGGTGGGTGGGCAAAATTTTTCGCGTAATTGTCAGTTTTCCCTAGTGGGAACGTTTCAGGGAGTCTAGTTAAGGTTTAAAATGCTGAAAACAGCTTGATATTGCGTCACCGGGATGCAAAGATATGACGTTTTGATCAAAAACGTGTATCCCTTAGGTAGATTTCGTCTATGTATCAGTACTATTGACTGTAAAGAGTTTCTGGAATAACAGAAGTACTATGCGAGCTAGGCGCACGGGCGAGGTGTCAAAAGACGCGTCTCCGCGCGGGCCAGCGAGATATTGTGTTCCTGGAATAATCCCGAAGAAAAATCGGGAATTATCCTGAAAAAACTGATTTTATGACCAAAAAGTATGTAAAAACACCGAATAACACCACCAAAACGGGACTCGACTTCGCAGAACGCGCACGGGAGTACAGGTAGGGCAGGTAAGTATCGGATTAAATTATTAAAAACCAGGAATAGACTGAAAATTTTGAATAAAAAATGAAATAGTGTTTTTTAAAGGGAGTTTCTATGAAAATTTTTACAAGTCAATAACGAAAAAGTGTTTTTCGCGAAATTGTCAATTATCCCTAGTGGGAACGTTACAGGGAGTCTAGTTAAGGTTTAAAATGCTGAAAACAGCTTGATATTGCGTCACCGGGATGCAAAGATATGACCGGTTTTTTTTTTTTTTTTTTTTTTTTTTTTTTTTGTTTTGGCAGGAGAGGGAAATCCTCATGGACGCCCAGACTGTCTCACTTATGAGCCAGTCTGGGCAGTGCCGGACTCTTACCGGCTAAAACCCACTCCTGCCCTGCTTGGTGTCCTCTGACATCATCAGAGCCCTTGGTTCAGCGAATTTATAATAATTTAATAAGGGAAAATGAAATTTAATGCAACAGTTTGAAACCAAATAACAAATAGAGGTGTGTCTCTGGCGTGACCAAAAAAGTACTCACAACAGCAATCACTTAAACTAACATACATAAATCTATACTATATTATAATTTCTATATCTATGCTACGAGTATCTATTATTACCTTACTTCTAAGTGGACCTTATAATTATAACTTATCTAGACTGTAGCGTTTACTTATGGCTAACCTATTGTAATTTTAAGCTATCTTAACTATTATGATACTTAACTATATACTTATTATATATTTAGTATCAAAATTTTCTTACGCTATCTTATTTCTTCTAAATACTATTTTTGCTACCTCTGTACAATATTCTAAAAGCGCCTTCCTTTGTTTTCCCTTTATCAGGCCAGGTAGGTTCTGGGGGTCCAACGAGACGCCGAGATGCTGCTCTATATCATACCGCATTTTCGCGGTGATTGGACACTCCAGCAATACGTGCAAGACGGTCTCCTCCACGCCGGGCTCACAGGCGCACGATGGGTTCTCCTTACACTTGAAGCGTTTCAAGTATGCAGAGAACCCACCGTGCCCCGTCAGAATTTGCGTGGTTATGCTTGTGGGAGCCATCTTGCGCACCACACTGTACGCTTCCACCGCGTCAGGGAAGAAAAGTTTGGTGCCCGAAGCCGTGTCACCCGACCCATACCTCCCGTTCCATTCCTCAAGCGTGTCCAACCGGATTTGTCGCTTGACGAATGACACGGGACACAGGTCGTAGTCCGGCCTCTTCTTCGACCCCAGGGCGGCCTCCTTTGCGAGCTGGTCGGCTCTCTCGTTTCCCTCCAACCCTGCGTGGGCCTTGATCCAGAACAAGGAGACACTCTTGTTCTGGAGCTTACAGCGCCGTAAGGTGTCTCTTGTATCCACGGACAAGGGGTGGGGGGAACTTAGATTTATAACCGACTGAAGAGCCGCCATAGAGTCGCTGAAGATGCCGAACGAGGTTTCACGTGACTTGAGCACCTCCCCCGCAGCTCTTTGCAAGGCCAGGAGTTCAGCCTGGTAGACGGTGCAGTAAGACGGCAAAGCAAGCTTGAGGGCCTTTGTTTCGGTAGTGTTATTCCACAAGGATAGCGCCGCTCCGACTTTGCCCTCAATCTTGCTGCCGTCAGTGAAAATCCGTACAGCGAAATTGCTGTGGTTGTGGTATTGATCCTCGTCTACCAGGCTTCCAAACTCCAGACTCATTTGTTCCGCGGGGTGTGGGGCCTCCAGTGCTGGAGCCATCCGTTCCACCTCCCGGTCTCCTAGTGCGGGCTGGGGCTCTCCCCTCTTAGCTCCGTAGAGCGCAGCCGCTTCCCGGATACGGAGATCGAGCGGGAGTATCCCAGCCAGAACCAGTGCCGAGTTTAGGGAGACTGTACGGTAGGCTCTGCACAGCTTCTGGGCAAACCCTCTCTGGACGACGTTGAGCTGCTTCCTGATCCCCAGCTTGTTTGCAGCTGGTGCCCATGCACTTGCGGCGTACAGCACGATCGGTTCCACGGCTGCAGTGTAGATGGCCCTTATTACCTCCGGGTGCAGACCCCAACTGACCCGGGCTGCTCTGGCCAGCTGCTTGTATATAGCTATCGCCTTTTTACAGACGACAGCTATATGTTTGTTGAAGGTCAGCTTGGCGTCTATGACCAGCCCTAATATTTTAACATCTTGGGACATTCCAATGTCGATCCCTCCCATGCTCAAGCGTGGCGTGTCATACTTGAGCTTCCGCGTTAGCACCATCGCACAGGTTTTGTGCGGCGCGAATTTCAGCCGATTTCTGACACCCCACGCTCGAACATGTTCGAGAGCGGCATTGGCTTGTCCCTCGATTTTTTGAGCTGTGTCCCCGTCAAATACCAACACCACATCGTCGGCAAATGCCTGGCAGTACTCACCCCTACTCTCCAGCTGTTTCAGGAGCGGGTCAAGCAGCAAGTTCCAGAGAATGGGCCCCCCTATAGACCCCTGGACGCAACCTTTGCTGGTTTCCCTTCTGCTCTCCTCCCCAGCGTACCTCACGGTGACCACCCTGTCACTGAGGTAACTACTGACTACCCGTCTCAGATTCACAGGACACTTTTCCTCAGCCAATCGCACTTTAATAGCCGGCCACCACGCACTGTCGAAAGCTCCCTCGATATCAAGTGACACGAGCGTGACGATCTTTTTCTGTGCCAGCTTTCCTCGGATGTGCTGCACGAGAGTAACGAGGGAGTCTTCAGTGCTTTTTTGGGGCATAAAGCCGTATTGGCGAGTACTAATCCTGGGTAACAGGTAGAATCTGAGACGGGCAACCAGCATCTTTTCGTACACTTTCCCAAGGACAGGCAAAAGCCCAATCGGCCTGTACGACTTTGGTACGGTGTACGAGTCTTTGCCCGGCTTTCTGAGCACAACCACCGTAGCTTCCTTCCAGGTCTTCGGGAAGTGGTGGTGTGCCAGGCATTTGTTTAGCAGTGCCAGGAAGTATTCGGGGTCACATTTTATGGCCTGAGAGCAGATGTCAGCCGTGAAGCCGTCGGCTCCCGGGGCCTTTTTTGGGTTGAACGACACCATGGACCGGCTAAGCTCGCTATGGGTGAACGGTGGGTCATGCCGTTCATCATGGCTCCACGCGTTTACCGTCTCTGCCAGTTGTCGGGTTTGGCGATGGTCCATGTTGTCGTCTTCCTCTCGGTCCTCGGGATAGAAAGTCTCGGCCAACAGCCTCACAGAGCCCTTCGCGTCCAGGGTCTCTCCATCCATCTGGAGCGGTAGGTCTTCCTCTCTCTTCGATATCCTACCCATTACCCTGTATATCCCTTCCCAAACCCCTTCTCTGTCCTGCCTCCCGCAAAACTCCTTCCAACTCTCTGCTTGAGCCTTTGTCACCGCTTCCTTATACTCCTCTCTCGCCTCCAGGTACAGGCTAACAACCATCGCCCTTCGGACCGGCGCTGCGTTCCTGACTCTGGCTTTCCTGGTGGCGACCTGCCTCTTCATCTTCGCGAGCTCCTCGGACCACCACGGCATGGTGAGTGTTTCTGTGTTGTGTTTGTGTGGTATTGTATCTCTGCATGTGTCAGTTATGGCTTGTGTGTATGTGTTAATTGTTGCGTCTAGTTGGTCAATAGTGTGTATGTTTGACAAGTCCACTAGGGTTAACTTTTGATCCAGCATAACCTGGGACAGTTTCACATGAAACTGCCTCCAGTTAGCCTTCTTGGTGTTGTATACCCTAGTGGTCCGTTCGATTGCCATACCCTTTGACTTGTGTAAATGTATGCAGAAGGCTATGCCGTTGTGGTCGGAACTCGTGAGACCCTCCTCGATCCGCCAGCCGTCTACCAGGTCGAGCATGTCGGCCGAACAGGCCGTCACGTCCACGTGGCTGCTGAACCTCACCCCACCTCTTACGGTGTCGAAGGTTGGGATGTCTCCCGTGTTGAGGATCTGTAACCCCGATTCCCCCAGTGCTCCACACATCTGCTCCCCTCTCAGGTCTTCGTTGCTGCTACCCCACCAAGTACTTTTCGCGTTTGCGTCTCCTCCAATAACCAACCTGCTGGTGCCTATCTCTTGCTCGATCCGCTTTAGATGCTCCAGGTATGGCTCCATGGGTTTGTCCGGCTCGAAGTAGAAGGATACCAGCGTGATCGTCCAGGCTCTGGTTCGGATTCCCACCACGACGATGTTGTTTGTGGTGAGTTGCGGGTACTGTAAGACGTCCAGATCTTTGTCAAAGACGGCTATTGCCGCCTTTACAGTCCCTTCTCCTACCTCAGAGCTCTGGAAGACCCTTACGCCCCGGTAACTCTTCATCCTTCTCACTCCACCCACGTAGGGCTCCTGGAGCAAAGCTACGGCGACTTTGCGCTTATCAGCTTCGAGCAAGAGCTCGTTTGTTGCAAGCTGGCTCCGTTGCAGGTTGGCCTGGATCATTTTGTACTCAGTGGTGGTCGTAGGCACAACTTTAGCAATATGCTACTGAGGCTCGGGCTAATGCGTCCCACTTCCTTCGCATCGGGCATTCGCTGCTAAATGCATTATGTTCTTGGTTGGGGATCTTGGCTCTGGTGCAGTTGACGCACACCGCTGCCTCGCCGATCCTTGTGTCTGGGCAGTCCGCCCTGAGGTGCGGGCCGCCACAGTGGCTGCACAAGTCGGCTGGCTCCTTGCAGAAGCGCTTGCCGTGACCGTACGCCAAGCAGCGGGTACACTGCACCAGTGGTGTTTGGTCCTCAACGCGCGCTCTTTGGAGGTCGATATGAACGCGACCCGCCAAAGTCAGCCTCTGCCACACTGCTGGGGACACCTGCAGGACGATGTGGCACAAGTGGGGGTTCCTCGTCTTACGACGGTATTTCACCCCCAACCTCACATCATCCGCAGGTATGTCCCCGAGCAGGTGGGTGTTCTGTCTTTTCAGGGCCTGCATTACCTCATCATCCGTGTGCACGGAGAGGACGTCCCTAACTATGATGAGCGGGTCCTTATTTTTTACTTCTTCCACCACTAGGTTTCCCGCTTTTCGGATCCTTTCAGTGACCCTGTTCAGCTCTTCCTTTGTTCGGAAGCCGACCACAACCTTTTGGTCCCTCGCCTTCCGCAGCCGTTCCACTCTAGTGCCCTCATTTCGGGCATCGACCGCCGTCCTGAGCTTCTCAATAACCTCTTCACCGGTGTCCTGATCATTCACAGATGATACGACTACCGAGTGAAGAGGCTCTTGGATATTCTGCTTCGGGCCGGCGGCCATTTCCGCGAAGGTTGGGCCTTGGCCTGGGACGTAGCGAGGGGCCTGCTTTATTTGCTCCGACAGAGCCTGGGTGTGTTGTTGGCATTCCTCTAACGCCTTCCTGTGCTCCTTGAGGCCTGCCACAAGGGTCTGCATCAGCTCTGTCGGATCTGTGGGCGGCTTAAGTGGCGCGGCCACCGGTGAGACCGCAGGTTCGAGTGCGAGAACAGGTACACCAGGATCCCTGCTTCGCTCCGACTCCTTAACGATTTCATAGAGCCGGTTTATAGCTTCAGTAACCCCAGTCTTTATCTCCGCTTTGAGGTTGCGAGAGTTACCTAAATGCAGCTTTGCCTTATTCAGGCAAGCTCTCGCCTCCGCTGTGAGACTGGGGTACCTCGACACCGGTCTCGTTGCTGGCCTCGTGTTATCTCCAGATGCTCGGTGCGTCTCTAGAGTGCTAGGAGCAGGTGGTGTGGTGACGGGCTTTGGGTTGGTCAGGGACTTGGCTGGAGGCTCAGTTTTCCCAGCCTCCCATTCCCCGATGCTGCGCCTCACATTTGGAAGCGAGGGTCCAGCCTTCTCAATCGAGCGCGGTGAGGACCTGGAGCCCGGCGAGCCTGCGTCTCTTTTAGCCGGTGTGCGGAACATGTCGGTGGTGTGTGTGAAGGTGGTGTTCATACAAGATACGTCAGAGGACACCGACGATATTTCTATGTCCCTGTAAAGAGGGGATCAGCAAAGTAATATTAATTATAGAAACGAGCCCTGTAACAGAGGACTCGGTCGGATAATATAAAAAAATATTAAAAATATATCAATAAAACTCCCCTGAGGGCGCCAACTACCTTAAAAACAGTTATTTTTATAATTTACCAACAGGTGTTGGTGTATATGTAGCTGGAAGAGCTAATTTGGCGTAAAAAATTTTTTGCCCAAAACCCAATGTCTACCTTCCTATAGACCAGAGGGCGGGTGGGTGGGCGAAATTTTTTACGAGCTAGGCGCACGTGCGAGGTGTCAAAAGACGCGTCTCCGCGCGGGCCAGCCAACAATTATGTTCCTGGAATAATCCCGAAGAAAAATCGGGAATTATCCTGAAAAAACTGATTTTATGACCAAAAAGTATGTAAAAACACCGAATAACACCACCGAAACGGGACTCGACTTCGCGGAACGCGCACGGGAGTACAGGTAAGGCAGGTAAGTATCGGATTAAATTATTAAAAACCAGGAATAGACTGAAAATTTTGAATAAAATTTAAAATAGTGCTTTCTAAAGGGAGTTTTTTGAAAATTTTTACAAGTCAATAAACGAAAAAGTGTTTTTCGCGAAATTGTCAATTATCCCTAGTGGGAACGTTACAGGGAGTCTAGTTAAGGTTCAAAATGCTGAAAACAGCTTGATATTGCGTCACCGGGATGCAAAGATATGAGGTTTTTATTAAAAACGTGTATCCCTTAGGTAGATTTCGTCTATGTATCAGTACTATTGACTGTAAAGAGTTTCTGGAATATCAGAAGTACTATGCGAGCTAGGCGCACGGGCGAGGTGTCAATAGACGCGTCTCCGCGCGGGCCAGCCAACAATTATGTTCCTGGAATAATCCCGAAGAAAAATCGGGAATTATCCTGAAAAAACTGATTTTATGACCAAAAAGTATGTAAAAACACCGAATAACACCACCGAAACGGGACTCGACTTCGCGGAACGCGCACGGGAGTACAGGTAAGGCAGGTAAGTATCGGATTAAATTATTAAAAACCAGGAATAGACTGAAAATTTTGAATAAAATTTAAAATAGTGCTTTCTAAAGGGAGTTTTTTGAAAATTTTTACAAGTCAATAAACGAAAAAGTGTTTTTCGCGAAATTGTCAATTATCCCTAGTGGGAACGTTACAGGGAGTCTAGTTAAGGTTCAAAATGCTGAAAACAGCTTGATATTGCGTCACCGGGATGCAAAGATATGAGGTTTTTATTAAAAACGTGTATCCCTTAGGTAGATTTCGTCTATGTATCAGTACTATTGACTGTAAAGAGTTTCTGGAATATCAGAAGTACTATGCGAGCTAGGCGCACGGGCGAGGTGTCAATAGACGCGTCTCCGCGCGGGCCAGCCAACAATTATGTTCCTGGAATAATCCCGAAGAAAAATCGGGAATTATCCTGAAAAAACTGATTTTATGACCAAAAAGTATGTAAAAACACCGAATAACACCACCGAAACGGGACTCGACTTCGCGGAACGCGCACGGGAGTACAGGTAAGGCAGGTAAGTATCGGATTAAATTATTAAAAACCAGGAATAGACTGAAAATTTTGAATAAAATTTAAAATAGTGCTTTCTAAAGGGAGTTTTTTGAAAATTTTTACAAGTCAATAAACGAAAAAGTGTTTTTCGCGAAATTGTCAATTATCCCTAGTGGGAACGTTACAGGGAGTCTAGTTAAGGTTCAAAATGCTGAAAACAGCTTGATATTGCGTCACCGGGATGCAAAGATATGAGGTTTTTATTAAAAACGTGTATCCCTTAGGTAGATTTCGTCTATGTATCAGTACTATTGACTGTAAAGAGTTTCTGGAATATCAGAAGTACTATGCGAGCTAGGCGCACGGGCGAGGTGTCAATAGACGCGTCTCCGCGCGGGCCAGCCAACAATTATGTTCCTGGAATAATCCCGAAGAAAAATCGGGAATTATCCTGAAAAAACTGATTTTATGACCAAAAAGTATGTAAAAACACCGAATAACACCACCGAAACGGGACTCGACTTCGCGGAACGCGCACGGGAGTACAGGTAAGGCAGGTAAGTATCGGATTAAATTATTAAAAACCAGGAATAGACTGAAAATTTTGAATAAAATTTAAAATAGTGCTTTCTAAAGGGAGTTTTTTGAAAATTTTTACAAGTCAATAAACGAAAAAGTGTTTTTCGCGAAATTGTCAATTATCCCTAGTGGGAACGTTACAGGGAGTCTAGTTAAGGTTCAAAATGCTGAAAACAGCTTGATATTGCGTCACCGGGATGCAAAGATATGAGGTTTTTATTAAAAACGTGTATCCCTTAGGTAGATTTCGTCTATGTATCAGTACTATTGACTGTAAAGAGTTTCTGGAATATCAGAAGTACTATGCGAGCTAGGCGCACGGGCGAGGTGTCAATAGACGCGTCTCCGCGCGGGCCAGCCAACAATTATGTTCCTGGAATAATCCCGAAGAAAAATCGGGAATTATCCTGAAAAAACTGATTTTATGACCAAAAAGTATGTAAAAACACCGAATAACACCACCGAAACGGGACTCGACTTCGCGGAACGCGCACGGGAGTACAGGTAAGGCAGGTAAGTATCGGATTAAATTATTAAAAACCAGGAATAGACTGAAAATTTTGAATAAAATTTAAAATAGTGCTTTCTAAAGGGAGTTTTTTGAAAATTTTTACAAGTCAATAAACGAAAAAGTGTTTTTCGCGAAATTGTCAATTATCCCTAGTGGGAACGTTACAGGGAGTCTAGTTAAGGTTCAAAATGCTGAAAACAGCTTGATATTGCGTCACCGGGATGCAAAGATATGAGGTTTTTATTAAAAACGTGTATCCCTTAGGTAGATTTCGTCTATGTATCAGTACTATTGACTGTAAAGAGTTTCTGGAATATCAGAAGTACTATGCGAGCTAGGCGCACGGGCGAGGTGTCAATAGACGCGTCTCCGCGCGGGCCAGCCAACAATTATGTTCCTGGAATAATCCCGAAGAAAAATCGGGAATTATCCTGAAAAAACTGATTTTATGACCAAAAAGTATGTAAAAACACCGAATAACACCACCGAAACGGGACTCGACTTCGCGGAACGCGCACGGGAGTACAGGTAAGGCAGGTAAGTATCGGATTAAATTATTAAAAACCAGGAATAGACTGAAAATTTTGAATAAAATTTAAAATAGTGCTTTCTAAAGGGAGTTTTTTGAAAATTTTTACAAGTCAATAAACGAAAAAGTGTTTTTCGCGAAATTGTCAATTATCCCTAGTGGGAACGTTACAGGGAGTCTAGTTAAGGTTCAAAATGCTGAAAACAGCTTGATATTGCGTCACCGGGATGCAAAGATATGAGGTTTTTATTAAAAACGTGTATCCCTTAGGTAGATTTCGTCTATGTATCAGTACTATTGACTGTAAAGAGTTTCTGGAATATCAGAAGTACTATGCGAGCTAGGCGCACGGGCGAGGTGTCAATAGACGCGTCTCCGCGCGGGCCAGCCAACAATTATGTTCCTGGAATAATCCCGAAGAAAAATCGGGAATTATCCTGAAAAAACTGATTTTATGACCAAAAAGTATGTAAAAACACCGAATAACACCACCGAAACGGGACTCGACTTCGCGGAACGCGCACGGGAGTACAGGTAAGGCAGGTAAGTATCGGATTAAATTATTAAAAACCAGGAATAGACTGAAAATTTTGAATAAAATTTAAAATAGTGCTTTCTAAAGGGAGTTTTTTGAAAATTTTTACAAGTCAATAAACGAAAAAGTGTTTTTCGCGAAATTGTCAATTATCCCTAGTGGGAACGTTACAGGGAGTCTAGTTAAGGTTCAAAATGCTGAAAACAGCTTGATATTGCGTCACCGGGATGCAAAGATATGAGGTTTTTATTAAAAACGTGTATCCCTTAGGTAGATTTCGTCTATGTATCAGTACTATTGACTGTAAAGAGTTTCTGGAATATCAGAAGTACTATGCGAGCTAGGCGCACGGGCGAGGTGTCAATAGACGCGTCTCCGCGCGGGCCAGCCAACAATTATGTTCCTGGAATAATCCCGAAGAAAAATCGGGAATTATCCTGAAAAAACTGATTTTATGACCAAAAAGTATGTAAAAACACCGAATAACACCACCGAAACGGGACTCGACTTCGCGGAACGCGCACGGGAGTACAGGTAAGGCAGGTAAGTATCGGATTAAATTATTAAAAACCAGGAATAGACTGAAAATTTTGAATAAAATTTAAAATAGTGCTTTCTAAAGGGAGTTTTTTGAAAATTTTTACAAGTCAATAAACGAAAAAGTGTTTTTCGCGAAATTGTCAATTATCCCTAGTGGGAACGTTACAGGGAGTCTAGTTAAGGTTCAAAATGCTGAAAACAGCTTGATATTGCGTCACCGGGATGCAAAGATATGAGGTTTTTATTAAAAACGTGTATCCCTTAGGTAGATTTCGTCTATGTATCAGTACTATTGACTGTAAAGAGTTTCTGGAATATCAGAAGTACTATGCGAGCTAGGCGCACGGGCGAGGTGTCAATAGACGCGTCTCCGCGCGGGCCAGCCAACAATTATGTTCCTGGAATAATCCCGAAGAAAAATCGGGAATTATCCTGAAAAAACTGATTTTATGACCAAAAAGTATGTAAAAACACCGAATAACACCACCGAAACGGGACTCGACTTCGCGGAACGCGCACGGGAGTACAGGTAAGGCAGGTAAGTATCGGATTAAATTATTAAAAACCAGGAATAGACTGAAAATTTTGAATAAAATTTAAAATAGTGCTTTCTAAAGGGAGTTTTTTGAAAATTTTTACAAGTCAATAAACGAAAAAGTGTTTTTCGCGAAATTGTCAATTATCCCTAGTGGGAACGTTACAGGGAGTCTAGTTAAGGTTCAAAATGCTGAAAACAGCTTGATATTGCGTCACCGGGATGCAAAGATATGAGGTTTTTATTAAAAACGTGTATCCCTTAGGTAGATTTCGTCTATGTATCAGTACTATTGACTGTAAAGAGTTTCTGGAATATCAGAAGTACTATGCGAGCTAGGCGCACGGGCGAGGTGTCAATAGACGCGTCTCCGCGCGGGCCAGCCAACAATTATGTTCCTGGAATAATCCCGAAGAAAAATCGGGAATTATCCTGAAAAAACTGATTTTATGACCAAAAAGTATGTAAAAACACCGAATAACACCACCGAAACGGGACTCGACTTCGCGGAACGCGCACGGGAGTACAGGTAAGGCAGGTAAGTATCGGATTAAATTATTAAAAACCAGGAATAGACTGAAAATTTTGAATAAAATTTAAAATAGTGCTTTCTAAAGGGAGTTTTTTGAAAATTTTTACAAGTCAATAAACGAAAAAGTGTTTTTCGCGAAATTGTCAATTATCCCTAGTGGGAACGTTACAGGGAGTCTAGTTAAGGTTCAAAATGCTGAAAACAGCTTGATATTGCGTCACCGGGATGCAAAGATATGAGGTTTTTATTAAAAACGTGTATCCCTTAGGTAGATTTCGTCTATGTATCAGTACTATTGACTGTAAAGAGTTTCTGGAATATCAGAAGTACTATGCGAGCTAGGCGCACGGGCGAGGTGTCAATAGACGCGTCTCCGCGCGGGCCAGCCAACAATTATGTTCCTGGAATAATCCCGAAGAAAAATCGGGAATTATCCTGAAAAAACTGATTTTATGACCAAAAAGTATGTAAAAACACCGAATAACACCACCGAAACGGGACTCGACTTCGCGGAACGCGCACGGGAGTACAGGTAAGGCAGGTAAGTATCGGATTAAATTATTAAAAACCAGGAATAGACTGAAAATTTTGAATAAAATTTAAAATAGTGCTTTCTAAAGGGAGTTTTTTGAAAATTTTTACAAGTCAATAAACGAAAAAGTGTTTTTCGCGAAATTGTCAATTATCCCTAGTGGGAACGTTACAGGGAGTCTAGTTAAGGTTCAAAATGCTGAAAACAGCTTGATATTGCGTCACCGGGATGCAAAGATATGAGGTTTTTATTAAAAACGTGTATCCCTTAGGTAGATTTCGTCTATGTATCAGTACTATTGACTGTAAAGAGTTTCTGGAATATCAGAAGTACTATGCGAGCTAGGCGCACGGGCGAGGTGTCAATAGACGCGTCTCCGCGCGGGCCAGCCAACAATTATGTTCCTGGAATAATCCCGAAGAAAAATCGGGAATTATCCTGAAAAAACTGATTTTATGACCAAAAAGTATGTAAAAACACCGAATAACACCACCGAAACGGGACTCGACTTCGCGGAACGCGCACGGGAGTACAGGTAAGGCAGGTAAGTATCGGATTAAATTATTAAAAACCAGGAATAGACTGAAAATTTTGAATAAAATTTAAAATAGTGCTTTCTAAAGGGAGTTTTTTGAAAATTTTTACAAGTCAATAAACGAAAAAGTGTTTTTCGCGAAATTGTCAATTATCCCTAGTGGGAACGTTACAGGGAGTCTAGTTAAGGTTCAAAATGCTGAAAACAGCTTGATATTGCGTCACCGGGATGCAAAGATATGAGGTTTTTATTAAAAACGTGTATCCCTTAGGTAGATTTCGTCTATGTATCAGTACTATTGACTGTAAAGAGTTTCTGGAATATCAGAAGTACTATGCGAGCTAGGCGCACGGGCGAGGTGTCAATAGACGCGTCTCCGCGCGGGCCAGCCAACAATTATGTTCCTGGAATAATCCCGAAGAAAAATCGGGAATTATCCTGAAAAAACTGATTTTATGACCAAAAAGTATGTAAAAACACCGAATAACACCACCGAAACGGGACTCGACTTCGCGGAACGCGCACGGGAGTACAGGTAAGGCAGGTAAGTATCGGATTAAATTATTAAAAACCAGGAATAGACTGAAAATTTTGAATAAAATTTAAAATAGTGCTTTCTAAAGGGAGTTTTTTGAAAATTTTTACAAGTCAATAAACGAAAAAGTGTTTTTCGCGAAATTGTCAATTATCCCTAGTGGGAACGTTACAGGGAGTCTAGTTAAGGTTCAAAATGCTGAAAACAGCTTGATATTGCGTCACCGGGATGCAAAGATATGAGGTTTTTATTAAAAACGTGTATCCCTTAGGTAGATTTCGTCTATGTATCAGTACTATTGACTGTAAAGAGTTTCTGGAATATCAGAAGTACTATGCGAGCTAGGCGCACGGGCGAGGTGTCAATAGACGCGTCTCCGCGCGGGCCAGCCAACAATTATGTTCCTGGAATAATCCCGAAGAAAAATCGGGAATTATCCTGAAAAAACTGATTTTATGACCAAAAAGTATGTAAAAACACCGAATAACACCACCGAAACGGGACTCGACTTCGCGGAACGCGCACGGGAGTACAGGTAAGGCAGGTAAGTATCGGATTAAATTATTAAAAACCAGGAATAGACTGAAAATTTTGAATAAAATTTAAAATAGTGCTTTCTAAAGGGAGTTTTTTGAAAATTTTTACAAGTCAATAAACGAAAAAGTGTTTTTCGCGAAATTGTCAATTATCCCTAGTGGGAACGTTACAGGGAGTCTAGTTAAGGTTCAAAATGCTGAAAACAGCTTGATATTGCGTCACCGGGATGCAAAGATATGAGGTTTTTATTAAAAACGTGTATCCCTTAGGTAGATTTCGTCTATGTATCAGTACTATTGACTGTAAAGAGTTTCTGGAATATCAGAAGTACTATGCGAGCTAGGCGCACGGGCGAGGTGTCAATAGACGCGTCTCCGCGCGGGCCAGCCAACAATTATGTTCCTGGAATAATCCCGAAGAAAAATCGGGAATTATCCTGAAAAAACTGATTTTATGACCAAAAAGTATGTAAAAACACCGAATAACACCACCGAAACGGGACTCGACTTCGCGGAACGCGCACGGGAGTACAGGTAAGGCAGGTAAGTATCGGATTAAATTATTAAAAACCAGGAATAGACTGAAAATTTTGAATAAAATTTAAAATAGTGCTTTCTAAAGGGAGTTTTTTGAAAATTTTTACAAGTCAATAAACGAAAAAGTGTTTTTCGCGAAATTGTCAATTATCCCTAGTGGGAACGTTACAGGGAGTCTAGTTAAGGTTCAAAATGCTGAAAACAGCTTGATATTGCGTCACCGGGATGCAAAGATATGAGGTTTTTATTAAAAACGTGTATCCCTTAGGTAGATTTCGTCTATGTATCAGTACTATTGACTGTAAAGAGTTTCTGGAATATCAGAAGTACTATGCGAGCTAGGCGCACGGGCGAGGTGTCAATAGACGCGTCTCCGCGCGGGCCAGCCAACAATTATGTTCCTGGAATAATCCCGAAGAAAAATCGGGAATTATCCTGAAAAAACTGATTTTATGACCAAAAAGTATGTAAAAACACCGAATAACACCACCGAAACGGGACTCGACTTCGCGGAACGCGCACGGGAGTACAGGTAAGGCAGGTAAGTATCGGATTAAATTATTAAAAACCAGGAATAGACTGAAAATTTTGAATAAAATTTAAAATAGTGCTTTCTAAAGGGAGTTTTTTGAAAATTTTTACAAGTCAATAAACGAAAAAGTGTTTTTCGCGAAATTGTCAATTATCCCTAGTGGGAACGTTACAGGGAGTCTAGTTAAGGTTCAAAATGCTGAAAACAGCTTGATATTGCGTCACCGGGATGCAAAGATATGAGGTTTTTATTAAAAACGTGTATCCCTTAGGTAGATTTCGTCTATGTATCAGTACTATTGACTGTAAAGAGTTTCTGGAATATCAGAAGTACTATGCGAGCTAGGCGCACGGGCGAGGTGTCAATAGACGCGTCTCCGCGCGGGCCAGCCAACAATTATGTTCCTGGAATAATCCCGAAGAAAAATCGGGAATTATCCTGAAAAAACTGATTTTATGACCAAAAAGTATGTAAAAACACCGAATAACACCACCGAAACGGGACTCGACTTCGCGGAACGCGCACGGGAGTACAGGTAAGGCAGGTAAGTATCGGATTAAATTATTAAAAACCAGGAATAGACTGAAAATTTTGAATAAAATTTAAAATAGTGCTTTCTAAAGGGAGTTTTTTGAAAATTTTTACAAGTCAATAAACGAAAAAGTGTTTTTCGCGAAATTGTCAATTATCCCTAGTGGGAACGTTACAGGGAGTCTAGTTAAGGTTCAAAATGCTGAAAACAGCTTGATATTGCGTCACCGGGATGCAAAGATATGAGGTTTTTATTAAAAACGTGTATCCCTTAGGTAGATTTCGTCTATGTATCAGTACTATTGACTGTAAAGAGTTTCTGGAATATCAGAAGTACTATGCGAGCTAGGCGCACGGGCGAGGTGTCAATAGACGCGTCTCCGCGCGGGCCAGCCAACAATTATGTTCCTGGAATAATCCCGAAGAAAAATCGGGAATTATCCTGAAAAAACTGATTTTATGACCAAAAAGTATGTAAAAACACCGAATAACACCACCGAAACGGGACTCGACTTCGCGGAACGCGCACGGGAGTACAGGTAAGGCAGGTAAGTATCGGATTAAATTATTAAAAACCAGGAATAGACTGAAAATTTTGAATAAAATTTAAAATAGTGCTTTCTAAAGGGAGTTTTTTGAAAATTTTTACAAGTCAATAAACGAAAAAGTGTTTTTCGCGAAATTGTCAATTATCCCTAGTGGGAACGTTACAGGGAGTCTAGTTAAGGTTCAAAATGCTGAAAACAGCTTGATATTGCGTCACCGGGATGCAAAGATATGAGGTTTTTATTAAAAACGTGTATCCCTTAGGTAGATTTCGTCTATGTATCAGTACTATTGACTGTAAAGAGTTTCTGGAATATCAGAAGTACTATGCGAGCTAGGCGCACGGGCGAGGTGTCAATAGACGCGTCTCCGCGCGGGCCAGCCAACAATTATGTTCCTGGAATAATCCCGAAGAAAAATCGGGAATTATCCTGAAAAAACTGATTTTATGACCAAAAAGTATGTAAAAACACCGAATAACACCACCGAAACGGGACTCGACTTCGCGGAACGCGCACGGGAGTACAGGTAAGGCAGGTAAGTATCGGATTAAATTATTAAAAACCAGGAATAGACTGAAAATTTTGAATAAAATTTAAAATAGTGCTTTCTAAAGGGAGTTTTTTGAAAATTTTTACAAGTCAATAAACGAAAAAGTGTTTTTCGCGAAATTGTCAATTATCCCTAGTGGGAACGTTACAGGGAGTCTAGTTAAGGTTCAAAATGCTGAAAACAGCTTGATATTGCGTCACCGGGATGCAAAGATATGAGGTTTTTATTAAAAACGTGTATCCCTTAGGTAGATTTCGTCTATGTATCAGTACTATTGACTGTAAAGAGTTTCTGGAATATCAGAAGTACTATGCGAGCTAGGCGCACGGGCGAGGTGTCAATAGACGCGTCTCCGCGCGGGCCAGCCAACAATTATGTTCCTGGAATAATCCCGAAGAAAAATCGGGAATTATCCTGAAAAAACTGATTTTATGACCAAAAAGTATGTAAAAACACCGAATAACACCACCGAAACGGGACTCGACTTCGCGGAACGCGCACGGGAGTACAGGTAAGGCAGGTAAGTATCGGATTAAATTATTAAAAACCAGGAATAGACTGAAAATTTTGAATAAAATTTAAAATAGTGCTTTCTAAAGGGAGTTTTTTGAAAATTTTTACAAGTCAATAAACGAAAAAGTGTTTTTCGCGAAATTGTCAATTATCCCTAGTGGGAACGTTACAGGGAGTCTAGTTAAGGTTCAAAATGCTGAAAACAGCTTGATATTGCGTCACCGGGATGCAAAGATATGAGGTTTTTATTAAAAACGTGTATCCCTTAGGTAGATTTCGTCTATGTATCAGTACTATTGACTGTAAAGAGTTTCTGGAATATCAGAAGTACTATGCGAGCTAGGCGCACGGGCGAGGTGTCAATAGACGCGTCTCCGCGCGGGCCAGCCAACAATTATGTTCCTGGAATAATCCCGAAGAAAAATCGGGAATTATCCTGAAAAAACTGATTTTATGACCAAAAAGTATGTAAAAACACCGAATAACACCACCGAAACGGGACTCGACTTCGCGGAACGCGCACGGGAGTACAGGTAAGGCAGGTAAGTATCGGATTAAATTATTAAAAACCAGGAATAGACTGAAAATTTTGAATAAAATTTAAAATAGTGCTTTCTAAAGGGAGTTTTTTGAAAATTTTTACAAGTCAATAAACGAAAAAGTGTTTTTCGCGAAATTGTCAATTATCCCTAGTGGGAACGTTACAGGGAGTCTAGTTAAGGTTCAAAATGCTGAAAACAGCTTGATATTGCGTCACCGGGATGCAAAGATATGAGGTTTTTATTAAAAACGTGTATCCCTTAGGTAGATTTCGTCTATGTATCAGTACTATTGACTGTAAAGAGTTTCTGGAATATCAGAAGTACTATGCGAGCTAGGCGCACGGGCGAGGTGTCAATAGACGCGTCTCCGCGCGGGCCAGCCAACAATTATGTTCCTGGAATAATCCCGAAGAAAAATCGGGAATTATCCTGAAAAAACTGATTTTATGACCAAAAAGTATGTAAAAACACCGAATAACACCACCGAAACGGGACTCGACTTCGCGGAACGCGCACGGGAGTACAGGTAAGGCAGGTAAGTATCGGATTAAATTATTAAAAACCAGGAATAGACTGAAAATTTTGAATAAAATTTAAAATAGTGCTTTCTAAAGGGAGTTTTTTGAAAATTTTTACAAGTCAATAAACGAAAAAGTGTTTTTCGCGAAATTGTCAATTATCCCTAGTGGGAACGTTACAGGGAGTCTAGTTAAGGTTCAAAATGCTGAAAACAGCTTGATATTGCGTCACCGGGATGCAAAGATATGAGGTTTTTATTAAAAACGTGTATCCCTTAGGTAGATTTCGTCTATGTATCAGTACTATTGACTGTAAAGAGTTTCTGGAATATCAGAAGTACTATGCGAGCTAGGCGCACGGGCGAGGTGTCAATAGACGCGTCTCCGCGCGGGCCAGCCAACAATTATGTTCCTGGAATAATCCCGAAGAAAAATCGGGAATTATCCTGAAAAAACTGATTTTATGACCAAAAAGTATGTAAAAACACCGAATAACACCACCGAAACGGGACTCGACTTCGCGGAACGCGCACGGGAGTACAGGTAAGGCAGGTAAGTATCGGATTAAATTATTAAAAACCAGGAATAGACTGAAAATTTTGAATAAAATTTAAAATAGTGCTTTCTAAAGGGAGTTTTTTGAAAATTTTTACAAGTCAATAAACGAAAAAGTGTTTTTCGCGAAATTGTCAATTATCCCTAGTGGGAACGTTACAGGGAGTCTAGTTAAGGTTCAAAATGCTGAAAACAGCTTGATATTGCGTCACCGGGATGCAAAGATATGAGGTTTTTATTAAAAACGTGTATCCCTTTTTTTTTTTTTTTTTTTTGTGGATGGGAAATCATCAAATGACCCCTCCCGCTCTGGGTGGAGCGGAAGGGAGTGTCAGACTTTTACTGACTAAAACCCACCCGTGTTCCGTCCTTAGCCCTTTCTGTTCCAGGGCAGCGGTTAACCTTTCGGAAAATCCCACCGCCCCGGCAGGCTTCGGCCCTGTGGGGCCCCGTCCTCTGCTGACATCTCTTTGAGGCGCGCGTGGAACACAACGCGCCGTCCGGCACGGGCCTGGTCCTGATCGGACGGTGAGCTACCCATTACTCACCGCCCGCAGGCCCGCGCCTACGGTGGCCGGGAGTCGTCACGCGGCTCCCGACGCCCGGAGCGTCTCCCGCGGCGGCTGAGGCGTGAGGTGTTCTCCCTCAGCCTCCCCGCCACCTCCTTCGCTAGCATGACTGCTTCGCAGAAGGAGGTGACTGCCTCCCATTCTCTCTCGCCCCGGACCATGGCTTGCACCAGGGCCGGGCGCGAGAGGTCGCCGCCGTTGCCGATCGCCTCCACGAGGACACGGCGGGTCTCCGCCCAAGCAGGGCAGACCTCCACCGTGTGCTCCACCGTGTCCTCTGGGCGATCCGGGCAGTGGTGACACCCGGGCGTCTCCTCCCGCCTGATGATGTGCAGGAACCTCCCGAAACATCCGTGTCCGGAGAGGACCTGCGTCAGGCGGTACGTGAGAGCGCCGTGACGCCTCTCTAGCCACTCCTCAAAGAGGGGTCTTATCGCCGCTATCGCGGCGTGCCCTGCGCTGGGTTGCGATAGTCGCGCCTTCCATTCCGCCATGAGATCGCGCCGGAGGTCCGTCCGCTCCGCAGCGATTTGCCGCGGGTGCAGAGTTTCCCCCCGGCGTAGTGCCTCCGCGCGCCAATCGTGCAGGCGCGCAAGCACTATCGCCTCCAGATCCCATGGCGGCAGTCCGGCAAGGAGGCATGCCGCCTCGCGCGAGATCGTGCGGTAGCCCCGGATCAGCCTTACGGCTACCACCTTCTGGGGCGCGTTCAGATAGTGTGCGGCTCGAAGCCGCAGTGAACGCGCCCATACCGGGGCCCCATATAGGGCCATGGACCGCACGACCCCCGCGTAAAGCCTCCGGCAGGAGGCGTTTGGCCCCCTCAGGTTGGGCAGGAGCCGCTTTAAGGCGGCCCCGGCCCGTTCCAGTTTGGGGGCCAAACGTCGGAAATGCTCGACGAAGTTCCACCGGCTGTCGAGGACGAGACCCAGGTATCTCATCGTTGTCTCGACGCCGATGTGAACCCCTCCTACCATCAGTTGAGATCCCGAAGGTGGCCCGTACCGGGGCCCATGAAAGGACATGGCCTCGGACTTGTGCAATGCCACCTCGAGACCCAACTGCCGGATCCTATCCACGACTATCGCAACCCCGCGTGTCATTGCGTCGGCCGCCGCCTGATGCGACCTCCCCTGCGCCAGGACCAGCGTGTCGTCAGCGTAGCAAACTACACTGACGCCATCAGGGAGGTCTGCCCGCAGCACCCAGTCGTAACCGATGTCCCACAGGAGCGGCCCCAGAACCGATCCCTGTGGGACACCGCACGACATCTCTCGCCGGCTCCAGTTCCCGTCGCGACCGGGGTAGATGACGGCTCTATCCGTCAGATACGCCCCGACTATTCGACGGAGGTAGGTCGGCACCCGGTGATACCGAAGTGCCTCCCCAATGCAACTCCAGGGCAGGGTGTTAAACGCGTTGGCGATGTCGAGTGACACCGCCACGACGGCCCCGCCCCGGGACACCGCATCCCCCGTCGTGAGGGCTCTAACGCGCATGATGGCGTCCACCGTCGAGCGCCCCTTGCGGAAGCCAAACTGGCTATCCGCAAGATCCGGCCCTGTCCCCACCAGGTGCCCGACGAGGCGGCCCGCAATCACTCTCTCGAAGAGCTTGCCAACCTCGTCGAGCAGCACAATGGGCCGGTATGCGGACGGAGAGTCCGCAGGGCGCCCTGGCTTCTGAATGAGGACCAGCTTCCCTGTCTTCCAACGGAGTGGAAACTGGCCTCTCTCCATGCATGCGCTTAAGAGCGCCTCCAGTCGAGGCCCGAGAGCCGTCGAGGCCAGGACCCAGGCTTTACCCGGCACGCCATCGGGTCCTGGGGCGGTATTTTTGGCCTTCAGCCTGCCTACCGCCGCTCCCAGCTCTACCCCGGTCACTTCGGGTGTGTCGTCGTCGTCGTCCATGTGGTCCGCTTCGGACACCGCTATTGGCGGAGCCATAGGCGGGGGAGTATGCTCCCCCCGTGAAGGGAACAGAGCGCTCACCACCTCCTCCACCAGCTGTGGGCGGAGACTCTGTGTCAGCGGGGGGGCCCAGGTGCGGAGTTTATTCCGCACCATCTTGTAAGGGCGCCCCCATGGATCTCTGTTCAGAGTCTCCAGCATCTCCTCGCGGGCCAAGTCCTTGGCCCGCTGGACAGCCTCTCGGAGGGCGGTCTTCGCCGCTCTGTACCCCCCGTACAGCTCCGCCTCCGTGGCTTCCGCATCCGGAGGGCGGATGCGGCGCCTGCGGTGCCTGGTGTACCGGTGTCGCGCGTCGACGCACGCCTTGCGTAACGCCGCGATCTCCTGCGACCACCAGTACACCTGACGTCGGGCGCGTCCTGGCCGGACTCGGGGCATTGCCACGTCACAAATCTCGGACATGGCCTCCCGGAACCACTCCGCCTCATCGTCGATATCAGCAGGCCTGTCCGGTGAATACACCCAGGCCTGCACGATCGAGGCTTCCAGGAGAAGCTCCCGGTCCAGCTGCTTCAGCGCCCACCGCGGACCACTCGGGGCCTGTTGGACCAGCGCGCTGGAGGTCTGGGCGGAGACATCGAACCGGATATACCGGTGATCGGAGTAGGTCTCCACCTCCTCCATGACGCGCCAGTCAATGACCTGCTGCGTCAGAGCGGGGCTGGCGAACGAGATGTCCACTACCGACTCGCCCCGCATCCGCACACACGTAGGAACAGAACCCCGATTTAGGACGACCAGGCCTGTTTCCAGAGCCCAGTCCTCCACCATCCTGCCCCGCACGTCCGTGCACCGGGAACCCCAGGCCAAGTTCTTGGCGTTGAAGTCCCCGAGCACTAGCACGGAGAAGGGATGGTTCCTGGCGACGACGACACTCAACTCTGTTAAAGAGTTCTGGAGCTCGGCGAGAGTTCGGCTCGGAGAGAAGTAAACTCCCACTACTACAATCTCTCCGAACCGTGCTGCTACGCACCCCTGTCCCTTCGTGACACATTCGAGGGACGGGGTACCGGCGGCAGCCGACGAAATTATGGCCACTGAGCCGCTAAGGTCCTCCACCCAGTCATCCCTGGGCGGGACAAAGTACGGCTCAGCGACCACGGCGATATTAATCGACCACTGCGCCATGGTCTGGAGCAACAAGTCCTGAGCGCAGGCGCAGTGGTTGATGTTCGCCTGGAGGAGGCGTAAAGGAGCCATTACTCCTCCATTTCAACCCCCTCCCGGGCCTCTTGAGGAGGCCCTTCAGCAGCGGCGGCGGTGGCGGCGGCGGCGGCGGTGGCGGCGGCGGCGGCGGTGGCGGCGGCGGCGGCGGTGGCGGCGGCGGCAGCAGTGGCGGCGACGGTGGTGGTGGTGGCGACGGCGGCGGAGGGCCTGCCTTTCCTCCTGGCTTCGGTGGGTGGGGCGCAGGACTTGCTCCCCGCCCGGTGATCGGCCGGCTTGCCAGCAGCCGCACATGCGACGCAGTGCGGCGTGGCGTTGCACGAGCTGGCCTTATGTCCGGGCTTACCGCAGCGAAAGCACAGAGTGCTGCGGTCCTCCGAGGTGCACATGGCGCTCGCATGGTGACCCACGAGGCATCGATAGCACCTCAGAGGTCTGGGCTCCAGCAGCTTGACCTGCGCTGACACCCAGCCCACCAGGAGTCTTCCACCCTCCACTATCTGTCTCGCCGCCGTCACGGGACAGCTTACCGTAATGGTTCGCATGCCCGTGAAGTCGGGACGTATGGTGCCCGCCTTCACCTGGTCGGCCAGACACCCGCCCGTCCCGACGACGGCGGCTACCACCTCCTTCTCCGTAATGGAGTCATCCAGGCCCATAATGCGCATGTCTGCACACTTGACGGGCCTGGAGACTCGAGCCTCGTCCGCATTGAGGGACGCCCTTAGCTTCTCAGCTAGGGCGTCAGCGGTGGGGCCACTCGTCGCACCGGGGATCTCCAGCATGCGGGCACCAGTGGCGGTCACCCTATACCGGAGGCCCCCGGTGATCCCCAGCTCCTGGAGGTCCACCGCCGCTTTTGCCTTCGTGAGCACGTCGCAGTAGGTCACCCCCCCCTTAACCGCGTCCGGCTGTAGTGTTATGACTACAGCCGCGGTCTTAGGGGAGCGAAGCCTAGCCGCAACGGCTCGCTCCTTGCGGCGCCGCCTTTGCGCCTTTTTTCTGGCCGCCTTGGCCGCCTTCCTCCTCTCCCCGACCACTTGCCACTCTGCGTTGGTCGTGGGAGGTTCTTCTGGGAGAGGCGAAGGCTCTGGGGCCCTCGCCTTCCCAGCCGTTTTGCCCTTCTTCTTATGGGCCGGCGCCGGTTTTGCAGGCGCCGAGGCTCCGCCAGCCGACGCCGGTTTCGCCGGTGTCGGTTTCGCCGGCGCCGGTTTCGCCGGTGCCGGGGCTCCTCCTGCCGACGCCGGTTTGGCCGGCACCTGGGCCCGGCCAGACGGCCCGGGCTTAGGCGCGGCAGCGGCCGCATACGTGGTCGCCTTCGGCCCCGAAGCCGCCCTACCCGCCAAGGGGGGGCGCAGAACGATTCCCTCCAGGACGTCGAAACGCGCCTGGAAGGTCGCCAGCTCCTTCCGAACCAGGTCCAAGACCTGGTTCTCCACCGGCACGGGCCGGCTTGGCGGTTCCGCCCTCTCCTTGTCGGGGGCTTTCAGGCCGGCCAGGTCTGCACGGAGCCTCCGGTTCTCCTCTTGGAGAAGCTCCGTAGCAGCCGTCAGGCGAGCCACGTCCGCCCGCAATGCGGCCACTTCGCCAGCCGAAGGACCGGCGTAGTTGGCCGCCTCCGCTGCCGCCATAATGGAGGCCCTTGCCAGGTCCATGGCCTTGTTCTTAGTGTCCTGGCGCTTTTTTAATCCCACGTCCCGGATCGCGGCCTCCACGACCGCCGCAAAGCTCCTTTTGCGGTCCGCCTCGGGGCCGCCAACCTCAACCGCCTCGTCACCTGAGGGCTCCGAGGCGACCGCGCGACCGGTCTCCCCCTCCTTTGCGGGCTCCTCCGCACGCTCGGCCGCCTCCCGAGCAGTGAGGCCCCTCCCTGTGCCTCGGCCCCGGACTCCTCCCCGCCTCGTGGCGGGGATCTTCCTGGCCAGCTCCCAGTCAGAGGACGACCCCTGGCCGCCCACTGACCTTGGCCGCTTGCTTCGTCCCTTTCTATTAGCAGCGGCCGCACGGCACGGGCTCCCTGAGCCTTCCGTGCTCGATCCTCCCGATGCGGCGTCGGACTCCGACCCCGCATCACTCCTCTCCTCTGTGCGCTCCTTGCGCGGTACCTCTGCGTCGCACAGGCGCTCCAGGCTAGCCCGGAGCTCCTTTTCTTGCGACGCAGGTTGACGCGGGTCGGCGGTGGTGTGCCGGCCCACGGGGCTATTGGTGCCCCCCCCATATACGGTGGGGCGGCCTTCCGTAGAAGGACGGGATTGTGCCTCCTTGTGGAGGTTGCCCGCCTGGGGATTTTTTCCTTTAGCCGTGTTTTTCATTGTGTTCCTTTTAAGGGTGAGGTCCCTTTTCGCGCTAATGACCGGATCCCCTCCGGCCATTCATCCCCTCGGCACGCTAGACCTTGGGATTGGGGTGATTTTTTAGAGAGGTTGTCTTCCTCGCGGCCCGGGCCTCAGTGGCCCGGACCCCCGGTCCTGAACTCAGAATTACGGGGTGGCCGACGGCTGGGCAAAACCAACCGTCGCCCCGGCGTCCCCACGCTGCCGCCGGATACCGGACAGACGCAGCGCGGACATGGACTCCCTTCACGACCCACACTCCCGTGGGTGCAGCGGCGCGAACCGCCCCTCCCCAGTCTACGCCCACTCACCTTCCTCTGTAAGCAGAGGGGGAGTAGACGTACTATAGCCCGGTTCCCTTCACCGACCATCAAGGATGATCGGCGATTGGAACCGTGACCCTTCCCCGTTTGTTGAAGATTAGCCGCCAGCCCCAAGTGTCCACCAAAATCTGGTGGGCACTTGGAGCCGACGTTGCCCAGGGTGCGCCACGAGGAGGCTCTTCAACATGCACCCCAACGTGTATCCCTTAGGTAGATTTCGTCTATGTATCAGTACTATTGACTGTAAAGAGTTTCTGGAATATCAGAAGTACTATGCGAGCTAGGCGCACGGGCGAGGTGTCAATAGACGCGTCTCCGCGCGGGCCAGCCAACAATTATGTTCCTGGAATAATCCCGAAGAAAAATCGGGAATTATCCTGAAAAAACTGATTTTATGACCAAAAAGTATGTAAAAACACCGAATAACACCACCGAAACGGGACTCGACTTCGCGGAACGCGCACGGGAGTACAGGTAAGGCAGGTAAGTATCGGATTAAATTATTAAAAACCAGGAATAGACTGAAAATTTTGAATAAAATTTAAAATAGTGCTTTCTAAAGGGAGTTTTTTGAAAATTTTTACAAGTCAATAAACGAAAAAGTGTTTTTCGCGAAATTGTCAATTATCCCTAGTGGGAACGTTACAGGGAGTCTAGTTAAGGTTCAAAATGCTGAAAACAGCTTGATATTGCGTCACCGGGATGCAAAGATATGAGGTTTTTATTAAAAACGTGTATCCCTTAGGTAGATTTCGTCTATGTATCAGTACTATTGACTGTAAAGAGTTTCTGGAATATCAGAAGTACTATGCGAGCTAGGCGCACGGGCGAGGTGTCAATAGACGCGTCTCCGCGCGGGCCAGCCAACAATTATGTTCCTGGAATAATCCCGAAGAAAAATCGGGAATTATCCTGAAAAAACTGATTTTATGACCAAAAAGTATGTAAAAACACCGAATAACACCACCGAAACGGGACTCGACTTCGCGGAACGCGCACGGGAGTACAGGTAAGGCAGGTAAGTATCGGATTAAATTATTAAAAACCAGGAATAGACTGAAAATTTTGAATAAAATTTAAAATAGTGCTTTCTAAAGGGAGTTTTTTGAAAATTTTTACAAGTCAATAAACGAAAAAGTGTTTTTCGCGAAATTGTCAATTATCCCTAGTGGGAACGTTACAGGGAGTCTAGTTAAGGTTCAAAATGCTGAAAACAGCTTGATATTGCGTCACCGGGATGCAAAGATATGAGGTTTTTATTAAAAACGTGTATCCCTTAGGTAGATTTCGTCTATGTATCAGTACTATTGACTGTAAAGAGTTTCTGGAATATCAGAAGTACTATGCGAGCTAGGCGCACGGGCGAGGTGTCAATAGACGCGTCTCCGCGCGGGCCAGCCAACAATTATGTTCCTGGAATAATCCCGAAGAAAAATCGGGAATTATCCTGAAAAAACTGATTTTATGACCAAAAAGTATGTAAAAACACCGAATAACACCACCGAAACGGGACTCGACTTCGCGGAACGCGCACGGGAGTACAGGTAAGGCAGGTAAGTATCGGATTAAATTATTAAAAACCAGGAATAGACTGAAAATTTTGAATAAAATTTAAAATAGTGCTTTCTAAAGGGAGTTTTTTGAAAATTTTTACAAGTCAATAAACGAAAAAGTGTTTTTCGCGAAATTGTCAATTATCCCTAGTGGGAACGTTACAGGGAGTCTAGTTAAGGTTCAAAATGCTGAAAACAGCTTGATATTGCGTCACCGGGATGCAAAGATATGAGGTTTTTATTAAAAACGTGTATCCCTTAGGTAGATTTCGTCTATGTATCAGTACTATTGACTGTAAAGAGTTTCTGGAATATCAGAAGTACTATGCGAGCTAGGCGCACGGGCGAGGTGTCAATAGACGCGTCTCCGCGCGGGCCAGCCAACAATTATGTTCCTGGAATAATCCCGAAGAAAAATCGGGAATTATCCTGAAAAAACTGATTTTATGACCAAAAAGTATGTAAAAACACCGAATAACACCACCGAAACGGGACTCGACTTCGCGGAACGCGCACGGGAGTACAGGTAAGGCAGGTAAGTATCGGATTAAATTATTAAAAACCAGGAATAGACTGAAAATTTTGAATAAAATTTAAAATAGTGCTTTCTAAAGGGAGTTTTTTGAAAATTTTTACAAGTCAATAAACGAAAAAGTGTTTTTCGCGAAATTGTCAATTATCCCTAGTGGGAACGTTACAGGGAGTCTAGTTAAGGTTCAAAATGCTGAAAACAGCTTGATATTGCGTCACCGGGATGCAAAGATATGAGGTTTTTATTAAAAACGTGTATCCCTTAGGTAGATTTCGTCTATGTATCAGTACTATTGACTGTAAAGAGTTTCTGGAATATCAGAAGTACTATGCGAGCTAGGCGCACGGGCGAGGTGTCAATAGACGCGTCTCCGCGCGGGCCAGCCAACAATTATGTTCCTGGAATAATCCCGAAGAAAAATCGGGAATTATCCTGAAAAAACTGATTTTATGACCAAAAAGTATGTAAAAACACCGAATAACACCACCGAAACGGGACTCGACTTCGCGGAACGCGCACGGGAGTACAGGTAAGGCAGGTAAGTATCGGATTAAATTATTAAAAACCAGGAATAGACTGAAAATTTTGAATAAAATTTAAAATAGTGCTTTCTAAAGGGAGTTTTTTGAAAATTTTTACAAGTCAATAAACGAAAAAGTGTTTTTCGCGAAATTGTCAATTATCCCTAGTGGGAACGTTACAGGGAGTCTAGTTAAGGTTCAAAATGCTGAAAACAGCTTGATATTGCGTCACCGGGATGCAAAGATATGAGGTTTTTATTAAAAACGTGTATCCCTTAGGTAGATTTCGTCTATGTATCAGTACTATTGACTGTAAAGAGTTTCTGGAATATCAGAAGTACTATGCGAGCTAGGCGCACGGGCGAGGTGTCAATAGACGCGTCTCCGCGCGGGCCAGCCAACAATTATGTTCCTGGAATAATCCCGAAGAAAAATCGGGAATTATCCTGAAAAAACTGATTTTATGACCAAAAAGTATGTAAAAACACCGAATAACACCACCGAAACGGGACTCGACTTCGCGGAACGCGCACGGGAGTACAGGTAAGGCAGGTAAGTATCGGATTAAATTATTAAAAACCAGGAATAGACTGAAAATTTTGAATAAAATTTAAAATAGTGCTTTCTAAAGGGAGTTTTTTGAAAATTTTTACAAGTCAATAAACGAAAAAGTGTTTTTCGCGAAATTGTCAATTATCCCTAGTGGGAACGTTACAGGGAGTCTAGTTAAGGTTCAAAATGCTGAAAACAGCTTGATATTGCGTCACCGGGATGCAAAGATATGAGGTTTTTATTAAAAACGTGTATCCCTTAGGTAGATTTCGTCTATGTATCAGTACTATTGACTGTAAAGAGTTTCTGGAATATCAGAAGTACTATGCGAGCTAGGCGCACGGGCGAGGTGTCAATAGACGCGTCTCCGCGCGGGCCAGCCAACAATTATGTTCCTGGAATAATCCCGAAGAAAAATCGGGAATTATCCTGAAAAAACTGATTTTATGACCAAAAAGTATGTAAAAACACCGAATAACACCACCGAAACGGGACTCGACTTCGCGGAACGCGCACGGGAGTACAGGTAAGGCAGGTAAGTATCGGATTAAATTATTAAAAACCAGGAATAGACTGAAAATTTTGAATAAAATTTAAAATAGTGCTTTCTAAAGGGAGTTTTTTGAAAATTTTTACAAGTCAATAAACGAAAAAGTGTTTTTCGCGAAATTGTCAATTATCCCTAGTGGGAACGTTACAGGGAGTCTAGTTAAGGTTCAAAATGCTGAAAACAGCTTGATATTGCGTCACCGGGATGCAAAGATATGAGGTTTTTATTAAAAACGTGTATCCCTTAGGTAGATTTCGTCTATGTATCAGTACTATTGACTGTAAAGAGTTTCTGGAATATCAGAAGTACTATGCGAGCTAGGCGCACGGGCGAGGTGTCAATAGACGCGTCTCCGCGCGGGCCAGCCAACAATTATGTTCCTGGAATAATCCCGAAGAAAAATCGGGAATTATCCTGAAAAAACTGATTTTATGACCAAAAAGTATGTAAAAACACCGAATAACACCACCGAAACGGGACTCGACTTCGCGGAACGCGCACGGGAGTACAGGTAAGGCAGGTAAGTATCGGATTAAATTATTAAAAACCAGGAATAGACTGAAAATTTTGAATAAAATTTAAAATAGTGCTTTCTAAAGGGAGTTTTTTGAAAATTTTTACAAGTCAATAAACGAAAAAGTGTTTTTCGCGAAATTGTCAATTATCCCTAGTGGGAACGTTACAGGGAGTCTAGTTAAGGTTCAAAATGCTGAAAACAGCTTGATATTGCGTCACCGGGATGCAAAGATATGAGGTTTTTATTAAAAACGTGTATCCCTTAGGTAGATTTCGTCTATGTATCAGTACTATTGACTGTAAAGAGTTTCTGGAATATCAGAAGTACTATGCGAGCTAGGCGCACGGGCGAGGTGTCAATAGACGCGTCTCCGCGCGGGCCAGCCAACAATTATGTTCCTGGAATAATCCCGAAGAAAAATCGGGAATTATCCTGAAAAAACTGATTTTATGACCAAAAAGTATGTAAAAACACCGAATAACACCACCGAAACGGGACTCGACTTCGCGGAACGCGCACGGGAGTACAGGTAAGGCAGGTAAGTATCGGATTAAATTATTAAAAACCAGGAATAGACTGAAAATTTTGAATAAAATTTAAAATAGTGCTTTCTAAAGGGAGTTTTTTGAAAATTTTTACAAGTCAATAAACGAAAAAGTGTTTTTCGCGAAATTGTCAATTATCCCTAGTGGGAACGTTACAGGGAGTCTAGTTAAGGTTCAAAATGCTGAAAACAGCTTGATATTGCGTCACCGGGATGCAAAGATATGAGGTTTTTATTAAAAACGTGTATCCCTTAGGTAGATTTCGTCTATGTATCAGTACTATTGACTGTAAAGAGTTTCTGGAATATCAGAAGTACTATGCGAGCTAGGCGCACGGGCGAGGTGTCAATAGACGCGTCTCCGCGCGGGCCAGCCAACAATTATGTTCCTGGAATAATCCCGAAGAAAAATCGGGAATTATCCTGAAAAAACTGATTTTATGACCAAAAAGTATGTAAAAACACCGAATAACACCACCGAAACGGGACTCGACTTCGCGGAACGCGCACGGGAGTACAGGTAAGGCAGGTAAGTATCGGATTAAATTATTAAAAACCAGGAATAGACTGAAAATTTTGAATAAAATTTAAAATAGTGCTTTCTAAAGGGAGTTTTTTGAAAATTTTTACAAGTCAATAAACGAAAAAGTGTTTTTCGCGAAATTGTCAATTATCCCTAGTGGGAACGTTACAGGGAGTCTAGTTAAGGTTCAAAATGCTGAAAACAGCTTGATATTGCGTCACCGGGATGCAAAGATATGAGGTTTTTATTAAAAACGTGTATCCCTTAGGTAGATTTCGTCTATGTATCAGTACTATTGACTGTAAAGAGTTTCTGGAATATCAGAAGTACTATGCGAGCTAGGCGCACGGGCGAGGTGTCAATAGACGCGTCTCCGCGCGGGCCAGCCAACAATTATGTTCCTGGAATAATCCCGAAGAAAAATCGGGAATTATCCTGAAAAAACTGATTTTATGACCAAAAAGTATGTAAAAACACCGAATAACACCACCGAAACGGGACTCGACTTCGCGGAACGCGCACGGGAGTACAGGTAAGGCAGGTAAGTATCGGATTAAATTATTAAAAACCAGGAATAGACTGAAAATTTTGAATAAAATTTAAAATAGTGCTTTCTAAAGGGAGTTTTTTGAAAATTTTTACAAGTCAATAAACGAAAAAGTGTTTTTCGCGAAATTGTCAATTATCCCTAGTGGGAACGTTACAGGGAGTCTAGTTAAGGTTCAAAATGCTGAAAACAGCTTGATATTGCGTCACCGGGATGCAAAGATATGAGGTTTTTATTAAAAACGTGTATCCCTTAGGTAGATTTCGTCTATGTATCAGTACTATTGACTGTAAAGAGTTTCTGGAATATCAGAAGTACTATGCGAGCTAGGCGCACGGGCGAGGTGTCAATAGACGCGTCTCCGCGCGGGCCAGCCAACAATTATGTTCCTGGAATAATCCCGAAGAAAAATCGGGAATTATCCTGAAAAAACTGATTTTATGACCAAAAAGTATGTAAAAACACCGAATAACACCACCGAAACGGGACTCGACTTCGCGGAACGCGCACGGGAGTACAGGTAAGGCAGGTAAGTATCGGATTAAATTATTAAAAACCAGGAATAGACTGAAAATTTTGAATAAAATTTAAAATAGTGCTTTCTAAAGGGAGTTTTTTGAAAATTTTTACAAGTCAATAAACGAAAAAGTGTTTTTCGCGAAATTGTCAATTATCCCTAGTGGGAACGTTACAGGGAGTCTAGTTAAGGTTCAAAATGCTGAAAACAGCTTGATATTGCGTCACCGGGATGCAAAGATATGAGGTTTTTATTAAAAACGTGTATCCCTTAGGTAGATTTCGTCTATGTATCAGTACTATTGACTGTAAAGAGTTTCTGGAATATCAGAAGTACTATGCGAGCTAGGCGCACGGGCGAGGTGTCAATAGACGCGTCTCCGCGCGGGCCAGCCAACAATTATGTTCCTGGAATAATCCCGAAGAAAAATCGGGAATTATCCTGAAAAAACTGATTTTATGACCAAAAAGTATGTAAAAACACCGAATAACACCACCGAAACGGGACTCGACTTCGCGGAACGCGCACGGGAGTACAGGTAAGGCAGGTAAGTATCGGATTAAATTATTAAAAACCAGGAATAGACTGAAAATTTTGAATAAAATTTAAAATAGTGCTTTCTAAAGGGAGTTTTTTGAAAATTTTTACAAGTCAATAAACGAAAAAGTGTTTTTCGCGAAATTGTCAATTATCCCTAGTGGGAACGTTACAGGGAGTCTAGTTAAGGTTCAAAATGCTGAAAACAGCTTGATATTGCGTCACCGGGATGCAAAGATATGAGGTTTTTATTAAAAACGTGTATCCCTTAGGTAGATTTCGTCTATGTATCAGTACTATTGACTGTAAAGAGTTTCTGGAATATCAGAAGTACTATGCGAGCTAGGCGCACGGGCGAGGTGTCAATAGACGCGTCTCCGCGCGGGCCAGCCAACAATTATGTTCCTGGAATAATCCCGAAGAAAAATCGGGAATTATCCTGAAAAAACTGATTTTATGACCAAAAAGTATGTAAAAACACCGAATAACACCACCGAAACGGGACTCGACTTCGCGGAACGCGCACGGGAGTACAGGTAAGGCAGGTAAGTATCGGATTAAATTATTAAAAACCAGGAATAGACTGAAAATTTTGAATAAAATTTAAAATAGTGCTTTCTAAAGGGAGTTTTTTGAAAATTTTTACAAGTCAATAAACGAAAAAGTGTTTTTCGCGAAATTGTCAATTATCCCTAGTGGGAACGTTACAGGGAGTCTAGTTAAGGTTCAAAATGCTGAAAACAGCTTGATATTGCGTCACCGGGATGCAAAGATATGAGGTTTTTATTAAAAACGTGTATCCCTTAGGTAGATTTCGTCTATGTATCAGTACTATTGACTGTAAAGAGTTTCTGGAATATCAGAAGTACTATGCGAGCTAGGCGCACGGGCGAGGTGTCAATAGACGCGTCTCCGCGCGGGCCAGCCAACAATTATGTTCCTGGAATAATCCCGAAGAAAAATCGGGAATTATCCAGAAAAAACTGATTTTATGACCAAAAAGTATGTAAAAACACCGAATAACACCACCGAAACGGGACTCGACTTCGCGGAACGCGCACGGGAGTACAGGTAAGGCAGGTAAGTATCGGATTAAATTATTAAAAACCAGGAATAGACTGAAAATTTTGAATAAAATTTAAAATAGTGCTTTCTAAAGGGAGTTTTTTGAAAATTTATACAAGTCAATAAACGAAAAAGTGTTTTTCGCGAAATTGTCAATTATCCCTAGTGGGAACGTTACAGGGAGTCTAGTTAAGGTTCAAAATGCTGAAAACAGCTTGATATTGCGTCACCGGGATGCAAAGATATGAGGTTTTTATTAAAAACGTGTATCCCTTAGGTAGATTTCGTCTATGTATCAGTACTATTGACTGTAAAGAGTTTCTGGAATATCAGAAGTACTATGCGAGCTAGGCGCACGGGCGAGGTGTCAATAGACGCGTCTCCGCGCGGGCCAGCCAACAATTATGTTCCTGGAATAATCCCGAAGAAAAATCGGGAATTATCCTGAAAAAACTGATTTTATGACCAAAAAGTATGTAAAAACACCGAATAACACCACCGAAACGGGACTCGACTTCGCGGAACGCGCACGGGAGTACAGGTAAGGCAGGTAAGTATCGGATTAAATTATTAAAAACCAGGAATAGACTGAAAATTTTGAATAAAATTTAAAATAGTGCTTTCTAAAGGGAGTTTTTTGAAAATTTTTACAAGTCAATAAACGAAAAAGTGTTTTTCGCGAAATTGTCAATTATCCCTAGTGGGAACGTTACAGGGAGTCTAGTTAAGGTTCAAAATGCTGAAAACAGCTTGATATTGCGTCACCGGGATGCAAAGATATGAGGTTTTTATTAAAAACGTGTATCCCTTAGGTAGATTTCGTCTATGTATCAGTACTATTGACTGTAAAGAGTTTCTGGAATATCAGAAGTACTATGCGAGCTAGGCGCACGGGCGAGGTGTCAATAGACGCGTCTCCGCGCGGGCCAGCCAACAATTATGTTCCTGGAATAATCCCGAAGAAAAATCGGGAATTATCCTGAAAAAACTGATTTTATGACCAAAAAGTATGTAAAAACACCGAATAACACCACCGAAACGGGACTCGACTTCGCGGAACGCGCACGGGAGTACAGGTAAGGCAGGTAAGTATCGGATTAAATTATTAAAAACCAGGAATAGACTGAAAATTTTGAATAAAATTTAAAATAGTGCTTTCTAAAGGGAGTTTTTTGAAAATTTTTACAAGTCAATAAACGAAAAAGTGTTTTTCGCGAAATTGTCAATTATCCCTAGTGGGAACGTTACAGGGAGTCTAGTTAAGGTTCAAAATGCTGAAAACAGCTTGATATTGCGTCACCGGGATGCAAAGATATGAGGTTTTTATTAAAAACGTGTATCCCTTAGGTAGATTTCGTCTATGTATCAGTACTATTGACTGTAAAGAGTTTCTGGAATATCAGAAGTACTATGCGAGCTAGGCGCACGGGCGAGGTGTCAATAGACGCGTCTCCGCGCGGGCCAGCCAACAATTATGTTCCTGGAATAATCCCGAAGAAAAATCGGGAATTATCCTGAAAAAACTGATTTTATGACCAAAAAGTATGTAAAAACACCGAATAACACCACCGAAACGGGACTCGACTTCGCGGAACGCGCACGGGAGTACAGGTAAGGCAGGTAAGTATCGGATTAAATTATTAAAAACCAGGAATAGACTGAAAATTTTGAATAAAATTTAAAATAGTGCTTTCTAAAGGGAGTTTTTTGAAAATTTTTACAAGTCAATAAACGAAAAAGTGTTTTTCGCGAAATTGTCAATTATCCCTAGTGGGAACGTTACAGGGAGTCTAGTTAAGGTTCAAAATGCTGAAAACAGCTTGATATTGCGTCACCGGGATGCAAAGATATGAGGTTTTTATTAAAAACGTGTATCCCTTAGGTAGATTTCGTCTATGTATCAGTACTATTGACTGTAAAGAGTTTCTGGAATATCAGAAGTACTATGCGAGCTAGGCGCACGGGCGAGGTGTCAATAGACGCGTCTCCGCGCGGGCCAGCCAACAATTATGTTCCTGGAATAATCCCGAAGAAAAATCGGGAATTATCCTGAAAAAACTGATTTTATGACCAAAAAGTATGTAAAAACACCGAATAACACCACCGAAACGGGACTCGACTTCGCGGAACGCGCACGGGAGTACAGGTAAGGCAGGTAAGTATCGGATTAAATTATTAAAAACCAGGAATAGACTGAAAATTTTGAATAAAATTTAAAATAGTGCTTTCTAAAGGGAGTTTTTTGAAAATTTTTACAAGTCAATAAACGAAAAAGTGTTTTTCGCGAAATTGTCAATTATCCCTAGTGGGAACGTTACAGGGAGTCTAGTTAAGGTTCAAAATGCTGAAAACAGCTTGATATTGCGTCACCGGGATGCAAAGATATGAGGTTTTTATTAAAAACGTGTATCCCTTAGGTAGATTTCGTCTATGTATCAGTACTATTGACTGTAAAGAGTTTCTGGAATATCAGAAGTACTATGCGAGCTAGGCGCACGGGCGAGGTGTCAATAGACGCGTCTCCGCGCGGGCCAGCCAACAATTATGTTCCTGGAATAATCCCGAAGAAAAATCGGGAATTATCCTGAAAAAACTGATTTTATGACCAAAAAGTATGTAAAAACACCGAATAACACCACCGAAACGGGACTCGACTTCGCGGAACGCGCACGGGAGTACAGGTAAGGCAGGTAAGTATCGGATTAAATTATTAAAAACCAGGAATAGACTGAAAATTTTGAATAAAATTTAAAATAGTGCTTTCTAAAGGGAGTTTTTTGAAAATTTTTACAAGTCAATAAACGAAAAAGTGTTTTTCGCGAAATTGTCAATTATCCCTAGTGGGAACGTTACAGGGAGTCTAGTTAAGGTTCAAAATGCTGAAAACAGCTTGATATTGCGTCACCGGGATGCAAAGATATGAGGTTTTTATTAAAAACGTGTATCCCTTAGGTAGATTTCGTCTATGTATCAGTACTATTGACTGTAAAGAGTTTCTGGAATATCAGAAGTACTATGCGAGCTAGGCGCACGGGCGAGGTGTCAATAGACGCGTCTCCGCGCGGGCCAGCCAACAATTATGTTCCTGGAATAATCCCGAAGAAAAATCGGGAATTATCCTGAAAAAACTGATTTTATGACCAAAAAGTATGTAAAAACACCGAATAACACCACCGAAACGGGACTCGACTTCGCGGAACGCGCACGGGAGTACAGGTAAGGCAGGTAAGTATCGGATTAAATTATTAAAAACCAGGAATAGACTGAAAATTTTGAATAAAATTTAAAATAGTGCTTTCTAAAGGGAGTTTTTTGAAAATTTTTACAAGTCAATAAACGAAAAAGTGTTTTTCGCGAAATTGTCAATTATCCCTAGTGGGAACGTTACAGGGAGTCTAGTTAAGGTTCAAAATGCTGAAAACAGCTTGATATTGCGTCACCGGGATGCAAAGATATGAGGTTTTTATTAAAAACGTGTATCCCTTAGGTAGATTTCGTCTATGTATCAGTACTATTGACTGTAAAGAGTTTCTGGAATATCAGAAGTACTATGCGAGCTAGGCGCACGGGCGAGGTGTCAATAGACGCGTCTCCGCGCGGGCCAGCCAACAATTATGTTCCTGGAATAATCCCGAAGAAAAATCGGGAATTATCCTGAAAAAACTGATTTTATGACCAAAAAGTATGTAAAAACACCGAATAACACCACCGAAACGGGACTCGACTTCGCGGAACGCGCACGGGAGTACAGGTAAGGCAGGTAAGTATCGGATTAAATTATTAAAAACCAGGAATAGACTGAAAATTTTGAATAAAATTTAAAATAGTGCTTTCTAAAGGGAGTTTTTTGAAAATTTTTACAAGTCAATAAACGAAAAAGTGTTTTTCGCGAAATTGTCAATTATCCCTAGTGGGAACGTTACAGGGAGTCTAGTTAAGGTTCAAAATGCTGAAAACAGCTTGATATTGCGTCACCGGGATGCAAAGATATGAGGTTTTTATTAAAAACGTGTATCCCTTAGGTAGATTTCGTCTATGTATCAGTACTATTGACTGTAAAGAGTTTCTGGAATATCAGAAGTACTATGCGAGCTAGGCGCACGGGCGAGGTGTCAATAGACGCGTCTCCGCGCGGGCCAGCCAACAATTATGTTCCTGGAATAATCCCGAAGAAAAATCGGGAATTATCCTGAAAAAACTGATTTTATGACCAAAAAGTATGTAAAAACACCGAATAACACCACCGAAACGGGACTCGACTTCGCGGAACGCGCACGGGAGTACAGGTAAGGCAGGTAAGTATCGGATTAAATTATTAAAAACCAGGAATAGACTGAAAATTTTGAATAAAATTTAAAATAGTGCTTTCTAAAGGGAGTTTTTTGAAAATTTTTACAAGTCAATAAACGAAAAAGTGTTTTTCGCGAAATTGTCAATTATCCCTAGTGGGAACGTTACAGGGAGTCTAGTTAAGGTTCAAAATGCTGAAAACAGCTTGATATTGCGTCACCGGGATGCAAAGATATGAGGTTTTTATTAAAAACGTGTATCCCTTAGGTAGATTTCGTCTATGTATCAGTACTATTGACTGTAAAGAGTTTCTGGAATATCAGAAGTACTATGCGAGCTAGGCGCACGGGCGAGGTGTCAATAGACGCGTCTCCGCGCGGGCCAGCCAACAATTATGTTCCTGGAATAATCCCGAAGAAAAATCGGGAATTATCCTGAAAAAACTGATTTTATGACCAAAAAGTATGTAAAAACACCGAATAACACCACCGAAACGGGACTCGACTTCGCGGAACGCGCACGGGAGTACAGGTAAGGCAGGTAAGTATCGGATTAAATTATTAAAAACCAGGAATAGACTGAAAATTTTGAATAAAATTTAAAATAGTGCTTTCTAAAGGGAGTTTTTTGAAAATTTTTACAAGTCAATAAACGAAAAAGTGTTTTTCGCGAAATTGTCAATTATCCCTAGTGGGAACGTTACAGGGAGTCTAGTTAAGGTTCAAAATGCTGAAAACAGCTTGATATTGCGTCACCGGGATGCAAAGATATGAGGTTTTTATTAAAAACGTGTATCCCTTAGGTAGATTTCGTCTATGTATCAGTACTATTGACTGTAAAGAGTTTCTGGAATATCAGAAGTACTATGCGAGCTAGGCGCACGGGCGAGGTGTCAATAGACGCGTCTCCGCGCGGGCCAGCCAACAATTATGTTCCTGGAATAATCCCGAAGAAAAATCGGGAATTATCCTGAAAAAACTGATTTTATGACCAAAAAGTATGTAAAAACACCGAATAACACCACCGAAACGGGACTCGACTTCGCGGAACGCGCACGGGAGTACAGGTAAGGCAGGTAAGTATCGGATTAAATTATTAAAAACCAGGAATAGACTGAAAATTTTGAATAAAATTTAAAATAGTGCTTTCTAAAGGGAGTTTTTTGAAAATTTTTACAAGTCAATAAACGAAAAAGTGTTTTTCGCGAAATTGTCAATTATCCCTAGTGGGAACGTTACAGGGAGTCTAGTTAAGGTTCAAAATGCTGAAAACAGCTTGATATTGCGTCACCGGGATGCAAAGATATGAGGTTTTTATTAAAAACGTGTATCCCTTTTTTTTTTTTTTTTTTTTTTTTGTGGATGGGAAATCATCAAATGACCCCTCCCGCTCTGGGTGGAGCGGAAGGGAGTGTCAGACTTTTACTGACTAAAACCCACCCGTGTTCCTTCCTTAGCCCTTTCTGTTCCAGGGCAGCGGTTAACCTTTCGGAAAATCCCACCGCCCCGGCAGGCTTCGGCCCTGTGGGGCCCCGTCCTCTGCTGACATCTCTTTGAGGCGCGCGTGGAACACAACGCGCCGTCCGGCACGGGCCTGGTCCTGATCGGACGGTGAGCTACCCATTACTCACCGCCCGCAGGCCCGCGCCTACGGTGGCCGGGAGTCGTCACGCGGCTCCCGACGCCCGGAGCGTCTCCCGCGGCGGCTGAGGCGTGAGGTTCTTTCCCTCAGCCTCCCAGCCACCTCCTTCGCTAGCATGACTGCTTCGCAGAAGGAGGTGACTGCCTCCCATTCTCTCTCGCCCCGGACCATGGCTTGCACCAGGGCCGGGCGCGAGAGGTCGCCGCCGTTGCCGATCGCCTCTACGAGGACACGGCGGGGCTCCGCCCAAGCAGGGCAGACCTCCACCGTGTGCTCCACCGTGTCCTCTGGGCGATCCTGGCAGTGGTGACACCCGGGCGTCTCCTCCCGCCTGATGATGTGCAGGAACCTCCCGAAACATCCGTGCCCGGAGAGGACCTGCGTCAGGCGGTACGTGAGAGCGCCGTGACGCCTCTCTAGCCACTCCTCAAAGAGGGGTCTTATCGCCGCTATCGCGGCGTGCCCTGCGCTGGGTTGCGATAGTCGCACCTTCCATTCCGCCATGAGATCACGCCGGAGGTCCGTCCGCTCCGCAGCGATTTGCCGCGGGTGCAGAGTTTCCCCCCGGCGTAGTGCCTCCGCGCGCCAATCATGCAGGCGCGCGAGGACTATCGCCTCCAGATCCCATGGCGGCAGTCCGGCAAGGAGGCTTGCCGCCTCGCGCGAGATCGTGCGGTAGCCCCGGATTAGCCTTGTGGCTACCACCTTCTGGGGCGCGTTCAGGTAGTGTGCGGCTCGAAGCCGCAGTGAACGCGCCCACACCGGGGCCCCATATAGGGCCATGGACCGCACGATCCCCGCGTAAAGCCTCCGGCAGGAGGCGTTTGGCCCCCTCAGGTTGGGCAGGAGCCGCTTTAAGGCGGCCCCGGCCCGTTCCAGTTTGGGGGCCAAACGTCGAAAATGTTCGACGAAGTTCCACCGGCTGTCGAGGACGAGACCCAGGTATCTCATCGTTGTCTCGACGCCGATGTGAACCCCTCCTACCATCAGTTGAGATCCCGAAGGTGGCCCGTACCGGGGCCCATGAAAGGACATGGCCTCGGACTTGTGCAATGCCACCTCGAGACCCAACTGCCGGATCCTATCCACGACTATCGCAACCCCGCGTGTCATCGCGTCGGCCGCCGCCTGATGCGACCTCCCCTGCGCCAGGACCAGCGTGTCGTCAGCGTAGCAAACTACGCTGACGCCATCAGGGAGGTCTGCCCGCAGCACCCAGTCGTAACCGATGTCCCACAGGAGCGGCCCCAGAACCGATCCCTGTGGGACACCGCACGACATCTCTCGCCGGTTCCAGTTCCCGTCGCGACCGGGGTAGATGACGGCTCTGTCCGTCAAATACGCCCCGACTACTCGACGGAGGTAGGTCGGCACCCGGTGATACCGGAGTGCCTCCCCAATGCAACTCCAGGGCAGGGTGTTAAACGCGTTGGCGATGTCGAGTGACACCGCCACGACGACCCCGCCCCGGGACACCGCATCCCCCGTCGTGAGGGCTCTAACGCGCATGATGGCGTCCACCGTCGAGCGCCCCTTGCGGAAGCCGAACTGGCTATCCGCAAGGTCCGGCCCCGTCCCCACCAGGTGCCCGACGAGGCGGCCCGCAATCACTCTCTCGAAGAGCTTGCCAACCTCGTCGAGCAGCACAATGGGCCGGTATGCGGACGGAGAGTCCGCAGGGCGCCCTGGCTTCTGAATGAGGACCAGCTTCCCCGTCTTCCAACGCAGTGGAAACTGGCCTCTCTCCATGCATGCGCTTAAGAGCGCCTCCAGTCGAGGCCCGAGAGCCGTCGAGGCCAGGACCCAGGCTTTACCCGGCAAGCCGTCGGGTCCTGGGGCGGTATTTTTGGCCTTCAGCCTGATTACCGCCGCTCCCAGCTCTACCCCGGTCACTTCGGGTGTGTCGTCGTCGTCGTCCATGTGGTCCGCTTCGGACACCGCTATTGGCGGAGCCATAGGCGGGGGAGTATGCTCCCCCCGTGAAGGGAACAGAGCGCTCACCACCTCCTCCACCAGCTGTGGGCGGAGACTCTGTGTCAGCGGGGGGGCCCAGGTGCGGAGTTTATTCCGCACCATCTTGTAAGGGCGCCCCCATGGATCTCTGTTCAGAGTCTCCAGCATCTCCTCGCGGGCCAAGTCCTTGGCCCGCTGGACAGCCTCTCGGAGGGCGGTCTTCGCCGCTCTGTACCCCTCGTACAGCTCCGCCTCCGTGGCTTCCGCATCCGGAGGGCGGATGCGGCGCCTGCGGTGCCTGGTATACCGGTGTCGCGCGTCGACGCACGCCTTGCGTAACGCCGCGATCTCCTGCGACCACCAGTACACCTGACGTCGGGCGCGTCCTGGCCGGACTCGGGGCATTGCCACGTCACAGATCGCGGACATGGCCTCCCGGAACCACTCCGCCTCATCGTCAATATCAGCAGGCCTGTCCGGTGAATACACCCAGGCCTGCACGATCGAGGCTTCCAGGAGAAGCTCCCGGTCCAGCTGCTTCAGCGCCCACCGCGGACCACTCGGGGCCTGTTGGACCAGCGCGCTAGAGGTCTGGGTGGAGACATCAAACCGGATATACCGGTGATCGGAGTAGGTCTCCACCTCCTCCATGACGCGCCAGTCAATGACCTGCTGCGTCAGAGCGGGGCTGGCGAACGAGATGTCCACTACCGACTCGCCCCGCATCCGCACACACGTAGGAACAGAACCCCGATTTAGGACGACCAGGCCTGTTTCCAGAGCCCAGTCCTCCACCATCCTGCCCCGCACGTCCGTGCACCGGGAACCCCAGGCCAAGTTCTTGGCGTTGAAGTCCCCGAGCACTAGCACGGAGAAGGGATGGTTCCTGGCGACGACGACACTCAACTCTGTTAAAGAGTTCTGGAACTCGGCGAGAGTTCGGCTCGGAGAGAAGTAAACTCCCACTACTACAATCTCTCCGAACCGTGCTGCTACGCACCCCTGTCCCTTCGTGACACATTCGAGGGACGGGGTACCGGCGGCAGCCGACGAAATTATAGCCACTGAGCCGTTAAGGTCCTCCACCCAGTCATCCCTGGGCGGGACAAAGTACGGCTCAGCGACCACGGCGATGTTAATCGACCACTGCGCCATGCTCTGGAGCAACAAGTCCTGAGCGCAGGCGCAGTGGTTGATGTTCGCCTGGAGGAGGCGTAGCGGAGCCATTACTCCTCCATTTCAACCCCCTCCCGGGCCTCTTGAGGAGGCCCTTCAGCAGCGGCGGCGGTGGCGTCGGCGGCGGCGGTGGCGGCGGCGGCGGCGGTGGCGGCGGCGGCAGCAGTGGCGGCGGCGACGGTGGTGGTGGTGGCGACGGCGGCGGAGGGCCTGCCTTTCCTCCTGGCTTCGGTGGGTGGGGCGCAGGACTTGCTCCCCGCCCGGTGATCGGCCGGCTTGCCAGCAGCCGCACATACGACGCAGTGCGGCGTGGCGTTGCACGAGCCGGCCTTATGTCCGGGCTTACCGCAGCGGAAGCACAGAGTGCTGCGGTCCTCCGAGGTGCACATGGCGCTCGCGTGGTACCCCACGAGGCACCGATAGCACCTCAGAGGTCTGGGCTCCAGCAGCTTGACCTGCGCTGACACCCAGCCCACCAGGAGCCTTCCGCCCTCCACTATTTGTCTCGCCGCCGTCACGGGACAGCTTACCGTAATGGTTCGCATGCCCGTGAAGTCGGGACGTATGGTGCCCGCCTTCACCTGGTCGGCCAGACACCCGCCCGTCCCGACGACGGCGGCTACCACCTCCTTCTCCGTAACAGAGTCATCCAGGCCCATAATTCGCATATCTGCGCACTTGACGGGCCTGGAGACTCGAGCCTCGTCCGCGTTGAGGGACGCCCTTAGCTTCTCAGCTAGGGCGTCAGCGGTGGGGCCACTCGTCGCACCGGGGATCTCCAGCATGCGGGCACCAGTAGCGGTCACCCTATGCCGGAGGCCTCCGGTGATCCCCAGCTCCTGGAGGTTCACCGTCGCTTTTGCCTTTGTGAGCACGTCACAGTAGGTCACTCCCCTCTTGACCGCGTCCGGCTGTAGTGTTATGACTACAGCCGCGGTCTTAGGGGAGCGAAGCCTAGCCGCAACGGCTCGCTCCTTGCGGCGCCGCCTTTGCGCCTTTTTCCTGGCCGCCTTGGCCGCCTTCTTCTTCTCCCCGACCACCTGCCACTCGGCGTTGGTCGTGGGAGAGTTCTGTGGGAGAGGCGTTGGCTCTGGGACTTTCGCCCTCCCAGCTGCTTTGCCCTTCTTCTGGGCCACCGCCGGTTTTGCCGGCGCCGAGGCTCCGCCAGCCGACGCCGGTTTCGCCAGTGCCGGTTTCGCCGGCACCGGTTTCGCCGACGCCGGTTTCGCCGACACCGGGGCTCCTCCTGCCGACGTTGGTTTGGCCGGCGCCTGGGCCCGGCCAGACGGCCCGGGCTTAGGGGCGGCAGCAGCTGCATACGAGGCCGTCCTACCCGCCAGGGGGGGACGCAAAACAATCCCCTCCAGGACGTCGAACCGCGCCTGGAAGGTCGCCAGCTCCTGCCGAACCAGGTCCAAGACCTGGTTCTCCACCGGCACGGGCCGGCTTGAAGGTTCCGCCTGCACTTTGTCGGGGACCTTCAGGCCGGCCAGGTCTGCACGGAGCCTCCGGTTCTCCTCTTGGAGAAGCTCCGTGGCAGCCGTCAGGCGAGCCACGTCCGCCCGCAATGCGGCCACTTCGCCAGCCGAAGGACCGGCGTAGTTGGCCGCCTCCGCTGCCGCCATAATGGAGGCCATTGCCGCGTCTATGGCCTTGTTCTTCGTGTCCTGGCGCTTCTTCAGGGCCACGACCCGGATTGCGGCCTCCACGACCGCCGCAAAGCTCTTCTTGCGGTCCGCCTCGGGGCCGCCAGCCTCAACCGCCTCGTCGCTTGAGGGCTCCGAAGCCGTCCCCCCCTCCTTTGTGGGCTCCTCCGCTCGCTCTGCCGCCTCCCGAGCAGTGAGCCCCCTCCCTTTGCCTCTCTCCCGGGCACCTCCCCGCCTACCGGTGGAGATTTTTCTGGCCGAGGCCAGCTCCCAGTCAGAGGACGACCCACCGTCCAGTGACCTTGGCCGCTTGCTTCGTCCCTTTCTTTTTGCGGCCGTCTCCTTGGCACGGCAGAGGCTCCCTGAGCCTACCGTGCTCGCTCCTCCAGATGCAGCGTCGGACTCCGACCCCGCATCACTCCTCACCTCCTTCGTTGTGGTTTTTTTTGGTTTTAAATATTCCATAGTAGTTCCCACGAGTAAAAACTTTGTGTACTTGCTCAAATTAACGTGGTTCGCACTAGCGACTAAATCAAGCTACCCATTAGCCAAGCTTCTTACCTCCCTCACGGTGCGCCGCCGCTTGGAGGTTTGGGGAATTTTTTATAGAGGTTAATCTTCCTCGCGGTCCGGGCGGTTAAGCCAAGACCCTCGACCCCCGTCAAATGTCAGAGACATGACCTTGACAGTCTTCGGGGCTACGAGATTAACGGTGGCAGGAGGGGGGGGTTACCCCTCCTGCCTGCCCGGCGGCAGGGTAAGTGCACACCGGGCCCGCTCTTACTCCACACGGTTGCCGCTCTGCTCCTCATAGCGACGTGTGTGGAGCGCTCCTCTTGGCAGAACATTAGCATGCGGGCAGCGAGATCTCATTGGGAAATAATCCCAACAAGAAATCGCTGCCCGCACCCCGGGATGCACCGGCCCGAACACTGGTCTTCCCCCCGGACGTATCCAGAAGGGAACTCCAGTGCCCAGGCACACGTGGAGGTTTTCTGCCCTGGCACCCCAACGTGTATCCCTTAGGTAGATTTCGTCTATGTATCAGTACTATTGACTGTAAAGAGTTTCTGGAATATCAGAAGTACTATGCGAGCTAGGCGCACGGGCGAGGTGTCAATAGACGCGTCTCCGCGCGGGCCAGCCAACAATTATGTTCCTGGAATAATCCCGAAGAAAAATCGGGAATTATCCTGAAAAAACTGATTTTATGACCAAAAAGTATGTAAAAACACCGAATAACACCACCGAAACGGGACTCGACTTCGCGGAACGCGCACGGGAGTACAGGTAAGGCAGGTAAGTATCGGATTAAATTATTAAAAACCAGGAATAGACTGAAAATTTTGAATAAAATTTAAAATAGTGCTTTCTAAAGGGAGTTTTTTGAAAATTTTTACAAGTCAATAAACGAAAAAGTGTTTTTCGCGAAATTGTCAATTATCCCTAGTGGGAACGTTACAGGGAGTCTAGTTAAGGTTCAAAATGCTGAAAACAGCTTGATATTGCGTCACCGGGATGCAAAGATATGAGGTTTTTATTAAAAACGTGTATCCCTTAGGTAGATTTCGTCTATGTATCAGTACTATTGACTGTAAAGAGTTTCTGGAATATCAGAAGTACTATGCGAGCTAGGCGCACGGGCGAGGTGTCAATAGACGCGTCTCCGCGCGGGCCAGCCAACAATTATGTTCCTGGAATAATCCCGAAGAAAAATCGGGAATTATCCTGAAAAAACTGATTTTATGACCAAAAAGTATGTAAAAACACCGAATAACACCACCGAAACGGGACTCGACTTCGCGGAACGCGCACGGGAGTACAGGTAAGGCAGGTAAGTATCGGATTAAATTATTAAAAACCAGGAATAGACTGAAAATTTTGAATAAAATTTAAAATAGTGCTTTCTAAAGGGAGTTTTTTGAAAATTTTTACAAGTCAATAAACGAAAAAGTGTTTTTCGCGAAATTGTCAATTATCCCTAGTGGGAACGTTACAGGGAGTCTAGTTAAGGTTCAAAATGCTGAAAACAGCTTGATATTGCGTCACCGGGATGCAAAGATATGAGGTTTTTATTAAAAACGTGTATCCCTTAGGTAGATTTCGTCTATGTATCAGTACTATTGACTGTAAAGAGTTTCTGGAATATCAGAAGTACTATGCGAGCTAGGCGCACGGGCGAGGTGTCAATAGACGCGTCTCCGCGCGGGCCAGCCAACAATTATGTTCCTGGAATAATCCCGAAGAAAAATCGGGAATTATCCTGAAAATACTGATTTTATGACCAAAAAGTATGTAAAAACACCGAATAACACCACCGAAACGGGACTCGACTTCGCGGAACGCGCACGGGAGTACAGGTAAGGCAGGTAAGTATCGGATTAAATTATTAAAAACCAGGAATAGACTGAAAATTTTGAATAAAATTTAAAATAGTGCTTTCTAAAGGGAGTTTTTTGAAAATTTTTACAAGTCAATAAACGAAAAAGTGTTTTTCGCGAAATTGTCAATTATCCCTAGTGGGAACGTTACAGGGAGTCTAGTTAAGGTTCAAAATGCTGAAAACAGCTTGATATTGCGTCACCGGGATGCAAAGATATGAGGTTTTTATTAAAAACGTGTATCCCTTAGGTAGATTTCGTCTATGTATCAGTACTATTGACTGTAAAGAGTTTCTGGAATATCAGAAGTACTATGCGAGCTAGGCGCACGGGCGAGGTGTCAATAGACGCGTCTCCGCGCGGGCCAGCCAACAATTATGTTCCTGGAATAATCCCGAAGAAAAATCGGGAATTATCCTGAAAAAACTGATTTTATGACCAAAAAGTATGTAAAAACACCGAATAACACCACCGAAACGGGACTCGACTTCGCGGAACGCGCACGGGAGTACAGGTAAGGCAGGTAAGTATCGGATTAAATTATTAAAAACCAGGAATAGACTGAAAATTTTGAATAAAATTTAAAATAGTGCTTTCTAAAGGGAGTTTTTTGAAAATTTTTACAAGTCAATAAACGAAAAAGTGTTTTTCGCGAAATTGTCAATTATCCCTAGTGGGAACGTTACAGGGAGTCTAGTTAAGGTTCAAAATGCTGAAAACAGCTTGATATTGCGTCACCGGGATGCAAAGATATGAGGTTTTTATTAAAAACGTGTATCCCTTAGGTAGATTTCGTCTATGTATCAGTACTATTGACTGTAAAGAGTTTCTGGAATATCAGAAGTACTATGCGAGCTAGGCGCACGGGCGAGGTGTCAATAGACGCGTCTCCGCGCGGGCCAGCCAACAATTATGTTCCTGGAATAATCCCGAAGAAAAATCGGGAATTATCCTGAAAAAACTGATTTTATGACCAAAAAGTATGTAAAAACACCGAATAACACCACCGAAACGGGACTCGACTTCGCGGAACGCGCACGGGAGTACAGGTAAGGCAGGTAAGTATCGGATTAAATTATTAAAAACCAGGAATAGACTGAAAATTTTGAATAAAATTTAAAATAGTGCTTTCTAAAGGGAGTTTTTTGAAAATTTTTACAAGTCAATAAACGAAAAAGTGTTTTTCGCGAAATTGTCAATTATCCCTAGTGGGAACGTTACAGGGAGTCTAGTTAAGGTTCAAAATGCTGAAAACAGCTTGATATTGCGTCACCGGGATGCAAAGATATGAGGTTTTTATTAAAAACGTGTATCCCTTAGGTAGATTTCGTCTATGTATCAGTACTATTGACTGTAAAGAGTTTCTGGAATATCAGAAGTACTATGCGAGCTAGGCGCACGGGCGAGGTGTCAATAGACGCGTCTCCGCGCGGGCCAGCCAACAATTATGTTCCTGGAATAATCCCGAAGAAAAATCGGGAATTATCCTGAAAAAACTGATTTTATGACCAAAAAGTATGTAAAAACACCGAATAACACCACCGAAACGGGACTCGACTTCGCGGAACGCGCACGGGAGTACAGGTAAGGCAGGTAAGTATCGGATTAAATTATTAAAAACCAGGAATAGACTGAAAATTTTGAATAAAATTTAAAATAGTGCTTTCTAAAGGGAGTTTTTTGAAAATTTTTACAAGTCAATAAACGAAAAAGTGTTTTTCGCGAAATTGTCAATTATCCCTAGTGGGAACGTTACAGGGAGTCTAGTTAAGGTTCAAAATGCTGAAAACAGCTTGATATTGCGTCACCGGGATGCAAAGATATGAGGTTTTTATTAAAAACGTGTATCCCTTAGGTAGATTTCGTCTATGTATCAGTACTATTGACTGTAAAGAGTTTCTGGAATATCAGAAGTACTATGCGAGCTAGGCGCACGGGCGAGGTGTCAATAGACGCGTCTCCGCGCGGGCCAGCCAACAATTATGTTCCTGGAATAATCCCGAAGAAAAATCGGGAATTATCCTGAAAAAACTGATTTTATGACCAAAAAGTATGTAAAAACACCGAATAACACCACCGAAACGGGACTCGACTTCGCGGAACGCGCACGGGAGTACAGGTAAGGCAGGTAAGTATCGGATTAAATTATTAAAAACCAGGAATAGACTGAAAATTTTGAATAAAATTTAAAATAGTGCTTTCTAAAGGGAGTTTTTTGAAAATTTTTACAAGTCAATAAACGAAAAAGTGTTTTTCGCGAAATTGTCAATTATCCCTAGTGGGAACGTTACAGGGAGTCTAGTTAAGGTTCAAAATGCTGAAAACAGCTTGATATTGCGTCACCGGGATGCAAAGATATGAGGTTTTTATTAAAAACGTGTATCCCTTAGGTAGATTTCGTCTATGTATCAGTACTATTGACTGTAAAGAGTTTCTGGAATATCAGAAGTACTATGCGAGCTAGGCGCACGGGCGAGGTGTCAATAGACGCGTCTCCGCGCGGGCCAGCCAACAATTATGTTCCTGGAATAATCCCGAAGAAAAATCGGGAATTATCCTGAAAAAACTGATTTTATGACCAAAAAGTATGTAAAAACACCGAATAACACCACCGAAACGGGACTCGACTTCGCGGAACGCGCACGGGAGTACAGGTAAGGCAGGTAAGTATCGGATTAAATTATTAAAAACCAGGAATAGACTGAAAATTTTGAATAAAATTTAAAATAGTGCTTTCTAAAGGGAGTTTTTTGAAAATTTTTACAAGTCAATAAACGAAAAAGTGTTTTTCGCGAAATTGTCAATTATCCCTAGTGGGAACGTTACAGGGAGTCTAGTTAAGGTTCAAAATGCTGAAAACAGCTTGATATTGCGTCACCGGGATGCAAAGATATGAGGTTTTTATTAAAAACGTGTATCCCTTAGGTAGATTTCGTCTATGTATCAGTACTATTGACTGTAAAGAGTTTCTGGAATATCAGAAGTACTATGCGAGCTAGGCGCACGGGCGAGGTGTCAATAGACGCGTCTCCGCGCGGGCCAGCCAACAATTATGTTCCTGGAATAATCCCGAAGAAAAATCGGGAATTATCCTGAAAAAACTGATTTTATGACCAAAAAGTATGTAAAAACACCGAATAACACCACCGAAACGGGACTCGACTTCGCGGAACGCGCACGGGAGTACAGGTAAGGCAGGTAAGTATCGGATTAAATTATTAAAAACCAGGAATAGACTGAAAATTTTGAATAAAATTTAAAATAGTGCTTTCTAAAGGGAGTTTTTTGAAAATTTTTACAAGTCAATAAACGAAAAAGTGTTTTTCGCGAAATTGTCAATTATCCCTAGTGGGAACGTTACAGGGAGTCTAGTTAAGGTTCAAAATGCTGAAAACAGCTTGATATTGCGTCACCGGGATGCAAAGATATGAGGTTTTTATTAAAAACGTGTATCCCTTAGGTAGATTTCGTCTATGTATCAGTACTATTGACTGTAAAGAGTTTCTGGAATATCAGAAGTACTATGCGAGCTAGGCGCACGGGCGAGGTGTCAATAGACGCGTCTCCGCGCGGGCCAGCCAACAATTATGTTCCTGGAATAATCCCGAAGAAAAATCGGGAATTATCCTGAAAAAACTGATTTTATGACCAAAAAGTATGTAAAAACACCGAATAACACCACCGAAACGGGACTCGACTTCGCGGAACGCGCACGGGAGTACAGGTAAGGCAGGTAAGTATCGGATTAAATTATTAAAAACCAGGAATAGACTGAAAATTTTGAATAAAATTTAAAATAGTGCTTTCTAAAGGGAGTTTTTTGAAAATTTTTACAAGTCAATAAACGAAAAAGTGTTTTTCGCGAAATTGTCAATTATCCCTAGTGGGAACGTTACAGGGAGTCTAGTTAAGGTTCAAAATGCTGAAAACAGCTTGATATTGCGTCACCGGGATGCAAAGATATGAGGTTTTTATTAAAAACGTGTATCCCTTAGGTAGATTTCGTCTATGTATCAGTACTATTGACTGTAAAGAGTTTCTGGAATATCAGAAGTACTATGCGAGCTAGGCGCACGGGCGAGGTGTCAATAGACGCGTCTCCGCGCGGGCCAGCCAACAATTATGTTCCTGGAATAATCCCGAAGAAAAATCGGGAATTATCCTGAAAAAACTGATTTTATGACCAAAAAGTATGTAAAAACACCGAATAACACCACCGAAACGGGACTCGACTTCGCGGAACGCGCACGGGAGTACAGGTAAGGCAGGTAAGTATCGGATTAAATTATTAAAAACCAGGAATAGACTGAAAATTTTGAATAAAATTTAAAATAGTGCTTTCTAAAGGGAGTTTTTTGAAAATTTTTACAAGTCAATAAACGAAAAAGTGTTTTTCGCGAAATTGTCAATTATCCCTAGTGGGAACGTTACAGGGAGTCTAGTTAAGGTTCAAAATGCTGAAAACAGCTTGATATTGCGTCACCGGGATGCAAAGATATGAGGTTTTTATTAAAAACGTGTATCCCTTAGGTAGATTTCGTCTATGTATCAGTACTATTGACTGTAAAGAGTTTCTGGAATATCAGAAGTACTATGCGAGCTAGGCGCACGGGCGAGGTGTCAATAGACGCGTCTCCGCGCGGGCCAGCCAACAATTATGTTCCTGGAATAATCCCGAAGAAAAATCGGGAATTATCCTGAAAAAACTGATTTTATGACCAAAAAGTATGTAAAAACACCGAATAACACCACCGAAACGGGACTCGACTTCGCGGAACGCGCACGGGAGTACAGGTAAGGCAGGTAAGTATCGGATTAAATTATTAAAAACCAGGAATAGACTGAAAATTTTGAATAAAATTTAAAATAGTGCTTTCTAAAGGGAGTTTTTTGAAAATTTTTACAAGTCAATAAACGAAAAAGTGTTTTTCGCGAAATTGTCAATTATCCCTAGTGGGAACGTTACAGGGAGTCTAGTTAAGGTTCAAAATGCTGAAAACAGCTTGATATTGCGTCACCGGGATGCAAAGATATGAGGTTTTTATTAAAAACGTGTATCCCTTAGGTAGATTTCGTCTATGTATCAGTACTATTGACTGTAAAGAGTTTCTGGAATATCAGAAGTACTATGCGAGCTAGGCGCACGGGCGAGGTGTCAATAGACGCGTCTCCGCGCGGGCCAGCCAACAATTATGTTCCTGGAATAATCCCGAAGAAAAATCGGGAATTATCCTGAAAATACTGATTTTATGACCAAAAAGTATGTAAAAACACCGAATAACACCACCGAAACGGGACTCGACTTCGCGGAACGCGCACGGGAGTACAGGTAAGGCAGGTAAGTATCGGATTAAATTATTAAAAACCAGGAATAGACTGAAAATTTTGAATAAAATTTAAAATAGTGCTTTCTAAAGGGAGTTTTTTGAAAATTTTTACAAGTCAATAAACGAAAAAGTGTTTTTCGCGAAATTGTCAATTATCCCTAGTGGGAACGTTACAGGGAGTCTAGTTAAGGTTCAAAATGCTGAAAACAGCTTGATATTGCGTCACCGGGATGCAAAGATATGAGGTTTTTATTAAAAACGTGTATCCCTTAGGTAGATTTCGTCTATGTATCAGTACTATTGACTGTAAAGAGTTTCTGGAATATCAGAAGTACTATGCGAGCTAGGCGCACGGGCGAGGTGTCAATAGACGCGTCTCCGCGCGGGCCAGCCAACAATTATGTTCCTGGAATAATCCCGAAGAAAAATCGGGAATTATCCTGAAAAAACTGATTTTATGACCAAAAAGTATGTAAAAACACCGAATAACACCACCGAAACGGGACTCGACTTCGCGGAACGCGCACGGGAGTACAGGTAAGGCAGGTAAGTATCGGATTAAATTATTAAAAACCAGGAATAGACTGAAAATTTTGAATAAAATTTAAAATAGTGCTTTCTAAAGGGAGTTTTTTGAAAATTTTTACAAGTCAATAAACGAAAAAGTGTTTTTCGCGAAATTGTCAATTATCCCTAGTGGGAACGTTACAGGGAGTCTAGTTAAGGTTCAAAATGCTGAAAACAGCTTGATATTGCGTCACCGGGATGCAAAGATATGAGGTTTTTATTAAAAACGTGTATCCCTTAGGTAGATTTCGTCTATGTATCAGTACTATTGACTGTAAAGAGTTTCTGGAATATCAGAAGTACTATGCGAGCTAGGCGCACGGGCGAGGTGTCAATAGACGCGTCTCCGCGCGGGCCAGCCAACAATTATGTTCCTGGAATAATCCCGAAGAAAAATCGGGAATTATCCTGAAAAAACTGATTTTATGACCAAAAAGTATGTAAAAACACCGAATAACACCACCGAAACGGGACTCGACTTCGCGGAACGCGCACGGGAGTACAGGTAAGGCAGGTAAGTATCGGATTAAATTATTAAAAACCAGGAATAGACTGAAAATTTTGAATAAAATTTAAAATAGTGCTTTCTAAAGGGAGTTTTTTGAAAATTTTTACAAGTCAATAAACGAAAAAGTGTTTTTCGCGAAATTGTCAATTATCCCTAGTGGGAACGTTACAGGGAGTCTAGTTAAGGTTCAAAATGCTGAAAACAGCTTGATATTGCGTCACCGGGATGCAAAGATATGAGGTTTTTATTAAAAACGTGTATCCCTTAGGTAGATTTCGTCTATGTATCAGTACTATTGACTGTAAAGAGTTTCTGGAATATCAGAAGTACTATGCGAGCTAGGCGCACGGGCGAGGTGTCAATAGACGCGTCTCCGCGCGGGCCAGCCAACAATTATGTTCCTGGAATAATCCCGAAGAAAAATCGGGAATTATCCTGAAAAAACTGATTTTATGACCAAAAAGTATGTAAAAACACCGAATAACACCACCGAAACGGGACTCGACTTCGCGGAACGCGCACGGGAGTACAGGTAAGGCAGGTAAGTATCGGATTAAATTATTAAAAACCAGGAATAGACTGAAAATTTTGAATAAAATTTAAAATAGTGCTTTCTAAAGGGAGTTTTTTGAAAATTTTTACAAGTCAATAAACGAAAAAGTGTTTTTCGCGAAATTGTCAATTATCCCTAGTGGGAACGTTACAGGGAGTCTAGTTAAGGTTCAAAATGCTGAAAACAGCTTGATATTGCGTCACCGGGATGCAAAGATATGAGGTTTTTATTAAAAACGTGTATCCCTTAGGTAGATTTCGTCTATGTATCAGTACTATTGACTGTAAAGAGTTTCTGGAATATCAGAAGTACTATGCGAGCTAGGCGCACGGGCGAGGTGTCAATAGACGCGTCTCCGCGCGGGCCAGCCAACAATTATGTTCCTGGAATAATCCCGAAGAAAAATCGGGAATTATCCTGAAAAAACTGATTTTATGACCAAAAAGTATGTAAAAACACCGAATAACACCACCGAAACGGGACTCGACTTCGCGGAACGCGCACGGGAGTACAGGTAAGGCAGGTAAGTATCGGATTAAATTATTAAAAACCAGGAATAGACTGAAAATTTTGAATAAAATTTAAAATAGTGCTTTCTAAAGGGAGTTTTTTGAAAATTTTTACAAGTCAATAAACGAAAAAGTGTTTTTCGCGAAATTGTCAATTATCCCTAGTGGGAACGTTACAGGGAGTCTAGTTAAGGTTCAAAATGCTGAAAACAGCTTGATATTGCGTCACCGGGATGCAAAGATATGAGGTTTTTATTAAAAACGTGTATCCCTTAGGTAGATTTCGTCTATGTATCAGTACTATTGACTGTAAAGAGTTTCTGGAATATCAGAAGTACTATGCGAGCTAGGCGCACGGGCGAGGTGTCAATAGACGCGTCTCCGCGCGGGCCAGCCAACAATTATGTTCCTGGAATAATCCCGAAGAAAAATCGGGAATTATCCTGAAAAAACTGATTTTATGACCAAAAAGTATGTAAAAACACCGAATAACACCACCGAAACGGGACTCGACTTCGCGGAACGCGCACGGGAGTACAGGTAAGGCAGGTAAGTATCGGATTAAATTATTAAAAACCAGGAATAGACTGAAAATTTTGAATAAAATTTAAAATAGTGCTTTCTAAAGGGAGTTTTTTGAAAATTTTTACAAGTCAATAAACGAAAAAGTGTTTTTCGCGAAATTGTCAATTATCCCTAGTGGGAACGTTACAGGGAGTCTAGTTAAGGTTCAAAATGCTGAAAACAGCTTGATATTGCGTCACCGGGATGCAAAGATATGAGGTTTTTATTAAAAACGTGTATCCCTTAGGTAGATTTCGTCTATGTATCAGTACTATTGACTGTAAAGAGTTTCTGGAATATCAGAAGTACTATGCGAGCTAGGCGCACGGGCGAGGTGTCAATAGACGCGTCTCCGCGCGGGCCAGCCAACAATTATGTTCCTGGAATAATCCCGAAGAAAAATCGGGAATTATCCTGAAAAAACTGATTTTATGACCAAAAAGTATGTAAAAACACCGAATAACACCACCGAAACGGGACTCGACTTCGCGGAACGCGCACGGGAGTACAGGTAAGGCAGGTAAGTATCGGATTAAATTATTAAAAACCAGGAATAGACTGAAAATTTTGAATAAAATTTAAAATAGTGCTTTCTAAAGGGAGTTTTTTGAAAATTTTTACAAGTCAATAAACGAAAAAGTGTTTTTCGCGAAATTGTCAATTATCCCTAGTGGGAACGTTACAGGGAGTCTAGTTAAGGTTCAAAATGCTGAAAACAGCTTGATATTGCGTCACCGGGATGCAAAGATATGAGGTTTTTATTAAAAACGTGTATCCCTTAGGTAGATTTCGTCTATGTATCAGTACTATTGACTGTAAAGAGTTTCTGGAATATCAGAAGTACTATGCGAGCTAGGCGCACGGGCGAGGTGTCAATAGACGCGTCTCCGCGCGGGCCAGCCAACAATTATGTTCCTGGAATAATCCCGAAGAAAAATCGGGAATTATCCTGAAAAAACTGATTTTATGACCAAAAAGTATGTAAAAACACCGAATAACACCACCGAAACGGGACTCGACTTCGCGGAACGCGCACGGGAGTACAGGTAAGGCAGGTAAGTATCGGATTAAATTATTAAAAACCAGGAATAGACTGAAAATTTTGAATAAAATTTAAAATAGTGCTTTCTAAAGGGAGTTTTTTGAAAATTTTTACAAGTCAATAAACGAAAAAGTGTTTTTCGCGAAATTGTCAATTATCCCTAGTGGGAACGTTACAGGGAGTCTAGTTAAGGTTCAAAATGCTGAAAACAGCTTGATATTGCGTCACCGGGATGCAAAGATATGAGGTTTTTATTAAAAACGTGTATCCCTTAGGTAGATTTCGTCTATGTATCAGTACTATTGACTGTAAAGAGTTTCTGGAATATCAGAAGTACTATGCGAGCTAGGCGCACGGGCGAGGTGTCAATAGACGCGTCTCCGCGCGGGCCAGCCAACAATTATGTTCCTGGAATAATCCCGAAGAAAAATCGGGAATTATCCTGAAAAAACTGATTTTATGACCAAAAAGTATGTAAAAACACCGAATAACACCACCGAAACGGGACTCGACTTCGCGGAACGCGCACGGGAGTACAGGTAAGGCAGGTAAGTATCGGATTAAATTATTAAAAACCAGGAATAGACTGAAAATTTTGAATAAAATTTAAAATAGTGCTTTCTAAAGGGAGTTTTTTGAAAATTTTTACAAGTCAATAAACGAAAAAGTGTTTTTCGCGAAATTGTCAATTATCCCTAGTGGGAACGTTACAGGGAGTCTAGTTAAGGTTCAAAATGCTGAAAACAGCTTGATATTGCGTCACCGGGATGCAAAGATATGAGGTTTTTATTAAAAACGTGTATCCCTTAGGTAGATTTCGTCTATGTATCAGTACTATTGACTGTAAAGAGTTTCTGGAATATCAGAAGTACTATGCGAGCTAGGCGCACGGGCGAGGTGTCAATAGACGCGTCTCCGCGCGGGCCAGCCAACAATTATGTTCCTGGAATAATCCCGAAGAAAAATCGGGAATTATCCTGAAAAAACTGATTTTATGACCAAAAAGTATGTAAAAACACCGAATAACACCACCGAAACGGGACTCGACTTCGCGGAACGCGCACGGGAGTACAGGTAAGGCAGGTAAGTATCGGATTAAATTATTAAAAACCAGGAATAGACTGAAAATTTTGAATAAAATTTAAAATAGTGCTTTCTAAAGGGAGTTTTTTGAAAATTTTTACAAGTCAATAAACGAAAAAGTGTTTTTCGCGAAATTGTCAATTATCCCTAGTGGGAACGTTACAGGGAGTCTAGTTAAGGTTCAAAATGCTGAAAACAGCTTGATATTGCGTCACCGGGATGCAAAGATATGAGGTTTTTATTAAAAACGTGTATCCCTTAGGTAGATTTCGTCTATGTATCAGTACTATTGACTGTAAAGAGTTTCTGGAATATCAGAAGTACTATGCGAGCTAGGCGCACGGGCGAGGTGTCAATAGACGCGTCTCCGCGCGGGCCAGCCAACAATTATGTTCCTGGAATAATCCCGAAGAAAAATCGGGAATTATCCTGAAAAAACTGATTTTATGACCAAAAAGTATGTAAAAACACCGAATAACACCACCGAAACGGGACTCGACTTCGCGGAACGCGCACGGGAGTACAGGTAAGGCAGGTAAGTATCGGATTAAATTATTAAAAACCAGGAATAGACTGAAAATTTTGAATAAAATTTAAAATAGTGCTTTCTAAAGGGAGTTTTTTGAAAATTTTTACAAGTCAATAAACGAAAAAGTGTTTTTCGCGAAATTGTCAATTATCCCTAGTGGGAACGTTACAGGGAGTCTAGTTAAGGTTCAAAATGCTGAAAACAGCTTGATATTGCGTCACCGGGATGCAAAGATATGAGGTTTTTATTAAAAACGTGTATCCCTTAGGTAGATTTCGTCTATGTATCAGTACTATTGACTGTAAAGAGTTTCTGGAATATCAGAAGTACTATGCGAGCTAGGCGCACGGGCGAGGTGTCAATAGACGCGTCTCCGCGCGGGCCAGCCAACAATTATGTTCCTGGAATAATCCCGAAGAAAAATCGGGAATTATCCTGAAAAAACTGATTTTATGACCAAAAAGTATGTAAAAACACCGAATAACACCACCGAAACGGGACTCGACTTCGCGGAACGCGCACGGGAGTACAGGTAAGGCAGGTAAGTATCGGATTAAATTATTAAAAACCAGGAATAGACTGAAAATTTTGAATAAAATTTAAAATAGTGCTTTCTAAAGGGAGTTTTTTGAAAATTTTTACAAGTCAATAAACGAAAAAGTGTTTTTCGCGAAATTGTCAATTATCCCTAGTGGGAACGTTACAGGGAGTCTAGTTAAGGTTCAAAATGCTGAAAACAGCTTGATATTGCGTCACCGGGATGCAAAGATATGAGGTTTTTATTAAAAACGTGTATCCCTTAGGTAGATTTCGTCTATGTATCAGTACTATTGACTGTAAAGAGTTTCTGGAATATCAGAAGTACTATGCGAGCTAGGCGCACGGGCGAGGTGTCAATAGACGCGTCTCCGCGCGGGCCAGCCAACAATTATGTTCCTGGAATAATCCCGAAGAAAAATCGGGAATTATCCTGAAAAAACTGATTTTATGACCAAAAAGTATGTAAAAACACCGAATAACACCACCGAAACGGGACTCGACTTCGCGGAACGCGCACGGGAGTACAGGTAAGGCAGGTAAGTATCGGATTAAATTATTAAAAACCAGGAATAGACTGAAAATTTTGAATAAAATTTAAAATAGTGCTTTCTAAAGGGAGTTTTTTGAAAATTTTTACAAGTCAATAAACGAAAAAGTGTTTTTCGCGAAATTGTCAATTATCCCTAGTGGGAACGTTACAGGGAGTCTAGTTAAGGTTCAAAATGCTGAAAACAGCTTGATATTGCGTCACCGGGATGCAAAGATATGAGGTTTTTATTAAAAACGTGTATCCCTTAGGTAGATTTCGTCTATGTATCAGTACTATTGACTGTAAAGAGTTTCTGGAATATCAGAAGTACTATGCGAGCTAGGCGCACGGGCGAGGTGTCAATAGACGCGTCTCCGCGCGGGCCAGCCAACAATTATGCAAAGATATGAGGTTTTTATTAAAAACGTGTATCCCTTTTTTTTTTTTTTTTTTTTGTGGATGGGAAATCATCAAATGACCCCTCCCGCTCTGGGTGGAGCGGAAGGGAGTGTCAGACTTTTACTGACTAAAACCCACCCGTGTTCCGTCCTTAGCCCTTTCTGTTCCAGGGCAGCGGTTAACCTTTCGGAAAATCCCACCGCCCCGGCAGGCTTCGGCCCTGTGGGGCCCCGTCCTCTGCTGACATCTCTTTGAGGCGCGCGTGGAACACAACGCGCCGTCCGGCACGGGCCTGGTCCTGATCGGACGGTGAGCTACCCATTACTCACCGCCCGCAGGCCCGCGCCTACGGTGGCCGGGAGTCGTCACGCGGCTCCCGACGCCCGGAGCGTCTCCCGCGGCGGCTGAGGCGTGAGGTGTTCTCCCTCAGCCTCCCCGCCACCTCCTTCGCTAGCATGACTGCTTCGCAGAAGGAGGTGACTGCCTCCCATTCTCTCTCGCCCCGGACCATGGCTTGCACCAGGGCCGGGCGCGAGAGGTCGCCGCCGTTGCCGATCGCCTCCACGAGGACACGGCGGGTCTCCGCCCAAGCAGGGCAGACCTCCACCGTGTGCTCCACCGTGTCCTCTGGGCGATCCGGGCAGTGGTGACACCCGGGCGTCTCCTCCCGCCTGATGATGTGCAGGAACCTCCCGAAACATCCGTGTCCGGAGAGGACCTGCGTCAGGCGGTACGTGAGAGCGCCGTGACGCCTCTCTAGCCACTCCTCAAAGAGGGGTCTTATCGCCGCTATCGCGGCGTGCCCTGCGCTGGGTTGCGATAGTCGCGCCTTCCATTCCGCCATGAGATCGCGCCGGAGGTCCGTCCGCTCCGCAGCGATTTGCCGCGGGTGCAGAGTTTCCCCCCGGCGTAGTGCCTCCGCGCGCCTATCATGCAGGCGCGCAAGCACTATCGCCTCCAGATCCCATGGCGGCAGTCCGGCAAGGAGGCATGCCGCCTCGCGCGAGATCGTGCGGTAGCCCCGGATCAGCCTTACGGCTACCACCTTCTGGGGCGCGTTCAGATAGTGTGCGGCTCGAAGCCGCAGTGAACGCGCCCATACCGGGGCCCCATATAGGGCCATGGACCGCACGACCCCCGCGTAAAGCCTCCGGCAGGAGGCGTTTGGCCCCCTCAGGTTGGGCAGGAGCCGCTTTAAGGCGGCCCCGGCCCGTTCCAGTTTGGGGGCCAAACGTCGGAAATGCTCGACGAAGTTCCACCGGCTGTCAAGGACGAGACCCAGGTATCTCATCGTTGTCTCGACGCCGATGTGAACCCCTCCTACCATCAGTTGAGATCCCGAAGGTGGCCCGTACCGGGGCCCATGAAAGGACATGGCCTCGGACTTGTGCAATGCCACCTCGAGACCCAACTGCCGGATCCTATCCACGACTATCGCAACCCCGCGTGTCATTGCGTCGGCCGCCGCCTGATGCGACCTCCCCTGCGCCAGGACCAGCGTGTCGTCAGCGTAGCAAACTACACTGACGCCATCAGGGAGGTCTGCCCGCAGCACCCAGTCGTAACCGATGTCCCACAGGAGCGGCCCCAGAACCGATCCCTGTGGGACACCGCACGACATCTCTCGCCGGCTCCAGTTCCCGTCGCGACCGGGGTAGATGACGGCTCTATCCGTCAGATACGCCCCGACTATTCGACGGAGGTAGGTCGGCACCCGGTGATACCGAAGTGCCTCCCCAATGCAACTCCAGGGCAGGGTGTTAAACGCGTTGGCGATGTCGAGTGACACCGCCAACGTGTATCCCTTAGGTAGATTTCGTCTATGTATCAGTACTATTGACTGTAAAGAGTTTCTGGAATATCAGAAGTACTATGCGAGCTAGGCGCACGGGCGAGGTGTCAATAGACGCGTCTCCGCGCGGGCCAGCCAACAATTATGTTCCTGGAATAATCCCGAAGAAAAATCGGGAATTATCCTGAAAAAACTGATTTTATGACCAAAAAGTATGTAAAAACACCGAATAACACCACCGAAACGGGACTCGACTTCGCGGAACGCGCACGGGAGTACAGGTAAGGCAGGTAAGTATCGGATTAAATTATTAAAAACCAGGAATAGACTGAAAATTTTGAATAAAATTTAAAATAGTGCTTTCTAAAGGGAGTTTTTTGAAAATTTTTACAAGTCAATAAACGAAAAAGTGTTTTTCGCGAAATTGTCAATTATCCCTAGTGGGAACGTTACAGGGAGTCTAGTTAAGGTTCAAAATGCTGAAAACAGCTTGATATTGCGTCACCGGGATGCAAAGATATGAGGTTTTTATTAAAAACGTGTATCCCTTAGGTAGATTTCGTCTATGTATCAGTACTATTGACTGTAAAGAGTTTCTGGAATATCAGAAGTACTATGCGAGCTAGGCGCACGGGCGAGGTGTCAATAGACGCGTCTCCGCGCGGGCCAGCCAACAATTATGTTCCTGGAATAATCCCGAAGAAAAATCGGGAATTATCCTGAAAAAACTGATTTTATGACCAAAAAGTATGTAAAAACACCGAATAACACCACCGAAACGGGACTCGACTTCGCGGAACGCGCACGGGAGTACAGGTAAGGCAGGTAAGTATCGGATTAAATTATTAAAAACCAGGAATAGACTGAAAATTTTGAATAAAATTTAAAATAGTGCTTTCTAAAGGGAGTTTTTTGAAAATTTTTACAAGTCAATAAACGAAAAAGTGTTTTTCGCGAAATTGTCAATTATCCCTAGTGGGAACGTTACAGGGAGTCTAGTTAAGGTTCAAAATGCTGAAAACAGCTTGATATTGCGTCACCGGGATGCAAAGATATGAGGTTTTTATTAAAAACGTGTATCCCTTAGGTAGATTTCGTCTATGTATCAGTACTATTGACTGTAAAGAGTTTCTGGAATATCAGAAGTACTATGCGAGCTAGGCGCACGGGCGAGGTGTCAAAAGACGCGTCTCCGCGCGGGCTAGTCAACTATTTGTGTTCCTGGAATAATCCCGAAGAAAAATCGGGAATTATCCTGAAAAAACTGATTTTATGACCAAAAAGTATGTAAAAACACCGAATAACACCACCGAAACGGGACTCGACTTCGCGGAACGCGCACGGGAGTACAGGTAAGGCAGGTAAGTATCGGATTAAATTATTAAAAACCAGGAATAGACTGAAAATTTTGAATAAAATTTAAAATAGTGCTTTCTAAAGGGAGTTTTTTGAAAATTTTTACAAGTCAATAAACGAAAAAGTGTTTTTCGCGAAATTGTCAATTATCCCTAGTGGGAACGTTACAGGGAGTCTAGTTTAGGTTTAAAATGCTGAAAACAGCTTGATATTGCGTCACCGGGATGCAAAGATATGAGGTTTTTATCAAAAACGTGTATCCCTTAGGTAGATTTCGTCTATGTATCAGTACTATTGACTGTAAAGAGTTTCTGGAATATCAGAAGTACTATGCGAGCTAGGCGCACGGGCGAGGTGTCAAAAGACGCGTCTCCGCGCGGGCTAGTCAACTATTTGTGTTCCTGGAATAATCCCGAAGAAAAATCGGGAATTATCCTGAAAAAACTGATTTTATGACCAAAAAGTATGTAAAAACACCGAATAACACCACCGAAACGGGACTCGACTTCGCGGAACGCGCACGGGAGTACAGGTAAGGCAGGTAAGTATCGGATTAAATTATTAAAAACCAGGAATAGACTGAAAATTTTGAATAAAATTTAAAATAGTGCTTTCTAAAGGGAGTTTTTTGAAAATTTTTACAAGTCAATAAACGAAAAAGTGTTTTTCGCGAAATTGTCAATTATCCCTAGTGGGAACGTTACAGGGAGTCTAGTTTAGGTTTAAAATGCTGAAAACAGCTTGATATTGCGTCACCGGGATGCAAAGATATGAGGTTTTTATCAAAAACGTGTATCCCTTAGGTAGATTTCGTCTATGTATCAGTACTATTGACTGTAAAGAGTTTCTGGAATATCAGAAGTACTATGCGAGCTAGGCGCACGGGCGAGGTGTCAAAAGACGCGTCTCCGCGCGGGCTAGTCAACTATTTGTGTTCCTGGAATAATCCCGAAGAAAAATCGGGAATTATCCTGAAAAAACTGATTTTATGACCAAAAAGTATGTAAAAACACCGAATAACACCACCGAAACGGGACTCGACTTCGCGGAACGCGCACGGGAGTACAGGTAAGGCAGGTAAGTATCGGATTAAATTATTAAAAACCAGGAATAGACTGAAAATTTTGAATAAAATTTAAAATAGTGCTTTCTAAAGGGAGTTTTTTGAAAATTTTTACAAGTCAATAAACGAAAAAGTGTTTTTCGCGAAATTGTCAATTATCCCTAGTGGGAACGTTACAGGGAGTCTAGTTTAGGTTTAAAATGCTGAAAACAGCTTGATATTGCGTCACCGGGATGCAAAGATATGAGGTTTTTATCAAAAACGTGTATCCCTTAGGTAGATTTCGTCTATGTATCAGTACTATTGACTGTAAAGAGTTTCTGGAATATCAGAAGTACTATGCGAGCTAGGCGCACGGGCGAGGTGTCAAAAGACGCGTCTCCGCGCGGGCTAGTCAACTATTTGTGTTCCTGGAATAATCCCGAAGAAAAATCGGGAATTATCCTGAAAAAACTGATTTTATGACCAAAAAGTATGTAAAAACACCGAATAACACCACCGAAACGGGACTCGACTTCGCGGAACGCGCACGGGAGTACAGGTAAGGCAGGTAAGTATCGGATTAAATTATTAAAAACCAGGAATAGACTGAAAATTTTGAATAAAATTTAAAATAGTGCTTTCTAAAGGGAGTTTTTTGAAAATTTTTACAAGTCAATAAACGAAAAAGTGTTTTTCGCGAAATTGTCAATTATCCCTAGTGGGAACGTTACAGGGAGTCTAGTTTAGGTTTAAAATGCTGAAAACAGCTTGATATTGCGTCACCGGGATGCAAAGATATGAGTGGTTTTTTTTTTTTTTTTTTTTTTTTTTTTTTTTTTTTTTTTTTTTTTTTTTAATTGTGCTTTTCCCCGTTCATGGGTACAACGGGATCTTGGTATTCTAATATGCTCATTCAGTCCAGTTCTCGCATTTATTCCTCTCGCACTTTCATGCTTCATACTGTATCTTTCTATCGCTCATCCTTGCATTCTTAGCCGGGTGGGAGTCCCGCTATTCTATCTAACTAACTATCTTATGTAACTTTAGCTTTTATTATCTTTATTCAGGGATATTCAGTACACAGGTTACTTTTATTGGTATTTGCATAATGTTTACATTCTTAATCTTATATCTATTTTATAACTATATTTCTAGATGCTAATTTTTTACATACATAATAACAGAACTTATGTTATTCCGGTTATTCGTATTGTTTACAGACATTATTTCTTATTTCTATATTATATTTAAACATGTATTTTCTTATTCTATTACATACTATTTTAATTTCTAAACTTATTTATCATATTTCTATTATTTCTATGGTTGTACATATCTATTATCAGCACAAGATTATTCTACAAAAACAAAATTTTGTTGCCATTTAGCTGTTTAAGCAATGTAATTTCTCTTTCTTTTAAATGATAATTTTATACATACTTAATAACAAAACTTATGATATACCGGTTATTCGTATCTTGTTTGTAGACAGTATTTTCTTATTTCTATATTATATTTATACATGTGCTTACTTATTCTATTGCTTTTTACTTATTCTAATTACTAACACTATCTAGCATATTTTCTAACTTTTTTAGGTTTACATGTCTATTATTATTGTAAGCTTATAATATAATACTTGTTAATACGATGTAAGTTTCAGTTTGCTGTATATTATATTACCTATTTACGACAAGGTTTGGACCAGCTTGATTATTAACATTTGTCACTCCTTTAATAATTCTAAAGTGCCCATATATACATGTTCGTGTTTCGTTTTTGTGTGTGTGTTTTACTATATTTCTTTTATATACAGGTGATTTGTCGCAATAATATATATATATACTTAGATATAACATATTTATTGTTTTTTCTTGATCTAAGGTTTTACTTTCTTTATTATTTTAGGGGTTGTGTAAGGTTCGTGTTTGATGATATGTGTGTGTTTTTGATATATAAGTATATATTTACTATATATTATGAATATCTGTGTTTGTGTATGTTTACTGGTTTCCATGTCTGTGTTCATTTCGTAGCTGTGATCCACTTTTGTCACGTACTGCCAGTTGGTGTTACTGTTTTGGTGTGTTCCTGTGTGTGTTCCTGTGTGTGTTCCTGTGTGTGTTCCTGTGTGTGTTGTGTGTGTTACGTGCACCCTAGGGAGATGTTCATGCGTATGCCGTTGTCGTCCGAGCCAGGTAGTCCCATTTCTTTCGGACCGGGCACTCCACGCTGAAAGCGTTGTGGTCGGTCTTCCTGAGCCCAGAGTGCGAGCAGTTGCAGCACTGCGGTTCGTTACCGGCGATGTGCTCGAGGCACTTTTCGCGCAGATGCGGCCCTCCACAGTGACTGCACCTGTCCGCACCCTCGGTACAAAATTTACGGCCATGCCCAAATGCCAGGCATTTCGTGCATTGGATGAGCGGTGACTGGTCCTCCACCCTGACCCTTTGCAGGTCAAGGTAGAGGGCCCCAGCCTCCGTCATCCTCTGCCACACCTTGGGCCTGACTTGGACGACAACGTGCGAGGTCTTGGGGTTTCTTGTCCTTTTCTTATATTTGATGGTCATTTCCCTTTCTTCTTGTACCAGGTCCCTGAATATATTCTCATTCTGGGCGTAGAGCGCCTTTACCACCTCGTCGTCGTCACTATCCAAAAGGACGTCTTTCAGGACGACGAGTGGGTTTTTATTCGTCATGGGCTCTACTATAAGCCCCTTGCCTCGGCTCTCGATCATATCCTTCACTCTCCTGAGTTCGTTCTCTGAATCGCACCCCAGTATCACCGTCTGGTTCTTGGCCTTACGGACTTTATTAATCTTAAGGCCAGTTCCCCTGGCGTCGACCGCCTCCTTCACCCTAGCGAGCACCTCGTCGGCAGTCTCCAGACTGACTTCCGAGGTGACCGCCATCGAGTGAAGTGCCGGCCGACGCCCGGGTTTGGCTGCCGTCACGTCGGCGTATGAGTGTGGGGTGGCTTTTTGCCCGCATGCTTCCCTGATGACCTCCTTAATGCTTTCTATACTGGCGGCGACTCCGCCGACAACGCCACCGACTTGATCCTCGAGGGCGGCCGCGGCATGGCCCACGATCTTCACTCCGTCTATCGTGTGGTTTATGCCCGCCTGCACTGTTTTAACCTTCTCGCTGACCTCTTCGATCCTGTCGATGACCTTGTCGACGACGTCGGCACCACCTTCGTCATATAGGTAGGCCGTGTTTTTAAAACCTTCCGACATTTTTTCTTCAAGCTCGTTGAGCCGCGTGTTAATATTGGCCTCAACCTTTTCGAGCCTTTCTAATATTTCCTGCGGTGTTTCAGGCGTAGTGGAGTTTGTCGGAACTATTTTGGGCGCTGTTTCCAGGGCCTTTACCCGCCCACTCAGTTCGAAGAGGATCCGTAGGCACTTGTCTGACTGAGTCTCCAGGAAGCTTTTGATGTCCCTCCTCATCTGAGGGTATTCTTTGACCCTAGATGGAATATCCTCAAAGGTCTTCATAACTTCCTGGAGAAGTCTGTCGTTTGTTAGTTCGGCATAGGTGTTTGTCTGCCTTTTGTACGCTTCCATGATATCTATGGATCTCCTCTTCCGTTCCGGTCTGCGGATAAAGGTCCTGGCGGCGTCCTGCGCCTGCCCAGGCGGGCCCGCGGGGCTGAGAGTGGTGGCGCGCGCGACCGCGCCAGAGGCTACCGCCGACGATGACAGTGGTGTTTCGGCTGTTTCCGCTAAAGTGCCTTGAACAGCGTCCTTTCTGCCGAACTTCAGCGACAACCCCCTCGGCGCCTCGCGCGCACCAGAGGGACCCTCATTTCCCATGTGGTCAGGCGACGGAGACTCTTGTGGTCTACTGGTTCCAGCTGCTGGTCCCCTCCCTTGTACTGGGGTGCGAATTCCGAAAACCATTTTGTATGTTAGGGTTCCGTCTGGCTGTACCCACTATGTTGTGTTGTGTGGCTGTGTGTATAGGGCACAGCGAACGGGGAAAGTTGTCAAGTGTTGTAAAAATATAATAAATATTTATATTCTGTCTTTTGTCAAGTCTGTCCCTGTATATGGGGGTGTGTCTAAAATAATTTGTAAAAATAATATAAAATATAAAAATAATATTGTGATTATGTCCAGTGACTTCCTAATGCATCAGCAGGGGCCTCGCCCAGTATGCACTACAGCACCGGAAGAATATATGTATATATAAATATTATAATTTTTATAAGAGGGAGGGTGTTATTCCGTGATCTTATCGCGGCCAAACGAAGGGTCTCCTTCTCCCGATTTCGGAGAGCCCAAACTCGGTAGGTCTGTGACCTCTGGTTGCGGAGTTAGGTCCCGGGGGGGTGAGGTAGTCTGAAGGGTTTGATGGGGGGGGGGAAGGGGGGTCAGATAAAATGTATATATATATAGAGGGATAGAAGGATGATTTGGTCTATGAAAGTTTTATGTGATTGGGGTCTATAACGGAGGGGGTCAAAAAGGGGGGGGGGGGTCTTATCCCAATCTATGTACTATTTGGGAGGGGGGTTATAGGGGGGGGGAAAATTTCGTCAGAAATTAGAAATTCCCAGCCGTTTTCGAGATATCTGGATTTTAGGGAATTTTACGGGATACGGTCTGGGTTTATGTAAATAATTTAGTGTAATGATACAAATGTAATGTGATGATATTAATGTAATGATATTAATGTAATGCTATTAATGTAATAAATATATTAGGATGTAAATTAATGTAGATTAATGTAAATTAATGAGGACAGAAGTAAATATAATGTAAATAAATAAATGTGAGTGCGGGCTGTAGTCAACTATGGGAGACGTGCACGGGCAGCCTCAGGGGGGAGGGGGGATCGGGTATGGCTCGGCCCGATGACGTACTAACGCCAGCAGGTCACGCCACTCGACACCGCCAACTTCCCCAGACAACTTTGACCCTTAACTTACTAGCAATAAGGTTGAGAATCTTATCAATGAGAATACGAATAACCAGTTAAGATGACGAAACTGTGGGGAGAATTACGCGATTTACCCCGAGCTTTTTCTAGGGACGTCGCAGGAGGATGGGACAAAGTGTATAAGCAGCCCGACTAGGGAAAACTGTGTGTCCAGCTGTAATTTTCCCTCTACGACTCCCGGTTGCGCAGATATACGTATTTCCCACACAGCCTGCAAACAGGTAAAATCGGGGAAAAAGCCACGACCTTAAAGTGGCTATATCTCCAGAACTACTGATCGGATTCTCCTGGAACTTTCTATAAGCAATAGCTGCTGACTGCAGGCTGCTATTCCGATCAGTAGTTCCTCGATAATACCACTGTAGTACACAAATCCTAAATCTATCTACGATCGGAAACAATATGTTTTGCGGCCGGAAATCTTATGGCTATAGACTAAATACTAGTTAATTTCTACGTTTATTGTCCAAAAATTTTTCTTTTTACAGAATACTGTTAAGGGACGTCCTAGCTATCCTCTCACAAAATTTCACTGTGGGTCGTCACTGAAGATTTTCTTTTTTCGCGGTCGGAAAATTATTTAAACTTTTTCGCGACCGCATTTAAGTTTGTATTGGTGATAGTCTGGTTTCCCTAAGGTGGAAATTGGGTTTGAAGGTACCTTCAGGATCTGCTCCTCGTGCTTCTTCTCGGGAAGTTGTCAGCTGTCCTGGATGAAGGTCGGGGGTAGCTTTATACCCCTATGAAGGGACGTCGTCTTGCTGACCACTAATTTTCCTTGTATTTCCGCGCGCCTGCGCGGAAAAAATCTGGAAATTTCCAGGATCGTGGGGCTCGAGGAGGATGTGCAGATGATTAATTTTAATCACTGTGTCGCCGCTTTGGTTTAAAAGTTATTTCACTTTTTGTGGGACGCGTTCCCGAACTGTCACTTTTTTGGTGATATCTTCCACCTGCGTGCACTGATCACAAAAATTTTTTCACTACCGTGACGGCCTCGCAATTCCGCGTGTTTTGATATGCAACACTTGTATTTTTGAACACTTTTTACCACTTTTGCGATTTTTAAACTGCGGAGCGCGGTGTTTTCGTGGCGTTCGGGGCGGCGGTTGGAGCCAGACTAGATATGAGTGGTTAGGTTAGGTTAGGTTAGGTTAGGTTAGGTTAGGTTAGGTTAGGTTAGGTTAGGTTAGGTTAGGTTAGGTTAGGTTAGGTTAGGTTAGGTTAGGTTAGGTTAGGTTAGGTTAGGTTAGGTTTTTTTTTTTTTTTTTTTTTTTTTTTTTTTTTTTTGTTTTGGCAGGAGTGGGAAATCCTCATGGACGCCCAAGCTGCCTCACTAGTGAGCCAGTCTGGGCAGTGCCGGACTCTTACCGTCTAAAACCACACTCCTGCCTTACATGTGTCACCTCTGACATTATCAGAGCCCTTTTTCAGCTACTTCCTTTGAGTGCTGTTACATGTCAGTCTTGGGTCTCTTTGCTTAAATCTATCCTTACGACTATACAGACATTTACATTTTGTACATCCTTATATCTATAATAAATACGTCTTAACTCTAAGTTGCTTATATTATAATTCTATCCTAATAATCGACATACCTTTTTATCATGTTTTACTTAGTTTATGGGTTGTAATTTTCAGACATTTTCAACGGTTTTTTGTTTGCTACTGTTACATATTCTCCTTACAATATGAATCCTAAGCATTGTTTCGTTTACTTATTCCTAGTTGTTGTTTTGGTTGCTATTTTTGTGCAAAACCCTATAAACAGATCTCTGGTATTCTTGCTCGTTATTAAAATATTAAAGTTCGCCGCTTTTACCTCCACACCTAGCTCCTGTTCAACCTCGTACCTCTCTAGACCGTAAACGGGGCAGTCAGTCAAAATGTGAAACACAGTCTCGTCTTCGTCAGGGTCGCATATGCACGATGGGCTCTCCTTACACCTGAACCTGTTCAGGTATTCGGAGAACCCACCGTGCCCCGTCAATATTTGGGTTAGTAGTCCAGTCAGTTTCAGCGATTTAATCTGGCTGTACGCTTGGATGGCATCTGGAAAAAATGCTTTGGTAACGCCGGCTGTGTCCTCAGATCGGTATCTCCGATTCCATTCGTCAAGCGTGTCCGCACGGATCTGCCGCTTGACGAATGAAATCGGGCATTGGTCATAGTCCGGCCTTGTTTTCATGGTGAGGGCGGCGTCCTTAGCCAGCTGGTCTGCTCTCTCATTACCTTCCAGTCCCGCATGGGCCTTGATCCAAAAAAGTTCGACTTTTTTGGATCGTTCCCTGCACTGGCGCAGGTTTTCCCGGGCTTCTACTGCGAGGGGGTGGAGAGAGCGATGGTTGGTGACCGCTTCCAATGACGATTTGGAGTCGCTGTAGATACCGAAGCTGTGGTTTTGACTGCGCAATATGTCCCTCGTGGCCTTGCATATAGCCAGCAGTTCCGCCTGGAAGACGGTGCAGTGGGACGACAGCTTGAGTTTTTGGGTTTTGGTTTCAGCATCATTGCTCCAGTAAGATAATGATGCTCCAACCTTGCCCTCAACCTTGCTGCCGTCCGTATATATACGCACTGCTTGAGTGCAGTGGTTCGTATGTTGCTCCTGGTCTGCCAGGCATATGAACTGCAAGCTTATATGTTTGGCTGGGTGGGGAGTTTTATCGAACGCGGTGCGTCGCTCGATCTCCTTATCTCCTAGTGCTGGCCGAGGTACCCCCCTCCTTGCCTCATACAGGGCTGCTGCTTCTTGTATACGGAGGTCAAGGGGTAGTATCCCAGCCAGCACCAGTGCCGAGTTCAAGGAGACTGTGCGGTAGGATTTACACAGTTTCTGTGCAAATCCCCTTTGGACCGCGTTCAATTGCTTCCGCACCATCAGCTTTTTAGTTGCCGGTGCCCACGCGCTTGCTGCGTACATGATGGTCGGTTCGACCACTGCCGTATAGATGGTGCGTATGACGTCCGGATTGAGTCCCCAGCTGACCCTGGCTGCCCTCGACAACTGCTTGTACAGGTTTAATGCCCTCTTGCATACATTAGATGCGTGGGCATTAAACGTCAGCTTGTCATCGATGGTCAGCCCCAGGACTTTGATTTCCCGCGACATACCAATGCCGACCCCGCCCATGCTCAACAGTGGGGTGCCATGCTTAAGTTTCCGCGTGATGACCATTGCGTTCGTCTTTTGCGGTGCGAAGCTTAACTTATTTCTGACTCCCCACTGATGAACATACTCGAGAGCGTCATTGGCACGTCGCTGGACCTCCATCGCTGAGTCCCCATCGAACACCAAAACTACATCATCGGCGAAGGCCTGGCAGTAGTCTCCCCTTTGTACCAGGCCTTTCAATAGGGGATCAAGTAGGAGATTCCAAAGAATCGGGCCCCCTATCGATCCTTGGACACAGCCTTTGTTAGTTGCCCTGGTGACCTCCTGGCCTGCGTATCTCACCCTGACCTTCCTGTGTTCCAGGTAGCTGTCCATCATACGTCTGACATTTACCGGACATCCCGTTTTCGCCAGCCCGGTTTTTATAGCCGGCCACCATGCACTGTCAAAGGCTCCCTCTATGTCTAGCGATATCATAACGATGAGTTTCTTCTCATTTAATTTGTTGCGAATGAATTCAAGCAGGTCATAGAGGGAGTCTTCGGTGCTTTTCTGTGGCATAAACCCATACTGGCGGGTACTAAGTCCGGGTATGATGTGCCATTTAATCCTCCCTATCAGCATTTTTTCCAGGACTTTTCCCATCACTGGCAACAGTCCTATTGGCCTATATGATTTAGGAGCCGTATAGCTCTCCTTCCCGGGTTTCCGCAGGATGACTATCGTCGCTTCCTTCCAGATCCTCGGGAAGTAGCCCAGCTCTAGGCATTTGTTTGCCAGTGATAGGAAGAGCCCCGGATCGCGACTTATTGCTTGCTGGCAAATATCGGCCGTGAGGCCATCTGCCCCGGGGGCTTTTTTGGGGTTGAAGCTGCGTATGGCTACGCTTAGCTCTTCTTGAGTAAACTGAGGGTCATGTTCTTCATCATGACCTGTCTCATTTACTTTTTCGGCTAGCGTCCTGATACGTCTATGTTCCTCGTTGTCATCTTCCCTCTTGTCCTCGGGGTAGAATGTTTCCGCCAGCAATGTAGCAGATTGTAGGTGGTTTAATGTTCTACCTTCCTTGGTCAGAGGCAGATCCTCCTGCCTTTTAGTGGTCCTACCTATTACCCTATAGATACCCTCCCAGAGTCCCTCTTTATCCTGTTTTTCACAGAAGCTTTTCCAGCTTTCTGTTTGGGCCACTCTTTCCGCTTGCTCATATTTTTCTTTGCTTTGCAGGTACTCCCCGACGACTTTCAACCTCCGGATCGGCGCTGCACAGCGGATTCTGCGCTTCCTAGTGGCGACCTCCTTTTTCATCACGGCGAGCTCATCAGTCCACCAAGGTAATTTTATTTTATTTTTTGCTTTTAATTTTGGAATGTTTGTATTGCATGCTTCTACTATTATGTTATTGTATGACTCTATTTTAATTTCTAATTCTATTTTGTTATTAATTTTTTCAATTTCAGTTTTATTTATTTTCTTGTCATCTAGCAACTGGTCCATTTTCACACGAAATTGGTCCCATTTTGCTTTTTTGCTGTTAAATATTCTAGTTGTTCTGCTTACGTCTAGTCCTCTTGCCCTTTGCAGTTTAATTTTGAAGAGAATGGTGTTGTGGTCAGAGCTCGTCATGCTTTCGTCCACTCTCCAGTCTTCGACCAGGTCGAGCAGATCCGCCGTACATGCCGTGATGTCCACAAAGCTGGTGTACAGTGAGGTTCCCCTCACAGTGTGGAACGTTGGTGTGTCGCCTATATTGAGCACCTGCAATCCCATCTCCTCTAGGGCACCGGCCATTTCGATCCCCCTTCGATCGATTTTGCAGCTACCCCACCAAGAGCTTTTGGCATTTGCATCTCCACCCAAGATGATTCTCTGGCCGAAACTTCTCTCTACCTTTGTAAGCTGCTCCAGGTATGGCCCTATCGGTGTTGGTTCCGGTTCGAGGTAGAATGAGACCACCGCGACTTCCCAGGCGCTTGTCTTCATCTTCACCACTGTGATGTTGGGCGTGGTGAGGCTCGGACACTGCACAACGTCTATATCACCATCAAAGACCGCGATTGCAGCCTTGATGACGCCCTCTTCATTGCCGGTATGCTGGTATATTCTAGCGCCGCGGTAGTCTTTCATTCTACCCAAACTTCCGATGTACGGTTCCTGGAGCAGTGCGAAAGCCACCCCCTTTTTGTGGGCCTCAAGCATAATCTCATTTGTGGCCAGAGCCTTCCTCTGGAGATTTGCTTGTGCCACGAGGTATGGTCTATTTTGGGAGACAGAGTTTTCACTTGGGACCACCTTAGCAATATGCCACTCTTGATCGGGCTATCGCATCCCATTTTGCCCTGACGGGGCATTCCTGACTAAACGCATTGTGACCAGTCTTTTCTATTTTTGATCGCACACAGTTGCAACATGACGGGGCCGCACCCTCAAGCCGGTCGGGGCACTCTGCTTTCATGTGAGGTCCCCCACAATGGCTGCACTTTGCCTGGGTTTCCTGGCAAAAACGCCTACCGTGCCCATAACCCAGACAGAGCGAGCACTGTACTATCGGAGACTGGTCAGTCACTCTTATCCTCTGCAGGTCAATGAGGACCGACTCAGCCTCTGTCAGCCTCTGCCACAATTTGGGGGACACCCTCATTACGATGTGATTCGTGTGGGGGTTCCTGGTGCGTTTTTTATAGGCTATTTCTAACCTATTTTGTTGTTCACTCAAGTTCGTGAACATCCTCTTATTCTGGTTTTTCAACGCCATTATGACATCCCCATCACTGTTGCAACTGAGCACGTCTTTCAGGATAACGAGGGGGTCTCTGTTCTGGATATTCTCCACGTTCAGACATTCACTGGATTCTATTATCCTCTTTTTTACTCGCTCTCTTTCCTCGTCAGTTTTGCAGCCGACTATTATTTTGCGGTCTTTGGCTTTTCTGACCTTCTCTACCGCGAGTTCTCCCTCCTTTGCGTTAACGGCTTTCCTAATTTTGTTAATGACCTCTTCTCCTGTTTCCTGTTCATCCTTCGCGGTCACTATGAAGGAGTGTAGAGCTGTCTGCACCGGGAGCCGCTTCCCAATAGAGGTAGCGGCTACACCAGCGTAGGATCGCTTTTCCAATCTTTTTATGTGCTCTTTTAGCTGCCCCATGCTCTCGGTATTTTCCTTTATGAGGTCAGCATGCTCCTTCAGTTGCCCGATGAGGTCTGTGATCTCTTTATTTCCTTCTTCCTTTCTTTCTGTTTCTCTTCTCTGCACCACTTCCTGTTCCTTCTGTGTATCTACTACTGATTTTTTGCTCTTCCCTTTTTCGGCCTCTGCTTCCTTAACGAGCTGGAAAAGTCTCTCCAGCGCATTGATGACCTCCGTCTTAATCTCCGTCTTGGTATTACGGGAATTGCCCATGTGCATTTTTCCTTTCAGGAGGCAGGCTCGTGCCTCAGAGATCCTGTTTGCAAATTTAGGCGTTTTGTCGATAGGAGAAACACCGCCCGACTCCGTCAATATTCCCTGCGTGGCGCTTTTTTCCTCTTGGGAGTTTAAAAATGTTAATTTTAACGCTTTGTCTGCCAACAGAGAAGAAGACGAAGACGAAGATGATGCTGACGAGGCTTCCTGGAGACTGGTCTGAGCTTTCTTCTGAGCCAGAACCTCTGGCCTTCCAGCCTCAAAGTCTCCGATGGTTTTCTTAACCACTGAGGGCAGTTTGGGTCCCTCTTTCGGTGGTGTGACTCTCGTGAAAGTCTTGTTTCCCACCGATGACATGGCGGGGTCGTCACTGTCCCTGATTTCTTTTGACGGCGTTCTGTACATGTCTGTTGTCGCAAAATCGAGCAAGGATAGTAAGTTAAATTAAATTTATGACACAGTATAAATTGTATAAAATTTTTTGAAAATAAAATAAAATAAAATTGAATATGAATTTTTTTAGAAGATAAAATTGTTTAAATAAGTGTTATTGAATGTCAGTCGAATTAATTTAAAATTTTAGATTTCCACTTTGTAAAGGAGTAGAATTTAGTGTAAGTCTGTTTAATTGCAATAAATTAAGTCAAATAAGATATAGTTCTTAAAATAAGTCAAATTACTTTTATGTTTAAAAATCCCACTTTGTAAAGAAGTGGGAGTCAGTGTAAATTTGTATAAATATGGTTAAACAGATTAAATTGTATAAGGATATAATTAAAAGTCAGATTGGTTTTATATTTGAAATTTCCACTTTGTAAAGAAGTGGTAAGTATAGGTTTCTATAATTATTGTAAAGAAAGAAAGCTGTAAGGTAAAAGTAAGAATGAAGATATTTTGATGTCCGGTCAATTTTATTTGTATCTAAAAATTTAGATTGGTCAGGTTGAGTTAAACCCTTTAAGGTTTAGTCACTTCACGTCCGTCTGTATTGGCCAGGAGAGTATGACGACGTTTAAGTAAATTTGCAGTAAAAAATTTCACTAAAGAGAGCGTGTTGCAGTAACAGAAGGTCGCTCTATTTAATGTGTCAGTTCCTAAAACACTTCGTATGCACAGTATATGCCGCTACACTCCACCGAGACCAATATGGGGAATAAAGGTTTATTGGAAAAGTTTTATTAAAGTTTTTGTTTTTTCCTTTAAGCTAATTGAAAAGTTGTTTCTTCGGAACCAAAAGGGAGATCTTTTCTCACTGATTTCAAAGACCCCAAACTTGGTAGGTCTATGACCTCTGGTTCCGAAGTTAAAGCCCGGGGGGGTGAGATAGCCCTGAAGGGGGGGGGGGGGGGGGGGTAGCCCTGAAGGGGGGTGGGGGGGGGGGGGTAGACCTGAAGGGGGGTAGACCTGAAGGGGGGGGTAGTAAGGAATTTGAGGGTGAGGTCGGAGGGTGGGGGCAGGGAGGGGTTTAAGGGGAGGATGTCAAGGGAGGGGGTCACAGGGGGCTCAAGGATAGCAGGGGTCACAGGAAGAGGGGCCGGAGGGTTAGTATATAAAGGGGCTGTTTAGGTGTTCGTAGATATACTACTACGTAGTTTTCTGATCGTTCGGAAGGGGAATTTTAATTTAAAATGGAGGGGGAGCGTTTTTCCGGGATTTTACAGAAGCCAAGTAAGAGGTCTCCTGCTCCTGATTACGGGGACCCCAAAGTTGGCTGGTCTACGACCTCTGAGTCCAAAGTTGTTGCCCGGGGGGGTGAAAAAACCCGGGGGAGTACAGGGGGGGGGGGTGTCAGTGGTAAGGAGAGGGGTAACTAGGGTTAGCGGGTTTCAGACTGTATAATTTGGTGTACTTAATGTTTTGGGGTCAAAAAGGATGGGGGTCAAAAAGGGGGGTCTAGGGGGCTTATCTTAATATAGGTTCCAGGCGGGAGGGGGGGTACTAGGGGGGGGGGGAAAATTCACTTAGTTTTTTGATATTCCCAGCCGTTTCCGAGATATTTTGATTTTAAGGGCGGGAATTTTTCGGGATGAATTTGGATGATATAAATATTAAAGTAGCTGTAAATAAAAGTAGTTAATAATATAGTGTAAACGAATATAAGTTAATGTAAATTCAGTAAATGTGGATAAATGTGGATAAATGTAAATAAATGTAAATAAATGTAAATAAATGTAGATAAATGTAGGTTAATGTAAGGTAATGATAATTTATAATCACAATGATAACGATAATTGTGTGTCTGGTGCGAGTAGTAATGAGGGGGGGGGGGGGGGGGGGGTGTAGCAATTTCAGGGGGGGGGGGGGATTTGTCTTGAATGTAGCGGGTGACGTATGCACACTGGTACCACGATCCACAGCGAAGTCTATGGAGGGGGTAGCGGTTATTTTATTTTATTTCTAATTTATTTTAAAAAAGGGGGGGGGGTTCGAAGGGGGTGGCCAGGAAAAGTGCTGCAGCATATACTATACTTCGTATAGGATATGCAGGGTGGCGTTAAAAACGGGCTAAGTGGCTCCGTTCCCGAGTTATGAGCGTTTCAAGGGTTTTCAACGTCCCGGGTTTGATTCCCGGTTAGTGAGCAGTAGTTTTTCAACGTTATCTTCGGTTCTATCCGTGCTAGGCGGTCGGGCGAGGTGTCAAATGACTCGTCTCCACGCGGGCCAGCGTTTTATGGAATTTGCTCAGCGCTAAATCTGAAAGCTTTTTTAGCCTGAAAACTTGGAATATTGGCTACAGAACGGGACTCGAGCTCACGGAACACGCGCAAGAATGCCTGTAAGTCTGGTAAGTATAAATAATTTATTGTAAGTATTAAAATAAACTCTGATAAATAAACAACAAACAAAGTTTTGACTTTTCCAGAAGTTTCTTGAATTTTTAGAACTATCTGATATTGCAAAGACTGGTTTTTGACATTAGATAGTTTTGAAAACAGTCTGAAAATACAGTATTATACTAAGGCACCAAGTACTTATAGCTAAGGATTAAAATTATGCATTGATTTAAAAATACAATAACAATATAATCAAAAGTGGGTAAAAACTAGGGAGAGTAGGTAAATGTGGGGAGAATCTCGTAACTTTACCCCGAGCTTTTTTCCGGGACGTCACAGAGGGATGGGGTAAATTGTGTAGGTTGCCCGTCCCTGAGAAAATATGTGTTGTTTAATTATTTTCCCCCTAGGACATCCCGTTTCAGACCTATAGCCGTTCCCGTACACTTGTAAACAAGTAAGAATCGGGGAGAGATCCGCGACCTAGAAACCAGCTATAACTCAGAAACCAGTCAATAGATTTTCCTGGAAATTTATATACAGTATCCTAGTAAGGCAACAAGTGCTTATTGCTGGAATTTTTCCCAAATTTTTGGGGTTGAGGTAACCAACCCCCAGTTTTTATTTTTAAAACTTCAGGAATTAATAACTAAATAACTATACGTCCGAATCGGTCCAAATTTAAAATACGTATAGAATGTTTTATACTAAATTTTTAGAGTCCTCAAAAAATATATGTCACTGCTTTCGATTCCCGGGAAATAAATATTGAATTTTGATGAAATTTTGAACTTAACTTTTGCAGGTGTTCCAGGAAGATTTTCTTTGGTGTCAAATAGCCTCCCGGCTCCCCGTCTGTGTCGCTTTCGGGAATTACTCTTTATTCCAGTTAAATCCCTCGGGATCTCTGTCCATGTGCCACGCGGTTGTGGGTTTTTCTTCGATATCTCCAGAACCACCGCTCGGAAAATTCCAAATTTGGTGTCAAAAGATAGGTCTCCCCGCGGCGCACCCGGCTACAGTCGCCGATTCTTGAGTCTTCACTCAAAATCGAGCAGCGTTGAGCTGTAAAGGCTCAACGAAACGGTTTTTCACTTATAACTTTCTCAATTTTCCACTTTTCACAAACTTTCTTTCACATACGCGTGCGTCTCAGCAGCGCGCTTCTAACGATATATCACACTTGTACTTTTACGCGAAAAAACCGATTTTTAGGATTTTTTATGCGCGGAGCGACTTAAAACTGATCTGCTCGCGGCGGGGGGTGCCGGCGGACTGGTTAGGTTAGGTTAGGTTTTTTTTTTTTTTTTTTTTTTTTTTTTTTTGTTTTGGCAGGAGTGGGAAATCCTCATGGACGCCCAGACTGTCTCACTGATGAGGCAGTCTGGGCAGTGCCGGACTCTTACCGGCTAAAACCCACTCCTGCCTTTCCAAGTGTCCCCCTGACTTAGTCAGAGACCTTTTTTAGGTTATAAATGATCTATGTGCCTTTTAATTTATTTTAATTATACTATTTTAAGATAAGGTTATTTATTTATTTAATTTCTTATTTGTAGAATTTATGTTTCGTTTTAGGTTTAGTTAACTGTTTATAAAATCTGTATTTGTTGTATGCTTTGTCTGTATATAAATGTATATATGAAAAGCATATATTTAAGTTTCTTTATTTCTTTTAATCACTCTACTTGCTATAGCTATGCAGTAATCCATTAACATTTTCCTATTTTTCCTATTTCTCATCATTTCCCCAATGTTATTCCTATTAAGCTCTATCTCTAATTTCATTTCCACTTCTAGTCGCTCAGCTCCGAAGGCAGGACATTCTGTCAAAATGTGTGGAACTGTTTCCAGCGCATCCGGCTCACAGATGCACGATGGGCTCCCCTTGCACTTAAAACGATGCAGATATTCGGAGAACCCACCGTGCCCAGTCAGGATCTGTGTTAGCACTCCGGTTGGCTTCACTTTTCTCACTATTCTGTAGGCTGTCATCACATCTGGGAGGAACATTTTAGTGACGGAGGCTGTTTCGCCGTTTTTGTATCTCCGGTTCCATTCGTCGAGCGACCCCATACGGATCTGCCGCTTGACGAATGAAACCGGGCAGAGGTCATAGTCCGGCTTCCTTTTTGATCGGAGTGCAGCTTCTTTCGCAAGGTGGTCCGCGCGTTCGTTGCCCCGCAGTCCAGCGTGAGCCTTTACCCAGAACAAGGAAACATCTTTGCTCTGGGATAAAGCCGTGCCCACATTTGCTCTCGCCTCCACCGCCAAGGCGTGGAGGGAACCTTGGTTTGTGACTGTTTGAAGTGCAGCCATTGAGTCACTATAGATTCCAAAGGTTCCCTCTTTGCGCTTGAGGATTTCCCTCGTGGCTACGCATATGGCCAGGAGTTCCGCCTGGTAGACCGTGCAACACGACGGCAAGCTAAGCTTCGAGGACCTGATCTCAGCCTCACCGTCCCACAGTGACAGTGCTGCCCCGACCCTGCCCTCGATCCTGCTGCCGTCGGTGAAGATCCTGACCGCCTGGTTATTGTGGGTGTCCACTAGGGACTGGTCTTCCAGACTCATGAACGCCATGGCCACATGCTTCGCCGGATGAGGAGTCTCCGCAAACGCCACCACACGCTCCACCTCCCTGCCCGCAAGGGCTGGCTGGGGTACTCCTCTCTTTGCCTCATACAGTGCGGCTGCTTCCTGTATTCGGAGGTCGAGTGGCAGTATCCCAGCCAGCACCAGGGACGCGTTCAGTGAAACGGTGCGGTAGGATTTGCAGAGCTTTTGGGCAAATCCTCGCTGAACTGCGTTGAGCATTTTTTGCACCCCTATCTTCTTGGTTGCCGGCGCCCAAGCACTTGCCGCGTACATCACCACCGGCTCCACCGCCGCCGTGTAGATGCTCCGTATGACCTCCGGGTGCAGACCCCAGCTCACTTTGGCCGCTCTAGCTAGCTGCTTGTAAACATTTGCAGCTTTTCTGCAAACGTTAGCGGCATGGGTGTTGAAAGTGAGCTGGTGGTCTATTGTGAGCCCCAGTATTTTTATTTCCTTAGACATGCCAATGTCGACCCCGCCCATGCTCAGGAGTGGGACATCGTACTTTAGCTTCCTGGTTACTACCATCGCACAGGTCTTGTGTGGCGCGAACTTCAGCTTATTTCGGATGCCCCACATCCGAACATACTCGAGGGCGGCATTGGCACGTCTCTGGACCTCCAAACCTGTGTCACCGTGGAACATCATAACCACGTCGTCGGCGAAAGCCTGGCAGTGATCCCCCCGCTCTTCCAGCCCCTTCAGCAGAGGGTCCAACAGCAAGTTCCAGAGGATCGGACCACCTATCGACCCCTGGACGCACCCTTTACTGGTTGTTCTGTGACACTCAGCTCCGGCATACCTAACTCGGACACTCCTATCAGTCAGGTAGCTGTCCAGCATCCTTCTGAGGTTCACCGGGCACCTTTCCTCAGCCAGTCTGGTCCTGATTGCCGGCCACCATGCGCTGTCGAAGGCTCCCTCTATATCAAGCGATACAACAGTGATCAGCTTCTTTTGGTTCAGCTTTGTTTTGATGTGTTGTATCATGGTGTAGAGGGAGTCCTCGGTGCTCTTCTGGGGCATGAAACCAAACTGACGAGTACTCATCCGCGGGATCAGATGCCACTTCAGCCTTGCTACCAGCATCTTCTCTAGGATTTTGCCCAGGACTGATAGGAGGCCGATTGGCCTGTAGGACTTTGGGGTGGTGTAACAGTCCTTTCCCGGCTTTCTGAGTATTACCACTGTAGCCACTTTCCAGGCTCCGGGGAAGTAACCCCGCTCGAGGCACTTGTTGGCCAGCGCAAGAAACATCCCCGGGTCCCAGAAAATGGCTTGGGCACAGATGTCGGCTGTGAGACCATCCGCCCCCGGTGCCTTCTTCGGGTTGAAACTTTCCACCGCGGTCTTTAGCTCCTGAAGTGTAAACGGTGGATCATGGTGTTCATCATGCGTCCACTCGTTTACACGACTGGCCGCTTCTCGTGTCCGACGGTGGTCATCGTTGTCTTCCTCTTTCAGGTCTCCGGGGTAGAAGGTCTCCGCCAGCAGTAGAGCCGAATCCTCACCGTCCAGTGGTACCCCATCCTTTAACAACGGTAAGTCCTCATATCTTTTCGCGGTCCGTCCTATAACCCTGTAGATACCTTCCCAGACTCCTTCCTTGTCCTGTTTTTCACAGAATCCCTTCCAGCTGGAAATCTGTGCCTTTTTTGCCTGACGCTCATAACTTTCTTTTGCCCGCAGGTACTCCTCGACGACCCTCGCTCTCCGGACTGGGGCGGCGCATCGAATGCGGCGTCTCCTGGTGTTGACCTCATTCAGCAATACAGCAAGCTCATTGGACCACCACGGTATCGTAAGAGTGTCGTTGTTTTTAACTTTAGTCAATGTTTCCTCACATGTTTTTGTAATTGCACCTATATATTTATTAAACTTATTTTCTAAATCTTTATTATTGTTAATTTTACTAATTTCTATTAAATTTATATTGGTATCTGCTATTAATTGGGCCAATTTCTTACGAAATTGGCTCCAATTTGCTTTTCTTGTATTGTATAGTCTAGTTGTTCTTTTAATGTTTGTCCCTTTTGATTTTTGAAGATGAATTCCAAAAACGATACCGTTGTGGTCCGAGCTTGTGATGCCTTCCTCAACTCTCCAGTCCTCCACCAGGTCCAGCATGTCCATTGAACAGGCCGTTACGTCAACGATGCTGGTGTATCGCTTGCCACCCCTGATGGTGTCGAAGGTTGGTGCGTTTCCGACGTTGAGCACCTGCAGGCCCATTTCATCTAGCGTGCCCGACATTTCCTCACCCCTGCCATCTGGAGCCAAACTACCCCACCAGGTACTCTTCGCGTTTGCGTCGCCTCCCATTATGATTTTCGTGGGGCCCATTTCCTCACGAATCTGCAGAAGCTGCTCCAGGTATGGTTGTATGGGCTGGTCCGGTTCAAAATAGAAGGAGACTACTGCGATTTCCCAGGCGCTGGTTCGGATCCTCACCACCGAGATGTTATTGGTGGTGAGTTTTGGACACTGTGTGACGTCGAGGTCTTTATCGAAGACGACTACTGCCGCCTTCACAGTTCCACTTCCTTGTTCCGCGCACTGGTAAACTCTCGCTCCCCGGTAGTCTCGCATCCTTTTGACCGCACCTACATATGGCTCCTGGAGCAGTGCAAAGGCGAACTTTCGCTCACTTGCCACTACCATGAGCTCCTGGGTCGCAAGGTTCTTCCTCTGCAGATTCGCTTGGATCACCTGGTAGTTTGAGCAGGCACTAGGGTGAGTTCGGGTCCCATTACCTAAGATCGTGTTTCCTGAAAACGCCGGAGCCACCTTAACAATACGCCACCGACAGGCGCGCCAGGGCGTCCCATTTCACGCGCATTGGGCACTCTCTGTCGAAGGCGTTATGGTCGGTCTTTTCCATTTTTGCCAACAGGCAGTTATGGCACTTCGGCGCTTCTGCTGCCAGCCGTGACGGGCAATCAGCTCGCAGGTGGGGGTCGCCACAGTGGATGCAGAGGTCGGCGGGCTGCGTGCACAATTTTCGACTATGGCCGAAGCGCAGGCAGCGAGTGCACTGCACCAGTGGCGACTGGTCCTGCACTCGCACTCGCTGCAGGTCGATGTGCACGCGACCCGCCATAGTCAGCCTCTGCCACACCATAGGGGACACCTGCAGGATGACGTGGCATGTATGGGGGTTCCTCGTCTTACGACGGTACTTCACCCCCAACCTCAGGTCATCTGCAGGTATGTCCCCGATAAGGTGGGCGTTCTGGCGTTGTAGCGCTTGTGTGACCTCCACATCGGAGTGGCAGGAGAGAACGTCCCAAATAATAAGGAGTGGGTCCTTATTCTTTACCTCCTCTACCACCAGGTTCCCCACTTTCCTTATTCTCTCCGCCACCCTGGTTAGCTCCTCCTTGGTTTTAAAACCCATGACCACCTTTTGGTCCCTCGCTTTGCGCAGCCGCTCTACTCTCGTGCCTTCGCTCCTGGCATCGATCGCCGTCCGAAGCTTCTCAATGACCTCTTCACCGGTGTCCTGTTCATTGACGGATGATACGACTACCGAGTGAAGAGGCCCTTGGATGTGCTGCTTCGGACCAGCGGCCATCTCCGCAAAGGTAGGACCCTGGCCTGCGACATAGCGAGGGGCCTGTTGCAGACGCTCCGACAGAGCCCGTGTGTGCTGTTTGCATTCCTCCAACGCCTGGTTGTGCTGTTGGAGGTTCGCCATCAGCTGCTTCATGAGCTCTGTCGGTTCGTCTATGGTCGGCCGCATTGGTGCCACCACCGGTGCGACTGGAGATATAACAGCGGGCACCGGTACGGCAGGAACCTTGCTTCGCTCCGCCTCCTTCACGAGCTCGTAGAGCCGGTTAATAGCATCAGTAACCCCAGTCTTTATCTCTGTTTTGAGATTGCGAGAGTTGCCTAAGTGAAGCTTTGCCTTATTCAGGCAAGCTCTCGCCTCCGCTGTGAGACTGGGGTACCTCGGCTCCGATCTCGTTGTTGGCCTCGTAGTATCTCCAGATGCTCGGTGCGTCTCCAGAGTGCTAGGGGCAGGTGGTGTGGTGACGGGGTTTGGGTTGGTCAGGGACTTGGCTTGTAGCTCAGTTTTCCCGGCCTCCCATTCCCCGATGCTGCGCCTCACACTTGGACGCGATGGTCCAGCCTTCTCAATTGATCGCGGTGAGCACCTGGAGCCTGGCGAGCTCGCGTCTTTTTTGGCCGGTGTGCGGAACATGTTGGAGGTATGTGTGTAGGTGGAGTTCATATAAACCTCGCAAACTCAGGGGGCACTGGCAATGTTTCTGTATCCCTGTAAAGGGGGGATAAGCAGAAAACGGAGAACAAAACAAACACAGAGCTATCCTAAAATAAAACTAATTAATCCTACGGTCGCAGGACCATAAGGTCAAAACGTACTCTTAAAGCTACAGAGCTCCGTCTAATAGATGCTAAAAACGCGAAAAACTCCCTTCAACGGTTTATGCGTTGCTGGAAGAGCTAAATTTACGGTAAAAATTTTTTGCCCAAAACCCAACGTCTACCTTCCTATAGAACAGAGGGCGGGTGGGTGGGCAAATTTTTTACGAGCTAGGCGCACGTGCGAGGTGTCAAAAGACGCGTCTCCGCGCGGGCTAGTCAACTATTTGTGTTCCTGGAATAATCCCGAAGAAAAATCGGGAATTATCCTGAAAAAACTGATTTTATGACCAAAAAGTATGTAAAAACACCGAATAACACCACCGAAACGGGACTCGACTTCGCGGAACGCGCACGGGAGTACAGGTAAGGCAGGTAAGTATCGGATTAAATTATTAAAAAACAGGAATATACTGAAAATTTTGAATAAAATTTAAAATAGTGCTTTCTAAAGGGAGTTTTTTGAAAATTTTTACAAGTCAATAAACGAAAAAGTGTTTTTCGCGAAATTGTCAATTATCCCTAGTGGGAACGTTACAGGGAGTCTAGTTAAGATTTAAAATGCTGAAAACAGCTTGATATTGCGTCACCGGGATGCAAAGATATGAGGTTTTTATTAAAAACGTGTATCCCTTAGGTAGATTTCGTCTATGTATCAGTACTATTGACTGTAAAGAGTTTCTGGAATATCAGAAGTACTATGCGAGCTAGGCGCACGGGCGAGGTGTCAAAAGACGCGTCTCCGCGCGGGCTAGTCAACTATTTGTGTTCCTGGAATAATCCCGAAGAAAAATCGGGAATTATCCTGAAAAAACTGATTTTATGACCAAAAAGTATGTAAAAACACCGAATAACACCACCGAAACGGGACTCGACTTCGCGGAACGCGCACGGGAGTACAGGTAAGGCAGGTAAGTATCGGATTAAATTATTAAAAAACAGGAATATACTGAAAATTTTGAATAAAATTTAAAATAGTGCTTTCTAAAGGGAGTTTTTTGAAAATTTTTACAAGTCAATAAACGAAAAAGTGTTTTTCGCGAAATTGTCAATTATCCCTAGTGGGAACGTTACAGGGAGTCTAGTTAAGATTTAAAATGCTGAAAACAGCTTGATATTGCGTCACCGGGATGCAAAGATATGAGGTTTTTATTAAAAACGTGTATCCCTTAGGTAGATTTCGTCTATGTATCAGTACTATTGACTGTAAAGAGTTTCTGGAATATCAGAAGTACTATGCGAGCTAGGCGCACGGGCGAGGTGTCAAAAGACGCGTCTCCGCGCGGGCTAGTCAACTATTTGTGTTCCTGGAATAATCCCGAAGAAAAATCGGGAATTATCCTGAAAAAACTGATTTTATGACCAAAAAGTATGTAAAAACACCGAATAACACCACCGAAACGGGACTCGACTTCGCGGAACGCGCACGGGAGTACAGGTAAGGCAGGTAAGTATCGGATTAAATTATTAAAAAACAGGAATATACTGAAAATTTTGAATAAAATTTAAAATAGTGCTTTCTAAAGGGAGTTTTTTGAAAATTTTTACAAGTCAATAAACGAAAAAGTGTTTTTCGCGAAATTGTCAATTATCCCTAGTGGGAACGTTACAGGGAGTCTAGTTAAGATTTAAAATGCTGAAAACAGCTTGATATTGCGTCACCGGGATGCAAAGATATGAGGTTTTTATTAAAAACGTGTATCCCTTAGGTAGATTTCGTCTATGTATCAGTACTATTGACTGTAAAGAGTTTCTGGAATATCAGAAGTACTATGCGAGCTAGGCGCACGGGCGAGGTGTCAAAAGACGCGTCTCCGCGCGGGCTAGTCAACTATTTGTGTTCCTGGAATAATCCCGAAGAAAAATCGGGAATTATCCTGAAAAAACTGATTTTATGACCAAAAAGTATGTAAAAACACCGAATAACACCACCGAAACGGGACTCGACTTCGCGGAACGCGCACGGGAGTACAGGTAAGGCAGGTAAGTATCGGATTAAATTATTAAAAAACAGGAATATACTGAAAATTTTGAATAAAATTTAAAATAGTGCTTTCTAAAGGGAGTTTTTTGAAAATTTTTACAAGTCAATAAACGAAAAAGTGTTTTTCGCGAAATTGTCAATTATCCCTAGTGGGAACGTTACAGGGAGTCTAGTTAAGATTTAAAATGCTGAAAACAGCTTGATATTGCGTCACCGGGATGCAAAGATATGAGGTTTTTATTAAAAACGTGTATCCCTTAGGTAGATTTCGTCTATGTATCAGTACTATTGACTGTAAAGAGTTTCTGGAATATCAGAAGTACTATGCGAGCTAGGCGCACGGGCGAGGTGTCAAAAGACGCGTCTCCGCGCGGGCTAGTCAACTATTTGTGTTCCTGGAATAATCCCGAAGAAAAATCGGGAATTATCCTGAAAAAACTGATTTTATGACCAAAAAGTATGTAAAAACACCGAATAACACCACCGAAACGGGACTCGACTTCGCGGAACGCGCACGGGAGTACAGGTAAGGCAGGTAAGTATCGGATTAAATTATTAAAAAACAGGAATATACTGAAAATTTTGAATAAAATTTAAAATAGTGCTTTCTAAAGGGAGTTTTTTGAAAATTTTTACAAGTCAATAAACGAAAAAGTGTTTTTCGCGAAATTGTCAATTATCCCTAGTGGGAACGTTACAGGGAGTCTAGTTAAGATTTAAAATGCTGAAAACAGCTTGATATTGCGTCACCGGGATGCAAAGATATGAGGTTTTTATTAAAAACGTGTATCCCTTAGGTAGATTTCGTCTATGTATCAGTACTATTGACTGTAAAGAGTTTCTGGAATATCAGAAGTACTATGCGAGCTAGGCGCACGGGCGAGGTGTCAAAAGACGCGTCTCCGCGCGGGCTAGTCAACTATTTGTGTTCCTGGAATAATCCCGAAGAAAAATCGGGAATTATCCTGAAAAAACTGATTTTATGACCAAAAAGTATGTAAAAACACCGAATAACACCACCGAAACGGGACTCGACTTCGCGGAACGCGCACGGGAGTACAGGTAAGGCAGGTAAGTATCGGATTAAATTATTAAAAAACAGGAATATACTGAAAATTTTGAATAAAATTTAAAATAGTGCTTTCTAAAGGGAGTTTTTTGAAAATTTTTACAAGTCAATAAACGAAAAAGTGTTTTTCGCGAAATTGTCAATTATCCCTAGTGGGAACGTTACAGGGAGTCTAGTTAAGATTTAAAATGCTGAAAACAGCTTGATATTGCGTCACCGGGATGCAAAGATATGAGGTTTTTATTAAAAACGTGTATCCCTTAGGTAGATTTCGTCTATGTATCAGTACTATTGACTGTAAAGAGTTTCTGGAATATCAGAAGTACTATGCGAGCTAGGCGCACGGGCGAGGTGTCAAAAGACGCGTCTCCGCGCGGGCTAGTCAACTATTTGTGTTCCTGGAATAATCCCGAAGAAAAATCGGGAATTATCCTGAAAAAACTGATTTTATGACCAAAAAGTATGTAAAAACACCGAATAACACCACCGAAACGGGACTCGACTTCGCGGAACGCGCACGGGAGTACAGGTAAGGCAGGTAAGTATCGGATTAAATTATTAAAAAACAGGAATATACTGAAAATTTTGAATAAAATTTAAAATAGTGCTTTCTAAAGGGAGTTTTTTGAAAATTTTTACAAGTCAATAAACGAAAAAGTGTTTTTCGCGAAATTGTCAATTATCCCTAGTGGGAACGTTACAGGGAGTCTAGTTAAGATTTAAAATGCTGAAAACAGCTTGATATTGCGTCACCGGGATGCAAAGATATGAGGTTTTTATTAAAAACGTGTATCCCTTAGGTAGATTTCGTCTATGTATCAGTACTATTGACTGTAAAGAGTTTCTGGAATATCAGAAGTACTATGCGAGCTAGGCGCACGGGCGAGGTGTCAAAAGACGCGTCTCCGCGCGGGCTAGTCAACTATTTGTGTTCCTGGAATAATCCCGAAGAAAAATCGGGAATTATCCTGAAAAAACTGATTTTATGACCAAAAAGTATGTAAAAACACCGAATAACACCACCGAAACGGGACTCGACTTCGCGGAACGCGCACGGGAGTACAGGTAAGGCAGGTAAGTATCGGATTAAATTATTAAAAAACAGGAATATACTGAAAATTTTGAATAAAATTTAAAATAGTGCTTTCTAAAGGGAGTTTTTTGAAAATTTTTACAAGTCAATAAACGAAAAAGTGTTTTTCGCGAAATTGTCAATTATCCCTAGTGGGAACGTTACAGGGAGTCTAGTTAAGATTTAAAATGCTGAAAACAGCTTGATATTGCGTCACCGGGATGCAAAGATATGAGGTTTTTATTAAAAACGTGTATCCCTTAGGTAGATTTCGTCTATGTATCAGTACTATTGACTGTAAAGAGTTTCTGGAATATCAGAAGTACTATGCGAGCTAGGCGCACGGGCGAGGTGTCAAAAGACGCGTCTCCGCGCGGGCTAGTCAACTATTTGTGTTCCTGGAATAATCCCGAAGAAAAATCGGGAATTATCCTGAAAAAACTGATTTTATGACCAAAAAGTATGTAAAAACACCGAATAACACCACCGAAACGGGACTCGACTTCGCGGAACGCGCACGGGAGTACAGGTAAGGCAGGTAAGTATCGGATTAAATTATTAAAAAACAGGAATATACTGAAAATTTTGAATAAAATTTAAAATAGTGCTTTCTAAAGGGAGTTTTTTGAAAATTTTTACAAGTCAATAAACGAAAAAGTGTTTTTCGCGAAATTGTCAATTATCCCTAGTGGGAACGTTACAGGGAGTCTAGTTAAGATTTAAAATGCTGAAAACAGCTTGATATTGCGTCACCGGGATGCAAAGATATGAGGTTTTTATTAAAAACGTGTATCCCTTAGGTAGATTTCGTCTATGTATCAGTACTATTGACTGTAAAGAGTTTCTGGAATATCAGAAGTACTATGCGAGCTAGGCGCACGGGCGAGGTGTCAAAAGACGCGTCTCCGCGCGGGCTAGTCAACTATTTGTGTTCCTGGAATAATCCCGAAGAAAAATCGGGAATTATCCTGAAAAAACTGATTTTATGACCAAAAAGTATGTAAAAACACCGAATAACACCACCGAAACGGGACTCGACTTCGCGGAACGCGCACGGGAGTACAGGTAAGGCAGGTAAGTATCGGATTAAATTATTAAAAAACAGGAATATACTGAAAATTTTGAATAAAATTTAAAATAGTGCTTTCTAAAGGGAGTTTTTTGAAAATTTTTACAAGTCAATAAACGAAAAAGTGTTTTTCGCGAAATTGTCAATTATCCCTAGTGGGAACGTTACAGGGAGTCTAGTTAAGATTTAAAATGCTGAAAACAGCTTGATATTGCGTCACCGGGATGCAAAGATATGAGGTTTTTATTAAAAACGTGTATCCCTTAGGTAGATTTCGTCTATGTATCAGTACTATTGACTGTAAAGAGTTTCTGGAATATCAGAAGTACTATGCGAGCTAGGCGCACGGGCGAGGTGTCAAAAGACGCGTCTCCGCGCGGGCTAGTCAACTATTTGTGTTCCTGGAATAATCCCGAAGAAAAATCGGGAATTATCCTGAAAAAACTGATTTTATGACCAAAAAGTATGTAAAAACACCGAATAACACCACCGAAACGGGACTCGACTTCGCGGAACGCGCACGGGAGTACAGGTAAGGCAGGTAAGTATCGGATTAAATTATTAAAAAACAGGAATATACTGAAAATTTTGAATAAAATTTAAAATAGTGCTTTCTAAAGGGAGTTTTTTGAAAATTTTTACAAGTCAATAAACGAAAAAGTGTTTTTCGCGAAATTGTCAATTATCCCTAGTGGGAACGTTACAGGGAGTCTAGTTAAGATTTAAAATGCTGAAAACAGCTTGATATTGCGTCACCGGGATGCAAAGATATGAGGTTTTTATTAAAAACGTGTATCCCTTAGGTAGATTTCGTCTATGTATCAGTACTATTGACTGTAAAGAGTTTCTGGAATATCAGAAGTACTATGCGAGCTAGGCGCACGGGCGAGGTGTCAAAAGACGCGTCTCCGCGCGGGCTAGTCAACTATTTGTGTTCCTGGAATAATCCCGAAGAAAAATCGGGAATTATCCTGAAAAAACTGATTTTATGACCAAAAAGTATGTAAAAACACCGAATAACACCACCGAAACGGGACTCGACTTCGCGGAACGCGCACGGGAGTACAGGTAAGGCAGGTAAGTATCGGATTAAATTATTAAAAAACAGGAATATACTGAAAATTTTGAATAAAATTTAAAATAGTGCTTTCTAAAGGGAGTTTTTTGAAAATTTTTACAAGTCAATAAACGAAAAAGTGTTTTTCGCGAAATTGTCAATTATCCCTAGTGGGAACGTTACAGGGAGTCTAGTTAAGATTTAAAATGCTGAAAACAGCTTGATATTGCGTCACCGGGATGCAAAGATATGAGGTTTTTATTAAAAACGTGTATCCCTTAGGTAGATTTCGTCTATGTATCAGTACTATTGACTGTAAAGAGTTTCTGGAATATCAGAAGTACTATGCGAGCTAGGCGCACGGGCGAGGTGTCAAAAGACGCGTCTCCGCGCGGGCTAGTCAACTATTTGTGTTCCTGGAATAATCCCGAAGAAAAATCGGGAATTATCCTGAAAAAACTGATTTTATGACCAAAAAGTATGTAAAAACACCGAATAACACCACCGAAACGGGACTCGACTTCGCGGAACGCGCACGGGAGTACAGGTAAGGCAGGTAAGTATCGGATTAAATTATTAAAAAACAGGAATATACTGAAAATTTTGAATAAAATTTAAAATAGTGCTTTCTAAAGGGAGTTTTTTGAAAATTTTTACAAGTCAATAAACGAAAAAGTGTTTTTCGCGAAATTGTCAATTATCCCTAGTGGGAACGTTACAGGGAGTCTAGTTAAGATTTAAAATGCTGAAAACAGCTTGATATTGCGTCACCGGGATGCAAAGATATGAGGTTTTTATTAAAAACGTGTATCCCTTAGGTAGATTTCGTCTATGTATCAGTACTATTGACTGTAAAGAGTTTCTGGAATATCAGAAGTACTATGCGAGCTAGGCGCACGGGCGAGGTGTCAAAAGACGCGTCTCCGCGCGGGCTAGTCAACTATTTGTGTTCCTGGAATAATCCCGAAGAAAAATCGGGAATTATCCTGAAAAAACTGATTTTATGACCAAAAAGTATGTAAAAACACCGAATAACACCACCGAAACGGGACTCGACTTCGCGGAACGCGCACGGGAGTACAGGTAAGGCAGGTAAGTATCGGATTAAATTATTAAAAAACAGGAATATACTGAAAATTTTGAATAAAATTTAAAATAGTGCTTTCTAAAGGGAGTTTTTTGAAAATTTTTACAAGTCAATAAACGAAAAAGTGTTTTTCGCGAAATTGTCAATTATCCCTAGTGGGAACGTTACAGGGAGTCTAGTTAAGATTTAAAATGCTGAAAACAGCTTGATATTGCGTCACCGGGATGCAAAGATATGAGGTTTTTATTAAAAACGTGTATCCCTTAGGTAGATTTCGTCTATGTATCAGTACTATTGACTGTAAAGAGTTTCTGGAATATCAGAAGTACTATGCGAGCTAGGCGCACGGGCGAGGTGTCAAAAGACGCGTCTCCGCGCGGGCTAGTCAACTATTTGTGTTCCTGGAATAATCCCGAAGAAAAATCGGGAATTATCCTGAAAAAACTGATTTTATGACCAAAAAGTATGTAAAAACACCGAATAACACCACCGAAACGGGACTCGACTTCGCGGAACGCGCACGGGAGTACAGGTAAGGCAGGTAAGTATCGGATTAAATTATTAAAAAACAGGAATATACTGAAAATTTTGAATAAAATTTAAAATAGTGCTTTCTAAAGGGAGTTTTTTGAAAATTTTTACAAGTCAATAAACGAAAAAGTGTTTTTCGCGAAATTGTCAATTATCCCTAGTGGGAACGTTACAGGGAGTCTAGTTAAGATTTAAAATGCTGAAAACAGCTTGATATTGCGTCACCGGGATGCAAAGATATGAGGTTTTTATTAAAAACGTGTATCCCTTAGGTAGATTTCGTCTATGTATCAGTACTATTGACTGTAAAGAGTTTCTGGAATATCAGAAGTACTATGCGAGCTAGGCGCACGGGCGAGGTGTCAAAAGACGCGTCTCCGCGCGGGCTAGTCAACTATTTGTGTTCCTGGAATAATCCCGAAGAAAAATCGGGAATTATCCTGAAAAAACTGATTTTATGACCAAAAAGTATGTAAAAACACCGAATAACACCACCGAAACGGGACTCGACTTCGCGGAACGCGCACGGGAGTACAGGTAAGGCAGGTAAGTATCGGATTAAATTATTAAAAAACAGGAATATACTGAAAATTTTGAATAAAATTTAAAATAGTGCTTTCTAAAGGGAGTTTTTTGAAAATTTTTACAAGTCAATAAACGAAAAAGTGTTTTTCGCGAAATTGTCAATTATCCCTAGTGGGAACGTTACAGGGAGTCTAGTTAAGATTTAAAATGCTGAAAACAGCTTGATATTGCGTCACCGGGATGCAAAGATATGAGGTTTTTATTAAAAACGTGTATCCCTTAGGTAGATTTCGTCTATGTATCAGTACTATTGACTGTAAAGAGTTTCTGGAATATCAGAAGTACTATGCGAGCTAGGCGCACGGGCGAGGTGTCAAAAGACGCGTCTCCGCGCGGGCTAGTCAACTATTTGTGTTCCTGGAATAATCCCGAAGAAAAATCGGGAATTATCCTGAAAAAACTGATTTTATGACCAAAAAGTATGTAAAAACACCGAATAACACCACCGAAACGGGACTCGACTTCGCGGAACGCGCACGGGAGTACAGGTAAGGCAGGTAAGTATCGGATTAAATTATTAAAAAACAGGAATATACTGAAAATTTTGAATAAAATTTAAAATAGTGCTTTCTAAAGGGAGTTTTTTGAAAATTTTTACAAGTCAATAAACGAAAAAGTGTTTTTCGCGAAATTGTCAATTATCCCTAGTGGGAACGTTACAGGGAGTCTAGTTAAGATTTAAAATGCTGAAAACAGCTTGATATTGCGTCACCGGGATGCAAAGATATGAGGTTTTTATTAAAAACGTGTATCCCTTAGGTAGATTTCGTCTATGTATCAGTACTATTGACTGTAAAGAGTTTCTGGAATATCAGAAGTACTATGCGAGCTAGGCGCACGGGCGAGGTGTCAAAAGACGCGTCTCCGCGCGGGCTAGTCAACTATTTGTGTTCCTGGAATAATCCCGAAGAAAAATCGGGAATTATCCTGAAAAAACTGATTTTATGACCAAAAAGTATGTAAAAACACCGAATAACACCACCGAAACGGGACTCGACTTCGCGGAACGCGCACGGGAGTACAGGTAAGGCAGGTAAGTATCGGATTAAATTATTAAAAAACAGGAATATACTGAAAATTTTGAATAAAATTTAAAATAGTGCTTTCTAAAGGGAGTTTTTTGAAAATTTTTACAAGTCAATAAACGAAAAAGTGTTTTTCGCGAAATTGTCAATTATCCCTAGTGGGAACGTTACAGGGAGTCTAGTTAAGATTTAAAATGCTGAAAACAGCTTGATATTGCGTCACCGGGATGCAAAGATATGAGGTTTTTATTAAAAACGTGTATCCCTTAGGTAGATTTCGTCTATGTATCAGTACTATTGACTGTAAAGAGTTTCTGGAATATCAGAAGTACTATGCGAGCTAGGCGCACGGGCGAGGTGTCAAAAGACGCGTCTCCGCGCGGGCTAGTCAACTATTTGTGTTCCTGGAATAATCCCGAAGAAAAATCGGGAATTATCCTGAAAAAACTGATTTTATGACCAAAAAGTATGTAAAAACACCGAATAACACCACCGAAACGGGACTCGACTTCGCGGAACGCGCACGGGAGTACAGGTAAGGCAGGTAAGTATCGGATTAAATTATTAAAAAACAGGAATATACTGAAAATTTTGAATAAAATTTAAAATAGTGCTTTCTAAAGGGAGTTTTTTGAAAATTTTTACAAGTCAATAAACGAAAAAGTGTTTTTCGCGAAATTGTCAATTATCCCTAGTGGGAACGTTACAGGGAGTCTAGTTAAGATTTAAAATGCTGAAAACAGCTTGATATTGCGTCACCGGGATGCAAAGATATGAGGTTTTTATTAAAAACGTGTATCCCTTAGGTAGATTTCGTCTATGTATCAGTACTATTGACTGTAAAGAGTTTCTGGAATATCAGAAGTACTATGCGAGCTAGGCGCACGGGCGAGGTGTCAAAAGACGCGTCTCCGCGCGGGCTAGTCAACTATTTGTGTTCCTGGAATAATCCCGAAGAAAAATCGGGAATTATCCTGAAAAAACTGATTTTATGACCAAAAAGTATGTAAAAACACCGAATAACACCACCGAAACGGGACTCGACTTCGCGGAACGCGCACGGGAGTACAGGTAAGGCAGGTAAGTATCGGATTAAATTATTAAAAAACAGGAATATACTGAAAATTTTGAATAAAATTTAAAATAGTGCTTTCTAAAGGGAGTTTTTTGAAAATTTTTACAAGTCAATAAACGAAAAAGTGTTTTTCGCGAAATTGTCAATTATCCCTAGTGGGAACGTTACAGGGAGTCTAGTTAAGATTTAAAATGCTGAAAACAGCTTGATATTGCGTCACCGGGATGCAAAGATATGAGGTTTTTATTAAAAACGTGTATCCCTTAGGTAGATTTCGTCTATGTATCAGTACTATTGACTGTAAAGAGTTTCTGGAATATCAGAAGTACTATGCGAGCTAGGCGCACGGGCGAGGTGTCAAAAGACGCGTCTCCGCGCGGGCTAGTCAACTATTTGTGTTCCTGGAATAATCCCGAAGAAAAATCGGGAATTATCCTGAAAAAACTGATTTTATGACCAAAAAGTATGTAAAAACACCGAATAACACCACCGAAACGGGACTCGACTTCGCGGAACGCGCACGGGAGTACAGGTAAGGCAGGTAAGTATCGGATTAAATTATTAAAAAACAGGAATATACTGAAAATTTTGAATAAAATTTAAAATAGTGCTTTCTAAAGGGAGTTTTTTGAAAATTTTTACAAGTCAATAAACGAAAAAGTGTTTTTCGCGAAATTGTCAATTATCCCTAGTGGGAACGTTACAGGGAGTCTAGTTAAGATTTAAAATGCTGAAAACAGCTTGATATTGCGTCACCGGGATGCAAAGATATGAGGTTTTTATTAAAAACGTGTATCCCTTAGGTAGATTTCGTCTATGTATCAGTACTATTGACTGTAAAGAGTTTCTGGAATATCAGAAGTACTATGCGAGCTAGGCGCACGGGCGAGGTGTCAAAAGACGCGTCTCCGCGCGGGCTAGTCAACTATTTGTGTTCCTGGAATAATCCCGAAGAAAAATCGGGAATTATCCTGAAAAAACTGATTTTATGACCAAAAAGTATGTAAAAACACCGAATAACACCACCGAAACGGGACTCGACTTCGCGGAACGCGCACGGGAGTACAGGTAAGGCAGGTAAGTATCGGATTAAATTATTAAAAAACAGGAATATACTGAAAATTTTGAATAAAATTTAAAATAGTGCTTTCTAAAGGGAGTTTTTTGAAAATTTTTACAAGTCAATAAACGAAAAAGTGTTTTTCGCGAAATTGTCAATTATCCCTAGTGGGAACGTTACAGGGAGTCTAGTTAAGATTTAAAATGCTGAAAACAGCTTGATATTGCGTCACCGGGATGCAAAGATATGAGGTTTTTATTAAAAACGTGTATCCCTTAGGTAGATTTCGTCTATGTATCAGTACTATTGACTGTAAAGAGTTTCTGGAATATCAGAAGTACTATGCGAGCTAGGCGCACGGGCGAGGTGTCAAAAGACGCGTCTCCGCGCGGGCTTGTCAACTATTTGTGTTCCTGGAATAATCCCGAAGAAAAATCGGGAATTATCCTGAAAAAACTGATTTTATGACCAAAAAGTATGTAAAAACACCGAATAACACCACCGAAACGGGACTCGACTTCGCGGAACGCGCACGGGAGTACAGGTAAGGCAGGTAAGTATCGGATTAAATTATTAAAAAACAGGAATATACTGAAAATTTTGAATAAAATTTAAAATAGTGCTTTCTAAAGGGAGTTTTTTGAAAATTTTTACAAGTCAATAAACGAAAAAGTGTTTTTCGCGAAATTGTCAATTATCCCTAGTGGGAACGTTACAGGGAGTCTAGTTAAGATTTAAAATGCTGAAAACAGCTTGATATTGCGTCACCGGGATGCAAAGATATGAGGTTTTTATTAAAAACGTGTATCCCTTAGGTAGATTTCGTCTATGTATCAGTACTATTGACTGTAAAGAGTTTCTGGAATATCAGAAGTACTATGCGAGCTAGGCGCACGGGCGAGGTGTCAAAAGACGCGTCTCCGCGCGGGCTAGTCAACTATTTGTGTTCCTGGAATAATCCCGAAGAAAAATCGGGAATTATCCTGAAAAAACTGATTTTATGACCAAAAAGTATGTAAAAACACCGAATAACACCACCGAAACGGGACTCGACTTCGCGGAACGCGCACGGGAGTACAGGTAAGGCAGGTAAGTATCGGATTAAATTATTAAAAAACAGGAATATACTGAAAATTTTGAATAAAATTTAAAATAGTGCTTTCTAAAGGGAGTTTTTTGAAAATTTTTACAAGTCAATAAACGAAAAAGTGTTTTTCGCGAAATTGTCAATTATCCCTAGTGGGAACGTTACAGGGAGTCTAGTTAAGATTTAAAATGCTGAAAACAGCTTGATATTGCGTCACCGGGATGCAAAGATATGAGGTTTTTATTAAAAACGTGTATCCCTTAGGTAGATTTCGTCTATGTATCAGTACTATTGACTGTAAAGAGTTTCTGGAATATCAGAAGTACTATGCGAGCTAGGCGCACGGGCGAGGTGTCAAAAGACGCGTCTCCGCGCGGGCTAGTCAACTATTTGTGTTCCTGGAATAATCCCGAAGAAAAATCGGGAATTATCCTGAAAAAACTGATTTTATGACCAAAAAGTATGTAAAAACACCGAATAACACCACCGAAACGGGACTCGACTTCGCGGAACGCGCACGGGAGTACAGGTAAGGCAGGTAAGTATCGGATTAAATTATTAAAAAACAGGAATATACTGAAAATTTTGAATAAAATTTAAAATAGTGCTTTCTAAAGGGAGTTTTTTGAAAATTTTTACAAGTCAATAAACGAAAAAGTGTTTTTCGCGAAATTGTCAATTATCCCTAGTGGGAACGTTACAGGGAGTCTAGTTAAGATTTAAAATGCTGAAAACAGCTTGATATTGCGTCACCGGGATGCAAAGATATGAGGTTTTTATTAAAAACGTGTATCCCTTAGGTAGATTTCGTCTATGTATCAGTACTATTGACTGTAAAGAGTTTCTGGAATATCAGAAGTACTATGCGAGCTAGGCGCACGGGCGAGGTGTCAAAAGACGCGTCTCCGCGCGGGCTAGTCAACTATTTGTGTTCCTGGAATAATCCCGAAGAAAAATCGGGAATTATCCTGAAAAAACTGATTTTATGACCAAAAAGTATGTAAAAACACCGAATAACACCACCGAAACGGGACTCGACTTCGCGGAACGCGCACGGGAGTACAGGTAAGGCAGGTAAGTATCGGATTAAATTATTAAAAAACAGGAATATACTGAAAATTTTGAATAAAATTTAAAATAGTGCTTTCTAAAGGGAGTTTTTTGAAAATTTTTACAAGTCAATAAACGAAAAAGTGTTTTTCGCGAAATTGTCAATTATCCCTAGTGGGAACGTTACAGGGAGTCTAGTTAAGATTTAAAATGCTGAAAACAGCTTGATATTGCGTCACCGGGATGCAAAGATATGAGGTTTTTATTAAAAACGTGTATCCCTTAGGTAGATTTCGTCTATGTATCAGTACTATTGACTGTAAAGAGTTTCTGGAATATCAGAAGTACTATGCGAGCTAGGCGCACGGGCGAGGTGTCAAAAGACGCGTCTCCGCGCGGGCTAGTCAACTATTTGTGTTCCTGGAATAATCCCGAAGAAAAATCGGGAATTATCCTGAAAAAACTGATTTTATGACCAAAAAGTATGTAAAAACACCGAATAACACCACCGAAACGGGACTCGACTTCGCGGAACGCGCACGGGAGTACAGGTAAGGCAGGTAAGTATCGGATTAAATTATTAAAAAACAGGAATATACTGAAAATTTTGAATAAAATTTAAAATAGTGCTTTCTAAAGGGAGTTTTTTGAAAATTTTTACAAGTCAATAAACGAAAAAGTGTTTTTCGCGAAATTGTCAATTATCCCTAGTGGGAACGTTACAGGGAGTCTAGTTAAGATTTAAAATGCTGAAAACAGCTTGATATTGCGTCACCGGGATGCAAAGATATGAGGTTTTTATTAAAAACGTGTATCCCTTAGGTAGATTTCGTCTATGTATCAGTACTATTGACTGTAAAGAGTTTCTGGAATATCAGAAGTACTATGCGAGCTAGGCGCACGGGCGAGGTGTCAAAAGACGCGTCTCCGCGCGGGCTTGTCAACTATTTGTGTTCCTGGAATAATCCCGAAGAAAAATCGGGAATTATCCTGAAAAAACTGATTTTATGACCAAAAAGTATGTAAAAACACCGAATAACACCACCGAAACGGGACTCGACTTCGCGGAACGCGCACGGGAGTACAGGTAAGGCAGGTAAGTATCGGATTAAATTATTAAAAAACAGGAATATACTGAAAATTTTGAATAAAATTTAAAATAGTGCTTTCTAAAGGGAGTTTTTTGAAAATTTTTACAAGTCAATAAACGAAAAAGTGTTTTTCGCGAAATTGTCAATTATCCCTAGTGGGAACGTTACAGGGAGTCTAGTTAAGATTTAAAATGCTGAAAACAGCTTGATATTGCGTCACCGGGATGCAAAGATATGAGGTTTTTATTAAAAACGTGTATCCCTTAGGTAGATTTCGTCTATGTATCAGTACTATTGACTGTAAAGAGTTTCTGGAATATCAGAAGTACTATGCGAGCTAGGCGCACGGGCGAGGTGTCAAAAGACGCGTCTCCGCGCGGGCTAGTCAACTATTTGTGTTCCTGGAATAATCCCGAAGAAAAATCGGGAATTATCCTGAAAAAACTGA